>OX578147.1:139332822-140074917 GCA_951213105.1 Amaurobius ferox
GTACTTTTCCGAGCATTAAAGCATATGTATTCTTTGTTTAGTGTTATATATTTTGACTTCCATTGTTAAAATATAGATCCTTTTCGAATTAAACGGATATGCAAAATTGTGGGGAGGGATTCAACTGAGATGGCATTAAAAGTCTGTGCTCATTAGGTTTCCGTGGTTTTATTAGTATGGAGCATGAACGTGGTGTATATTATATTGTTAAGTAATTTCTCCCTTATTAGTATGTCCATTAAAATCAATTAAAATCTTCATTAAATTCAATTAAGACTATTTTTCCCTTTTTAGCACATAGTGTACGACTTTATGTAGAAACAATTTTGATAAGTCAAAAATCAAACTCTTGTATTTATTTTGAAGGTTATACACGTTTTGGAGCATCCCTGAATACGAATTAGCAATTTTTATCTCTCTGTGGATACAATAGTATCGAACAAGTTGATAATACAGGAAAAAATTTGGTACTATTATTTCAATCGGTAAAAATTAGAAGCCCATTGCCTTTCGGGGTAAACGGGCCAAAGAAAGTATTTTATTTTTTAGATCATGCTTTTCAAAAATCGGAAAAATTAGCAAAATTAAACATATGAAAATGTTAGGGAAATATATATGTATTTATTATGTCAACTTTTAAACTCAAATGTCATAATTTGCAAGATGCTGATATGCACCGTTCTTGAGATATTTTATGGTTTCGATCAAAAATGGAACAATTCGGGGGAAAATATAAATTCACTATTATCAATTGAGTGGATGCTTTATAAACAAACAGCTTAAATCCGAAATGAATCGACATCATTAGAAATTATTCCGATTTGATCTCGAGATATTAAAACTTTTATTCATCTATATTTTTTTTAATTTAGTGCTATATCTTTCGAACAAATGGATTAAATCGAATAAAGTTTGTGGTGAGCATTTTTCATGAACATCATCACTCAGAGTCCTATTAATTTTTAGAAGTAACGAACCAAGCAGAAAGCCCTCTAGTTTTGAACATTTATTTTAGAAAATTGAATAAATGTTATAAAAACACAAAGACGTATCAAAATATTACGAAAGTAAGTATTTCGTAGGAGGTTTTTATTTAAATAAGAATGCTATTATTTATGTAAAACGATAATATGCGCCATACTCAAGATATGTTTTATTTTTATCTTCATTGGAAAAAAATCCACGTTTTGAAGGTCTAAATGTATGGTCAGCGTTTTAAAAGTGTATATGTATGCCCCGCGTATTGAAGCTGTATAGGTATCGTCCGTGTTTTGAATGTGTATATGCATCGTCCGCGTTTTAAAGGTGTATATACATCGTCCGCGTTTTAAAGGTGTATATGCATCGTCCGCGTTTTGAATGTGTATATGCATCGTCCGCATTTTGAAGGTGTATATGCATCGTCCGCGTTTTGAAGGTGTATATACATCGTCCGCATTTTGAATATGTATATGCATAGTCTGCGTTTTAAAGGTGTATATAAAACATCCTCGCTTATCTCGCATAAAGAACATACTTAAACCTATTTTTAAGATTTTTATAGCACATATATCATTAATATCCAACTAGGTTGCTTAAAACCTGAAAATTATTTCATAATTTTATTTTTCTTCCGGTGACGTCTTTATATAAGCAGAGAGAGAGATCGACAACAAAATTTATAAGACGACTTTTAAAACAAGATTTAAAAATATGATAGAATTGTAATTATCTGCATTTTTTCCTTTTTCGTACATATAAAGTATGTCAAAAAACAGAAAATATTATGCACTGTGTAGTCTGCGCTATACGGAAATTTTCAAAAGATGATTTAAAAAGACAGTTTAAACCCAATAGTTTCCGATACTTTTATATATAGCTTTGATATATAGTTTTCGTAATAAATTTTATGTATCCTTTATTTTATTCAAAAATTTATTTGATTTCTATCTCGTGACTTCCTATAAATTAAATTCAGAACAATTTTTTTGCTCTCAGACTGTTTATATTTAAAATAAAGTAAATCCATTTTCCCGATTTTATGAATTAATTTTGAAACTGGCATTAGCAGAAACAACTATACTGTTGAGCCCTCTGAGGAGAGATGTTTTTCTGACACACTGAAAAGAAAAGCAGTTCCAAGAGTCTAAAAATTACAAGAAAATTAAAAAAAAATATTTGAAATATAAGTTTTAATTGAATTAAAAAAAGAACCAAATACGATTAGCGGTTTGAGTTTACCCATATTTCGAATTCCGGACCTGTGCAAAAATTATTACCAGACAAATGTTTACACAGAAACAGAGTATACATGCAGAGAGAAAGACTGTATTTTACAATTACACCCAACTCTTCAAAAACTGAATCACACTGTATTTCTATAAATGTTATGCAAAAATATGCTGTGAAGATGGTTGTATACTTAATTTCTAAACTCTTATCTTCTTGGACGTGAATATTTCTTGATATATACGAAATAATAAAAGACAGTCCTGCTAGAATCTGTTCCTTAAAGCATTGGCTCCCAAACTATAAATGGGACCTCAAAAGAAAAAAAAAATACATTAGTTTCAGAAGTGTAATATTTTTTCTCTTTTGGCGAGTTAGAAATATATTTCAAAATCAAAATTACAACAATTTGAAGAGGGGATTATGCATATATGTGCATATGTGCATATATGCAAAAATATTAATGCATATCTCTTTGAGGGGGGGGGGGGGTCCTTTAGGGAGGTTCTATTGGTTGCAGGGGCCCCCAAGAAACAAATTACTAAATTTGGTGGTTCTATGAGTTGTCCTCGGTTTCCATCAAAAACCAACACTGGGGTTGTGCAGATTTAGCTAGAGGGCAGTTAACGCCTTCTCTCTGAAACCCAGTTCCGCATACACACAATATGCTGCAATTCTGATAAACCGCGGACGTGTCTTTTTGCAAGGCACACACACATATTCGCAAGCTATACACAGTTATACACATACTATATACATATACTGACTAACTGGGGACCTATGCCAAAATTCAACCAAATTTTTTTCAGAGTATTATCTGTCATTAAATACCACATTTCTGCAAAAATCCAAACCGAGGACGTCCCCACTTGCCGGTGCGTCCCCACTTGGAAGGTGTGTAGACATATGAATGTCCCCACTTCCCACCATACGCCAACACACACATACATACTTTCACACACACACACACACACATACATACTTTCACACACACACACAGAGATCACCTCAAAACCGTTCGATTCGTGATTAGGGATGCTTAAACCGTGCTCTCCCGTCGGAAACTCGAATTCGAATGTTCGACCCCGTCACACTACTTTCCTTATGCATTATACTATGTATATAAGGAAAGTAATATGAGCATGGGGGCATGAGTTTACCATGGGACAAAACCCAACACTTCTAGAGTATTTAGCCTAGTCTATGGCTTTCTTTAACATCCTGCATTTGTATATAACACAGCAAACAAAATTAAAAGAGCATTTACGCATTCATATTAAATTTACAGTATGATTCAGTAGCATATACAGTACTAGTGAATGCGAACAATAGAGAATATTAATGTGCGAGAAAGTCGAGTGGAAATTGTTACTCCAGATATTTATTTTTAATCCTCCATTCTATATTCGTTTCACGCAACCGCGGCATCATTTTCGAAATTGGGGATAAGATATGTTCCCTTTCATTTACAGTCATTCAATTGTTGACTGACGTCTAACGACGATAAGGCGTGGTATCGTCTTGAAGAACTGAGTATCGGATTGAAGGCGCAAACCTCCAAATATAATGACACCGGTACTCGCAACGAATTCTGGAAAACGAAAAAAATGGTTTAACAATATGTCCACTTACAACGAAAAATAAAAGAAAAACCGCACAGATGGCTACACTTTTATTTTTAAATCTATTAATTGAAAGAGTTTTCTTGCAGTAGTTCTCGACTGTGCAGAAAATGCTCCTGCCGTTGCTCTGGATTTAAAGCAGCGGTAAATTTAATTCTTTCATTCAATTTTTACAAGTATAATCGCCCGCTGTGAGTTCACTCACATAACTGCACCCCCACCCCTGTTAAGCGCCTTTTCTACAAAGAGAAACATTTTTCGATCTCCCTCTCTTTCGCAGAATACTAAGGTTTGTTAAAAATTAGTGATAGATAAATACATTATAAAAAAAAATTGATGTGGGCAGCATATGACTTTCCTAATATAATGCAACGAATTTACGACTTTTACCGTAAAGAAAAATAGATTATTCTTATAGTAGATATTTATATTCTTTCCAAGATATTGAATTTTCGTCAGTGAGTCGTCATTTTCATTGATTTAGCGTCATTTTTATCCATTTAGCGAGTTTTTCGTTAATTGAGCAACATTTTAAAAAGTCACCAAGTGGGCGACATTCCACCAAATTCGTCCCCAAAATCTCGCCAAGCGTTATGGACGGTAAAATAAGTTATTCTTACAGCAGATAAATGACTATTGGCGTTCGAATAAAAAAGTACTTGTATTACTCAAAGTATCTTTTTTCATGAATGGAACGAGCTAGATCCACGAGAATGATGTCACCCAATTTATCGCATAACATATGAGAAGTGAATATGTTTCTCAATAGGAAATATTTTTTTTTATTTTATATCATTTTTTGATTTTTTTTAAATGTGCAATATCTCGAGAACGGTTCATGCTAGCGTTCTAAAATTTATGTCAATCGTTTTCTAATGAAAAATTACATAAGAAATGTCTATTTGTGTAACATTATTAGAGGTTTTGATTTTTTAATGATTATTTCAAAATTTCACTCGAAAATTTAGGGGGTCTCTGAACATTCGATTGCGTATAAAAACAATAGGCTTCCAGTATTCATGGATTGTAATTTTTATACCAAATTTCGTTCGAATCCGTCCACTCGTTCGTCAGTTATCGTCTCCACAGACTCACTGACACACACACACACACAGACATCACTTCAAAAGTGTTCGATTCGTGATCAGGAATGCTTGAAACGTGCTCTCTCGTCGAAAACTCGAATTAAAATTTTCGACCCCGTCTCAATACTTTCTTTATACATTATTGTATATAAGGAAAGTGATAATTAATGAACGGAGGATCTTAGGAATAACATTTTTTGGAGCAGCGTAATATTTAATTAAACTCATGTTAAATTAATGTAGATTGAATAGTCACTTAAGTTTTCTATATCGGAATTTTAAGTTCGATTGCATCTTCAAAATTTAACAAGTATATGTGTGTGTATATGTGCATGTACATATATGTGTATGTATGTATGTATGTGTGTGCGTGTGTGCATGTGTATGTATGTGTATGTATATGTAGGTATGTGTATGTATATATGTGTGTATGCATGTGCATGTGTGTGCATGTATCTGCGTATATGTGTATGTATGTGTATATGTGTATGTATGTGTGTATATGTGTATGTATGTGTGTATATGTGTATGTATGTGTGTATATGTGTATGTATGTGTATATGTATGTATATGTGTGCATTGTATATGCGTGTACATGTATGTGTGTATGTATGTATTTATATATGTGTGTGTACATTTGTATCTGTATGTATGTGTATGCGTGTGTTATGCGTGTGTGTATGTCTCTAGGTATGTATGTGTGTATGAATGTCTGTGTGTATGTATGTCTGTGTGTATGTGTGTCTGTCTGTATGTGTGTTAAATACCTAGATCGCCCGACTCACCTTAGAGTACGTGCAGCAGTTTGAGAGGCCGGTGTATGTGTATGTGTATGTCTGTGTGTATATGTGTATATGTTTGTGTGTATGTGTATGTCTGTGTGGTGTATGTCTGTGTGTGTATGTGTAAAAATTTTCCCTCTTTGTAGAAAAAGCGTGTGCGTTATACTTTTTGAAAAATTGAATGAAAGAATTAAATTTACCGCTGCTTTAAATCCCGAGCAACGGCGGGAGTATTTTCTGCATAGTCGAGAACTACTGCAAGAAAACTATTGCAGTTAATAGATTTAAAAATAAAAGTGTAGCAGTAGATGCGTAGCCGTCTGTGCGATTTCGCTTAATTTTTTGTTGTAAGTGGACATATTGTTAAACCAATTTTTGGTTTTTTAGAGTTCGCTGGGAGTACCGGTGTCATTTTATTTTGAGGCTTTTGACGGTCGCAGCGACGTCGTGTCATCGTTACACTTCGGTCAAGAGTTGAATGACTGTAAATGAAAGCGAATAAATCTTATCCCCAACTTCAAAAATGATACTGCAGTTGGGTGAAGCGAATACAGAATGGAGGATTAAAAATAAATATCTGGAGTAACAAATTCCATACTCTACTTTCTCACACATTAATATTCTCCGGCCACTCATCCTGTTGCTCGTACCCTAGGGTGAGTCGGATGGTCGGGGTCTTTCTTCAACACATTAGTATTGTTCATATTTACTAGTATATGATAATGAATCACACTATGAATATAATACGAATCTACATAAGTATAAATGCTCATTTAATTTTGTAGCTATGTGTGTATGTATATGTATGTATGCGAGTATGTATGTATGTGTATGTATATATGTATGTAAGTATGCATGCGTATGTATATGTGTGTATGATGTATGTGTGTATGTATATGTATGTATATGTATGTATGTGTATATATGTATATGTGCCTATGTGTATGTGTATGGCTGTATGAATACATGTATGTATGTATGCATGTATGTATGTATGTGTATGTGTGTATGTCTGTATCTGTATGTATGTAGGTATATATGTATGTGTCTGTATGTATGTGCATGTATGTATGTATGTATATATGTTTGTGTGAGTGTGTATGTATGTGTGTGTCTGTATGCATGTATATCTGTATGTGTGTGTGTCTGTCTGTATGTATGTATGTCTATATATGTGTTTGTGTGAGTGTGTATGTATGTGCGTGTTTGTATGCATGTATATCTGTATGTGTGTGTGTCTGTATGTATGTATGTCGATATATATGTTTGTTTGAATGTGTGTGTGTATGTACACTTGCAACATTGAAGCCTTCAATCGCCAGAAAATATAAATTACCTATATACATATTGAAAATCTACTTAATTAAATACCTTTTCCTACATCTAAATGTAATTATAAAGAAATTGACAATGAGGTATAAGATACAACTAATATAAGATAAATTTGTAAATTTGTACATAAAGCTATTATTAATAACTATCTTTTTATTTGCAAAAAATGAAAGGATATTTGTTAACAACTTATTAAAATTAATTTCTCCTCACTCTGGATAGATTACCTAGATGTTAGTGTAATGTGTATCAAAAAGCTCTACTTGTTATTATGAAGAACAATTTTTACATAAATATAAACAACAGTTAGTAATCATTATCCACAACATCTAGTTATATCCTTTATAAAAACAAATTTCAAAAGCAATTTCAACGTAGGGAGAAAAAAATTGCTACCTGTCTCGTTAGCTTCTAAATAAATGCCTCCATTCCTTATCAACCGAGTAAAAAAAATTTAGAACGCACACAATAGATATTATGTTTATTTTAATAAATGCAATTACATATTTTTATTATAATTCGTTAAAAATATACACTATAAAGAAATTTAAAATGCTCAATCATGTGCCAATTCCTATAGTATTCTAAATGACATTGTTATTCAAAATATTATATTAAATCAATGCTCCTAAAAGGAAGTTTAAAAATCTCTGTTCTCGCTCTACAAAATTATCTTCACAGGCAGATCTGAAGAATAATGCCTACTGAACTGGTTTATAAATAAATTTACAGAAATCCTAAAATTGATTAAAAATGATCTTCACAGATCTGAAGGATAAAACATACTAATCTTTTTTACAAACAAATTTACAGAAAATATGAAAGTACCCGTACTACTTATATTCTTGTGGATTAGAAGATACACATGTACTACTTATATTTTTGTTGAAGATTATACCCGAGTATTAGAAGATTGACAAAAGAAGACTGGCGAAAGGTATAAATTCTACACAGTCCTAAACTGCTGAAGGTAGAAACTTGAAAATTTGTTTTCTCATGGGATTTGGCCTATAATGGCGCCTTGCTGCCCAAACCGGGAATCGAAACCTGGATCTCCGAACTGACCAACCGACGCTCTACCGTTGAGGGACGAAATTGCAAGTTCTTATCTGCAAACTTTGTTTAGAAATTTATAAATCACAGAATTTTTTGCTCTAACATTATTTCATCTATAACTCGCGAACGCCTAGTTATATACACACAAAAAAAGTTGTACCATCCTGCACAGAAAAATGTATTCTAATTTTTTTTTGTCATTGACTCTATATAGGTGCACAATAAACCATTCGTGAAATATTTTAATCTATAGTTACAGCAGACATTTCTTTATATTGTATCAATGAGTTTATTTATAGCTTTCTATTTCATTGTGGTAACTATGGTAACCTTACGTTTTTTCAAATACCGAATTATTTTGTTGGTTATTGTATACATCAAATAATTGAAAAGTAATGCAATAATTGATTTCTGTGTCCGAAAACGCTGAAAATAAATGGAAAAGCAGTAATAGGCGATGAAATAATATTTCAGATATCGCAGAACTCTAAAGTGCGCCATTTTTAATACTTTACAACATAGTTGAAAAGTATTTATAACTTTGTTCATTTCGTCTGTCTGTCCGTTCACACGATAACTGCCAAAAAAATGACTTTATCAAAATGAAATTTTAGTATATTGTTGTGGTCCGTGCGACATATAGGAATGTAAATGAATAATATCACCCCATTAGTTTTGAATTGAACCCGGGTTGAAAAAATGAAATACGTAGAACCCTTTGGGACCTCATTTTTCAAACATTTTTTAAGCGAAGTTAAAATTCACAAATTGATTTGAAAATTTTAGAAAATATTCAAATTTTCTCATAAAATATATATATAAGAAATTTCAACAAAATAGATTCGGTAGTTTTTTAAATAAAAATTAAAATAATAATGACAGCCATATAATATGAAGAGATCACGTGACTCCCTCGTGGCATCCATTTTTTTCCCCAATGTAAGAATCGTGATTTTTAAAGTTCTTTTAAATTTATATTGAGTCTTAAAACCGCTTTATTTTTGCGTATTTTCTGTGCATCTCTATTCTGCGCCAACTCAATGACACTATTTTTGAGTTTAAATGATCATCAAATTTCGATTATTTCTACAACGAAGCCTCATTTTAACGGATGCAGAATGTAAGCAAATGATTGTAAGACAAGTTGTATAAAAATTACTGAATTTTTTTCAAGCTAAATTATTTAACTCTGGAGTCTAGAATAAAAGCATATGAATGAAATATTCATTGCTTTTCCGTAGAGAGCCAGACGATTTATATTTCGATGACGTCATTTGAATAAAGTTCATTCCTTTCGAATCGTTTTAAGTTTTCAAATATAATAAATTATTATAGTACTGTGATCATTTAAAATATGTCAGCGGTGAATGTATCGCGTTTTAGAGATGTTTAAATGAAATTGAATTTAAGTTGGAAAGTGTTTTATAATGAATGTTTTATGCATGATTGATCTTTCAATTTGAAACGTTTTTTGATATTCAGAACTTTTATTAAGTGTGTAGGTATCGCATTGAGTGACCACTATAAGACATGGGCAATGTTTAGTTTAATACAGTGATAGATCTCTGCTGACCAACTTAAATTCAAAATTCATTTTCTCAAATATTCCGTTTTCTTCTGACCGAGAATATAAACGTTTTAAGTCTGGTATCGAAGTAGTCCACATCTGAACTCGTTTTCCTTCTCACTACCTACAGAGTATTTGATTAGTCATACTATATACGGAGGAAGGCCATATAGGAAGTGTGTTCAAGCATGATAGTGCTCAAGCTCATATCTGTAACAGCCATTTTGTTCCAAATCTAATGTGAATATAGCATATGGCTCGCTCTAACATACAATGTCTTACTTCTGATTACAACAACGATGATGACTCACAAGATGCACAGAAATATGAAATCAAGATTCACACACACTGTTTTCAGCGCCATTAAATTCAGCGATTTTCTACGTAAAAACGTGTAAACAAATCTGAATAATTCATTCTGTTAATAATTCATTAAATTGAGTTGAATGGCACAAAACGACGCGCATCATTATTTGAAATGAGACTGAATTGGCACTTTTCATTCAGTTTTCGTTTTCATTGGGTACTGGGGCGTATTTTCAAAGGCGGCGTAGAAAAATTGTAAAAAAAATATATCTCGAGAACGGTTAGACCTAGTGTTTCATCCTTTTCATCGTCAAAAATGACAAAACAAGCATTGAATGGATACATTTGAGTATACGTTGTTTTTACTTTCCTTATATACATAATGTATAAAGACAGTATGATATGTGATTCCTCACACGTCAGGTATTGACGCTATATAGACCGATCTCGTAAAGTGGAGTAAATAAAGAAATACATAATACCAGTAATTAAAATGAAGAGGCTTAATTTTAAACAATAACAAAGAATTTATTTCATTAAGATAAAACCTTATTTAATAACTATTAACATCTGGTAAATTTCATATACCAACATCTTTAGTGTAGTACATTAAGACAATCAAATCTCCTCATTCTATGATCATAATATGAGCATTACAATTATTAACCCATTAATGTGCATTAACTCACTATTCTTACTAGCCTACGTCTTAATGGCCCAGGTTAACCTTATTTAGGAGGGTCAGAGAGATAATAATAATCAAAGTGCAAAAATATGTGTAGAATTGTCCTACCTCGATCATCACTGCCGATGTCGGACTTTATGACGGCGCGCTCCGGCTCTGTCCCGCGGGCTCGCTCTCTCCGAGATCCGTCGCTCTTGCGACCTCTTCTTTTCACTCACAAAATTCAAGTCCTCGATTTCAAAAACTTAAAGTCCAAAGTTGCTCTCTGTCTCTACCCCCTTAACAAGGCGCCCCTGTCCATAATTGGCTAAGTAAATTAAGGGCTACGCCCTTCAGGCTATATTATTGGTCAAGGCCCCCCTGAAATATGAGATATGCAGTCTCCAGTTTTAAAATCGTTGAAAGTTCTCACGAGAATTTTCCCAAGGTTCGAGTGATATTAATTGACTCTGGGGTCAAGAAGTTCAACCCCTTCCGTTTGTTGTAACACCTAACGCTGACATGAACTTGAGAAGCACCCTCTCTTTTCGAAATGAATGTCCGGTGCAGCTGCGTTCGAGGGAATGTTACAAAAATTGCCTCACTTCATGAGGGACCGTCTTCTTAGGTCCACTTCCTTTTTCAAAAGAGCAATGTTATATTGGGAATTGAAAATTACAATATAACAATTACCCTTCTTCCCCCCCCCCCAAAATTTTGGTGGGAAAAAAGCCAATTACAAAAGTGCCAGCTCATAGTTGCTGCATGCGTGTCCACTGTGTAGTCCAACAACTCGTCTTGCTCTCATCTGTATCTACTGTAAAAATGTACTATATACACATATACACAAATCATATTATCATATATATACTCTTATATGCCATCAAAAGAACACGAAAATACTATACAAAATACAATTCTCAATGTGTCTGAAAATGACGATATCTGTGTCGTTCAGTTGTACTTATTATCGATTAAAAGTCTATTCATGTAAGCACAAGTTCGTCCACTGGTGATATGTCTTTTTTTTTTTTTTTTTAAACAATATAGTTCCACACAAGTTCAAGGTGTATATCTGTAAAATTGTTCACTTATGATAACCAAAGTCACTTTGACCGTCACTTGGATAATCGTTGGGATCAGGGACTTACGCATATGGTCCCTAATAATATCACTATGTCCCCTTGTAGTTATGGTGGAAAGTGTAAAATATCTTTCCTTTGGAAAAAAAAAACACTGATATCACTGCACCCTTGGAAACCGCTGAAATGTAAATCGCTCCACTGCTGGAACTCGTTGCAGAACTGGATCGCTGTCTAACTGGAATTCGCTGAACTGTAAGGCGCTGAACTGCTGGAACTCGCTGAAGGATTGGACCGCTGTCTAACTGGAATTCGCTGAACTGTAAGGCGCTGAACTGCTGGAGTCGCTGACCAAATGATAATCTTTGTGCACCCGGAATCGTTGAGCACTCGGAATCTCTGATCAACAGGAATTGCTGACCATTTGAGAATCGTTAGGCAACCGGATCTGTACGCTGTCTCATGTTTTGTTTAGGACAATCAATACATATACATTACACTCAAGCTTATTAAAATACTCTCTTCTCTTAAAACTCCCTTAAGTATCATTTTTTTATAAATTCAATTTCTATAATTTTAATTTGTCACCCGGCACACGAAACATTACAAAAAAAAACTCTCTTTTTTTTTTTCAAACTCCTTTAAATTTGTTAACACTCTCAAAAATTGCCCCCTTTGAAATTTCTACACTTTATCTACTTTACATCCTTCCATATAATATATACATTTTTTTTTTTTTCTTAAATTTGATACTCTCTTCAAACTTACATTTTTCAAATTCCTTCTTTTTATTTATTTTACATCTCTGCCTTATGTATATATATATATATATATTTTTTTTTTTACATTATATACACTTCTTATCTAACATCCAATCCATCATGTGTTCTGAACCGGACATGCCATAAATATAACTCATGTACATATTTATAATAAAATACTTAAACAATTACACTATCCTCTCAAATACTATCAAAATAAGACTTATATAGGTTCAAAAATTTCCGCAATATACTTTAAAATTTTCCTACAATCTCTGAGATGACAGAAAAACCCATATAAATATTTAATTACCATCCTACTTAAATTCTTATAACTCCCCTGCGATTCTATATTACACTATCCATAATTATACATTTTCTTTCACATATCCCCTGATTTAATCCAAATCTTATACTTGGATACGGAATTTCCCGAATTCCTTACATTATTCACTTTCCCACTTAATGAAAACATACTTAAAAATTTTTTTTTTTTTCGTAAATCTTATCACTCACTGAAAATCTCTCAATGCATACATAATTACGAATTTTCTCTCAAAAACCATCTAACTCAATTCAAATCCCATACTTGAATACCAAAATGTACATTTTCTTTTCTTATATCCCCTGTAATTGAATGCAAAGTCTCCTGAATTAATTCACTTCTCCTCTTTCCTTTTTCAATTGCCAAACTTTTGTGTATTTTATTCTAGCATCTAAATTCCCTGTTCAAACAGAAAAATCTAGCCCCCAGAGAAAATCTCGTAGTGGTATACAAGGTCAACATGTCCTTGTGCCATTGTGTCATTTTCCCGGGATAAGCTCCCCTTTCTGGCCTGCGGCTAATACGGGCATTTCTTCGTGTGGGGTCCTCTCCCAATTAGTCGAACATGGCTCGTACATGTCGCCTTTTTGAAAATGGTCCATCTCGTCATCCGCCATTCTGGCCAGTGTTCAGTGGCTTATGGATTGTGTGATGTGAAAGTGCTCTACCGAGGCCCCCAAATGGATTAAAAACTCTGGAATTACACGGATTACCTCTAGGATTCTCACTTTCATTCTCTGGATTAATTAAAAATGCGGTTAGTGTTATTTTGTTCTTACATTCTATTTTATTATTATATATCTTGTTATTTCCCGTTAAGTGAACCTAAATCCAAGACTTCCCTCGACTTCAACTGTACGACGCTCCGCCCGACGTCCCTTTACAACGTTCGCTTCTCTCAAAACAATCCATGTGAGCTCCTATCAAAATATATGTAAAAAAACGCTTTTTTTTTTTTCAAATGCTTTTTATTTAATCTACAATTCGCGTATGTTTATTAAAATTATCTATTCATTTTAAATTATAATTTGCGTATAATTTTCATTACCATTATATTTTTTCTTTGAACTGCCATTATGATTTTTAATTAAAATTCTCTATCCATTTTAAACTCTAATTTTAATTTTTAATTACCCATTATTTAGTTATTTGAATTACGATTTTTATTTTTAATTATGAATTATTTATTTATTTAAACTAGAAAAAAAATTTGTTTTTTTTTTTTTTTTTTTTTTTTATTTACCAATTATCTAATTATTTTAAACTATAATTCTATAACTCCTATTTCCTCACGCGTATTCATCCAACAATGGTTGATCAGTCCGCTAATTACATGAAGAGCGCGTGGAGAAAGTTTACCTTTGTTTTAAAATTTCACTGTTCTTTGAAAAGAGTTTTTTTTTTTTTTTTAGAAATTCAAAATATCCCTTTATTTAATATTCCTAATTATCTTATCCATCGAAATTTTTATTGCCTGGAAATCAAAGTTCTCTTAAAAAAAAACCTTCTTTTTATAGAGTTATAACGACTTTTTATAGAATTCTAACGATGTCCCCCTTTTGCTTTTTTTTTTTTTTCATGAAATGTGACGTATCTTCTCTGTTATTTATGTTCTTTCCAAAATTTGAATTTAATATATCCACATCTTTAACCTATCATCCCTAAAATTTCTTTTGTCCTACAACGATACTTGTTATTTATTTTGTAACAATTATTTATTTTTTTTAAATCACAATTTTTATTCATAATTCCCAATTATTTATAGTTCCATATCTATTTAAACTTTCTTGTTCATTTAAACTTTCAATTAATTAATGTATGATTTATTTAAAATTTCCTCAATTTTTTTTTTTCCACAATTTGTTTACACTTTCTTAATTAATGTAATATTTATTTACATTTCTTTAATTCAATGTTTATTTAAAATTTCCTTTATTTACAATCCAATATTTATTTAAAATTTGCGTTCCATATTTCGCGTTGCATTTTGTGAATGGCGATTTTTCTTTGTTACTAATATTTTCAAAATTTTGAATTACGGTTTGTCCGCGTTCTTACCTATGTTTAAACTTCTTTCGTGTTTTAATTGAATCAATTTAAATTTAAATTCTTTAAAGATCTCAAATCATATCTGTGTTTCGGCCTAACCGGTGTTGGAAGAAGTACTGTGTGTGAACAATTTGTACTGCTTATATCGTCCCCTTGTAAATTTTGTGCTGATTCATCCTTCCTTTGCGTGCTTCCCCGATCCATTTGTATACAACCCCCATCTATTTGTGTTGGTCCCTCTTGCGCATCTCGTTCTATTTCCCCCTTGTTTCCCTCTGAAAATCGACCTTGAGTGGAACCCATCTCCACTCTTTGACCGTGAGTCGCCATTGAGAAATTCTGCCTCCCTGAAATTGTCGCCACCGAAGTGTTTTGCGTGATTGGCAATCTGCTCTCAACCAGTTCCATCCCGTTGTACGTGTCGCTTGCTGTTTAAGAGAAGGGAGAAAGAAACCTTTTCGCTCGCAAATGTGTGTTTGTTGACATTTTGTGAATGCCGTGTATTCGGCTACATATCTGTCGCAAATACGTTAAATAATAAAAGCGGGAAGAGAATGTTGCTTTCCATTAACAATTTTGACTTCATATCCATTTTTCATTTTTATAATTTATCCATTGCCAGATCAATTTCCAAAGAATTCATTTTTTTGACAAATTATTATTTTTTACCTCTTTCTCATCTTGAAATTTTCCAAATAGCGATTGTCATACAATATTAAGTTCCTAAAAATTTTTGGTTTCATGAAAAAATGTGAACCGAGTTTTCTTTCATTCCGCTTTTGGATCTCCTCACTTACACTATTGTTACAAACTTGTATTTTCTGTGGAACCTCTATTTCTTGCCTAGCATACCTTTTGTTATGATTCTCATTTATTTCTGAAGGTTTTTGGACGCAATTCACTTCACTATCGTTTTGGCTTTTCTCTCTACTTGTACTAGAATTTTTATTTTGAATATTTTTAGTGGTCTCCTTTGAATTTTGTAAATTTTGAGAGTTAGTATTTCCATTATCGTTGTCCATAATATCCATCATTTCACTTTCATTTGAATTTTGTGTATCTTGTATCATGTGATTCTCATTCGTAATTCGAATGTCCTGAAGCTTGCATTTTGCATTTTGAATATTTTCAAAATGAACCCTTTCTGTAATCAAAACCTCCGTTATTTTGTTTTCATTTGGATTTTTGCTATCTTCATTGCCATAGCTTGTACCAGTGTTTCGTGAATTTTCGGGATCAGCATTTTTGCTAATCAAAGAATCCATTACTTTGTTTTCATTTGAAATTTTGATGTCTTCATTGCCATAGTTTGTACTTGTGTTTTGAAATTTATTTTCCACCTTGTGTAATTCCGTGTTTAATTCATCTCCAATTGCCGCGATATGTTCAACTTTGTCCTTCCTGTCCTTAATGTCCTCTCTCTCTCCATTATTTTGGGTTCTGTAATTACCAATATTTCCACTATCAATTTGAGTTTTATATTTTTCAACGTTACGTCCCTCGTTCTCAATATTTATTTGTGTAACATTCCTTTTTCTAATTCCTTCTCTATTCCTTTGCGTACCCCTTTCTAGGTCTCTGTTTTGTGTAGGAGGTTCTGCATAGTAATTTCTGCTCTGGTGATATTTTCTCGGAAAGGCGTGGTTTGAAATGTAATTGTATGTGTCCGGCTGGGAGGCGTAAGTTCTGCGATCAACATACGGTTGGTTTTGAAATGAGTGGGGAGGAGATTGTATTCGTTTATTCAAAAATGTTCTGGAATTGTTTATGTTTCGATTCCGTCCCCCATTATTTGTTGCGTACGCCCGGCATTCTCTCATACAATGACCCTCTTTATTGCAATAATGACATGTAACAATTTTTCTTGTTTGTATTGTGGGAATATGTACCTTTCTTTGTATTTTAAATGTGTTTATCTTTTGGGTAATAGAATTTAAAAGATGTGTTCTAATTTCTTGTTGTTCTCTGCGGAACGTCTCAATTTCCCGTCTAAAATTATCATTATTTACCTTTGCAGTTATCGGAGCTAAATTTGCTTGTTCTAAGTACGTGGCCATTTTTTACAGCTTAATCAAAATTATTCCCTGTTGTTACACTTTAAAATCCTCCCCCAAAATATTTAAATACAATATCACATAAATTCAAAAACATAATTCTAATCATTTCACTATCTACGCATGCAAATACTTCACTCCTCATAATTAACTCCTCAAATATTACACAAATATTTATACAATTCAAAAGTTTCTTAAAAGCTTCAAGTTCCCTAATAATTATATTTTCAAATACAATATGGCATGTCTCATTGAGAACACATAATGATTCACTATTTGCTTGCTTCTCATACTGTGAAATAAATTTTCTTAAATTTACCTATATTTATTTTAATTTTAAATTTCTTTCTTTAATTTAATCCTTATTTTACACAAAAAAAATTTTTATTCAATATTTTCATTTTTCATTAATTCCAAATATTTTTATTCTCTTCATTAAAATTTAAATTCTGGCATATAACAGGTCTAAAACAGCAAAGTCGCCAGAAGGGTGAAATAATTTTGAATCCAGGTTTGATTGGTCATGATCACCAATATGATAAGGGTGCAATAATTTTGAGTCCAGGTTCGAAACTGGTTTAAACGGCACCAAAATGATATGTGAGCAATAATTTTGAGTCCAGATTCGACTGGTCACGGGCGCCAAAATGATATGTGATTCCTCACACGTCAGGTATTGACGCTATATAGACCGATCTCGTAAAGTGGAGTAAATAAAGAAATACATAATACCAGTAATTAAAATGAAGAGGCTTAATTTTAAACAATAACAAAGAATTTATTTCATTAAGATAAAACCTTATTTAATAACTATTAACATCTGGTAAATTTCATATACCAACATCTTTAGTGTAGTACATTAAGACAATCAAATCTCCTCATTCTATGATCATAATATGAGCATTACAATTATTAACCCATTAATGTGCATTAACTCACTATTCTTACTAGCCTACGTCTTAATGGCCCAGGTTAACCTTATTTAGGAGGGTCAGAGAGATAATAATAATCAAAGTGCAAAAATATGTGTAGAATTGTCCTACCTCGATCATCACTGCCGATGTCGGACTTTATGACGGCGCGCTCCGGCTCTGTCCCGCGGGCTCGCTCTCTCCGAGATCCGTCGCTCTTGCGACCTCTTCTTTTCACTCACAAAATTCAAGTCCTCGATTTCAAAAACTTAAAGTCCAAAGTTGCTCTCTGTCTCTACCCCCTTAACAAGGCGCCCCTGTCCATAATTGGCTAAGTAAATTAAGGGCTACGCCCTTCAGGCTATATTATTGGTCAAGGCCCCCCTGAAATATGAGATATGCAGTCTCCAGTTTTAAAATCGTTGAAAGTTCTCACGAGAATTTTCCCAAGGTTCGAGTGATATTAATTGACTCTGGGGTCAAGAAGTTCAACCCCTTCCGTTTGTTGTAACACCTAACGCTGACATGAACTTGAGAAGCACCCTCTCTTTTCGAAATGAATGTCCGGTGCAGCTGCGTTCGAGGGAATGTTACAAAAATTGCCTCACTTCATGAGGGACCGTCTTCTTAGGTCCACTTCCTTTTTCAAAAGAGCAATGTTATATTGGGAATTGAAAATTACAATATAACAGACGGGGTCGAAAATTCGAATTCGAGTTTTCGATGGGAGAGCACGTTTCAAGCATCCCTGATCACGAATCAAACATTTTTAAAGTGATGTCTGTGTGTGTGTGTATGAAAGTGTGTGTGTGTGTGTGTGTGTGTGTATGAAAGTATGTGTGTGTGTGTATGAAAGAATGTGCGTATGCGTGTGTGTCAGTGAGTCTTTGGAGACGATAACTGACGAACGAATGGACCGATTCGAACGAAATTTAGTACAAAAATCACAATTCGTAAACACTGGCAGCTTATTGTTTTCATATGCAATCGAATGTTCATAACCCCCCTAAATTTTCGAGTGAAATTTTGAAAAAATCGTCAAAAAATCTAAACCGCTAATAAAGTTACGCAGTAGACATTTTTTATGCAATTTTTCATTAATAAACGATTGACATAAATTTTAGAGCGCTAACATGAACCGTTCTCGAGATATTGCTCATTTTTCAAAAAAATGATCAAAAAGTTATATAAAATAAAAAAAAAATATTTCCTATTGAGAAGCATGTTCACTTTTCATATGTAATACCATGCGATAAATTGGGTGACATCATTCTCGTGGATCTAGCTCGTTCCATTCATGAAAAAAGATACTTTGAGTAATACTTTTGTATTTGAACGCCAATAGTCATTTATCTGCTGTACGAATAACTTATCTCTCCGTCCATAACGCTTGGCAAGATTTTGGAGACGAATTTGGCGGAATGTAGCCAACTTGGTGATATTTTTAATTGTTGCCAAATTAACAAAAATCTCGCCAAATTGATAAAAATGACGCTAAATCAAAGAAAACGACGACTCATTGACAAAAATTCAATATCTTGGAAATAATATAAGTATCTACTATAAGAATAACATTTTTTTTAACTGTAAAAGTAGTAAATTCATTGCATTATATAAGGAAAGTCATGTGTCGCCCACATCAGATTTTTTTTTTTCGAATCATACCAAAAACTGATCAGCACCAAGGTGGGTAATCTACAAATGACTTCTAAATTTTGTAAAAATTTTGTCGAATAGTTATAAGCTAAATGGGATACAATCATAGTAAAGATAGACACCCAAACAGGCGTTATGCTAAATACAGGTTTTTCGTGTTCGAGAGTACTCAAAACGTATATATCTGTCGAAAACCAAAAGTTCCGATTTACTACATGATTCCAATAGTTTCCCTATACATTATCATGTATTGTAGGGAAAGTGAAAGAATCAGACATCAAAAATTACCTTAAGAGAATAAAAACCTTGGTGTTCAAGGAAAATTCCTGTTCGTGAGAAATACTCGTAATTCATTTTCACAAAAAAATTGAAAGTATATTTTGAACAATAACCTCGCAAATCGGGTATAACAATGGAGAATCAAAGGAAAAGCTGTTGCCTAAGTTGGCTGCAATAACGAAATGCAGTGGGAATTTGAACACTCTATTTGATTACTTTATAAAGGAAGTATTATTTTCGTGAAATTTTTCCAATTTGAGATTTTGACGGCTTTTTAATGCATCTTGAACTCACTTCGAACACTTTTGAAAGATACTCGTCTTTGTGTGTAAGTATGCGTATGTGTGTACATGTAAATGGACGCGATAAGTCAAGAACAATTATACCTATTGCTATTAAATGTTATGTGTAGATATATTACGGAAAAAAAACTAAAGCTAGATAGAACGTTTAGTAATTCCCATGTCCACTAAATGTCTATAGTGGTCATTCACAGTGACACCTAAACATTTAATAACAAAAAATATCAATCATGCATAAAGCATTGATTATGAAACACTTTCCAACTGCATTGCAATTTTATTTAAACATCTATAAAATGCTATACATTCAGCGGTGATATTTTTTTTAATTATCACAGAACCCCAGTACCAGAATGTTTTTAGCTGATCTGTAGCAAAGATTGAGGATTTGAAAATTTATCTGCGGCTTGCACGTTGTCTTAGCTTTCCTGTTTTTTATTAGTTGTTTCCAAAATTGGTCATTTTTTCTGTATTTTTTTAGATGTTTCAAGTTTTACATGCTTTTGTCTATTATTATAATGGCTATTTAAATCACATTTGTTAAAGTGAAAAAAAAAATAATATTTAATTAAAATTATGAACATGTAAGTACAGATGCACATATATCAAATTTTAGTTTATACTCCCGAAATGACTATATTTATAAGTACTTCTCATTGTTCAGAATAACCCTTTATTTCATAAATTATATGTTTGAAAAATAGCTCGAAATATCAGAGAAGATTCAAAATATTCACAATAAAATATAAAACACATTATTTGTATTTCAAAATAATGCAATCAAAAATTCACAGAAATATTTATATTTTTTAACAAAATTAATTATTAACATGCATTTATAATTGCCATTTTCTCATTTTTGGTAATTATTAAATTTTAAAATGCATTTCTGGTTTTTTCTTAACTTTTTCCAATTTAAAGTTTATCTTTAAGCCATTGTCAGTTTCATCCATTTTTACTTTCCTTATATACATAATGTATAAGGAAAATATTGTGACGGGGTCGAAAATTCGAATTCGAGTTTTCGACGGGAGAGCACGTTTCAAACATCCCTGATCACGAATCAAACATTTTTGAAGAGATGTCTCTCTCTCTCTCTCTGTGTGTGTGTGTGTGAAAGTATGTGTGTGTGTGAAAGTATGTGTGTGTGTGTGTTTGTCAGTGAGTCTGTGGAGACGATAACTGACGAACGAATGGACCGATTCGAACGAAATTTGGTACAAAAATCACAATCCGTAAACACTGGAAGCCTATTGTTTTTATACGCAATCGAATATTCAGAACTCCCCTAAATTTTCGAGTGAAATTTTGGAAAAATCGTTGAAAGATCAAAACCGCTAATAAAGTTACGCAAATAGACATTTCTTATGTAATTTTTCATTAAAAAACGATTGACATAAATTTTAGAACGCTAACATGAACCGTTCTCGAGATATTGCACATTTTTCAAAAAAATTGTCGAAAAGTCATATAAAATAAAAAAAAATATTTCCTATTGAGAAACGTGTTCACTTTTCATATGTAATACCATGCGATAAATTGGGTGACATCATTCTCGTGGATCTAGCCGGGGCTATCGTGATTCCTCTTCTCTTCTTCCTTGGGCCTGGCCCTAGATAAGGCTCCTATATATAGGAGCCTTATCTAGGTCTATATAGGAGCCTTAGCCCTAGATAAGGGGTGTCCGCTCTGACGTCATGCTAAGCGTTGGTATTTTGAATCCTCTCAGTTCCCCTCTTGTCTTTGTGTGGGAGTTTGAATACGACATAGTGACACTGACTGTTGTTTACATTTTACAATGTGCGGATTTTTAAGAGTTTTACGATGCTACGAGTAGATTAAGATTATAAATCAGATATTTATTAAAGACTAGGTTTTTATATAGCAATGTAGTTTTAAAATGATTATGAAGGCCAAGGTTTTCAATATATCAAATTGATTTTCAACTTAGTGCTAACTTGGATATAATAGAAAACTGAATGCTGTAGAAGGGTAAGCTAATTAAAGAATTTTCTTCTTTATTGTAGTTTTTACGAATTATATTAATGAGTATTAGGCTGAACTGGTTATTGCTAAGATATATCAATGGATATATTATATGCTATTACACATTAATGTTCATATTTATATTGAGATTGTGAATTAAATACTGCAAAATTTGCCGTAGATTTAATGTTTTTGTAAATTTATATATATAAATACTTATTCTTAAATAAGAAAGTGAAATTTATATCAATATTGTCAGTTAAATATTGTAAAATTTGCAGTAGATTTAATGTTTTTGCAAATTTATATCTATAAATATCTATTCTTATATGAGAAAAAAAAGCGAAGGATTCAATACATTAAAATTAGTTTCTTGATACAGATAAAAACGATGAACGTTATCTACTTATTATTCATAGTTCTAATATAAATTACTGTATTTGAATATAAAAAATCAGGGATCATACATTTAAATTTTTTTTTCTGATTTATAACATTTTATTTTGTTTAATTTATTCTTCAAATAAATATTGTAAAATTTGTCGTAGATTTAATGTTTTGCAAATTTATATCTATAAATTCTTATTCTTAAATAAAAAAAAAAGTAAAGGAGTCAATATGCTTACATTAAAATTAGTTTCTTTATACAGATATAAACGAAGAAAATTATATACTTACTGTTCATAGTTCTAATGTGAATAACTGTATTTAAATGCATAAAATCAGGGATCGTACATTTATACATTTTTTTATTTAATTTTCTGATTTATGACATTTTATTTTGTTTTATTTATTCTTAAGTTTTATACTAATTATTTTATGTATATATCTTATCTTTCGCATAATGAAATATAGTTGCAAAAGTTGTACAGAGCAGTTTTACTGATATACAAATTGCTACATGTTTTAATTGCTATAAGTGACATTTAATTTACTTTCAATTCATATATTCTAATAAAGTTTAAGGTGTTTATAACCGAATTTAGAGAGTTTTTATTTTAAATGAGAGTTTATATTCAACACTCAGGATTTCAGGAGTAAAATACTAATATGTTGAATTTCTATAATTCTGTACGCGATTTGTTGTTAAAAACGATAAATTGACTATTTATATGTCTATATTTCACAAAAAATGAACATCAGTATTTTATTAGCATCATACACATAAATTACAGAAGCTTAAGGTTATACAAATATAGCGATTTTTTTACAGATGTAATCAAAAATTAACTGCATAAGATAAAACGTAAGCATGAATTTAATTTTTGTTTTACAAAATTATAGCATAAATATTTATAATTTCTCCTTTTGGTTGTTCCTGAGATTGTAACATTTATTGAATCTGTAACTTAAAACTGTGGGATTTTTCCATAGCGTATAAAGAAAGCGAGAAAATATAAAGTTTTGGCATGTATTGATAGTTAATGTTTATAGTACTTGCCTCTAATTCAAGACAAACAACTATATAGTCAATAAAAAAATTTTACACTTAAAACAAATTTATCAAGTTTATTATTTTTTCTAAATTTTAAAAATATAAATGAATATTTTCTGCCAACGTTGACTTATTTAAGGAATTTCTTTCTCAGTGTAATATTATTACATAATATTACATATTTGATGATAAACTGGAACTTATGACATACTTAATAATAACTCCTCGAGTTGTAGAAAAATTATGTTAAATACACATTTTTATTATTTTTTAATTTTTAGATGCAATTTTCCTTACAATTTATATTAATTATACCTGCATTTTCAAGCATTCTTTTAAAGTCTAAAAGACATTGAATTGCATTTTGTTTGCGTGAATGTTTTCAAACTCGATATAACCATTCCATTTTACGTTTATAGTCAATTTCTGTTCAATTGTTCTCTTTCTGTCAGTGATTATTCTATACACAAGTCAATTTTTAACATACTGTGTATATTCTTTTCATGCCCATATAGATTTTCAACGGCTATACTGCATTTTCTTGTATGATAATTAGTGCTTAAAACAGGATTCTTAAAACTTTTATTTAAGTATTATATACTTTCTCTGTATTTGTGTGCTAGATTTATTCTTAAATTATGTCATACATATATTTTTAAATATAATGTCTACAAAATCCTTTATGAGAAACGTCATTTCGCTGAGATGGCTGGGAGAAAAGTCCATCGTTTATCCAAACGCCCCAAACTGAAGGGCCAGGCCCAGTAAACGAAGGGGAAAAGAGAGAATCCCGAGGGTCCCGATCTAGCTCGTTCCATTCATGAAAAAATATACTTTGAGTAATACTTTTGTATTTGAACGCCAATAGTCATTTATCTGCTGTAAGAATAACTTATTTCTTCGTCCATAACGCTTGGCGACGAATTTGGCGGACTGTCGCCAACTTGGCGACTTTTTGAAATGTTGTCAAATTAACTAAAATCTTACCAAATGGATTAAAATAACGCTAAATCAATTAAAATGACTACTTATTGTCGAAAATTCAATATCTTGGAAAGAATATAAGTATTTACTATAAGAAAAACCTATTTTTTTACTGTAAAAGTAGTAAATTAATTGCTATAAGGAAAGTCATGTGTTGTCCACATCAGATTTTTTCTATTTCTTAAAGGTTTCCCAAATTTACAGATTTTTTTTTTAAACATTTTAAATATATAATCACTAATTATTTTACAACCTTGTTTAAAATTGTACCTGTTTTTCAAAAAAGACATTCAAGTGTTTCACATACACAACAATTTAATCATTCAAGATTTTTCAAATTTTATTTTTTAAAAATATTACCGATTATTTCCTATATTACTTGACACCTCCCCCCCCCCCCCCTCGTTTTAAAGTTTTCTAGTATGATCGTTTATAGACAGTACATATGTAGGTCAAAGTGGAACAATAATACATAATGTAATGTAGTGATATTGGTTGGCCCTTTGGCTCGGAAAAGTTCGGTTTTCGAATCTCCCATTCCCTCTCTTCGCAGAGAGCGCGGCAAGTGGCTTTTCTCGAATACGTTGTGGGTCCGCTAGCGTCATATCCGCAACGTATTCCAGAAATTCTTTCTTGAATACGAATTATTATTATTTTTTAATTTATTACGAAGCAAAATATATTATTATGAATATTTAAACAATTCAAAGGTACCCCGGCCTATAACTGAACAAAACGGCTGTAATGAGTTTTCATTCCTATTTCTTTGCATGTAAATCATGCAAGATATTTGTTAATCGTCTGTGCGGCTACGTCATTTGCAATCAAGGTGCATCTGCACATTTATAAATCTGCAGATTTGTTTGGTTTCTCGTGAAATTTTAATTAAAGATAAGCTAGAATTAAAGATAAGCTTTAATTAAAGATAAGCTGGATTCCTCTTCTGAATCCTTTCTAGAACTTGTCGCATTATCTCTTTTTTTAAATAAATCCGCGACATTTTTATTCGAAAGAGATTTATATTGAACTTTTACTGCCGGATGAGCTCGAAAATAATGAGTTTTTAAATTTTTTAACAATACTTGTTCATTGCAATTAAAACACGACACTTTTTCAGACTGTGCAGCCATTTTAGCATAACGCACTGTGATAGTTCTTCCCACAAGGCCACGCGCTATTTCATAACTGCGCATGCGCGTCCATTTTCTGGTCACCGTTCTCAATGACATTCCTTCACACAATATAAACATGTGCAGGAGCAGGGGAGAAGTCTGGTCTCGCGAAAAAAAAGTGCAAGGTTGCATCTGCAAAACCGAAGTTAAAATATATATATATATATTTTTAATACATATACATTTCAAACTGTCTGAAATTGATCTGCAAGAACAAAAGTAATCTGCGGCGCCCGCCGCCTTACTTCTGCCACCGGGCACAGAACTACAATAATTTATTTTACTTAAAAACTTAAAACCATGGAGGTAAAAGTACTTTCTAACTCCATGCTTAAAACGTCATCGAAAAAGGCAATGCTATAAGATCATCAGCTTCGCCATGTAAAATAAATGGCAATTTCATTCATATCACTTATATTCCAGACTCCAGAGCTAAATAATTTTGAATTAAAAAAATTCAGCAATTCCTATACAACTCATCTTACAGCTTGATTTGTTTACATTCTGCATACTTTACAATTAGGCTTCGTTATAGAAATAATCAAAGTTTGATGATCATTTAAACTAGAAAATAGTGTAATTCCAATTCCGTTGGCGCAGAATATAGATGCATAGAAAATACGCAAAAATAATACAGATTTAGGACGAATGCAACATTAAATTTAAATTTAAAAGAACTTTGAGAACCACGATTTTCACAAAATGGATACCCTATTTTACTTTGAAGTGGGCCACGTGCTCTCTTCATATAATATGGGTTGTTGTTGAAACCCAGACCGTCCGACCTACCAGAAAGGTGTAAGGTTACTGTTTGGAAGGTCAGGAAGTGCCACCCAATTCAGACCGGAACCCAGTGGGGGAGGCATCCATAGGGACCGTACCCTCCTTCCCCTACCACCAACCTCTCGGAAGGACTTTCGGACCCACAAGTTTAACGTGATCGTACTCCGCATGAACACGGCGGCAATTTTGGCAGTGGCTGGAATCGAACCCGGGCCTACCGAGTGCAACTCCAGCGCGCTAAATTATTTAAAAAACTACCAAACCTATTTTGTTCAATTTTTTTATATATATTTTATGGGATAATTTGAATATTTTCTAAAATTTTCGAAGCAATTTGTAAATTCTAACTTTGATTAAAAAATGTTTGAAAAATGAGGTCCCATAGGGTTCAATGTATTTCATTTTTTCAACCCCGGTTCAATCCAAAACTAATTGGGTGATATTATTCATTTACATTCCCGTATGTTTCACAGACCGTCTCAACAACACACTAAAATTTTATTTTAGTCATTTTTACGGCAGTTATCGTGCGAACGGATAGACAGACAATGAACAAATCGTAAACACTATTCAATTATGTTGTAAAGTGTTAAAAATTCTGAATGCCAATAACCGTTTTAAATTTTGGACTAAAAATTGCGCACATTTAATAGTTTTGTTAGCATAAAAATTGCGGAATGCGAAACAATACTTCATCACCGAACACGGTATGTTGCCATTTTCCTAACGTTTTCAGGCAATGAAATTAATTACAGCATTATTTTTCAATTCTTTGATTTAAAAAATAACTATAGCAAACGAATACGACATTTGAAACATAACCCAGTTACAGTTGCCACAATGGAATAAACAACTATAAATAAACTTATAAAATAAAAGCAACTCGCCTGTTGCACCAATAAATTAAAGTATCTCATTAGCGGAGTACCCATAGAGTTTGTAAAGGTGTCTGAATGAACATGCAGGCATCTTTTGATAAATACAACAAGTTTATTCTTAAACTGTAGAAACCATAAAATAAACTCCATTAACGTAATTTACAAATAATAAATCAGAATGTACATTGTCCTTCCTTCCTACTATCGTCTGCATCACACACGCCATGCCCCCACTTACCAACTCGTATCATCTCGAACCATCCCGAACCATTCTAAATCATCTCATGCTTCACACTTCGCCTTTTTATAACCTGGTTGCCAGCACCCTCTACCGTTCGCAATCTGCGCAGTTACTATTTCAATTGAGACTCTTCTTTTCCCGGGGAAGAGACTGCTTGAGAAACAAGAAGTCGAGAATAGAAATTGTTAATCCTTACAAGTTAATCAAAAAAAAGATATTTTGCTCATAATGATATAAAAACGAATTTTGTGTGCCTAGTCGTTTTCTAGTTATAGCTGGAAGAATGTTAGAATAAAAATTCTGAGATTTATAAATTTATCGAAGAGAATTTTACTTTTTTTTCATTACTTATAGGCAAATTCCCAAAGTTTTAAGCACCTGCCTTCGACAGTTTTAGCTATGTAATTCATACATCAGTTTTTATTTCACTCAGCTGCCTTACATACAAAAAGCAAATTAACTGCAGTGCAACTCAACTCGACTTTCTCATACTAAAATCTATTTTTTTTTCAAATTTTTATAAGAAAATTTTTGAAAAATCGGTACATGGGTACAAATGATTACAACTATAGCTTGTTACCATTCACTTTAAAGGTCATTAAAAAATATTTTTTGACGATTTTTTCAAAATTTCACTCGAAAATTTAGGGGGTTCTAAGCATTCCTTTGCTTATAAAAACAATAGGCTTCCAGTGTTTACGGATTGTAATTTTTGTACCAAATTTCGTTCGAATCGGTCCATTCGTTCGTCAGTTATCGTCTCCACAGACTCATTGGCACACACACACACACACACACATATACTTTCACACACACACACACATACACACAGACAGACATCACTTCAAAAATGCTCGATTCGTGATCAGAGATGCTTGAAACGTACTCTCCTGTCGAAAACTCGAATTCGAATTTTCGACCCCGTCACAATACTTTCCTTATACATTATTATATATAAGGAAAGTAATAAAGAGGCTTTATTACGGATGCAACACTAAATATAAATTTAAACGATTTTTTTTTACGATCTTTATGAAGCGGCACAAATGGATGCCATATTTTTTTTATTTTGAAATGAGTCACGTGAACTTTTCATATATCATGAGTGTAATTATTATTTCAATTTTTATCTAAAAATCTGCATACCGGTGACCTAGAAGACTGAATCTCTGTGCACTTGTAGTATTGATCTTCGGACAGAAACTAACGGGCCGAATTTGGGGAATTCTCTCTCTAATGGTAATTCGTTCTATGTCTCTAGTGGTAATTTGACTACACCCTAGTGGTAATTCGTTCTATCTCTCATAGCTATAGGTGTACCCAATATCCTGGAAAGAGGGTAGCGCTGATAACCGTAACAGGCCGGCTATTGTCTTGTGGTCAATTTGGATGGTCTAAAGTGTTTCGATCAAAAATACGTTAATATGTGTCAACATTTTTTATCGCAAATGCATCTAAATAAAGCATTACGCAGACAGAGATCCTATAAGGCAGTGGTGCCCACTACGCGGTTAGGTATCCTATGTATTATCATCCAGTTTAATCTTTTTTGTAATGTCACAAATTTACATTTCTAATTTGGTATAGGGTCCCCATTCACAAGGTTCAATTTTCAATTAAATATAACTCGTTCAAATTTAAAGATACAAATATGCGGGTTTTTTTAATGATCTTGTTGCATTAAAAATAAAATTTTCTGATTGACCCAATGTGTCTAAGGGGTCGTATAAAAATTTAAAAAGTGTCACTTTTTGAAAATGAATGGGAGGACTATTTCATTAACGTAGTCTTATTTTCTACCTTATTTTCAACATTTTCGCAATTTACATTGCCCACGATAATGAAAGCGAGCTTCAACATTTTTGGGACACCCTGTATAGAGATCCAATATAATTGTTTACCCAATGGAGTGTATGATTCCCAACACTCTCCTCTCTGTCAACGTCACTAGTTTAAGCTACGCGGGAATACATACACGTCGTTAATACAATTATTGGCTAGTTTATATCAGGGTATTTAAGGCCCGAACTCAAAGACGTTTGTTTTATGAGATTCGAAAATTATTCAAAACTGACACAGCATTCCTTATATTTTTTGCACAGATGGACACGGGATGATTTTGAAATGTCCAAAAATACCCGTTTAAAAGGATAAAAGCTGTTTTAAAAATTAATTGAAATGGTAAATAAAATAGGCTTATTAAGAATTGAGCAGAAAAAGAGTCCAGCAGAAGTGAAGAACTATTTTATGTGATATCTTAACATTTTTACAAAATAGCGCTCATTTGCGTCAAATTAACATTGACGACAAACTCACTAACTCTACACAGCCTGATTAGGATCCTAGAATTCGAGAAAAGTGTTATTCACCCATTTCTACTTATAACGGTATTTCTACTTATAAATATCTTCCTTGCTATATGACCTACATGGTTATGATTTTGGAAAATAATTTACTCATGAGCATGATAGAAAGCCAAGCTTGAGCACTAAATTATAAATTGTGGCGAGAAAGTAGGTTCCTGCATTGATTGCCATGATATGGATATGAACATTTTTCGGATAGAATTGAAATAAGTTTTCTTATTTAATTACATATTATGTTGACCTTATACCTTAAACATTAATCTGACAACATTTAACAATTTTTTTTCTTAAAATATCATCTCTTTCTTGCCGGTTTTTCATAAGCCTAAAACGTATCGCTGTTAGTTATGCATTGACCTTTTAAGATTTGTTTCCTTTATTTTTATGTTATCTATGCTTCATATATACGTGCATGATTGTATTTTTATTTTACATAATGCTTTTAAAAGGAGTTTGCATGTCACAAAAAGGCTAAATGAGCTCTAGATGAGTTATGCTGTTTATAATATCTCAGCGAACTTTTCTAAATGTTTTTTTTTTATTTTTGGCTAGGAATCTTAAAAGATATTTGCATCTCGGAAATCTGCTAGGGTAGTAACTGTTTTTGTAAAGTATAACAAATTAATTGCATGTAAAAATGTAGTATTGTCATATATTGCATGTATAATGGATTATTTGTTTGACATGGCATTAGAAATCACTTGTACTATATAAAGTATTGTATTGAGTTTTTCCTCTAATATGTGAAGTTTCGATTGCATGTTTTAGAATAAAAGTAACAGAATTTGTTGATTTAAATGTGTTATGCTGCGATGAAATCATGATTTTGTCCAGCACCATTCTGTGTATTTTTACATTTCAGTAATAGAAGTTACGGTTTGAATTTTAACATACACTGTACACATTCTTCATATACAGTCATGCTTGTTTTGAAAATACCAGATTCGAATCCAACCCTGCAATGAGTTCAGTGAATTTTCATCCCATGTACTTTTCTTAACTCTGAGCAGAGCTTTATTCTCCTCTTTATTATTTTTCTTAAAGCACTTTATTCTCTTCAAGCACCTCCTCCCCTATAACAGAATTTAATTTTTATTTCAATTGTATTTCATTCTGTAGAATATAGTATAAAGAGAGTATTGCTTTAATGAAAAATTTTCACAATATGTGTTTTAATGCCTCTTGAACACATTTCAACTATATTTAGAATGATGTCACTCTGTCTGCGGTCAATTTCTTGCGTACACGATAGCTTCTATAAATATTAATTGATTTTCACGATCCTTTATATCCAGTTTATAATTAAAAAATCTAGAACTATATAGAACTTTTATGAATCAAGTGAAAACTGTGAAATTTTATATTTTTTTGGTAGCATAGGACAAAATTCAACCTAATTATGCATAAAAGAGGTTGTTTATGGCTCAGTGATCATGAAACCTAACAGTTTCAATCGTATTGAAAAATAGTTGTGATACAATTTTTGTGTTCATGACGTCATTAGCATCCCCCCCCCTTGATAGGCAAGTTATCCCCATGGGGTTTATTGCCAAGTATGGTATCAATCGAAAGATCCCCCCCCCCCCTCCCGATGGGATACATTGTCAAACTTGGTATCAGTCGAAAGATATTTTCAAGATTTTAAAATGAAAGGTAACATGCTTTCATTATGATCATTTGAACCAACAATATAGATTTTTGAAATTCTTTTTCTTATAAAATTTGCAAACAAAAAACAAGCTACTTAACGATGGATTCTGGAATGAGAATGTGTCGAGTTGAGCCACACGGAAGTTCATTTTTTTCAATGAATTTCAGTTTGTCAAGTAGCATTTTGTGGAACTTTTTATTTCAGTAATAAGAGTATCTATAATACGATTGATTTCAAGGTGCACAGTCTGTTTTCATCATCCATTACAGTTTTGTTGGCTGGTTTGTACCGTCACTCTCTGCTACTAATGACATTTCCGGTTATACTCTCGGACCCAAACATATAGTCATCAGAGGTGGATCAAGCTTGCATGGGGTCCCTGGCTTAAAATATGGATAGGGCCCTTGCAACAAATTGATTTCTGTTTAGTAGTAAAAATCTGATGTGGGCAACACATGACTTTCCTTATATAATGCAATGAATTTACTACTTTTACAGTAAAAAAAATAGGTTTTTCTTATAGTAGATACTTATATTCTTTCCAAGATATTGAATTTTCGACAATGAGTCGTCATTTTCATTGATTTAGCGTCATTTTTATCCATTTGGCGAGATTTTCGTTAATTTGGCAACATTTCAAAAAGTCGCCAAGCTGGCGACATTCTGCGAAATTCGTCGCCAAAATCTCGCCAAGCTTTACTGACGGAGAAATAAGTTATTCTTATAACAGATAAATATTGGCGTTCAAATACAAATGTACTACTCGAAGTATATATTCTCATGAATGGAACGAGCTGGATCCACGAGAATGATGTCACCCAATGGATCGCATGGTATTACATATGAAAAGTGAACATGTTTCTCAATAGGAAATATATTTTTTTTATTTTATATGACTTTTTGATAATTTTTTTGAAAAATGCTAAATATCTCGAGAACGGCTCATGTTAGCGTTCTAAATTTTATGTTAATCGTTTTCTAATGAAAAATTACATAAGAAATGTCTATTTGCGTAACTTTATTAGCGGTTTTGATTTTTTGACGATTTTTTCAAAATTTCACTCGAAAGTTTAGGCGGGTTCTGAACATTCAATTACGTTTAAAAACAATAGGCTTCCAGTGTTTACGGATTGTGATTTTTGTGCCAAATTTCGTTCGAATCGGTCCATTCGTTCGTCAGTTATCGTCTCCACAGACCCACTGACACACACACACACACACAGACATCACTTCAAAAATGTTTGATTCGTGATCAGGGATGCTTGAAACGTGCTCTCCCGTCGAAAACTCGAATTCGAATTTTCGACCCCGTCACAATACTTTCCTTATACATTATGTATATAAGGAAAGTAAAAAGGGGTCGCTATTGATATATGAATATAGTCAACCAAATGAAACTTGATGATATAGACCTAAAACATTTAACTGGGAATTTAAATGAAATTAAAAATTTGTTATTTTAAATGACATAAATTTTTAAGACTCATTATAAATAGTAAATGACTCATTTACTCATTTTACAGAAGTTCAATTTCCAAAAATCATACTACTTAATATTCGAAATGAAAAGTATGAGAAACAGACGGTGTTGAATTTTGATTTTTTTCACAATTATTTATTATTTGTGTGGGTATTTTATATAAATATACATATATTTTACTCTGATATCCTTCAAATACTAATGTATTTAGATATATTTACATTTAAGATGATTACAATGAACATGCTCAAAATTAATGAGAAAGAAAGGCATGATTTTCCTTCATAAACTATTATTTTGCTAACCTGAAATGTGTAAAAATACATTTATATTTCTATAGAAAATAATTAAGATCTAAAAGGGTTTAAAGTATACTAGTTATTTATTCAGAAACAATTTACATACATAATTGTTGTCATTGTACTTTCGGAATTATTGTATTTCTTAAATTGCAATTACTAAAAATTAAGTAAACTAGTATAATTACAGCCCAATTTTTACCAATAACACAAACATAACTAAATCAAAAACTTTCTTTTTCAAGCCATTTTAAAACCACAAATTATCACCATACAGAGTGTTAATTAGAGAACTAAAAGAAATATTGTATTTTTAAAAGACGTATTTGATTTACATATCAAAAGCACTGACTATATGAGCAACTATATGTTAAGCTCGATAGCAATAAGTGCAGTCTTACAAACGTATAAATTAGAATGTAATGTGAAATTATGGTATATTTTTTAATTTACACAATTTGGTGTTCATGGCTGCAGCCCCCCCCCTCCCCCAATCTACCACTGAGAGTAATAGAAAATTAAATGATCGCTAAAGAGTTATGCTTTTTATAAAAGTTTAGTAAACTAATAATGTTGGTAAACTAAACTTGGAATAAATGATACTCTTTATATTTATATCCAGTGTGGTAATTAAGTAGTTGTACATAAAAACTGAGTATCTTCATATATGCATGCAAAATTGCATATTTACAGAAGCTACACTAAATTTGGTGTTAAAAGCTCTTTTGACATACTTATTTTATAGAGCGAAATAATGCCAAATGTGGAAAACGAGTTACTTCTCAAACAATTAAAAATAATTTTTGAACTCCTATGATGGCTAAAGTTGATTAAATTACAAGACTTGATCGAATTTATATGTTTCTGAATTTCAAGAAAGTTAAAGCTGATTTAATAAATTGCATTTCTAATAACTTTTTACTATTGAAGATCCAGAAGTTTTTACATTGTGTTCGTGTTTCATTAAATATTTTTATGTAACTCAAATTAAATGTTATTGAAATTTGAAGTTGGTACCGTGGCAGGACTGTATTTGTCAGTTCCCATACAACAGATGCCCTGAGCATGTTGCTCACGAGCACCACAATGCTTATAGACCTGTATTTAGTGCTCGTTAGAGAAGTGTAAAATGTCACTAAAAGGATCACTAAGTGTATAATGTCACTAAGAGAAACACTAAAACCAAAATTTTCGGAAATTTTATTTTTTGTTATATAAATATTTAATGACCTTCAATATTCATAAAATTGTCTTACTATTCAGTCAAGGACTGGTAGCAGTCTCTCAGGTTCAAACTTCACGCTTCTACTAGTAACTATGAATCTGTCGAAATTTAAAATTAATTTAAGTAATTAATTATTAGAGAAATCTGCTGCATTTCTGGTGCTTTTCACATTTTATCTATTATTCCTCCTTTGTAATAAGAAATTAAATTATTTGCGTTAAAAAACTAGTTTCAAGGATAAGTTTAATAAGTTTGATAATATTAAGTACGGCATGTAACGTTAAAATAATGCGTTGATTGTATCCAATTATAATTAAAATTCATATTTTGGGAATGAAATGATACTTTATAGCATGAGTTTGCAAATTTGTAACTTCACAGAAGGCGTAAATAATATACGGGAGAGGTACTTCATGCTTTCAAATCAGGGCTGAAATGTACCAGAACAAACCAAAATGGTGCTCCAGTTCATGAAATATATTGAAATTCCATTGTAGTTATGTTGTATGATTTGTAAACTTGAACTGCTTGCCACGCTAAGCTGTCATTTGGCCTTGTGCAATAAAGCAACTTCTTTTTCACAGTTCGATCTTTCTTTACTCTTCACAAGTATGTATCTAATACCTACATGAGCCTATTGTGCTTTGCACAGAGTAATATTTTAATACAACTTGCAACGCATTATACATACGATCATATGTCTAAGATTGCCGCTGGTTCATCAAAAATGCATGAAAACCGCCTTGAAAGCTTTTCCTGTGAGTATTTCTTATATTTGATATTATAATTTTTTGCGATTATGTTTGTAAAATTTTGCTTTGCTCTATTAAGGTAATACTACAGTAAACTTTTTTGTATGCGCTGTATGTTTATTTCTATATTGTTTGAAAATAAATGAAATTTTTATCTATTTGTTGTCAATTTGTTTTTTATTTACTTTCCCTATGTGCATAGTATAATATATAAGGAAAATATTGTGGCAGAGTCAAAAATGAGAGTTTTTAACGGAAGAGCATGTTTTAGGCAATCGTGAAATCAGATCAATTGTTTTAAAAGTTATTTGTGTGTGTGTGTGAATGGATATATCTCACAAACAAATGGGGCATGTTGGACAAAATTGGGGTAAAGTTTACGTTTTTTTATACTAAAAATTATATTTTTGTATAAAAATTACAATGGGTGAACACTAGAAGCCTATTAATTTTAAATGCAATCAAATGTTTGGTAGACCCCCAAATTTTCGAATGAAATTTTTAAAAAATCAGAACTTTCAATAAGGTTACACAAATAATCATTTCGTTTGTAATTTTTCATTAAAAAACTAGTGACACAAATTTAAGAATGTTAGCATGAATCATTCTTGAAATGTTATACTTTTTAAAATAAATTTATCAAAAAATCACATAAAATTGAAAAACGTATTAACTGTTGTGAAATATGTTTTTCAGATATGTATTCAGATATGTATTATGTGTTAAATTTGTTAACATCATTCTCATAGATCTTTTTTTTTCTTCAAGTGGCAGAGAATAAGACATACATTACACAAACAGAACAAATATCCCAAATATATAACATGAACAGTCAATGTGTTCTCGTGGATTTGGTTCATTCTATTCTTGAAAGAAGGTATTTCGTGTAATTGTTTTGTATTTTATCATCAAATAATTTGCCAACAGTCTTTTATATATAAGAAATGTTCTTCTTTCTGGTTATCTGTAGCGCTTGGTGATAACTTTTGGCAAAGTTGGTTACTTATATAATAAAATAGCGCCAACTTGGCTATATTTTACCCCCAGATTGATTGGACGCTGTAGCCCAGTGGTTAGCTCGTGGGAATTGCACTCGGTAGGCCCGGGTCCGATTCCCGCCACTGCCAAAACTGCCCCCATGTTCACGCGGAGTACGATCACGTTAAACATGTGAGTCCGTAAGTCTTTCCGAGAGGTTGCTGATAAGGGAAGGACGGTCCCTGTAGATGCCTCCCCCACTGGGTTCCGGTCTAAATTGGGTGGCACTTCCCGGCCGTCCAAACAGTTGCCTTACACATTTCTGATAGGTCGGACGGTCTGGGTCTCAACAACAACCCCCAGATTAATGAAAATATCCTTAAAATTACAAAAATGTTGCCAACTTGATAAATTAATTAATAAAATATTTTAATATATGGACTATTGCGGATGTTATCAATATTGAGAATTGCCAATTCAGAGTTGCATGAAATATAAGTAAATTGGGTACTTCAAAATAGTTTTAGACGTTGTCGTCAGGAAAAGTGCCTAATGTACAATTCAGCTAAAATTATTGTGACATAGATCCTATACATTATATTTTCACTGTGAAAGAAGTAAATTCTTTTCATTATAGAGGGAAAGTCAAGTGCTACAGACTTCAGTTTTGTTTTTGTTGGAAATACGAAACGAGTGATTTGGCATTCCAGTTCATAAAATTTTCTATTTCGAGTTCTTTTTCAAATTAATTTATGACAATAGATTTTATTATGGATGAAAGAAAGGATTACATATATGAACATTAGGTTCACTTTCTCAGGAGTTGTAAAGGTAAGAGGTTAAGAAAACTTATTAGAAAGGAAACTTTGCAAATGATTTATCCTAGCATATCAGAATTAATTGCTTTGGATTAATTGGGAAATTTTCATTCAAAGCAACCATTTGCTAAATATAGCTGTGCATATTTATTCTCTTACTAGAGTCAACATCATCAAATAAACATTTATTTTAGAAAATCGAATAAGCAATATAAAACCATATAAAGATGTTACAAAAATAGGTATTTAATATGTGATTTTTGTTTACATGTGAATACCATCTCATTTTTAAGACGTTAACATGTTCTCAAGATTTTACCTTAATTGAAAAAAATTAACTAAACTTACTATTATTAATGAATGAATATTTTGTACATACATAGTTTTAACCAGAAATCAATGGACACAATTCTTCATTATTTAGAAATTATCAAGAGCTGTTCTCGTGATACAATGAAACTTATATATTTTTTTACAATTAGCCCTATATCTCTGAAACAAAAGTAAATAGAATAAAAATTTGTGTGATTTTTTGAAGTAATAAATGTCAGTTCCTAAGCGATTATTGGAGAACCAAACTTCATCGACATCAAACTTCAGAAACATTTTCAATATTTCGAACATTCATTCTAGATAAAAAAAACTACTATAAAAATATAATTATGTTACACTTTTAATAAAGTGTATTTTTTAGTTTAAAAGTGAATGCAACATAACTTCCAAAACGATATTTTCAGATATTGCATGTTTTTGGTCTAAAATATTATTTATGTTTATTAGTTATGTAATCAGTAACAATAATAAGCCTACTGATTTCCAGTGAGATCTATAATTAATAACATAATATGTACTATCGTTTCCCCACCAATTCAAAATTTGGGAATCTACAGAATAATAGAGATTTATAAAAAAATAATTGTTACTACATTGTTTTAAAGCTTCTTCAGCAATATAAGCAGAGGTACATTTTGAAATTTTCAATTTTTGGAGGGATTCAGTTCTAAATTAAGCTCATATCAATCTCAAGAAATCTAAGTTAGAGGTGAATCCTTTATGGGCTCTGGCCTGGCCTGTGAGCCCAGTGTTTTTTCAGGCATGCATCTGAGAGGGGCATTTTGGGCATTTTATATTAACCTAGTTTCTATTTATTTGACAACATTTAGATTTATTATATAAGGCAAATAGAAAACTAGTCTTTCTCTTAAGTTTCATTCGCCTCCCTCCCCTCCCCCCGGCCAAAAATATTCTGAAATAAACTCCCTTAAATATGCCCCTGAATATAAGCAAAATTACCAATGCATTAAAAACTATTAACTAAACTATTTTTGCATATAACAGAGTGGGGCATTATTGTGAAAATTAAGTTAAGTATTCAAATTCTTCATCTGTAAAAGTTTGTTTTACTGCTGTTAAAAACTTATCATTATATTTCGAAAGGGGGGGGGGAATGTTGCTTCTCTGAATACTATACAGAGTGTCCCAAAAAGATTGAAATGCACTTTAATTCTTTACCTGTTGGAGATAAGGGGACAATGTAAGTTGCAAAAATGTTGAAAATTAGGTAGGAAATATGACTGCGTTAATGAAATAGTCCTCCCATTAATTTTCAAAAAGTTACACTTTTTAAATTTTTATACGACCCCTTAGATAAATTTGGAAACATATATTCTTAAACTTCTTTTTAGGACCATCAATTTAAATATTTTAATAGAATGAATAACAATGTCATTTAGATTATTTTAGGAATTTGCTCGTGATTGTGAATTTTAAGTTTCTTTATAATGTATACTCCATATGAAGAACAAGTATACTGCAAATACACAATAAAATTGGAAGTGCAATTTATGAAATGAAGAGTTTAATTCCAAATGGGCTTAAATCACTTTCGCTTGGGTATCATGTTACGGCAGCTGTGTTAGAGCTCCTAGTAAGGGACTTTAGATAGGTAACAGTAAGTGGCAATATTGCACCATATCATACAAGACAAACGAGTAAAAGTGATTTAGGCCCTTTCGGAATTAAGCTCTTCAAATGTTCAATGGCCTTGTAATATGATAGAACTTTCGTAATGTGATAAGAGAAAATGAAAAAAATTAAACTTTGTTGCAAATGAATGTGTAAAATTTTCAGATTATATTCTTGTTGAGGTATTAGTGCAGCAGTTGAAATAATGTTTAATACCAAAATCAATGTTTATTCAACAATTTTGTCAAAAGCGGATTGAATGATAATGAAGAAAAAATAAATCCCTATCAAGTGTATACATCGAACATAACAAAATGTTTATATTATTTGAATGGCAGCATATATCGATGTATTTGGATACATATTGTTATTTCATGTGCACTTGTCCATCCAGTTGTTTTGAGACCAGATATAGATTAATATTTGTAAACAAACGCTTAAAATTTTAAATACTTTTTAGTATTTTAAATTTTCAAAATTTAAATTAACTATTTTCAAATACATTTTAAGTTTTAACATTTAATTTTTTTAAAAGCATACAAAAGTACCAAAATAAGAAAGAATAGGTGACCTCATTTATAAAGAGAAAAGGGCAAGATGAATATACACAAAATTCTTTTTCAAGTAAGCTGTGACAGTAAATACGTAAAGTACCTCTGCTTTAGAGTGGGAAGAAAGTTTGTTAATCAGTACACATTAAAATTTGTTATTAAAATACATCTTAAGCTGATGTTCAGATTATCAATATATCGTATCAAAAGAAAATTTAATATGTTATTTTATAAAAATATTAAAATATGTAAGTGCATATTTTAATTGGGATTCACTTGTGTTTGTAATCCTTGATTTAAATCTATAAAGGGTTCAAAATTAGTGGTTGTTAAATTTTGTACCTATGTATTTTACTTTGATGGAGATTTTAGATACCTAATTGTTCTGCCATTCTTCGCATGTATGATGCAAATTCCATTTGATCCATTTATTCTTCCTTCTAACAATCTAACTAATTCATATCATGGATTACATGCACCCATGCAGCACAGCAGGTCAAAGGCAGATCTGCTAATAAAAGATGATTTATTTTGTGAGTTGAATAATGAAAACAAAATAAATAATTTGGAAATTGCACCTAAATAAGACATTTTGGTAACTGGGGAAAATTGGTTAGATGCCATTGTTGCGTGACTTTATGCTCCTGCTTTCTAATCTTGCATATATAATGCATTTATTTACGTTATGTTGAAAAGAGCTTATTTACCATTTCCCAAATGATAACAAGTGTAACCATAATTACATTGTTTAAAATATGAAAGTAAAGAAAAACTCTTATTTCATCCTATCAAAAGTATCCATGAAGTTAGATAGGTAGTCCCTTTGCCTCCATAATGATATCTCAAACACTAATTATTTTATTCAAGTTTTTGTTCGACAATGAACTTATATATTATTTGATCTAAAGTTAATTTAATTTAAATAAATATATGGTTTAGGTTTATATTTGATTAGAGGGTCGTATAATAATGAATCCACACATGTCTGGTGATATTAAAAATGCAAGAGCGATACTGATTGTGAGACAAACAAAACTAAATACTAGGGCATATTAATGTTTAAAAATGACTGAAGCTCCAGAGATTGTGTAGTAAGTTACTAACAGATAGTGAGCATTAAAAGACACTAGAGCGTAGATGCTCTGCATGGATACATTTAGTGTATAAAATTCTCCGACAGCTGTCCAAAACATTACCGTTTTATGCTACAATATAAACCGGTAGTAATTAAAGTTTCAATTTACAATTATGCACTAAACAATATGGTCACTTGGAACTTTCCATGCTGATACATTTCAGCAGTTACTTTTCTTAACAGAAAAGTTGTCCTCTACGAGCAAGAGATTTCTTAGCTGACCAGTAAGCAGTTTACAAATATGAAAAGGAGTACACTTCAAGTACAACTATAATGTTGATAAAAAGAGAATTGTTGATAAAACCTCATAACTTAATATTTACAAATTAACCTAACATTTACAAATTTAACCTAATATTTAATAATATTTACAAATTTAAGCATAATTTTAAAAACTAACAATATGTCCTTAAATTTCAAGCATTGAACATATTAAAAGCTAGCAAAATTATCTTCTATGCCAAAGGATTCACTTATGATCTCTGGACAAAGAAGAAACTCAGCTAGCAAGTATATGTAAATTATTTTACAGTATGAACAAATTTTAAAAAGTAATCCTTTCAGTACAAAACTAATGTGTAAAAATAAAATGATAAATATATTAAATTAGCAATGCACCTATCCTACGTCTAACTGTTAAGAAATTTTGAAAACGTTATTACAAAAGAAAAAATTAAAGTATAGATAATATAGAGAAAATTTTGCTAGAATAATTAGTAACATTTCATGTAATGTTATTTGTTCTTCATAAATATTAAAAAAGTTATCCCAGACATTTCTTCATTTACAGCACACACGACATATAATTACAAACAATGTAAGCAGAACAATTAAAATTAAAAAAAGACTTCGTCGTACTCACTTCATACTAAAATGAACCGGATTTAGTAGCAAAATGAACTACATCTTTGTAGTTCATTTTGCTACTAAATCCGGTTCACTATTTGGTTTGGTTCATTTCACAGAAGAAAAAACGTGGTAAATTCGGCTGGTAAGGGTTACCGCATTGTTTTTCAACTACATGGCATCAGTGAACATTGGCGCGTTATTGGGATTTTCGCCAAGGGCCGATGTCAGCGCCACCTGGCAGACATCCTGGGTTCTGTACGCACCAGCGATTCTAAATACGCCGTGCTTACAAGGGCGAGGTCTTTCTTGAATTTCCTACGAGTTTATTGTGCTAACTAGACTATATGCGAGCAGTACACAGATTCAAGTTGATCTTGATAACTCAGCCATATTTGTGTATTGTACTTGGTGATAAATATTTTCTAATATCTTTTAATTTTGTATGATGAAAAATTATTTAAGGATAATTATTATTGGCATCACTGACGGACAAATTACATAATTTAATTACATAATTCGAGGAATGGCAACAGTCAGTTGACCTGACAACTATTTACTTTGTTTGGGAGCAACTTGAATCAATTTTAAGATTATACTTGACACGATAAATCGCAATTTTTCAAACATAGCCTGATATTTAATTATAATTAAGTATGTTTTCCTTGCCTTTTTTCTTCTTATACGTTTTTCTTCCCCAATTTCTGTGAATAGTAGCATGAAAGAGTGCGCTTTTAACTTTCAGTTTATAAATGTAAACTTAAAGTTGACACATATTATATGGTGTACATATTATATGAATTTAATTCTAACTACTAAGATAAATTAACCTACTCAGTTCAACTTTCTAATTCTAATCTTTTTTACATAATTTTCGTGATTTTTAATTGCTTACTTAGAGAATAGATTGACTCCTATTTGAACTGCCGGTGTGGCTTTGTTATGTCATTTGGATGTACTTTATAAGTAAAGGAAAAGTTAGACTTCTTACTTAAACGTTACTAGCAAGTTTTAGCCGGGTAGTTTTATCTCGGCGTCTCGACTATCGAAATGCGATGTAAATGATTTCATCATTTAAAACCCATTTCGATATGCGTTAAATTGTAGAATTTGGTATTGGTGTGCTTCTTGGCGATTTTATTTTAGCGCGCCGTTTTTAAAATGTATTTTTTGTTCATGTCTCATGTCAAAATTTTTGCAAATTTAAATATATTTTATCAATTTTTCCTGTTAAAAGTACATGAAATGAATTTGCATAATATATATAAATTTGTTTAAAAATTCGAGAGAAAAAGTATTATTTACGAAGAATAACGCATTTTAAAAACGACACAATGCTGAAATTCAGCAAAATTTACCCGAACTTTCCAATGATGACAGATGCATCTGACAAATGGTGTATTATTCGTGGTCATTACTGGACGTTTGGTTGAACTCTTATGTTCCATCCCACGGGGTACATGAAACTTCTTTCTTACCATCTTTTATTTATCAACAAATTATCTAGTCAACTGGATCATATTGTAAATTTAACAAATCAATTGTCCTTCCAAAGAATTACACAAAAATGGGAGATTGCAACTGACAAAATTCAGGCTCAAGTTGCATAGAATGTGGAAAAACACATTTCTTACTGTTACGTTCAAATAATAAAAGCTCCTTTTCCGGCTGAAATGCTAAAAACGCTCCATTCAAACAAATCAGTCCTTCTGTCTCTCACACTCAACTTCATTTCATCTCCACATTTTGGATAAATATACTTATCACTCATAATCCCTTTCATAACACACCAATTAATCACTTCTTTCAAACCTTTATTTTTCAAATTATGTTAAAATTTTATACAAAAAATTAAATAATAAAAGCACTTGCAACTATCGCAAAAAAGATGCATTTCTACATCAGAAAACTGTAGTAACCACATAAACACATTCTTACGTCACCTTTGTGAATGTTTCTATTGGATGTTATACAATTACCATCAAAAAACACTGATACAAAAGATTACCAGATTGCAACATAAAGCGCTCGCAATCAGAACGTTTGGCAGCGACTTGGTGAGTGAACTGGAAGTGCGGTGAGTTGGTCTCCGGATTAGCCTAATATGTATAATAAGGTGCGTCTCAAAAGTTTATGCATTTTAGTATAAGCAATAGATATCAGAAGAAGAAAATAAGAAATGCAATTTCATTGCTATATATTTAATAACTACTAATAAACAATATAAGACCATGAACATACCTGTTTGATTTGCAGGTTTCAATAAACTAAGTAAACACAAAAAAAAGCATCAAAAAGCTTGTTTCAAAAGTTTATGCACAAGTAACAAAAAATGAAGTTATTTAACGAATGTGATGTCCATTTTGTTTTATAACTTGAGAAACATGATCTGACATTGACAGAATAAGAGAATGAAGAATTTCTGGGCCTAAATTATACCAGCAGTTTTCAATTTCACACTTTAATTCAACCAAAGACGAAAACTGTCGCCTATTCGCATGGATAGGATCCCCCAAAGGTTTTCTATGGGATTCAAGTCGGGACTTTTGGCCAGCTAATCCATAACTATAATGTTATTACACTGCAACCAAAGTTTCCTTGACTTTACTATATGAATGGGAGTATGATCATGCTGAAAACAGAAGTTTGGTCCTGCTAGATTTGCAGCTTCAGGTAATATGTGATCTTTAAACTTTTGTTGGTAATTTTGTGCATTTTGCTTTCCGTTAAGAAAGGTTAAGGATAACTTACCATTAAAGCAAACTGCTCCACACACCATTAAGATCCGAGAGGTTGGTGGTAGGGGAAGGAGGGTACGGTTCCTGTGGATGCCTCCCCCACTGGGTTCCGGTCTAAATTGGGTGGCACTTCCCGACCGTCCAAACAGTTACCTTACACCTTTCTGGTAGGTCGGACGGTCTGGGTTTCAGCAACAACAACACACCATTAAGGAACGACTTTGTTTTCTACTGAAAAAAACCTCTCGGCTCTTTGCTCAGGTCGTGCCAGTATGATGCTCATCCATCTGGGCCATCAATATTCCATTTCTTTTCATCACTAAATATAGCAGTTATCCATTGGTCGTCCCATTTCATGTGTTACTGAGCTTATTCCATGAGACGTAATTTATGATTTTCAGTTAAACTCTGAATTCGCTTCATACGTAAGAGCATTATATTGCAATTACTTTGTAAACGTCTGTGAATAGTAGATCAAGATACTTTGAAACCTGATTCACTTTGTATTTCAGATAACAACAGTTCTTAAGTCGATGCTGGATGAAAACGTTTTCTGTCAACTTGAGAACTGATACATCTTGGACAGCCTAATCTATCTTTCACTTTATAATTAAACTTTTTTTGTAGTATAGCATAAATACCTCGTTTTGATCGATTTAATATTTTCGTGATATCAAAAACAGATTTTTCATAAGCTTTTAATCTCCAAATTTTACACACTTCGTCTTTTGTAAACTATTTTATGCGCGGCATTGTATTGAACGGTGAAAGGTGAAATGCAGCAGTCTTATATATAGTCGGCAAATGTCTGCAGAACTGTTTTATGCAAATTACTACCCTATTTGCATACTTTATTTTGATTTTCCACATTTTTTGTTACTTGTGCATAAACTTTTAAAACAAGTTTTTTGATGCTTTTTTTGTGTTTACTTAGTTTATTGAAACCTGCAATTCAAATAGGTATATTCATGATCTTATATTGTTTATTAGTTATTAAATATATTGCAATGAAATTGCATTTCTTATTTTCTGCTCTATATTAAACTCTATAATTAATTACTGCTATAATTACTGCTATAATTAAACTCTTTTTGTAGTATAGCATAAATACCTCGTTTTGATCGATTTAATATTTTCGCGATATCAAAAACAGATTTTCCATAAGCTTTTAATCTCCAAATTTTACACACTTCGTCTTTTGTAAACTATTTTATGTGCGGCATTGTATTGAACGGTGAAAGGTGAAATGCAGCAGTCTTATATATAGTCTGCAAATGTCTGCAGAACTGTTTTATGCAAATTACTACCCTATTTGCATACTTTATTTTGATTTTCCACATTTTTTGTTGCTTGTGCATAAACTTATGAAACAAGTTTTTTTATGCTTTTGTGTTTACTTAGTTTATTGAAACCTGCAATTCAAATAGGTATATTCATGATCTTATATTGTTTATTAGTTATTAAATATATAGCAATGAAATTGCATTTCTTATTTTCTGCTTTTGATATCTATTGCTTATACTAAAGTGCATAAGCTTTTGAGACACACCTTTTGGAGAAATCACTACCCTTTGGCATATCACTCACTTCTTTATGGTACAAAGATATAGCATAATTTCTAAATGTATTTCTTTACTTTATTATTCAATTAGTTTACTTCTCCATTTTTTTTTTTTATTTTAAAGCAATATATGAAGATATTCGTAATTTCAAAATATATGAAAATTCAAAACAATATATATATGAAAATAATAGAAAATTGAACTTGTTCTTATTCCACTTTTTTCTGGTATAAAAATGTAATATAATTTCTAAAAATATTTATTTACTTTTTATTGTAACCTAATTAACTTTCTCATATTCATTTATTTCAAAACAATATATGGAAATAGTTGTTTTTACTACAGTTGACCAATCTACTATATTTTTACAATAAATGCCTGTAGAGATTTGTTATTTGTAGATTAATTGATGTATATTCATAAATCGTGCTATGCATATAACATGCCCAGTTTTATGTGAAATTATATTCTTTATTAGATTTTCATGTACTTGACAAAAAGCGTTAAAATTAATTATTATTAAAATCATATTTAAAAAACACAATATTATAATTTTTGAACAAATTTTATAGTTAGCAACTTTAAAGCTAAAACACACAGTAAATACTGCCCTATTAAATGCAGTTAAGACATTCAAAGTGTATATTATTTGCCTTACTGCTTATTTGAAGTTTAAAGCATTAGTAATATAGATCATAATAGCACCTTTTCGTTGAATGATGATTTCTCTAGAAGAAATCATATTACCTTTAAAAGACCTTTACCTATATCAAACCTTTAACTGAGTAGCTGAAGGTCTCTGAGTTTAAGTATCAGAATCATTATTCACTCAGAGTATATTTAAAATTCTGCAAGGAAATGTTAAGGGCAGTATAGCAGGGTGCAAAATAAGCTGTATCGCATCGCAAGTCGTGAGTGAAAATTTGTGTTTTGCGATGTAAAAATGAATTTGCATCGCATTTTGAGATGTAAAATCATGATAGTGAAAAAAAAAGAAATATTTCCTCAAATGCCCATCGCTCTTTACTACAACTACCATTCCCATTTGCCAGATGCCATATGGCAATTAAACTTGAAAAACTGGTGACCCCCTAAATTAAAGACCTAAATTTAACTCCTAAATTCAAGACTGAACTCTATTTCTTCGGCAACCCTGAGATCAGGCTGTACCATTCTGCTTAAACTCTGACGATGAGGTTTTTCAAAGGGCAGCTCTTGGGATCTACAGATTACAGCGCCCACTAGAGTGGAACTAGACTTGTAAATATCGTAGATGTCAACAAGAAGGTATATATGCTTGCGTGTCCGATAACTTAGTTGCATTTTATAATACAGAAATAAATTTAATGTATCCTAGCTATTTTATGTTGCATTCATAAATCGCTGGAAGAAGAATTGCAATGCAATTTAAAAACTTTTCTGAATAGTTAGTGTAAATTTTTGCCAAATATACTCATTGCAAATTTTGAATACCTTTCCCTTTTCTCTATAAAAATGTAGCGTTTTCTAAATGCAGTTTTTGATTTAGCACTATAAAATACTGCGAAGTGCTTTTCTTAATAAAATTCAAAAGTAGGGATGCATTTTTTTCCTTGAACCCCCCCCCCCCAATAAATTGTGTATGCAGATGGGAATTTTAACCTCTTTGAATAAGTATCAAATAAGCTATCAATATAAGTTTCATCTTTTTCACATCATCATTCGCAATACAATTTAAGAACTTTTCCAAACTGTTAGTGTAAGTTTTTGCCAAATATACTCAATGCAAATTTTGAATACCTTTCCCTTTTCTCTATAAAAATGTAACGCTTTCTAAATACAGTTTTTGACTTAGCACTGTAAAATACTGACTGTGAAGTGTTTTTCTTAATAAAATTCAAAAGTAGCAATTCATTTTTTTCTTGTGCCCCCCCCCCCCCCCCCAAGACCCTAAGAGTGATTATTAATATATTGTGTATGCAGATGGGAATTTTAACCTTTTTGAATAAGTATCAAATAAGCTATCAATATAAGTAACTTTTTCGTGTCATCATTCGCAATACAATTTAAGAACTTTTCCAAACAGTTAGGGTAAGTTTTTGCCAAATATACTCAATGCAAATTTTGAATACCTTTCCCTTTTCTCTATAAAAATGTAACGCTTTCTAAATACAGTTTTTGATTTAGCACTATAAAATTCTTACTGCGAAGTGCTTTTCTTAATAAAATTCAAAAGTACGATGCATTTTTTTCCTTGAACACCCCCCCCCCCCCCTCCAAGACCCTAAGAGTGATTATTAATAAATTGTGTATGCAGATGGGAATTTTAACCTTTTTGAATAAGTATCAAATAAGCTATCAATATAAGTAACTTTTTCGCATCATCATTCGCAATACAATTTAAGATCTTTTCCAAACAGTTAGTGTAAGTTTTTGCCAAATATACTCGATGCAAATTTTGAATACCTTTCCCTCTTCTCTATAAAAATGTACCATTTTCTAAATACAGTTTTTGATTTAGCATTATAAAGTACTTGCTGTGACATGCCTTTCTTCATAAAATTCAAAAGTAGCAATTCATTTTTTTATTGTGCCCCCCCCCCCCCCAGGAGTGATTATTCATAAATTGTCTATGAACATGAGAATTTTAACCTTTTTGAATAAGTATCAAATAAGGTATCAATATAAGTTTCATCTTTTTAAATCTAACAAATTGAAAGTAATCAACTGAATATAATTCACAAGTTTGTGTTATTAGATTTTTATTTTAACTTTTACTCAGTTTAAATGTTATTGCATACTAGTTTCCCCTTTTTTCATAGCATATAATATAAATTGGTTAAAAGTTTCCCTTGCAAAAACCTTTCATGAGATGTTCATTCTGTACATTCCAATAAACACACACACACACACACACATATATATATCCTTTCCCCTCTGCATTCTCTTTCATTATTGGGACTCTGGATACAAATTTTCTACAGTTTTGTAAGATTTGACTATAATTTTTTTTTTCAAGGAAAGTAAGTTGCTACTCATTACATTTATAATTTTGTTTTGCATTTGTGTTATAAATAATTTAAAAAAAGTATTAATTTAAGCCGATTAAATAATTACAGCCTTTTAGTAAATATACCTACATCCTAATAGTAAATATATACATCCTCAAGGACGGGGTTTAGCGAAGTGTCCAGAAGGGGACCCCCCTTTAATTCGAATTCCCCCCTTTAAACTTTGAGCAAAAAGGAAAAAGATAAGAGAAAGCAACTTTCACATATTCAAGAGTTTACATCTAAGGTTTGCTTGGTGGTGGTGAAGGGGGGGGGGGGGAGAGATGACTGAAGTTGGGCCCTTCTCCAAGTCTTACAGAAAGGGAATGAACTAAAGTCCAAGCAGGCACCTAGTGTAGTAAAAAAAGAAATAGTAAAATAATAGTAAAAAATAATGGATGAAATTAGAACACTGCATAATTAACAAAAGAATAAAAGATCTAGATTTTCAAAATTACAGTGAAATATATTTTAAAAGTGACTGGAAATGAAAGGACGGAATTAATTAAAATCAATTTTAAAGAAAATTATACAAAAGTACATGCTACAGCACAACGAAGAATTATAAAGTTTTAAATTTCACAAAATTCACAATAAAACAGATCTATATTAGTTTATCTACATGTGCAGATATATGGAAAATAAAAAAATGACAAAACAATATTTTCCCATATAGTTTAAAAAAAAACCAAGCAAATATCTGCAATTTCAACAGATTTCTATGTTAAATCTCCCGCATGCTGTACCGGGATTTAGGTGACATCTATCGAGTAATGCCACCAAAAACTTAGGAAGAAGAATCTATTGTTCTCGAGGAGAATGCTACAGCCTGATATCGAGACCACAAGGTTGCCGGCAGATCGAGTTTAGCCTTGCTAAATTAAAGAAAAATTTCTGGCTGGCCTTCTAAAAAACAAAAGAGGACTAAATAATAGTAAATGCTTCATTAGCTTTTAAAAGTAAAAAATAAAAAGATCAAGATGAGAAAACTTTAAGACTTAAGAGAGAAACAGGTATATTAAGAAATAATCTGCAATTATGGCTGAAAAAATCTTGAATAAAAAGTGTTATGGGGGAAAATTAATTTAAAATTGCCCTCAAAAGTACTTGAATGCTTCATGGTAAATGAATTTTTTTATGATGTCTTGGAAAACAAATATAAAACACCTGAAAAGACCTATAATGAAAATCATTAGTAAGATTTAAAACAAAGTAGAATTTTGAGCTTTATTCCTCTCATGCTTGCATATTTTTCTTTATTTCCAAACTGGTTTAAAACTTTGTAATATAGTTTTGAACTACTAATCAAAATGTCGAAACTGTTACACAAATGAAATTTTGATTAGCAATTTGCTACTAAAAAATATTCCCTTATTTTGCACCCTGCAATGTAGCCAGCCCAACATATGTGAAAATACAAAATAAATACTCAGCCAGGGCAAATTAAAAGCTTGAAGTTATAAAGCGGTCCAATGTTTCAGTAGAGTTACTCATAATTTTTCCTCTATAATTTATAGACATGAAGTCTGGTTTTTCATCTTAATCTATCTATTCATATTAATTTTTTTATTTTATCGTATCAATGATAATTATAGTACTAGGCGACAAATTCCCTCCAGTTGGCAAATTGAAACAAATCAGCAAGATTTCTTTTTTAATGATCTTTTAGAATTAAAAAAATGGTAACATTTCTTTTACATTGACAATATTCATTATTTTATGAAATTGTTTCTAAGAGCTGTTTTTAAATAGTCCGTCAATGAAGATTGGGCCAATATAGACACAACAAAACAATTAACCATCTTTGTTGATTAAATTCTATTATTTTCCATAAGATGGCAAAACTCTTATTTTATCAGTTGTATTCACAGTTCACAAGATATTTATATGGGGAGGGAGACAGAATTCATTTAAAAATTTAAACATTCATCTGCTTCCCCTGGAAATTTGCCCTAGCAATTTTGCTGTTTCTGAAAATTTCCAAAGTAACATAATTTTTTTTTTCTCAAAAATTTTCTTATGGACTTCGACAATAAACAATAACATTAGTTTGCTATTTATTTCTCCTCCTAGAAACACATGAGGGGTTCATTGACATCCTTAAAAAAAAAAAAAAAATTACATGGTACTTAAAAGTGCTTGAATTTTTTTTAAGGAAGAGTGTACTCACCCTGAATGCATCTGACAATAAAAGGATCATAAGGTTATTTACCAATCCTTCTTCAACATACACCTGTGTAGAGAAGGGGGTAGATTCAATTCATGCCTCACCTCTTTTCACCCACCCAAACTCTGCTTAGATATTTGAATTTTGCTGAATGTGCTAAAAAATTTTTGATCTAGATTTTTTTTTGCAAAAGATCATCACACTGATTTGAAATAAAATTTCATTAATTTTGGATAGGTCATCATAAAGCTATGCTCTGTCAGAAGTTTTAATATTGAAGTGACTCAAGAAGAGAGCTTATGTTCTCTTCGCCTCAATGGTACTTTCGCTCCAATGCTAATTTTAAATTTCTTTTTAGGATTTATGCAGCTTTTATTAAACTGAACTGTATTTGCAGTAGCTTGTCTTAAATTTGGTAAGTTTTTTGGTACCTTAATATGAGGCCTTTGATGCCTCTATTTCAGATTCAAACCTTACAAGAGGTTATTTTAAATATAATATAATATTTGTTTTATGTGCAAAGGAAAGATATCTTGAATATTTCATGTTTTAATTATTTGATCTTCATTTAAATTGCCAGTAAAGCTTGAACTGTAATGTATTTTCACACAATTCATCTATTTACAAATAATGCATAAGATTAATAAATGGCGAATAAATAATACAAAATTTTGCTGTATCTGCTGTTAGGAAAAATCTGAAAATAAAAACTTTGCTAGAACACAGCATATAAAGGTTGAAAAACAGTATCTAACAATTTCAAAAGCAATAAAGCCTTCTTATTAGGATAAAATGAGAAAAATCAGCTGTACCAATAAAGGCAAGATTGCATATGCCCAGCAGATATGATCTTACCTTAATGGATTCTGGTATTCTGCTTCATCCTGACGAAAAAGATTCCTTATTGCTTTTGAAACAATTTAATGCCTTTTTGCAATCTTTATATGCTGTATTCTAGTAAAGTTTTTATTTTCATATAAATTACAGGCTTTATTCATTAAAATATGTATAAATCAGTGTTGATATGGAGAAAACCACAATGGTAAAAACACTATTGTATTGAAAAAGACTCAAAAGTTTATAAAATTTATTTATTATGCAATATTTAGAATTAAAAGAGGTAAAAATTATGTGAAAAAAAATTTGATTATATTATACAAGGCTTAAAAAAGCCCAGGCTCCAGAGCTCTGTGGTGCTTATAAAATTAATGCTGTCGACTGTAAATTTGGCAGATCGGTGAAAAGAATCATAGATTAGAGAAAATATAAATTTTCCTAGTTGAGAGCTTTGCTCTACCCCATCTGCAGTGGGAATCAGCTTCACAGTGCCTCATTTCATGTGGGAAATAATGAACAGTATCAGGGGTCCCATTTCAGCGCGAACCTGCGAGATTCTCGCGAAATTCATAAAAAATCTCGCTTAAAAATTTAGGCTGCGCGAGAATTTCTCTCTCTCCAGTTCCTGTCTAAAATTATTTTTTCCTTCAAATTGGATACAGCGAAATCCGATACCCGATGCTAACTTGCCAACTCTCTGGATTTTGGCTGGAGACTCCGGATTTTTAATTAATTTTCCGGCCTCCGGATTATTAACGAAATTCTCCAGCTTTTTTTTGTTTGAAATTTATCAATTACCTAGACATGGTATAATTCCTCGGAAACACCGATTTTCCGCTTTTTAGCACTGATTTCAACCATTCCCTGAATCGTAGCAAATACATAATAAAATGCACGGTAATGCCAATCAAATTAACTGAGATTTATTGCCATGTGTAATGTAAATTAAGATCGCGATCTCTTATTTTATGAAAGTAATATATATACTTTTTCAAAAGTTGTCTAATTCAGCATAAATCACTAAAATGTTATTTTCTTTATTAATTTCGCATAAACAGTGTGATTGCGCAATTCAGTTTGTTCTCATGAATCGCCGAGAGTACAATAGTATATTTTTCCATTCATCTCAATCTTATAAATATTGCATTTTTGAGTGACTAAACTAGCTTATTTTCATATTCTGATTAATTATTACGGTTAATTTCTTAATTATTTTCGTATAAACAGTGCAATTGCGCAATTTAATTACTTCGCCTGAATTGCCGAAAATACGTTAGTATATTTTTCCATCCATCTCCATCATTTAAATGTTGCATATTAAATCGACTAAACTAGCTTATTTTCATATTCTAATTAAGTATTACGGTTAATGTCTTAATGATTTTCGCATAAATAGTGCGATTGCGCAATTCAATTACTTCGCGGGAATTGCCGAGAGTACGTTAGTATCTTTTTCCATCAATCTCCATCATTTAAATGTTACATATTAGATCGACTAAACTAGCTTATTTTCATATTATGGCTATTAAGGTTAATTTTTTAATTATATTTGCATAATACAAATCTTTTTATTTTGAAAAATGGGTATGAACTCTATGAAGAGATATTTTCCAAAAAGTGGTATTAAAGGAATGATTTAGGCAAATTAAAAGGAAACCATTTTGGCAGCAATGTAATTCATTGCTATATATTTTTTTGTTAAAGATCAATATTTATTATTCTCTTTAGAGAAAACTTGTCTTTTACCAAACATAAATATTTGTTTTCATTATAAAGTAATTTTCATGGGATAAAATTTAAATGTCGAAGAATATGAGTTATAGTTAATGCTTTCCTTTTTATTACTTTCTAAATTAACGTGGTAAAAAAAAATGAAATTTTAAGTTTCTCTCCTTATGGCAGAAAATCTCTCCCAAAATTTTCTGGAAGGAGAGAAATTCTCCCCCTCTTTTCCTGACTTAGTGGGAACCCTGAACAGTATAAGCCATAGTTTTCATATAAACCTGTAAACTAGTTTTCATATAAACCTGTGATTTAGTTTTCATATAAACATGTAATTTATATGAAAATAAAAACTTTTCTAGAACACAGTATATAAAGATTGGAAAAATGTATCCCTATCTGAGACTGGCCAGTCGTTCTGTCACCTCGCATGCGCTATGGGTTAGTCGCATCATATGCTCCAAGTACCGTAAGAAAGATATCCGGGGGAGAGGCTTTCACAGTTGCAACAGAGCCACACGCATCACTTTGCGAGTTTTTTGCTCATGCTTTGAAGTGCTCTTATTTACCAGTCATAGTATTTTATAAATTTGAGTAGACTTTTCTCAATGCTGATTTAAAAAGTTGGAAGTTTTGTTTTTCTGTCATAAATATTTTATTTAATATTTAATTAAATTTTGACTTCAGAATTTTTGTGATGTAACTTTGTTTTATATGCATTACAAAATTCTGTTCTATACTTGAAAATATGCCTGAATCAAGTTTATTGTTTTTGAGATAATTGTTTTTTAACAGTTGTAAACTAAACATTGGCATTTCTAATATGAATGTATGAGAACTTTTTTTGAGCTGTAAGTGTAAATTTTATCTATGGACTATAATAAATAAATGCCTGCTACTTAAACGATACATTTGCAGATAACACTACTCAATTTCCATATTACCTTCAAATTCTTAACCATCACCAGATTCCACGATGCATTATTTCTGCAACTATGGAAAGCAAATAAATAATTGGGAGAAAAGGTGTGGCTTAAACCTTTTGATACAGGCATGCACAGAAAAATCTATCGGGAGAATGGTTGAATGCGTGGACTTCTGGAAAAATTGTATTTGTTGCTTTTAAGCATTCGCTTAAAAAATCAGCAAAAATTTGATTAAGGATATCTTTAATTTATTATGAATTTGCTTGAAAATCACACACACACACACAAAATGCAATAATTGAAAAAAAAAAAATCTTTTTTGTTTGGATGCGAAGATATATACACACAACTTATTGCCAAACTATAGAACTGCATTAATTCCTTTTTTTTGGATACGGCAAAATAAGTATCGGTTAACAAAAAAATGCAAATTTTGATGTATTTAAAATAAATAAATGAATATTAAGAAATTGTTTTACGGATTTGTTTTAAAAATCATTGGAAATAATGTTCTTCGATCTTTCCAATGGTGTCAAGATGGAAACTTGCTCAAAATCATGCTAAACCATAAAATAGCTAAGAAATTAATTAAAAATTAAAAAAAAATCTCAATGAGGCATATTTTTCCTGCTCCTGAAGTATCTGTATATGAAATTTCATGGCTGTGCGATGCTTAGATTTTCTGCTTACAGATGATACACACAAGCATTTTCCTTTATTATGGCTGTGCGATGCTTAGATTTTCTGCTTACAGATGATACACACAAGCATTTTCCTTTATTATGCAAGATATGTTTTTGTGGTATGATGTGTAGTATGAGGTTTGAAAAAATGTGTTGTGATGATAATTACCCCTAGCTTTTTGTTTATAACAAAGCAATAAAATTTAACATTGAGTTGTTAAAAGAATATGAATTGTAACAATTTAAGCATTTTGATCTATCTATTTATAACCATCTGAATCAAAAAATGTTATTTCATTTCAATGGAATTTCTGATCCATGGAAATAAAAAATAAAAATTGTAAAGAGAATACTGATATAAAAATTGCATTTTTGAAAATGCAATTATTTGAGGCAGTTGACAAATTTGGTAACACCCTTTAGAATGTGATCTATTTCACTTTTGCATTGACTGGGTTATTAAAATTTTAGTAGTTGCTTCATTAATTACACTGGACCAGGCCCCCCACATTCAATTTTGGGCCCAGGTACTAAGTCGAGCTGTGGGCTCTAGGTAAAAACAAGGGGGGGGGGGGTTACCTTTTTTTATTTTATGTATTATTTAGGGGTAGAGTTGAATTTAATGAAATATATCAAGTACAAAGTTTAATACAATATAACACAGAAAAATAACACAGTTTATACAGTCTAATAAAATATATCAAGTATGAAATATAACACAATATAACACAGTTTATGAAAGATCATTCATATGATGGCAAGTGGTGTAGAAAACCCAGACCACACGACCAACCCATAGGCTAATGGTAGCTTTCTGTGTGGCCGGATGGCAAGTGGTGTGTACATTTCATTTTAAACGAAATATTTTTATACTCAGTTGCACACTTACAGAGGGTGTTCACACATTTTTGTAACGATTTTGAAAAAAATATATAAACAAAGATCAGAATTTTATTTTCTAATATGTTCAATCAGATAGCCCTGTTGTTGAACTATCATATTACATCTTGATTTCCAAGATAAAAGAGCTTTTCTTAAAATATGAAGGTTGATTTTGTTCCACTCCTCCGCCAAAATCTTCCAGAGTCCATCCAACATTTTGGGATGTCGCTTATAAAGAGCTTGTTCTAAAAGTCCGAATGCACAGTAATACATAGGCATAGGTCGGGGGACTTAGGTGGGATGCATTTAAATTGGATAGCCTCCATTTCGGTTTCATTTCTCATTTTTTCAAAAAATATAGCAGTAGATTTACAGGTATAGCTGGTAGCCTTTTCCTGATGGAACTTAACACAGTGAAGATTGTTTGGGTAAAATGATGGAATGTCTTTTTTGAAAACAGGTGTTAATACATATTTCTGATAGTAATCCGAGTTAATTTTGACATTTTTTTTCTACTTTCCTTATTTTAAGTTTTCAGTTATAAGAGAATCCAGCAATAACCATAGCAAACTTTATAAACTATAAACCTATAAACCTTTAGCAAAACTTTCCTTGTTTTCTCTGAACCAACCTTTGTTGTGCATGCATTTTTTTATCTTTTTCCCAGTCAAATGTAAACTTTGACGTTTCTTTCCTTTTTTATTAATTATGTCACTAAATTTACATGTAGAAATGTTAAAATCATTATTTTCACATCTTTTTTTAATAATCGAATAAGAGTATTATAATCTAATAGGAGTATTTCTCTTCGGAAAGCGCAAAAATATAGCCTTCGGTCCATTCTTTATTTTCTAGCGACATTTTAAAGCAAAGAATATTTTTAATGATGCAGATGATAACTAAACCCTATTCCGACTTGATGCCAGTCAGGTTTTTATTTTTTTTTAATTTAAATTCAATTCGTGGAGAAAGTCAAAATCGTTACAAAAATGTGTGAACACCCCTCTGTATTTTGCATTGTCATACGATTTTTTGTAAAAATCGGAAGTGACATTTCCAGAACCAGAAATGTAAATCATTAGTGACATCTTCTCCCTGCAAAATTCGCTGCTGAATCCATATCAGTCATTATCTAAGCTATTCCTACAGCCAATCCTGAGAAATAGGTATTGTAAACAAAATTGTAATATTTTAATCGGCAGTGACATCTGTAGAACCAGAAGTGGAAATCCTTAATGAATTCTTCTAACCCCTAAACAATTTTATACTGAATCCATATCAGTCATCATTTAGCTCTATCTATAATCGATTTTGAGAAATAAATGTTTGAAAGAAAATGAATTTTTTTTATTCAGAATTGGGAAAAGAAATGGAAGTGAAAATCCTTAGTAAATCCTCAGCCCGCTACCCTTACTGAAATTCAATGCTAAATTTCTATCAGTCATCATCTAAGCTCTATAGTCAATCAAAATATACGTTTCAAGGGAATGTTCTGAACCGCAAGTAGAAATCCTTAGAAAACTAAATTCCAGAGGGGGCAGGAGGTTCCCTACTTCCTCTGGAATATGATGCTAAATCGATATTAGTCATCATCTAGGCTCATCTTTAAAAAAATAGATGTTGCAAGGAAAATGTAAATTTTTTAAATTGAAGTGACCCCTCCACAACTAGAAGTTGAAATTCTTAGTGAATTCTTGTACCCCCTTCGAAATTTGATACTGCATAAATCATCGTCTAAGCTATATCCTTAGCCAATTCCAAGAAATAGATGATGCAAGGGAAATTTTTTAACCAGAAGTGGGAAAAAATAGGAAATAAAAATTCTTTTTGAATCCAGGATTTGATGCTGAATCCCCTGAATATTCCTCGGCGAAAGGTAATAAATATATAATAGAGAATGTGTGAATTTTCTCTTTCAACGAGCACAATTCCTAGTAATTACTAAGTTCAACATAAAATCATACAATATAAAGTGAACGTTTAAAAAAGCATTATAAACACAAAAGCATCCATTTTCCTTTCATAATGCAATATTTTCTCTCAAGTTTTGTACATATTTAATTATAGTTATTTTAGAGGATTGAATTTACAAAAAAAAATTAGAAATTTGATAAAATAAATTTTAATTCATTCTAAAATTAACTTTTTTTAAGATTAATATATTTGAAAAAAATATGTGAAAACTATAAGGAAATTATTTTGAACGTACCTTAAATCTTAGATGGTAGCATTGGGATTTGTTTCAGCGAATAATTTTTTTATAACATTTAGTCACATGTTGAGAGATGCACTAGCAACTAGCACTGATAACACATATGAGATTACCATATAATTGCATGAGAAATTAAAATAAACCTGCTTTTTGTGCTTTCTAATATCGGCTATCTCTGAAATCAACGTGGGAAGCAAGTTCATGCCAGGAGGGAGAACCAAGAATTTTTTTTTTCTCCATCCTTGCATTCAGTCCAACACCATGGATACCCTGTCGCGTTAATTGGTTTACGACCTCGAAGAGCAGGATCGCCCCCTTTCCAAACTATTTCCAACTTTTTGGACTATTTCAGAAATGAGACACAGAATCCAAACAGATGTTTACAAAATGTTTTGTACTTTTCTCTCATTCAAACTTATAGGTTGTGTTTTGGCTTTATTATCTAATTTATATTTGTAATTTTATAATTACACATAATACGTAAATTTCAAAACCTTCAATTAATTTAGAAAAAAAATTATATATTTATAAACAAATGTATAAATATTTTATCCTCAGCAATTCATGGGCCCTTAACAGTCGCCGGGCCCCAGTACTGTAGTACCAACTGACCCCTCCTTTGTAGGGGCCCTGCACTGGACTACAAATTGTGACTTTTATGTGTGTCTCCAAGCAGGGTTGTCCATAGGGAAGGCCAAGCGGAGCACTTGCCCTCCTGTGGAAGTTCAAATTCCCAAAGTTGAGCATCAAGTTAGTTGATGTTGTACATCTTATCCTTGAGTTTGCCGCACATGGGGAAAGTTTCGTGGGTGCCTATGCATCTCAGAAATTAAACCAAGCTCTTTATGCTGTTTTATCTGCTAGATATGAAAATGGACATTAAAACACCAGATTAGCTTTAGTTTTTTTTTAAATATCATTAAAACAGAACATTGGTATAGTCCCTATTATAGTTGTCATACAGGAATTGCTTGTAATGAGTTTCTAGAACATCTCTCTCAAGGGTCTAGCAAGAGTCTGCTATCATTGCTGCATTCCATTTCTCTTGGTACCTCTTTTTGAGAGTAGTAATGTCCTGATAAAACTGTTCCCCATGTTTATCACTGAATGCACAGCAGTTAGCTGGGAAGAAATCCATACGAGAGTGTAAAAAGTGTGCTGATTGTGACATGTTGCACCTTAATCTTTTGCAGTTTATTATAGTGCTGAAAGTGGGTTTCTACAAGCACACCATTTATTCTAACTGACCCCCCACCCCCCATCATATCTTAAAAATTAGAAGTAATCCATAATGTTTAAGGTTCATATTTGTGATCAGCATGCCCAAATTAGTGAAAATTAATTTTGTGTCACAAACATTTTGATCATTGTCCAGTATTGTCCAAAACCATGTATTGTCCAGTATTGTCCAAAACCATGTATGATCTCTAAACCATTTCATTATTTCTGTAAAAAAAAACTAAAATTTTATTTTTTACCATGTTCCTTCATATTTCTCATATATAAAAGTTTCCTTTTCTTGTAGTTTCTGTGACCAAATATGGTGGTGTAGCCAGGAATGGAATTAACCTTTTGCTTATGGGTGGGGTAGCGTCAATCCCAAACGAAGAACCTCTCAAAAAGACAGGTATTTGACATACTCTATCCCAAACAGTTCGATCCCCATTTGAAGACATTGGCATCAATGGATGCCAATGCTTGCAAAGGGGGATCAAACTGTTTTGGGATAGGGTATGTCAAATACCTGTCTTATTGAGAGGTTCTTCGTTTGGGATGGACTCTGTCCCACCCATAAGCAAAAGGTTAAGAGTCATAATATCCTTATTGGTTGAACAATTATGCTCATGCCATTGAGTCTTGACTAAACAATGCCTAGCATTGTAGACTCCTCCACTTGATCATTGACCTCCCTGCCCCTTTACCATGATCCTGGCTAAGCATAAGCAACCTGTATATCAAACATTTTTAGGGAACATGCAATGTATTTATTGTATATATATAACCTATATTGGTTATGCAATAACAGCGTAAGAGAATGTTAGCTACTAGCATATTGTTTGGTTCAACTGTGACTTTTCTGTTCCGTTTTTATTTTTTATTTCTATTTTCCTCATTGATGCAAATGATGGCTATAACTGTTCCATGCTTAGTACCAATTTGGTGATATGTACTACATATGTAGTTGCCATTTCCTCCTTGAGGATAAAATATGCTGCTATGAACAATATACAAGTATAACGGTCAAGAGTTTTCAGGAAAAATATAATAATTTTCACAACTTCAATTTTAATAATGTGTATTAAGGTACTCATTGCGGTAGCATTTAATTCATATGATTCTTTAAAATCATTTTTGTGATATAAAATCTTTTCTTTTTTACATTTTCTGACATAGTTGAAAAGTGTTTGTTCATTCTGTCTGTCTGTCTGTCCATTTGCAGTATAACTACTGTAAAAATGACTTTAATCAAAATGAAATTTTAGTATGTGGTTGAGACAGTCTGTGGGACATATGGGAATGTAAATGAATAATATCACCCAATTAGTTTTGGATTGAACCTGGGTTGAAATACATTGAACCCTATGGGACCCAATTTTTCAAACATTTTTTAAACTAAGTTAAAATTCACAAATTGCTTCAAAAATTTTAGGAAATATTCAAATTATCCCATATAATATATAAAAAATTTTTTAGCAAAATATGTCCAGTAGTTTTTAAATAAAAATAAAAATAATAATTACACCCATATTATATGAAGAGATCACGTAACCCACTTAAATAAAATAGAGTATCCATCTTTTTTTCCCAGTGTCAAAATTGTGATTTTTAAAGTTCTTTTAAATTTATATTTTGTATTGCATCTGCCCTAAAACTGCTTTATTTTTGCATATTTTCTGTGCATCTATATTCTGCACCAATGCAATTACAATATTTTTGAGTTTAAATGATCATCAAACTTTGATTATTTCTACAAGGAAGCCTAATTTTAATGGATACAGCTAACAAGTGTTTGTAAAATGAGTTGTATAAAAATTGCTGAATTTTTGTCACGTAAAATTATTTAGCTTTGGAGTCTAAAATAAAAGTGATGTGATTGAAATATTCATTGCTTTTACATAGAGAGCCAGACGATTTATACTTCGATAATAGTCATTTGAATAAAGTTCATTTTTTTCGATGAAGTTTCAAGTTTTCAAATATGATACATGATTGTAGTACTGTGATCATTTAAAATATATCATTGCTGAATGTATCAAATTTTATAGATGTTTAAATAAAATTGCATTTCAGTTGGAAAGTGTTTCATAATCGATGCCTTATGCATGATTGATCTTTCTTGTTTTATCATATTTTATGCAGATCTAGTCATACTAAAATATATGCAATCTTTTTCAGTTTAAAGATGGCTGAGTTGTCAAAGGATCCTAGTATAGTCCAGCTTCGCCGTTTCCTGTACTTGGGTGATGAATCAAAGCCATATCCATTTAGTATTTCTGTTCCTTTTAAATCTGAAAATATTCAAAGTATTTTTGATGCTTGTACATCAGCAGATTCTGTTCATGAAGTAATTCGTGTCCACAGAGATGGTCATTATTTAGGCGTAGAACCTGTTATGTACGCTTTAGCAGTATTTGCTCATTCTGAAAACAAGGACGTCAAGCAGGCAGCCTGGAAAGCTGCTAAAGATATGTTTCTGAATGCGACAGAAATTTTTACTTTTTCAAATATGTATACAGAACTATGTAAACCTGCTAAAGGATGGGGTAGAAGTCATCGTTCATTGTGGTGTCAGTGGTACAACAGAAAAGAACCAAGAGATTTAGCTGCTGAAGTTACCAAAGTGCCATCATACCATATGTGGACTCATAAAGACATGATTTGTATGTCTCATGTTAAAGCTGAAAAAGATGGTAATTCTTTATTTTCATCACAAAATGTGTAGAGAAATTGTTAATCAACTAGCTCTATCCACACAGAGCTAGTGTCTTTTAATGTTCAGTATCTGTTGATAACTTACTACCATGGGCACCTATGGGGGTGGGCAAGGGGGACATTTGTCCCTCCCTGGACATTCAAGGTCGCAAAGGTGGACATCAAGCTAAACATGTTAAACATGAAAAGAAAAATAGCATTTTCTCAAAAATATCCTTGAGTTTGCCCTCTCCTAGAAAAGTTCTATGGGCACCCATGTTTACTAGTTTAGAGTGTGTGTCTTCCTTTGACTTTTGCAAACATTAATATTCCGTGGTATTTAGATCTGTTTGTCTCACAATCATTATCAGAATGCACTGCTAATATTTCTCTTGCACTTCTGATATTTCCAGATACACGGGGATTCAGTATTATATGACCTAATGAAACATAAACTATATAATTGTTTTAATTAAATTAGTGTGAGGTTAAATAATATATAATTTGTATACAAAAACAGTTACAGTAATTATGACAAAATCTTGCTCATAATTAAATCACATTTTTGAAGTCATATTTTTCATTGTTGATCAGAAACCTGAAGAAAATAATAATAATTAGTAGACAAAAACTGAACAAAATAATTGATAAGTATTTGAGCTATAACTTCTGATGAAAATTTTAAATTATGAATATAGCATTTTCCTTTATCTTTATGTTTTAACCAATGTAATTAAGACTAAACTCATTGTCATTTGGTAAACAATAACTGTCGTTTTAGTACAAATTTTCCTCCATACCTAAGTGATATATATATATATATATATATATATATATATATATATATATATATATATATATATATATATATATATATATATATAAACAATAAAATTATAAAATTATATGAAATTCCAATGATAGAAGAGAGAGAAGTTGTAACTCATATATATATATTGTATATGTATAATATATATCAAGTATATATATAATACACTGGTGGAAAATAAAATCCCAACACCAAGAAGAAATCAGTTTAGAGGAATGAAATTTAGGCAAAGCAATTGTGTAGGTAACATATTTATTTGATTAAAGTTTCAAGATCACAGGTTAAAGTATGCGCGAGAAGAGCCATTTCAAATGTGAAATGGTGGTACATTAATAACTGCTATGGTCGCCACGAATTTGAATGCAAACGTGCATGCATTGTGTCGTACAGGTGCTGTATGTCATTTTGTGGGATGGAGTTCCATGCTTGTTGCACTTGGTCAGTCAAATCAGCAACAGTTAATGCTGGTTGTGGATGACGCTGGATTTGTCTTCCAATAATGTCCCATACACGCTCAATGGGAGAAAGATCTGGTGATCTCGCAGGCCAAGGCAACATTTCACCACTCTGCAGAGCACGTTGGGTGACAGCAGCGGTATGAGGATGAGAGTTATCCCATTGGAAAACACACTCTTGAATACTGCTCATGAATGGCAGCACAACTGGTTCAATTACCAGTCTGATGTACACATTTGCTGTCAAGGTGCTTGGGATAACAACGAGAGTGCTCCTGCTGTCATAGGAAATGGCTCCCCAGACCATAACTCCTGGTGTAGGTCCAGTGTGTCTACGCCGCAGACAGCTTGGTTCCAAGCACTCACCTGGCCTCATTCTTACCAACATACTACCATCACTGGCACCAAGACAGAAACGGCTCTCATCTGAGAGTACAACAGATCTCCACTCCGCCCTCCAATGAGCTCTAGCTTGACACCACTGACGTCGCAGATGGCAGTGATTCGGAGTTAGTGGTATGAACGCTACAGGCCGTCTGGCTCGGAGCTGACCCTCAAGTAATCGATTTCTTACAGTTCACTGTGTCACTCTGGGGCCAACAGAAGCTCTAATTGCTGCTGCGGATGCAGTACGAACCGCCACAGCCATGCAGCGAATACGGTGGTCTTCCCTCTCAGTAGTGGCCCGTGTGCGGCCGGACCCTCGTCTTTTTGAGACAGTGCCCTCCCGACACCTCTGCTGCCAACAATCATGCACAGTGGATACATCCCTGCCAAGTCTTTCTGCAATATTACGGAAAGAAAATCCACCTTCTCCTAGCCCTATTATACGACCTCGTTCAAACTCACTAAGCTGCTGATACTGCCTTCTTCGTCTCCTTAAAGGCATTCTTGACTCACACCTAGCTCACAACGTCCAATCCAGACGATAAATAACACTCACGAAGTTTACATTGCATATTTAAAGAAAACGTGATTTGCATGATCATAGTGGCGCTACTAGCACCACTGTTATTTGTCTAGCGCGAAATTTGAATAGGCGTCATCTTTCATATGTGCGAAAATGCACCTCCCAAATCTTGTTTATCTAGCACAACTCCTTCTTGGTGTTGGGATTTTATTTTCTGCCAGTAGAATATATATTCTAGACCTCCCGTGTGACAGAGGCTCCCAGACTGTACTTTCTAGACTAGCAAATAAAGGTTGAGAATATATAATGGATACTATAAAATAAAGGTTGAGAAACACTGATTTAGACAAACACTAAGAAGCAATCATTTTAAAAAAAATGCACTTCCCTAGCAACCTTTGTATCAGCTGTGTATTGAGTTGCTAACTGGAAGATTGCAGCTTCAATTCCAAGAATAATTCTTTTTAACTTTTCTATACTATTGTATAAAGTACTGAAAAGTTTTCTTGAAATTTTTTGAATTTAATATTTTGGTGGAAAAGCATATTTTAAGATAACACATTTCAAACAATATCAGGCAGACACCCATTTGTGCCTGTGGGGTTTGAATATAAGTGAGTAAATATATCGCGCTGGAATTTTAGCTATAGATACATTATATATAAAATTAAATTTAGATACAATTTATAAAAATTTACTCCATCTGCTGTATAAAATAACCTATTAAAATACTTTATTAGTAACAGCATAAACAATTGAATAAATGTGTCAACCAGTTTTGAAGGCAAAATATAGCTTTCAAGATAAAACAGCAATTTTCTTCAGGATAAGACATGTCCTGTATTTTAAGGAGGTATGATAACTATTTTAAGGAGTTAAGGTCAGTATATATAAAATTTGTTTGCAATTTATCTCAGGATGTAAACGGATTTTATACAGGCTGTGTGGAAGGACTGAAATTATCAGTTCCCATAGAAGCTCGCAAAAATTGTGGCTTGTGTCAAGTTTCTTGTTGCCATTGCAGATATCGGCTATTTCATGCTGATGAGCACATACTAAACATGAAACTGGTCCATGGATGCTGGTATATGCAATGGTTGTGTCTTCCATATATTTGGGAATGCTCCTATAGGTGGGTTTTGTGTGTTATGAACTTTGCCTTTGCAGCTTTATATGGCCTGAGCTAAATGGTAAACAATTTTCATGCCAGCCACATGAAAGAACTGAAATTATCAGTTCCCACAGAAGCTCACAGAAATTATAACTTATAGCAAGTTTCTACTGCCATTGTGGATATCTTCTATTCCATGCTGATGAGTGCATAATAAGTGTGAAATTGGTTCATGGATGTTGGTATGGCAATTGGAGTGTTTTCTAAATATTAAATGTAGTTTTGACTTCATAAAAATGATAATTTGTCATTTCTGTCACTGTTTTTCCCTGATGAATTGAGTTTTCATCTCCTAATTACATCAGAAATTGGTCCATGGTTATTGGTATATGCAGTTGGTGTGTCTTCTAAATATTAAATGTAGTTTTGACTTCATAAAACTAATCTGATGTGGGCAACACATGACTCCTTATATAATGCAATGAATTTACTACTTTTACAGTAAAAAAAAAATTATAGTAGATATTCATATTCTTTCCAAGATATTGAATTTTTGTCAATGAGTTGTCATTTTCATTGATTTAGCATCATTTGTATCCATTTGGCAAGTTTTTCGTTAATTTAGCAACATTTAAAAAGGTCGTCAAGTTGACGTGCCCGAAAATGCTGTAAATTTAGGCCGAAATATTTCGTGTCCGAAAATGCTATGGCCGTGTGATTTTGTATGTCGTAAAAAGGAGATTTTAATAAAAGTCTTTTAAATCCATTTTTTTTTGTCTTTCATTTTAAAGTATTAATTTGTTTTCTTTTAATGTTTTAGGCAGTGCAGCTGTTCTCACATTTCTTCATAAAGGCTATGAAGTGGCTGAGAAAGATTTTTCATCAAAAGAAGATGCAAATGTTGTTTTGAAATTTTTGAAAGCAATTAATGAAATACGCCACACAGCTGATAGTGAGATTGCAGCTCGGTTAATTGAAACACATGATTTGTGCCTTGAACAGATACCAACAAGATTTCTAAAGACTAAAGAGGTGAAATTATCTAAACACACATTAACAATTTTATGCTTGAACTACCATATTTCTAAGATTCCAAGACACTTTCTCCCATATAAACTTCTTTAAAAAATAAGGTGCATCTTAGAATCAATGGTGTCTTACAACCAGTTTCTTTTTAATTATTTTTTTTATGGGGTAATGAAGATAACGTTGTGTAAAGTACTTCTCTGATAGGAGGGCCATTGTACAGGTTTTTTCTAACTACCTCAACATCTAAGTGAAACATACTGTCATTTTACCTAATGATCAGAATTCAATGAAAGAATGACGACACTTAACATATTAACTATTTTATTCACAGCCATCTCGCTGAAACTCAAGCATATAATCTATAACAATCTATCATCACAAATAATCTATATACACATCTATTTACACAGCTAACCATACAAGATTTTATCCGGAACATTACTGATCTAATTCGAACCTAACTCATTGCTGAATTTCACAGACTACAACTAATTAATGTGATAACTTACTATATGATGACGATAAATATTCCTGATATTCACAGCACACGTTAATTTTGTAGTATGGCTTTCCTTAGCCGAATATGCCAAATCTCTTCTTTTCTGCCGAAACTCAAAGTCCGATGTATAAATAGATCTGGCCAACCAAGACTGGCTTCTTCTACACTGAACTTCAAATATTTGCATAAAGAATCTCTACAGGTGGCTCAAAATAATTAGACTCTGTCAGAGAAGTATATATTGATTCAAGAGAAAGTTATGAATAACATACCATAAGTACTACTGTAGTAAATGTAATTTTATTATAATAAAAATTCTGAAGTAATAAATTAAAGACAAATCTTTAGATTTTAAAAAAGTCATCTAATAAACCTCCTATAGACGTATATATAAATAAAAGCCAGAGCATTTTCAGGTATCTATACCCTTCCTCAGTGTCATTAAATGAAATTCGCAAACAACATGCTTAAATACCATCCACATTAATAGGCCAAATTTGCATATAGCAATCGTCATGCTTTCAAAAACACACCAATACATCAATATATAAATTACGAACAAGAAATTTAAACTGACCTCGTTTGTAATGCAAATTAGAAGGACAAATTGTCAAGTTCCATATTAGGCATAAATTACAATTAATTAATATTAAAACCTAGAGATAACATTGTAATGGCTTGATGCGCATGGAACTAAGAATGAGTCACTAAGCGTAGCTTTAAACATGCACAGGATCAAAATTACATATAGAAGCACGATATAGATAAATAAATAGGGATTCCTACAATAAAGTTGAATGGGGATTATTACAACTAATCAAAAGCAACTGTTTTTCAAAAAGGGGTTGAATGTTATTGTTAACCACAAGTTGGGCAAGAGCTGTAGACTGTTTACCATTTTTAATGTCCTGAGCATGTTCAGCCAACCAGATACCTACATGTTCAGCTAACCAGATACCTACCGTACATTTAGTGCTACCAGTATAAAACTTAAATTCGTTATTAGGAGAAAGAAGGGGTTCCACATATACCCCAGCTTGGCATTTAAAGTTTTCCTTATCCTTAAATTTATCAGTGCGAATATGATTAAACAAAGTGGTAACATTCGAGTGAGCGGGTCTAAAATTAAATTCAGTGCAAAATTGGATAAGGGGACGAAAATTTTTTGGGTGATATGGGAAACTGGCTTTAAAGGGCATACGGTCGTTAGTGGAAATGAGTTTAGAATTGGGCTGAATAAATTTACCGTGAATTTGAGATTTTTTTTTTATAAACAAACTCAAAAGAGTAAGCTGCATCCTGACCAAGTTCTGTTTTATGCTTTTACTTGTTATAATCTTATGTGTATATAAGTTTTAAGTAATTAATAATCGAAAAACATGGCATTTTTCCCAGAGTGAAAGAATTTTTATTTTAAAACAATATTTCTCAAGGCATTCTTATGTGAGTGTCATTGAAGAGTTTCAGAAGAAATACCTATGTTCTAAAATGTCTTAACAATTCAACAATTACGAGGTTAGTAAAGCATTTTTGAGAAACTGGATCTGTTGCAGACAAAGCAAGGAGTGGCAGGTCTTCCATTTTAACTCAGTATAAATTGTAATTGGTGTTCCATTTTAACTCAGTATAAACTGTTTATTTTGTTCCATTTTAACTCGGTATGAACTGTAATTGTTGTTCCATTTTAACACAGTATAAACTATAATTGTTGTTCCATTTTAGCTCAGTATAAACTGTAATTTTTGTTCCATTTTAACTCAGTATAAACTGTAATTGTTGTTAAGGGTTTTAGAGAACTTCACTAATTTATATCCAAATTAAGTTCTAAACTAGTAAAAAGAAATCTTTATAAAATTTTAACTAAAATTACAGAAAATTTTCAGCTTTTTCTGACTTTCTTTAGCTAAGTGTTAACCTTATTTTTTTTTAATATCCATATGAAATAAGTATAAGATGCTTGTTAGAAAACTACAAAATAAATTTGAAAATTCTAATTCCAGTAAATATTTCTTCTCAAATATGAAAGAATCTTAGACCTGTATTGCACCTTAACTGCTTATGTCTGTTATTAGTTGAGTTTGCCTCCAAAAAAATATATCTATAATTGTGTGAAAAATATCAGGTTGATGATGGCTAGGTGAAATTGCAGCAAATGTTTTTGCAAAATGAGATTTCTTTTAGTAAAATGCTCTAACACAGTTTAAACCCTCATCCAAATCTATTTGTAGATTTCTGAAGTTTATTATTTGCTAATGGATACACTGATAATGATTTTATTCACATTGATGACAGCGTTTCTTGTATTTATTATAGGTGTCCTTATGCTTGATTTCACGAGTGCCTATTAAAAATCTTCTGAAGTTGATTCCTCTGTTCTGTAGACTTGGTCTTCTAAAGTTGAATAGTCCTCATTATAAGGCTCTTTTAGAACGGCTAAATTCAGAAGAAGCACTAACAGATGGAAGCATTGATACTGTAGAAAGCTTCTTAGCAATTAGAAAGTGGCAATTATCAAATAGAATCACCCCTGGAAAATCTCTTGTGAGGCAAAATACTCCTGCTATTGATGATTCTCTTCAGAATTTGCATTTAGCATCCTTTAAGGTAGGTAAAAAATTTGAAGACATAATCTAAATATGAAAAATGTGTGATTAATAATTGCTATGATAAAATATATATGTTGATATGGGTTTGAATTCCACTGCTGTCGCCATAAAAAATCGACATAATACCACTAAGTAAATATACTTTTTAAATTAAGTATTGCATATTTTTACTCTTTGATTTTGTAAAACAAAACAAAGGAAAATCTTCAATTACAGTTACAAAATGGGAAATTGGTCACACATTTCCCCAAAATGTTATGAATTTGAGATTGGAGTTTTCTTGTCTCCCTGGCAAACAGCTTCCCAATGATTGCAAAATTTACACTCACAAGCAATGATTCTTACTGCGTCAAAAGAGAAGATGACCAATGATTATCTTTCTTCTATTTTTTAAATTTATTTGCATCAGTTAAAATTTTTATAGTAATTGAATGTTATATACAAAAAAAAAAACTATCTTTCAAGCATATAATTAATGAAATGAAGCATTATTCTGTAGCAGTACCATGTAAAACTGAATTTGTACTTGTTCATTAGTATGTTTCATTTAATTGTGAAAATTTTTTTCTTTATGCAATTTGTTTGCATTGACTAAAATTTTTATACTTACATGTTGTATACATAATAGTCATTTTTAAAACACATTGTTAATGAAATGGACTATTTCACAGCAGTTTTGTAAAAAAAATGCATATGTACTCAGTATATCTTGTTTAATCTTGTGGAAGAAGCCAGAAAATCGAAATCTTCTAACCAATATTAGGGAATATGACCATTACAGCGGTTCAGATTTGATGGTATGGCAAGGTATAATCAATAGACGTACTTCCCTGCACATGTTCGACAGAGGTCTGGCCAGAGATATTGAGATGAAGTTTTACAACCCTACTTAACTCTTTCGCGACGATCGGTATGCCCACGTGCCAGCTGCGAGCTTTCATTCAAGGACGAACGGCACGCACTCGGGCCGAGGAAATTTTACCGCAAGCGGATAGTGGCACCTATACGTGCCTCTTCGCGGAACGTTTTAATTTGTCTACTAGATGGTGTTCCCGTGGAACTAACTCCAATGTATTTTGCAGAGACATGACCTTGGCAGAAGAGGATCGAATGAATTATTTCTCCATTTGGAGCGATGAAAATCATTTTGTAATATAAACAAACAGCAATTCTCGTAGCATCAACAATTTTATAATTCAGTTTCGGTTTTTATTTTTATTTCAGCGTTATAATTTCGTTGGTGAATCATAGGAATATAAGAGAGTATTTTTTTTTTTTTTTGAGTTTTAGAGGCAGTGAAATTATTCGTTTATTTCGGATAAAAGAATGGGAGCAACTAACGAGTATTTTGTATTCAGATTTGTATGAAAATTATACATCAAATAGAACATAAATATTTCTTTTATTCCTGAAAAAAGTAGATATCTGTGTTGAATAGGTGATTTTTAGTGAATTTTTTTCGAGAGTTAGGCTTAGCGCAAAAAATGTGCCGTCCTTTGGAACCAGTTCGGAAGCGAAGCACTTCGTCTTTTGGGCCGCGACAGCTCCGGAATGCCGCCGTCCCGAAAGGGTTAAGACTTTCTAGAAGAGCAAGTGGCTCTGACTTTATGTTTATAGATGATAATTCACATCCACATTGAGTAAACCTGGTTGATGAATTTCTTGAAAGCTTCAAAATGTCACAATTAAAAATTTTAATACTTCTATTGCAAAATATCTAATACTTCTGCAAAAAATAAAGAAATAGCACAGAAAAAGAAAAGTCCAATTCTAAACTAATATGCTTACTTTTTTAGATTATATGAATATAATCTAAAAAGTAAGCCTATTAGTTTAGCAATAAATCAGATTATATTTATATAATATGATCTTATATGAATATAATCTGATTTATTCCTCATGGGGTTACTCTTAATCAAAGTTATACATGACTTACTCTGTTTCATGTCTATTATTAACTATGATTTCCTGTTCTGGTATAGTAATTAAAAAAAATTCAAATTTAAACTTTATTTTCTACAGTATTCATATTATCTACTCTGTTAAATGTCAAAAGTCAACGGCTGCGTTCCGCAGTTAGCGGCAAATGTGTTACAAGGGTCCATAATGCTTTTTAGAGGTTCATGTGGATTTGACTTACATTTTGCATGGATGATAATACATTTTCACATCCAAAGCTGATTGATGGATTTCTTGCAAGAAAAGGCATTGAGCGAGTAAATTGGCCAGCCAAATCACCTGATTTAAACCTGATTGAAAATTTATGAGATGCCCTTGGAAGAGCTGTTCCACTGCAAAATCCTCCTCCTAGAAATTGCAATGCTTTGAAGACCATATTGCTGGAGAAGTGGAATTTACTGTCTCACACTCTTAACCATTTTATGGAGAGCAAGAAATCATGTTGTGATGTGTATATAAGTTAGGGAAGATCACATTCCGTGTTCGTGTCATAAGTCTGCATTTATTCCAAGTTATTAAATTGTTTCTAAAATCTCCTCGTCACACATTATTTCAATTTTAATTTTTTCATAATTAGTTTTGTATCGTATGCACTGATATTTGATTTTCAGTTTGTGTTTATGTGCTATGATGTTATGTGATCATCCCCGAAAAATTCTTTAAATTATATTGAAAAATTTTTGAGAAATTAGTGTTTTTGTGCATGTAAAGATAATTTTGGGTGCCACTTTATTTTCAGTGTGCGAGGCTACTAAATCAACCATTTTTCGCGTGCTTCCTGTGGCACTCCTGGTAAAACTATAAATATGAAAGTTTCTTGAAGTATCAATATGTCATTTAATATATATTATATTAAATTCTAATTACTGATATATATATGTATATATATATATATATATATATAATATATGAATTCATGTTTGTAAAAATTCCAACACCATGAAGGAATTATGCGATTGAGCTGGCTGAAACTTACTGCAAATGCAAATTAGGGTGTGCTATGCAAAAATGATTAGAATTTCAGAGTCATGTGTGGTCTGAGCAGCACCTGCTAAGCTGCTGTTTTACCTGTATAAATAGAGAGCTGTAGCGGGATGTTGAAAATAGTCTGGTTGTCTGTCAGCAGTAAACTTTTTATGAGAAGTAATTATTCCTCGACGATGACAGAGGGTGCCATATGAGCAAGTTAGAGTTTGAATGGGGACAAATGATCGGCCTTCGTGAAGGGTTTTTTTCTTATTATGGAATAACAGCTCGTATGGAGCACAATGCTACAATGTGATGTGAGTGGGAAAGCAGTGGACTGAAAAGAGCAGGATGAGTCACAAATCTGACAGTGGATGACAAAATGTTACATCAGCACAGGATGATAGTCATCTCGCCTGCATGGCAGTGATGAACCTTACAGCTTCATTGCAACAGTTGGCAGAACATTGGACCTCTTCTACAGATGTGTCATTGTCTGTTCCAGTAATTCGTCAGTATCTGCTTCACCATGGACTGTGTGCAAGAATTCCTTTGTACAGGATTCTCCTGATAAAAAATCACTGACGTCTGTAGTCACAATGGGTTCATCAACATAGATACTGGCATACTAATTGGCAACAAGTCGTCTTTTCCGATGAATCTTGCTTTAATTTGGGGTACAGTGATGGCTGCATCCATGTTAGACGCTATAGCGGTGAACGCCGCCTTCTGGAGTGTGTTATCCAATGTTATACTGGACAAACTCCAAGTGTGATGGTCTGGGGTGCCATTGGGAATCTTGGACAATCTCAGTAGCTAAGAATTGTGGGTTCTCAACAGCAACTGGTACATCATAGAAATTCTGAAGCCTGAAGTCATATCCTTCCTTCAACACATTCCTGGAGCTGTATTTCAACAGGTCAATGCCCATCAACATATTGCTAGGAATATTCAAGACTTCCTTTCAGTACAACAGATACAGCTTCTTCCTTAGCTGCTTATTTACCAGATATATCGACTATTGAACATGTCTGGGATTTCATTGTTCGGCATCTTACTCGCGACGCTCATCCCGCAGGTAATACAGCTGAACTTTGGTTTCGGATAGAAGTAATCTGGAATGCTCTTCCTTAGATGCAAATTAAAAATCTGTTTGATTTGATGCCATATCATATAGAAGCACTTATTGCAGCACGTGGTGGCTTCACCAAATACTGACTTTTAACATATAATATTGTTTTTTTTCTTTGTAAATTTAATTGTTTATTTGTATCAATACAGGTCGTTTGTGGTATAAATGCATTCAATTCTGGCAATTCCTTTATGGTGTTGCAATTTTTACAAAGAGGAGTATATATATATATATATATATATATATATATATATAGCAGTCATATATCTCTATATAAACATTTCTTTTTTTTTTGCAGTCAGTAATTCCTACCCAAAAGAGATACCTCATTGCAATGGATATTCGTCCGTCAATGTCACAAAGTGCTTGTGAAGCCTGTAAGTCTGTTACTCCATCCAATGTTAGTGATATAATCTTATTGACCCTCGTCAAAGCAGAACTTTCAAATGTGACTGTGCTAGTTTTCTCTCCTGAAGAGCTTGTTTTGGTGGATATAAATAACAAAATGACGATATCGGATGTCAATGAACATATTACTAAGGCAAGTTATATTTGATATTATCTTTAGAATTACTTGATGGATTTATGTGAAAAATATTTTTTAAATTTTTTTAAAGTGGTGAGTTTTTCTATGATAACATAACTGCCATGCTTTACACCACAAGACCACAGCAAAAAAAATCTGATGTAGGTAGCACATGACTTTCCCTGCACATTCATATTCATGTTATCTTTATTTTTTCAATAATTCATTAAATTGAGTTTAATGACACAAAATAACAGCCATAATTATTTGAAATTACACTGAATTTGCACTTATAATTCAATTTTCATTTTCATTTGGTAACTGGGCTTATTTTCAAAGGTGGCAAAGCAAAAATGCGAATAATCGAAAGTATCTTGAGAACAGCTATCCCTAGAGTAATGGGGTTGGTCTTATTCTTTTTGTAGTCAAAAATTACGTATAAAATAAGCATTTAATTGATATATTTGAGCATACGTAATCTTTCATTTTTAGATTTATCAATTTTTGCTGGCCATTTCGCAAAAAAGACTTCTTTCGCAAAAAAGAACTTCAAAAGGTTCTTTTCTTCCGAATCCTACTAAAATCTAATCAGCACCAGGTTAGCCTACAAGTGACTTATCTACCAAATTTTGTGAAATTTGGTTTATTAGTTTTTCAGTTAGAGAGGATACAGGCAATTTTTGCGGGCCATTTCACAAAAAGGGTGGGTTCTTCCCGAATCGTACCAAAAACTAATCAGCACCAGGGTCACACACACGCGACCAAATTTTATGAAATTTGGTTCATTAGTTTTTGAATTAGAGGGGATACCTACATTACACAGACAGACAGACACATACACACAGACGTCACGCTAAAAATAGTTTTTTCGCATTCTGAGTTCTTTTCGCATAACTGAGTTCAGCTGCTACATATTGATACGTCTGACCTACATATTGATGCAAAATTTCTGAATTTATTCATTTTATTTTTTTATAAACTGTGTCATATGTAAGAAAATGTTTTTGCATTAAATTTATACATTATTTTGATATTGCATGCATCTTATTTCCTTTTTTCAGATTAAAATTCTTAGCATACAGGAGTGTATAAATTTTAAATTGTGAAATCAGTACTTAATGATTTGTTTTAAAACATATTGATGTGTATGTAACGGCTTCCAATATGAAAATTTATTAAGTGAATGTATACATTTTTACTTTCCCTGCAATACTTGGTAATGTATAGGGAAAGTATTGGAATCATGCCGAAAATCGCAACTCGAGTTTTTGACGGATCTACACGTTTCGAGACCTCTAGAATACGAAACAACTATTTTTAGCGTGGCGTCTGTGTGTGTGTCTGTCTGTGCAGATTTTGTATCCACTCTAACTAAAAAACTAATGGACCGAATTTCACAAAATTTGGTAGATAAGTTACTTGTGAGCGAGTCTGGTGCTGATTAGTTTTGGGTACGATTCGGGATAAAAGAACCCGCCTTTTTTACGAAATGGCCCGCAAAAGCTTGTATCCACTCTAACTGAAAAACTAATGGACCGAATTCCACAAAATTCGGTAGATGAGTCACTTGTGGGTTACCCTGGTGCTGATTAGATTTTGGAACGATTCGGAAAAAAATGACCTGTCTTTTTTTGCAAAATGGCCCTCAAAAATCGTCCAAATCTAAACTAAAGAACTACGTATAATCAAATATATCCATTAAATGCTGATTTAAGACGTAATTTTTAACGACAAAAAGAATAAGACTAACCCCATTACACTTGGACTAGCCGTTCTCAAGATATTTTAGTTTTTCGTACTTTCCCTACGCCACCTTTGAAAATAAGCCCGGTTAACGAATGAGAACAAAAATTGAATTAAAAGTGAAATAAATTTAATTAAAATAAAGAGAACGTTAATATAAGTCTGCAGGGAAAGTCATGTGCTGCTCACATCAGATTTTTCCTTTTCATTGTGTGATACTTGAAAAGTATCCATTGACTAGTTAAAATAGAAAAAATCTTACATAATAAAAGAAAATGTTTGTGTGTCTGTTTGTCTGTCCATGTTGTTTATAATGGAAAATCAAAGCATTGCATCTTGGCAAAATTTTCTACAGAGGTACTTCAAATATCTGGACAATGTACCTCGGCAAATTTAAAAAAAAAAAAATAGATTTTAAAAATATATTAATTAGTTTAAAAGTTACGAATTTTCAAAGTTAAAATTGGCCGTTTTTTTTTGCCATTTTGTCAAATCAAATATAATCATTCATTGCCGACAAATGATACTTGATGGTAAGTGTTTTGATTAAATGGCAGACATTTTGTCTCAACAATAAACCCTAAATATTTTCAAACTAAGTGAAATTAGTTTATTGGTTTTTAAACTTTGCAAAAAGATTTTGTTCTAATACTTTTAATTTAGTATTATCATTATGAGTATTATGCTAAAATTTGACTTAACTTGGATGAAAACTCGTTGAGATAGCAATAATCTTTTGAATTTTTCTTCTGGGATAAAAGAATGATTTTCTTTTTTTTTGTGACTTTGAGTATTTTTATTTATTTGTGGTATTGGTTTTCTAACTTCACAAATAAAAAAAAATATGATATATAAAGCATATGAGATACTTTTGTGTCATTCTGCCAAATATTGGCAATCAAATGCTTATTTAGGGCTTTTCAAAAGAGCTTATTTAGGACATATTAAATGGAACTTCCTTAGGTTGTATTACACCTTCTAGTACACTTGCCTTCGTTGAGCATGGACAAAATTAAGCATGAAAATGATTTTAGAGCAAGACATTCAATTTGAAAATTGAGGTGTTATCTCTGTTTGTATTATTTAAGTTGTGGGTGCTTATTTAGAATAATGCCAGGTAATTCATTCTAGTAACAAATAAATATGCCAACAAAACATAGTTTGTTATTGTAGTTTGTTATCATAGTTTGTTATCATAGTTTGTTATTATGAACATAGTTTGTTATTATAATTAGATACCACTTATGTAAAATTTTTCCTTTTGGTTTACTTTTTTAAAAATTAGTTGCAATTTTCACTTGCTAATTAAAAATATTGAAAATTCAGTTCAACAATTATTGCTGCACATTTTTAATTTACTAAATTGAATCCTGTTTGAAGCTCAATAAGACTTAACCTTTTCTGATGTTTAATATCTTTTTTAAGGTTGTACCTGGGCCTGTTAACTTGTCTGCACCTCTCCAATGGGCTCTAACGAAGAAGAAAGCTTATGATCTTTTCCTAGTGTTTACTGATCGTTTTGTAAATGTGGACACCATGGGCTGCCCAGCTGCTTTAAAAGAATACAAAGATACCTTGAGTTTGCCTAATACTAAGTTAGTTTTTATGATTGATAACTTAACTCTTGATTCAATTGCAATTCATATTATAATTCCTAGCCCGATTTATGATCCGTTTCATTTTCAATTATTTCGGTGTTCATGTGCAATGCTTGTTCGTTCATAATTCATTTTATTAAATTCTGGTAAAAATCTCACTTGACACAAGGAAATATTTTTTGAAATCATATAAAATAGGTACTGTACAAAAATAGTGTAGTTATAAAATATCACTTTTTTTTTATGAAAAACATCCAGTGGTAGAATAAAAAAAATTAAAAATATATTTTCAAGTACAAAGCAATATATTAATTACACTGCAGAATTTTAAATTTTAGTCTTAGTCATAGAAATTATCCATTCTGCATCATATTTGGAAACTCATTTTTTAATATAGATAATGAAAGACACCATGTGAAAATATTAAACAGTTAAGTACATCTCTATTTGGCTCAGGCCTCTCCTGCTCATACCTTGACATGCATTGGATGCCAGCTGTACTCCAGTCCTGGAGTTGTTCTTCGTCTTCTGAAGATTCACGGGTTCATGAACTTGATCTGATGTTGCTGTTGGTCAAGTGGGATAAGAAACAACAACAATACATCCCTTTAATAATGTTTTTAGCATTGAAAATATTTGTCTTAATCAAAAATTGACACAGCTAGGTTCTGTCCCACATTCTTTTTGTGAAAAACATCCACTGACAGAATAAAAATAAATAAATAAAAATATATTTTCAAGTGTAAAGTGATGCATTAATTACACTGCAGAATTTAAAATGTTAATCTTAGTCATAGAAATTGTTCATTCTGCATTATATACAGAAATTTCATTTTTTAATACAGATAATGAAAGACATCATGCGAAAATACTAGACAGTTAAGTACATCCCTTTAATAATGTGTTTAGCATTGATAATATTTGTCTTAATCAAATATTGACACTGGTAGGTTCTGTCCCATAATCGATACTGTAACTTTGCAAAACTTACTCCTAGGTCATCACAGGCTTCTTGAGAGTCTGGAAAGATTTGTTAAATAAAATTCATTTTCTATGCCCATGGTGGGGTGGAAGGAAATAAGAATTTGATTGTTAGTTTTTATATTGTGGTCGATACTATATTTGTGCAAAAGTTCTGCTTTCTAGGTTACTGTGAAGGGGGGGGGGGGGAGAGTTTCTGGAGAGTCTAGAAAGGCTTTTTGAAAAAACTGATTTTCTCCATCCCTAGGGAGAATAAAAAATTTGCCTCAGTTAGGTTTTTTCCCCGTGATCAGTACTATAAGTAGCGTAATGAACTGGTTTACAATGTAAAATGCAGTGCAAATCAAGATAAAGAAGCATATGTATGTTTTAGAAATTTACTGGATTTCCTTCTTTAGTGCAAAAAGCCTTGACCTGAAAACTTAAGTAAGTGTAAACTGAATTGCTAATAACATCTCTATTGGCTCCACCTAGTGGGATGGAATGGGAATAAAACTTGAAAGATAGAAAAAACAAGGAAATATGAAGTATGAGAAGTATAAATAAAATAAAATACGATAAAATAAAAGGCAGAGAATATGAACTCAAAGAAGTAAAAAATTGAATGTGTTCATGCTGTTCCTCAGATAAATATAGAATTATTGATAAATTATTAACTAGATTACTGGAGCTTTTATCAATATGATAAAATTAATAAAGATTCTAGTAATAATCATATTAAAAACACTAATTATGTAGTTAATGATTTGTCAATAACTCCATATTTCTCTGAGGTAAGGCATAGCCCTGTCTTTTTGTTACTTTGAGTTCATCATCTCTGTCTTTTATTATTATTTTTTTTGTTTGCTTTCATATTTCCTTGTTTTGTCTATTTTTCTAGTTTTATTTCCATTTCATCTCACTAAGTGGTGGTACATTATTGAGATATCGTTTCGACATTTCAGTTTGACCAGCATAGCCTTGCACTTATTAGGGCATTTAGGTCCAGACTTTCTACACTGAAGAAGGAAATCCTGTTTATTTTTGAAACATACATATGCTTATTTATCTTAATTGCTGCTGAACTTTACATTGTAAACCAGTTCATTATTGATTGTGCACAAAGTCGTGTGCTTTACGTAGTAGAAAGTATTCAAGATCTCGATTATAATGCTACTAGAAAAAATTTGAATTCTTTGAATAACATGCCATGATTAACATCAAGTTCTGGAATAAAAAGTCAGAAAGTCTGGAATAAAACTTCAGAAGAAAAAATTCGAAAATATCCAGAAGAAATTTTTCTTCTAACAATTTAAAACCTTGAAAGAATTATTTTTTGTGTATTTAATCATACTGCTGTTAAAAGTTTTTTCACAGTGAGTCTTCAGCATCTCCCATTTAATTTGCAGCAAAAAAAAATGAAACAGACTAAATCCTGACTGTGTTTAAATGTTTGTTTTCTTAAATAAAAATCTGCAGTAGGTGAGAAGCATTTACAGTTATTTAATTATTGTAGTTAAGAGTTCCTAAAATGAAAAGATGTTATGAAATTATTAAAATTTAAATTTAGAAGTTTCATTTCTAAATTAATGCAGTTTTATTATACTTTTCATTTTACATTAATTTATTTACTAATAATTAATAAGTTCTTTAGACTATGTGTAATATAATTTGTGTTTAATTCACATTTTAATCACAGTACAAAGCAATAGCGTTTGCTTTAGACAGGCTTCCATGTATTAAAAAGAAATTGGGCCATACTTTGAGTGTCTTCGGGCCAGGTCAAATCTTGATATCTTTGGGCCAGGCCAGTTAAAGTTTTAAAATTAGGCTCTTGCAGACCTGTAGTCTGGTTAATATTGGAATTTAATATTCGAATATGAGAAAAGTCAGGATGATACGGGTACTTGAAAATCGGGAAAGTACTTGAATTTTAACTGACCATTTTCAAGGCCTTGAAAGTACTTGAAAATTCTCATATGTTTGGTTTAGTCCTTGAAAGTGTTTGTAAAAGGCAGCAATGAAAATATTCCACAGATCCGTGGCATTGTTTTTTCCCCAAGAAGTTCTGCTTTCCCTGGAAATTTCCCTAGTGGTTCTGCTCTTTACGAAAATTTTCTAAATAGCTTTAACAATAAGCGATAACATTTGTTTGGTATTTATTTTTCCTCCCAGAAACGTATTTATCTCCATGATGAGGGGCTGATTGACGTCCTTGAAAAAAAATTACATGGCACTTGGAAAGTCCTTGAAAAGTGCTTGATTTTTTTTTTTTAGGGAAAGTACTCACCCTGAAAAGTGTTTTTCTAATTATTTTCTGTTGAATTATTACATAAGTGGAACTAAATAACATGAAATATGAATGTATGAGAAGTCAAATGAATCCTTTTATTCTAGATATTTGATAATTTTTTTCAGGTACATTATTTCTTTCTTGTGTGATGAGAAAGCTACATCGTTTGCTGATGACCCCAGTATTCTGAATATTGTAGGTTTCAACATAAAACTGTTGAAAATTATTCAAGATTTTGCTTGTGGTATATTTTAACCAGCTTATGCCTTGTGGATATCCCATAGGAAATGAATCCTAGAATGTGCTTTATCGTATGTCTCTTATGTATCGGTAAACTCTTGGGTGTGGATTTTCTAAATGGTCTCAATAAACTCAATGCTGCAGCTGTGTTTTCATAAGAGAAAATGTCATATTTTTCTGTTGTGTGATAAATATTTTAAAAAATGACTTAAAGTGCATACAGTATCACTGTACTTTGAGTGAACAAATATGTGTTTTTAATATTTGTTTTTCTGGATGTGTTAAATGCATTTTATATGCATTTGAACTGAGCTGCAATTTAACCCTGGTAGACTTGTTGATGCAATGTAAATACTAAGAGCAAAGATAACGGACTCCAGTAGAATGTGCTTTTGTTTACTGTTCTAATGTGGTAAAAAATATTTAATGTTACTTGACCTCCAGATAAGTGTTTTTTTTTTAATTGTTTGATACACCTTTTGCATTATGTTTCTATAACTGTCAATTGTTTGGAAATCATACTTTCATTACACACTAGCCATTTGCACCCACTCTTCGCATGGAAGAAAGGCATTAAAATATTTTGCATTAAAATATTTCTTCCATGCGAAGAGTGGGTGCAAATGGCTAGTAGTCACTCAATGTGGCACCTGCACAGTTCAGAATATAAAAAAACTGTTTCAGATTTAGGTATAAAAATGGCACACATTTTATAGTTCTGTTAACATGGAAATTGCTGCAAGTAAAACAGCATTTAATGTGCAATCACTGTATGTTGCCTTATTTTCTATCTTTTAAGCTAAAAATCAATTAATGTTAGCATTATTTTCAATAATTTAGGTTGAAGAATAGATAACAAACAATTTCGATATTTGAAATGTAAATTGGTTTATAAATAAATTGTTAAAATATAATAAAATCAAAATCATCTGCTGTAACTATAAATTAAAATATTGTAGCGAGAATGTACATCACCAACTTGTCAGTGGCGGGGTTTAATCCCAGGGCCAAAACATGTTAGGTCAGTATCATAGCATTGAGCCAAAGCCTTCTCCAGCTCAAGGCATTTAATACTGCCTTAAGAGCATTCACTATAGTACTCCCCCTCCCAGTGAGTTTCGTTAAAACCGAATGAGAGTTGTACTGAGGAGGCAAGCTCCTAAGTTGAAGTGAAGGAGTTATTACAAGTGGCTTCATAGTGAGTCAGAAGGCCAGATGACGTACGGTAAGTCGACGTCAAAGAATTTCAGAAGATCAGAAGTGGCGCCATCTGATGGGGGAGTACAGAAAGTAATTTTTATGCAGTGCATATACAATTCTCAAGAAGCTGAATAACTAGTAATAATTGATCAAAGGATGTTTCTTTTCTCGTGACCAAGGTCACCAATATACTAAGCATGTGAAATCACCAACTTTGCAGTGTTGGGGTTTGATCCCGCAGCCAAAGTGTGGTAGGTCAATATCATGGCATTGAGCTATAGCCTTCTTCAGCTTAAGGCTTTTAATACTGCCTTATGAGTGTTCGCTACAATATCATGAGAAAAGTGAATTGTACACCAATAGAGATAATTGAGAAAATTTAGGATATTTTTTCTATGCATGATAGTATGTATTAAAACGAATTGTGTGCCTAGCTGTTCTTACGTTATAGCTGAAAGTACGTTAGAACTAAAATTTTCACAATTTGTAAATTTTTTGAACAAAATTTTAAGATTTTAGATTTTTTTCATTATTTAAAGATGGGGCAGAAATTATTTTGCAGCATTATATTCCATGATTTTTTCAACAATATAAAGGTTTTTTGAAATGTTTTCAGAAATTTTGTAAATATCAGAGGTTTTTTTTTTTCCCCCACTCTATTGCATATTGTCACTTATTGTTGTTAATTGATTAGTATTCATTAATAGTCATATTTATTTGTTAAATCAAATATTTATTGATTATTATGCATTACTTGCATGAAACCTTCTTATCAGCAGTTATCTTACATTGGTAATTCAATGGCAGCATACAATAATTCTTACTACTATTGTTTGTTTTTGCTTCAACATTTGAACTAGGTGTGGCATTTTTATTCATTTATGCATTTCTTCTAGCACATTATTGCTCCTGTAGTATGTACACCACTGCATTCTTTTTACTGAGGAAGTAATATTTAATTTTTAAATGTATAAATTATTAATTGAAATGACAATTGAATAGTGATTAATTATTAGGTCATTTGAAACTAAACTGTCAAATGATTTAAAAAAGACACATTTGTCAAAAACACATTTAAAAGTATTAGCTACCCTCTAATTAAATCTACAATTTTATAGATTCAGAATATGACTTTATATATCCATTACAGTGGCTACTGCTTATTAGGTTATTACTTTAGCGCCTTTTTTTTAATCGAACACAAACAACTGATTTTCATTATATAATCAGTACTTCATTGGAATAATTATGAAGTTCGTTCGTTCTCTTATAAAAAAAAGTGTATTACATAAAACATTTTCAAGGACATTTTAAACCAATAACCTTATTAACTAATATTCTTAATTAATGCTCTTTTAATAGTTTGGGAAGTTTTATTATTGTTAATGTAAGTTGGTAATAGAGAAAATGAAATAAAAGTTTCTGTATACAGAAATGTTAAAATAATTTTTTATAAAGTTTTGGGGTCTGAAATTGCAATAAAATAAGATAATTGATAAATACATTGTCAAAAATAGTTAGGAACAAGAAAGATCAATCATGCTTAAAGCATTGATTATGAAATACTTTCCAACTTCAATGCAATTTTATTTAAACATGTCTAAAATGCAATACATTCCTCGGTAATATTTTAAAACTTATCACAATACTACATTAACTTATTATATTTGAAAACTTAAACCTTCATAAAAAAAAATGAACTTCATTCAAATGACGGCACTGAAATATAAATTGCCTGGTTTAAACATCTCTAAAATATGATACATTCCTCGGTAATAATTTTAGAATTATCATAATACTACGATAATTTATTATATTTGAAAACTTCATCGAAAGCAACTGAAATTCATTCAAATGACGTCATAGAAAAAATAACACGCCTGGCTCTCTACAAAAGCAGCATTTCATTCATAAATAATTTCCCATTCATGTCATTCATCACAATACTATAATAATTTCTTTTATTTAAAAATTAAGACCATGGAGCTACAAGTAATTAAATTCTATGCGTAAAACTTCATCGAAAAAAATCATCCTTCTCTTTATAAAATCAATGAATATTTCATTCATATCAGCTACGGAGACTCCATGAACTAAATGATTTTGTGTTAAAGAAATACAGCAATTCTAATACAACTCATTCTACATATTTTGCTGTTTACATTTTACATAGGTGAAAAATAGGCTTCGTTGTAGAAATAATCAAATTTGGATGAGCATTTAAACTCAAATATATTGTAATTGCTTTGTTTCTATGTAGATGCACAGAATTTAAACAAAAATAAAGTGGTTTTAAGACGGATACAACACTCAATATGAATTAAAAATAACTTTAAAACTCACGATTTTGAGACAAGATGGATGCCATATATCATTTTGAAGTGGATCACGTGATCTTTTCATATCATGGTCACATGATCGCTTCATATAAGAGGTGTTATTATTATTTTAATTTTTATTTAAAAAACTACTGAATATATTTTGCTGAATTTTTTTTTATATATTTTATGGAACAATTTGAATATTACCTAAAATTTTCGAAGCAATTTATGAAATTTTAAATCCGCTTAAAAAATGTTTGAAAAATTAGGTCCCATAGGGCTCAATGTATTTCATTTTTTCAACCCGGGTTCAATCTAAAACTAATTGGGTGATATTATTCATTTATATTCCCATAGGTCCTACAGACTGTTTGAACGACATACTAAAATTTCATTTTGAATAAGTCATTTTTACGGCAGTTATCGTGCTAACGGACAGACAGACAGACAGAATGAATGAACAAAGTCATAAACACTTTTCAACTTTGTCGTAAAGTGTTAAAAATACAAACATTATAGGGATCAATATGATAAAATATGCATGCATATGTATAGTAACTTGCAAAAAGCCTGGCTTTGAATGGACTCTCACTCATGAAGCATGCAAGCTGTGAAAGATTTCAAATGAAAATAAAACTTAATTTAACAAATAATTAGGAAATTAGAAGTATAAAAAATTTATTTCAGTATTTGACAATCCTAATACAAAAGAGTCCATAAGTTTTTAGAATTTAAATATTAAACGAATTATGAGTACAAACAAACAATAAAATTAAAGTAACACATTTAAATTGCAAAGACGTATTAAATATACAGGAGCCTCTTTAAATCACAATGCATATGAGTGCATAGGGTCTGATTACTGAAAAGGCATGGTAAGTACGGGCTTCCCTTCAAAAGATTTAAAGGGGGCCCCTAAATTGCATCCCTGATTACTACTTTTAACACTTTACAACATAGTTGAAAAGTGGTTATGACTTTGTTCATTCTGTCTGTATGTTCGTTAGCACGATAACTACCGTAAAAATGACTTTATCAAAATAAAATTTTAGTATGTTGTCCAGATGGCCTGTGGGACCTATGGGAATATAAATGAATAATATCACCCAATTCGTTTTGGATTGAATCCGGGGTTGAAAATATGAAATACATTGAACCCTATGGGACCAAATTTTTCAAACATTTTTTAAGCAAATTTAAAATTCACAGTGCTTCAAAAGTTTTAGGAAATATTCAAATTATCGCATGAAATATATAAAAAAAATTTCAGCAAAATATATTCAGTAGTATTTTAAATAAAAATTAAAATAATAATTACACCCTTTATATGAAGAGATTACGTAACCATTATATGAAGAGGTCACGTGACCCACTTCAAAATAAAATATGGCATCCATCTTGTATCAAAATCATGATTTTTAAAATTCTTTTTAATTTATATTTAGTGTTGCATCTATCCTAAAACCGCTTCATTTTTGCTTAATTTCTGTGCATCTGTATTTTGAAACAACACAATTATAATATATTTGAGTTTAAATGATTATCTTACTTTGATTATTTCTACAACGAAACCTAATTTTCACTTATGGAGAATGTAAACAGATTAGGCTGTAAGATGAGTTGTATAAGAATTGCTGAATTTCTTGAACTGAAAATTATTTTACTCTGGAGTCTGCAATATAGCTGATATGAATGAAAGATTCATTGATTTTACATAAAAAAGCAGACAATTTAATGGCAGACTTTTTCGATGAAATGTTATGCATAGAGTTAAATTACTTTTACCTCCATGGTTTTAAGTTTTTAAGTAGAATAAATTATTGTAGTACCGTGATGAATGAAATAAAAATGTATAAATGAAATATTTATTGCTTTTACACAGAGAGCCAGGCAATTTATATTTCAATGGCATCATTTGAATCAAGTTCATTTTTTTCGATGAAGTTTTAAATTTTCAAATATAATTAATTATTGCAGTATTGTGATAATTTTAAAAATATTACTGCTGAATGTATTGCACTTTAGTGATGTTTAAATAAAATTAGAGTTGAGAAGTGTTTCATAATCAATGCTTTATGCATGATTGATTTTTCTTGTTTTAAAAATTTAAGTTGTTTGTTAAATAGTTAAGCTAAATAGTATTTTGACCATACAGGCAAAGAAGGAAATATGTTGGTTGTGTGAGACTAAATTTGTATTGCCCATATTTTTATTTTAAATAGTAATGTAAAAAGGTGGCATGACAGTTAATATTCTATGTTTAGTTAGAACTAATTCTAAAAGTAAACATTGACTATCAGTGATTAAATAATAAAATAGACTATGGTTTAGGAATTTTGATACAGGCCACCAGTTTAAAAAAAAAATCAGTTTGTTGATGAGAACTGTTAGTTGACTAGATCAGCTACGATAATAGAATGTCTTGGGAATTATTTTGAAAACCTTTCTTGGGCCATGCTCACCAAATCAAAATGGGGCCTCCAAATATAGTTATGCTTCCCCTATATTGTGGGTTAATCAGACCCTGTGAGTGCACACGCTCCAATTAGCTCTTTAAAAGTTGTTGCTTACTATTTGTATGAAGTGCAGTGAGCATGTGCAGTTTAAAAATGGGCGTTTTGCCCTGTTACAGTTTGTTTTAATAATTGAAATGGTGATTCTGCAAACCTGCAGGAGGTTTGCAGAAACTGTAAGGATTATATTTCTCACATTTATTTGACTCTGCTACTTCTTGACTCAAAAATACTATGAACTAATATGATTCAATCAAGCAGTAGCCATTGTATTTCTGACATGAAAATTTTAAAATTAAGGAATAATACTGGAATTGGTCTAACAGGTACTAGGTCTTTTACACTCTTAAATCTCCGGCCACACATTTTGTTACCATAAACCCCTGGGTTGGTCGTGTGGTCTGGGCCTTCAACACTCTTAAATCTTTCCGGCCACACAGAAAGCTACCATTAGCCTATGGGTTGGTCGTGTGGTCTGGGTTTTCTACACTCTTAAATCTTTGGCACTACTTACTGTAGGAACAAGTATGGGCAACAAATTCTATTTCATATTTTGTAGAGGATTTCTATTCACATGCATACAAAAATTCCTCACACCTATGCATTCAGCTTGCGATAAACTATTGAATGACCATTATTTTATTACACTTTCCAAACTCAATGTTTTATATTTTTAATAGTTTTGTCCGCTGTTTTTATGTTATTATATTTAATGATGCACAAATTGGAAAACTTTTTGTAGTGATAATCATCTTGTTTTCAACTTTACAATGCTTTATTTTCAGTGTTAATGTAATTTGCTAAAGCATACTATAATGAAGTCCTGCTTCCAGTGCACCAATTAGCAATTGTATAGTAATCACCATTATTGGTTGCTGTACTGGGAGCATGGTTCCAAGCTTTGGAATGCCTCTTATTGGGGGGTTTTGGCATGATGATTTGTGTCTTTCTAGTAAATGAGTTTTATCATTTTTGTGTTTTTAGTGATGTACGTCTTCATATAAGTCAATTCTTTTTTTCAATGTTAATGTATTTAGTGATGCACATCTTTGAAAACAGTGATCTCCTATGTGGTGTATGCGTACCTTAGGGCAGTAATTTTCAAAATGTGTTCCACAACAGTATTCCAGAGGTTGCGTAATGTGATAGTTTCGTGTACATTTTCTTTAAATATAAAAAAATAAAATAGAGTAAAATTTCAGTGCATAATGTGGACCATAATGGACTTTTTTTCATTTTGGTGTTCTGCCATTAAATTAAATTTCAAAAGGGTTCTACAACCCAAAAAGTTTGAAAATACTGCTTTAGGGGGTATTTAAGTTGATACCTAGGGGTGCAATAAAAAAATTAAATAATTTCTTTTTGTATTTTTTCCAACGAAATTTTATATTGACAGAAAAAAAATAAGAAAACTAATTAATGAACAATAATTAAGCTATATTTGTAAATTACAGCATGAGTACAGTACTATTATGATTATATTAATTTGATTTTTTTGATTATGATTATATTACATGAGCACAGTAATATTATGATTATATTAAAATTATTTACTAGAATGCCCATTTAGAACAAAATACATTCTTGCACTGTTCTAATATTCCTCCGTATGGAAACCAACATTTGTTTAGAACAAAAAAATAAATAAATGAACTAAACAAATAAAATTAAAATAACCGCATCTGTATTTACTATAGGGTCTTAGAAATATACGATCAAAAATGTTTGGAGATCACTGTAGAGATAACCAGTGATTTTCAATTTGTCCTTTATGACCTCCAACAGTCCACAGAGTTGCTTCAGGTGGTTCATGCAAAAACTTCCGTAATGCCAGATGTTTAATTTAATACATTTGTTTGATGAACAAAATATAATTGAACCTCATTAACACAGTTGTGGCAGTAGCTGACTCTGCTCCTGCCAAAAACATCGATCGAAGATGTTAGGAATCTGTACCCGAATTATAAGTTCAGATTAGAAACTAGCTTTTGGTCTAACCTTATAATGTTGTGTGTGTGTGTGGGGGGGGGGGGGGGGGGCAGCATTGCATCATGCACTGTTACGAAAGACAACACCCGTTATTCCCTCAGCCTCAATGAATTCTTTTAAGCCTGATGGCATAACACGGGATCAGCAAACTAAAGGTTCTGAGCCTATAACCTCTCTTTAAACCTATCTGCTACCATCTGGGATCTGCGAACCAGCGATGTCTTTCATAGCAGTGTGTGATGCAATGCTATCCCCACACATTCAACCAGATCAAAAACTTTTTTAGGTTAAAGGTAATTAATGTAATGAGTAAAAATAAAGTATAATTTGTATGGAATTTGAAAAAGGTTAAGAACCAATTCATGATAGAAGTAATTCAGCATTTGCATTAACAAAGTTCAGCTGTATGCAGAAATAATGCTTTATTCAAAATATTTAATATCTGTGTTACCAACAGCGGGTGTTAAAGAATTATAAGTTGTCGATAATGAATGCATTCAGTAACTTAATTTGAAACTGTTTTTAAAATGACTACTTCAGAATAGGACTTAATAATATCTGTGTTACCAACAGCAAAAATTAAAGAATTATAATTTGTTAATAATGAATGCATTCAGTAACTTAATTTGAAACTGTTGTTTTTAAAATGATTACTTCAGAATAGGACTTAAATTGGCAAAAAGTTTCTTTTACCATTTTAGCTAAAATTTCTAAAATTATTTTAGAATGTTCAGATTTTCTTTAGCTAAAGTGCCATCCTTGATTATTTTTTTCCCTCACATCTATAAATAAATATTCATCTAAAATCTAAAAAAAAAAAAAAATTGAAAAATTCATATTGCAATAAAAAAAATATTGTTATACTAAAATATGAAAGACTCTTGGTTAAATGAAAATAATATTTTTCCCTCAAGCACAATTTAAAATATTTTTTGTTCGAAATTCATGTTGTTCAGAATCATGAGCCTGATGTTGAGTTGATGACAATTTTTTAACTAAAATTGCAGAAAATGTTTTAGCAAATTAAGATTTCATTTAGTAAAATACTAAAAAAAACAATTTCACAGTTTAAACACTGCTTCAGTATGTATTGTTATGATAATATTTTAATGAAAGGAGCTTATGGAAAACTTTTGTTTAAAAGGGGTTTTTGAAGAAGGTTTCATTGTAAAGAAGTTACTGAACTGAAAATGATTGCAAATCATGGAAGGAATAATTACTATTAGAAGAACGTTATTTAATTTAAAATTAAAAACATTGCATTTTAATTTGATTTTTTATTGCAATTTGTTTGGAATTATTAAAGAATAAAAAATTGATAGATAACTTACTTGTCTGCTGTACTAGTAAAATGTTTTACAAGTCTTTGAATATAATTTGTGAAATTTAGTGGTTTTCAATGTGACATTGATTTACAATATTTTTGATTTGAGGCTTCAGAGTAGAAATTTTAATAGATATAGTATTTTTAGTAAAAATTTTAACTTAGCATCATGCTCACACTGCAGTGACTTAGCATTGATGGACTGTTATAGCTCAATGTTTTGAGAATTTGATACGGACAATCTCTTATGATGGCTTTCTAATTACAATTGTGGCATATAACAAGTGTTCTTACTACCATTGCAGTAATGGCTTTTCTGTTCTGATGAACTGTAACAAGCTTAATATTAGTCCACTGATGCTGGTTTCTGCAGTTGTATTCCTATTGAAAATGAGGTTTTGTGACTTTTTTTTTATGGGATTTTAAAAAATCTTATTTAGAATAATTTTATGGTTGCTTTGCATATATTCTTTAGGTTATAAATGTTTTGATGTAAAACTGTATAATTTTTAACCAGCCCATGGTCTGGTTGTCAAAATCTCATCTACTGTGCAGGGCCTGATTAAGCCGATGTAGGGCTCAGGGCCTGGTGTTAAGTGGGACCCCCCCCATATATTCATGGCATACCAAATACATGCAAAAAAACATCACTAAGCAAATTCGGAAGTTTAGGAGCACTGTCCCGAAGGCACTTTTGTGCATGTAGAACTTTTTATTTGAAAAGTAAAACTTTAAAAGATGTATGCTATTTAAAACTATTAACATATTTTCAAAATTTAAAATAAAAACTAACAGTATTAGTTTATATTATTCAAATAATTAAATAATTATTTCCCATTAAAATGTTTTGCCCCATAGGCCTGTGCGTTAATCAGGCCCTGCTACTGTGTAGTACTAATGGACCTCTTATGTAATACCTACCTCTTTGTTATTTAGTTTTTGGTGTATCTTATTTATTTCTTCTCTCTGGTTGTTCATATGCATACCTGAGTTTTATGTTGAGGATGTATTTTGTTAAATTTGCAGTAATTATTGTGATTTTCCTATTTTATAAAATTTTTACTTTTTGTAGTTTGAATAGCAATCAGGTGACAATCCTTTTGAGCTTGAAATAGATATATTTTATAGAATCATTTGTTTCATTCATGCATGTAGAGTAATTTTTTTTTATTTAAGCATGTTCAAGTATATTTTAAATTGCATCTTTCTTCAAAACTCATGTAATACTCTTTTGCAAGTTTAATGTTTTCAACTATTAAAATTTAGTATCACTTGTAATTTTGCAAGACATTTTAACCCTTCATTGCATTGATTTTTTAATTTATATGTTTCAAAATTGTTAATTATATAAAATTATAGATTTTTTGGGTTGTGTTAAAAATTATAAATGGTCATGTGAACATAAAAAAAAGTTTGGTAAAAATTCATTGTCTTTTGTTTAATTTATGATGTTTTTTTAAGAATGGATTTTGTAAATATTGCTGCATAAATTAAACAAACATTTCAGATTTTTTTTTAAAACAAATATTATGGGCAGAAAGATGCGACATAGTTTAAATCCTCATAGAGATTTTAATTATTAGAGTACATCTTACTTGGTATTTTGTGGGAATCAGTATATTTGTAAGTGCATTTAAGATCGCGAAAACTGTTTCATACCAATTTAATTTAATCAAAATTGGTGAAAAATTATATATATTACATAAATTGGGTGAGAATAAAATATGCTGGTTGAGGAGCAGTGTCAGACATCTGACTTGTAATAAAAGGACAGACATGGGAAAGATACCACCAATATTAACTACATTAAATTAAAAGTTACTCAACAGAAAAGTAACTAATTAAATTAAAAGTTAAAGTAATGAATTAAAATTAAATTATTCATAAAAGTAATTACATTAAGTTGAAACATTGCTTATGCAATTCAGATTTTAAATTATTTTACAGCACAATAATGTTTAAGTTAACTATTTGTGTATTTTATAAGCTAGTTAATACAGAAACCAATGAGCAGTAAAACATTTGTTTGCTTTCAAATGCAACAGAAATGATAGTACTCCTGTAAGTGTGGACGAGCACATAATTACGTACTTGAATACATATATTTCCATCTGTTCTGTTCAAACCTCATTAATCATTAAATATTTTCAGAATCCCTAAGTTCATTTAACTTCCTTTTTTTTTAAATAAAACAAAATATCTTGTACTTGTGTCCCAATATTTGACAAAGAAGTAAGTAAACACATTGAGCTGCAACACTCATAAAATTTTAAATACTATTACAGCTTTCCCATCTATTGGAAAATCCATTTTAAAATACTAAAATATCGAAATTATAACCACTCTATATTAAAAACTAAGAGCTTTATCTGATCCAAAATCCAATTATATACACGTGTGGGGGCAGCATTGTGTCACTCACTACTATGAAAGATATTCCATGTTATTCCCTCGGCTTTGCAGAATTCTTTTGGAGCTGATGACATAGCTCAGGATCAGCAATCTAAAGGTTCCGAGTTTGAACTTATCCCTTATCATCGGGGATTTGCGGCTTCCCACAATCTTCAACCATCTCTCTCTCTCCAATGATCTCGCCTCTCTTACCAGATAGCAGCACTAAAGATGACACACACTTTCTCCTTCCTTCCCGACCACTCAAATTCTTGCTGTAAGCCCTAGGGCCAGCCGAGTGGTCTGGGCCTTCAACACACTTTCTCCTGGTTGACTATGACTGACTTCACGACACCGCACGATGAGGTACAACTCGCTTTCCGGCTATTCAGCTCACCAACTGAGTTTTAGCTTTTGGACGCGATGGGGGGTTTTCCCGGTTGGCACCCTCTTCACTGAAATTCGACTGAGTTTCTTGCCCATAGATATCCTATGTACGTTCTCACCAGAAAGGGGAGTGGGTGGGGGCAGCATTGCATCGCTCACTACTACAAAAGATATTCCCCGTTATTCCCCCGGCCTTGGAGAATTCTTTTGGGCCTGATGGCTTAGCATGAGATCAGTAATGTAAAGGTTCTGAGTTCGAACCTATCCCCCACCATTGGGGGGTTGCAGCTCCCCACACACTTGTAGGGTTTTCAAAGAGCTACAAATTCGTGCTTATTGCTCATAGCTAGCACTTTAAGTTTTTAAAATATGAACATTAAAAACTTGAAAAATGGAAAATTTTCAATCTGCTTCAACTGAGCAAGACGATGACTTCAAAACTATAAGAGCTTAAAAAAATACTTGATTTCCTAATACATAATTTTGAAATAAAAAAATAACTTGTTTAGACAGATGCAGTAGTTTTTCAAAAAATAAATAAATAAAGTTAATAATATTAAAATATTGAAATTATTTTTATTTATTATAAATTTAACTATATTTCTGACAAAACAAGAAAATGATTTACATATTTATCTATTAGGTTAAGAGATGTAATAAGCATCCAGAGTGTTTACATTTTTTATGATTCTCCAATTTCCACTACAAATACCCCAAACATAGATGCTATTCACATCAAAACAAATATAAAACAAAAGCATTATAAATACATTTACATTATGAATATATTAACATGAAAACATTATGAATATATGAACACAATGTGTGTATCGTGATTGATAGATTGATCAATTTGTACAGTCAGTCACTTAGAATACACATTTTTTTACGATATTGATTGATAGATCGATCAATTTGTAAACAGTCACTTAGAATACACATTTTTTTACTTATATTCTAATTGATTGAAATTTGGAATATGACACAGTGAAGGGTTAAAGACTTCTCATATATGCTTAGTTATAAAATGATGTTTTAGTTTATGTATTATATTTGAATACTTATATTTTTATGAATATGTATCTTATTGTTGTCTGGATTGTTTAAGTGTATTGAAAAGCAGTTTTTAGTTACTAACTCATTTGATAAGAAATACAACGTATTGTAAAAGTTGTTTGACTTTTCAGTCTTGTTAAGTAAGTTATATTTTAAGTCGTACTTTTTGTTCAATTGAATGTTAATAGGCATGCAACTTCCTGTATTATTAAAATTCTCCCAATACAGCAATGAACATCACTAGACCAGTTTCACCCTTAATAGGGCTCATCAGAAATGAGCACTTGTTAACTGCATAGGAAACTAGTAAATTTCTATGTGTTGTAATTTTTTTCAAACTTTAAAACAACCTTTACTATACTTGGGGACAACTTAATTATATAAAACCGGTAATAAGAGTCAAGTGAGTGAGGAGGTGCTATATGTGACGTGATTATTGCTTAAATACAATTTATATTTTTATATCTGTAATATCATTTTGGTGAGAATTCATTACTAATTTTTTGGTTTAGACAATTTTTAAATTGTGTAACAAATAAATTTTTAATGATTGATGTGCACAAATTGAAATTTACTGCGAATATAATTTGTACATTTTTTTAAGTATGCACAACTTTTGCATAAGCATACATATTATACACTGCATAACCTTTTCAACTTGAAATCTGCATTTAATATAAAGCATTTACAAGGTATGATAAATGTTAAATTGTACATTAAAAATGCTTCTATATTCAAGACCTTGAATATTTAATCTAAAAATTCATAAAATCTCAGAACAAAAGAAACAAATATGTTGTAAACAAGTAAAAAAAGCAGAAAAATTCAAATGTGACATGTTTTTTTTTTTTTCTTTTTTCGGGATTCGCCTTAGAAACTCAAAAGAGCTCTTTTCATTGAAAGTATTATAACATGTGCAATCAGTAAAATAAATACACTAAAATTAAAACTGTACAGCAATTAATTTCTCAATAACTATTAAATATTTTCAAGTGTTAACACACATATCACATTATGTTGTCCCCGAGTATAAGCATGTTTTGGATTTATAATTCCTTTAGCATGTTCACTGTTGTATTTAATTTATTTAAAACCTCATGTAATGAATATACTGTTTATAGCAAAGCTAAATTGTGGTGTTTGGCATTAGTGATTCTTAATTGATTGTTATATTTGATGATAAAAGAAACTGTTCTTTACCATTAATTAGTAAAGGGCAGTATCTTATAGTTTAGACCACTACTTTATTAATTTGCATAAAAAGTTCAGTGAAACTGTAGTTATATATGTCTGGAATGGGCTGTTTAATTGGTAGCATAGGAAATAATTATTTTATGTTAAATTATTGTATTTTGTAACAATTTTTGTTCATTAGTTTTAAAGTTTTTTTTATAACATTTTGTTTTTATTGTAATAAAAGTGGACTTTATTAATTTGCATAAAATGTTCAGTGAAACAGTTAGTTATATATATGTCTGGAATGGGCTGTCTAATTGGTAACATAGGAAAGAATTACCGTATGTTAAATTATTGTATTTTGTAACAATTTTTGTTCCATAAGTTTAAAAGGTCTTTTTTTTTCATTTTGTTTTTATTGTAATAAAAGTGAACTGATTCATAAGCAAAAATGTTTTTTAAATCTTCATTTATCCATTTAGAATATAATAAGCAAGCCTGACAGTTTTATCATCTATATAAATGTTTAATAATGTATTTAGAATAAAAAAAATAACTTTTGATTTTATATTTGTTATACAATTTTCAAAAATTTATTTTAGAATAAAAAATTAGCCCAAGACTTTTTTTCTTTGTTGTACAGATTTTAATCTTTAATTTAGAAATACAAAAAAACAATCTTTCAAGTATTTTATATTTTTTATACAATTTTCAATCATTTATTTCAAATGAAAGGTAAAGTTTGAGAGTTTTATCATTTTAAATCAATTTTCAATTATTTATTTGGGAAAAAAATAAGCTTGAGAGTTTTATCTTTGTTATATTATTTTTAACAGTGATGTCAGTCAGATTTTATTTAATCAAATTTTATTCAAAATGTAATCAAATGCTATTCTTAGTTTACACGCCTAATTGATGAGACTAAGGTGTGTTACTAGCTGGTAGCTCTTTGTTTTACTAGCCATCCCCCCCCCACACACACACACACTCACACATACACATGCTTAGTGCAAATGAAATGGCAAGTAGTCACTAAATTCGACATGAAACACTCAATAAAAGTTTTGCATATCAAACACCATTTTAATTTTAAGCATAAAAATGGCATACATTTTATAGTTCTATTAATATAGAAAAATTGCAATATGTAAAAGAATATTTCATCTGAGTTGCCATGTTGTAATGTTTTCAGATATTTTAAGCTAAACATCAATTAATTATAGCATTGTAAAATAATTATAGCATTGATGAATAGCGATCAAACGATTATGATTTAGGTATTTGTTTCAGTCACACCTTAATGGTTGAAACAAAAAATTTACTTTGAATTGATTGTGCCACCCTTGTTGATTAAATTATCATGGTTCTTTGAGTTGTGCTATTTTGCCTATGAGTTGTGTCACATTTGAGTTCTGTCACTTTTGTGGCCCAAACAATTAACAGATTTTGATTTGTGAATATTTTATTGGAGTTGTGTTTTTGTTTTTGACCAACTTTACTTAAAAATGCTGTGAATGAAAATGAACGTATGACCTCTTCCTGTACAAACTTAAAAGTGACACTTTTCCATAACTGATTCCGCTCAAAACTCGTTTATTATGTTAACATTTCTGCTCTCTGGAGAATGAGTTTTCAACCGCAGAAATACTACTTTGCATAGTTGTAGTTTCAATCCTAACTAATCCAAATATGGCAGATACAAAATCACTGTCTAAAAGACAATTCTTCATCCCTTTTCTTCCCTAACACATTGGACTTCTAGAATCTGCTCAGGGGCGTGCTGGCCCACCGGGACATGTCCCTGTGCACCCTCCTCTCACGGTTCCTCTCGCCTTCCTGGATGTAAAATTTTCGTTCGAATTGCTTATGTAAAAAAAAACAAAAAACCCAAAATGTATCTAAATAATACGTCAGTGTGAGACTGATTGATCCAAGAAATATGGCGCAGAAGACCGTACGAGCACTCACTGCGTTTTGTATTGCGGAGGTGGTGATTAACCGCTCTGCGCATGCCACTGTTGAAACGTGAAACCAAAGAATGAGCTTGTGCTAAGTTCTAACTCCGCGGCATGTTATGAAGTGCTTTGTTGTAGTTTTGGTTTATTCAAGGAGATTGAAAGACAAGGGGACTCCCTGAAAAGGAAGAAATCTCTCTTAGGCCATCCATCTCGTTTAATTTACGTCTTGCAGCCATAGGAATTGTGCGTATGGTAAGTTTTTGTTTCATAAATGTGTTATATTTAGTTTAATTGCTCTGTTTATAGCACATTTTGATACCCACATGTAAAATATAACATCACTAATCGTTTTTCGGAATTATATTTCAACGAAAAATGAGTAAATTTGCTTTTTTCACGCTTTATTATTATGGTTAGATTTGCGAACCTTGAACCCTTATCACTATGATGACCCGAATAAAAATATTTGCGGAGGAGGGGCTGGTAATTTTTATTTTCGAATGATAAAAATGCAAAAACCTGTAAATATGTAGTTTGTAAATATTTAGTCTGCGGGGCTCATATACTAGTATAAAATTTAAGTTAAAGTCCATTTGATACTTTTACCTAATGAACATATTTTTCTAATACTAAAAGGAAAATAATTTATTTTTTAAATGTTTATTTATTTTTCTTTCAAGATGAGGCCGCCTCTAAAGCGAGGCTCCCAGGTTCACCAATATGGTAATTTGGCCCTGGTGCTACTAGGGCACTTTATATCAAATGTATTTATTTTAATCCTAAGATTAAAATATACTTATTAACAGTATGCACCAAAAAATTTTGAAAACAAAATGTCCAGTTTTTTTTCTAGGTTATTTTGTTTTGCGGTTTCCTTCTGCATACTTATTTTTTTTATTTTTAATTACTTATTTTTTTATTTTTAATTATTTATTACTTATTCTTTTATTTTTAATTATTTATTACTTATTTTTTTATTTTTAATTACTTATTTTTTCATTGTTTTCAGAATTCCAACATTGATAAAATGGAAAAGAAAAAGGAAAGAAAAGCGGCCATGAATGTAGAAAAGAGAAAAGAAATAAAATGTTACATGAATCTGCTAAAGCATGCCCCAAAATAACAGCTTTTTTATCAAAATCCTCAGATTATGAAGCAACGCCATCACTCTCAGAAAATGAAGTATTGAACCGAGGAACACAATTGAATGACTCAGTTGATGAATAAAATCTTGTAAAAGAATTTCCTGGAACCTTCTCAAATTTAGACAATGTAGAAACAACACACGAACAATTACAAGAACCAGGACTATCAACATTAAATGTAAAACCGCACTCAAGCCAAGGAACTTCATTTAATAGAGCAATAGAAGATATTGATTATTTTAAGAAACCAGGAGCAAATGACTTGCAATTATACTTGGCGTTCCACCCAGTTCAGCCTGATAAAAAAGAGCTGCCTTTTGCAGATAGAAAATCAATATTTAAAATCGAAGAAAGTAACAGTGGTAACCAAATTTTCCGAAGGCAGTGGTTATTCTACAATGGAAAAACACATCAACTGTTCCGTTTCATTTGTGTTGAATTTAGCAAATCCACTTCAGTATTTTACTCTGGATTCAGCGATTGGAAGCATGTCCATCAGAGACTACAGGAGCATGAAACCTCGAAAACTCACACAGAATCTGTGAATTGTTTCATGCTAATGAAAGATAAGAAAAGGTTGCCCAATCGTCTGTTTGGGAACCAAATGGCCAAAAGGAAACAGGAAGTAAATGAAAGAAGACATGTAGTAGAAAGAGTAGTTAATGTTTTGAAGCTGATAGCTAAACAAGCTCTTCCTTTTCGAGGAAAGGTAGAATCTGCTCATACTTTGGATGATTAGTCAATGAACCATGGAAATTTTTTAGATTATTATCATGTTAAGAAAATATGATGCAATTTTAGAGAAGCATGTGAGCAGTGTAATTTCAAAAAGTAAAACCAACCTCCTGCAGAACAGAAAACCCAATGAAAATCAAAAAAGGAAGAAAAAGACAGTAGGAAGAGGAGATCAATTTACATTTTTAAGCAACACCATGATTGTGAAAATCTTACAATACATGAAAGAAGAAATGAAAAGAAAAGTATGTGGAGAAGTGAAATTGGCAGGGAAGTTTTCCATCCTAATGGATACTACAGTAGATGTTTCAAGTTACGACTAATGTGTATATCTTATCACCTTTAATGTAGCGTAAGACATATGATATGTCTTATGCTACATTAAGGGTTCTGAAGTCAGACTGCTAGCTATAAAATGTGTGGTTTTCACCACAGGCGAGGATCTGTTACAGTCACTCAGAACTGTTTTGGAAGATGCCAACATACCGATCAAGAACTGCATTGCTAACGTATTTAAATGGAGCTTCTAACATGAATGGGTTTGGTCGAACATGGTTTGCCAAAGGCGCCCCTGACAAGAATGCCATCAAAGGCATATAAAAAATATGGGTGATTCATAATATTAATATTTAGATTACTCCAAGACAAATATTTTCAGTCATCTTTACAGTGGCCCAAATATTTGAGTCTTTTCAGGCTTATGAGAGCCTCAGCCTCAATATGCATGTAAAGAGGATGCAGTCTGAGCAAAAGTTCGAGAGTTGCAGTGGAAGTAGTTTTAATGCACCCAGAAATTGCAATACAAACCATCCCTTGAAGCCTAATTATATCTAACTTGGCAGTTTCACACCTGACCCTAAACCACCAGACAATAGAGCCATAAGTAATAATGGGACAGATCACCATGGAATAAATCCAATGGATAGCCCTAGGATTCAATCCTCAGGTTCTTCCAATAGCACTTCTGCAGGACCAGAAAATTCTTCTAGCTTTAGTCACAGTAAAGTGTCTTTTCCAATTAAGGCTCATATCAAAATGAATTCCTATGAATTTTACTTTCTTAGAACAGACAAGCTTCTGACCAAAGAAACAAATCTCTCTTAAGTTTGAGAATACGCTTTCTGGTAAATGCAACCATGGCTGTCTTCTGCGGATTAACAAAGAGACTCGCATTATTGCACCAGGTCTCAACACTCCTAAGGGAACCAGACATAATGTCAGAGACAGTGTTACCAAACTTCCTCTAGCAACGATTACAACATCATCAGCATATCCGATACAGGATAAGCCAGAATTAGTAATGTACTCCAAAAGAGAGTCCACAACTAGACACCATAAGACAGGTGAAAGACCCCCCCGTGAATAACTTGCAAGAACATGAACCATCATGTTATCATCAAGTAGAGAGGCACAGATGTATCTGGTAGATAACAGATTCTTGATCCAGTAAGAGATGGTCACCGACACCTTTCCTGTCGAGAGCATGAAGGATGGTGTTAATGGGCACTTTATGAAAGGCACCCTCAATGTTAGAAAAACAGCTAAAGCAATTTCCTTAGCATTTAAGTTACTTTCCAAAATGAAGGAGAGACTATAAAGGGCAGTATCCGTGAATTTACCCGGTTGATAGATATGCTGGGAGTTAGAGAGCGGCATTGAAGCTAGAATAACTTCCCTAATATACCTGTCAATAAGTTTTTCAATCGCCTTTAAGAGGAAAGACCGATTTTCTAGATTTCTCGGCGAGATCTTCAGTTTGAAGTCCAGAAAAAGTGTTTTTAAAATTTCGAAAAATCTTCACATTTTCCTGCTACCCCCCCCCCCCCCCCCCCTTGTGATTTTGTGAAATATCCGACCATGATATTTTTCGTTCAAATACACTCATTACCATAAAAATTTGCGCATCAAGACGTAATTGTGGGATCGTAACGAAACTTGGCATGAAGGGACGTGTCAGGCAGATGTGCAAATGATTAGAAATACAGCTTGATTGCGCATTGCGACCTGAAAGCGTTAAACTTCGTTCTCCCTGACGCAGTAAAAATGTACGTAAATCCTTTTTGCCTGTACTTAATCTGTTGTAGAGGGACGCTTTTTCATTAGGGATGTCGTCACGCCGCCATCGAAGACAATATGATCAGCTGTCAAAGTTCAAGAGGGGAAGAATCATTCGGGATGATGTAAGTCGGGTGGTCAGCAGCACGCCACCTAGGCCGTTTTGGCTTTACTGTGAGGAGGTGTTGGAACCAGTGGACAAAAGAGAGATCGTATACACGGCGGCCAGGCTCAGGACGCTCTCGGCAGACCAATAGCCAAGAAGAACATCACATCATCCGACACGCATGCACAGCGCCAACTGTATCATTGTCTGCCATCCGGATACAGGCAGCATCTTCTCTATAGGGCTCCTGTGTCTGTCCGTACCATCAGATCCTTCAGGCGCCTGTCTGAAGGACATATGGTATCGCGGCGCCCATTACGTATGCTACCAATGACACCCACCCACCGTCGCCTTCGTTTGGAATGAGTCGCGCTCGATGTGATTGGACTTCAACCGAATGGAACCAGGTCGCCTTCAGCGACGAATTGAGATTTAATTTGGGCAGCAACCGTGTACATGTGTAGAGGCCATGTGGTGAACGCCTCAATCCTGCCATTGCTTTACAGCGGCGCACCGCTCCTCTAATAGTGATACACGAAAGCCTAGCAGTACGTTCAAGACATCCTTCAGCCACATTTGTTGCCACTCATAGAAGGGCTCCAGGAGACAAGGGAGGGCTCCCAACAGGACAGTGCCCGGCCACATACAGAAAGGATGTCACAATAATGCCTCCTCCTCTTTACCACCCTTCCGTGGCCTGCCCGATCCCCAGATTTGTCACCGAACGAGCATCTTTGATCACTTAGGACAGCAAGTCGGACAGCCTAGGCGTTTGGTTGAACTAGAGGCGAGCTTACAACACCTGTGGAATGAGATGACGCAGGACAACATACGTGAACTGTATGCCCGCCCGTATCGCACCGTGTATTCACGCTAGAGGTGGCCCAACAGGGTATTAGAACCTCCACTCATTTGTAGCTTTTCATGAAATAAATTATCCTTCTGCTTTAATTTTGTATCACTTACTTATTTCAACGTTACACTCACATATATAAAATTTCGTTCGATTTTGACAACTCTTTCTTGGTGCGCAAATTTTTATGACGAGTGTACAATTTTTTATATTTATTTTTGGACGAGAAGACCGATTTTCTATATTTCTCGGCAATATCTTCAGTTTGAGGTCTAGAAAACACGTTTTTAAAATTTAGAAAAATCTCCTCCCTCTGCGTTTGTATGAAAAATCCGACCATGATATTTGTCGTTCAAATACAATTTTTTATATTTATTTTCGATCGAGATGACTGATTTTCTAGGTAATCTTAAAAATAATGTGCTAAAGTCACTCCTACTACTATACAGTTGGGACAGAATTTGCAGATGGGCTCACGTTGCTCAAAGGGAGGTGGGGGGGGGGGGGTGAACAACACTGCACCCTTTTATTTTAGCATTACCTATATGAGACCTATAAGAGCTACTATAAGAACAGTCATGGTCAATCGTGTGGTTCCCTAGACATCGCGAGTATAGCGCATACGACGTTAGAGGAGAAGAAATGTAAGCAGCGTAATGGATGTTTTTCTGCAAGTGTGGTCCGGCCGTTCGGGGGGCCTTTTCTTCTGCAGACACGATGGTTGAAAGTTTTGGTCTGGTCAAGACCTCTCTATGCTGGTCAAACAATTGAGTGTTCGAGTCCAGAGAGCTCGAATCGTACTTTAGGCTTAATGACACTCGGCCTAGTGCCTGGTCCATAGCGGCCCATTTGTTTTTATACATAATACCTGGAGAGAATCATGATTTCATAGCTGGTTGCGAATAGATCGATGATGCACTGCACGAATGCTCACGAAGGGCCGCTTCGGCCTATAATGGATATCATTTTCCTTAGGAATGAGTTAAAAACCAACGAGTGCAGCCATAACAACGAGGGAAGCCTTTGGAGGCCGACATGACTTACTATCCCAATGGGTGAGAAAGAACTTTACAATTCTGAACCTGCAAAGTGTGCGAGACCCAACCAAGTCCAGACCTCGACATCATTTATGTAAGTGTAATGCATATTTTACTTTATTTCTTGACACGCCTTGATAAAGTGTCTCGAGTAAATTAGATGAAAAAATCAATGGATAAATGTCACTTTAAACATAGACTTAGTGATTTTAATAACCAATTAATGCCTTAATATAATAATTAAGTATGGCGCTCTAATAAGAGTATATATGGAATTTATTCCAATTAAGTAAGCATTTTAAAATATCACCCCCTGACAGACATTGGAAGAATATATATATATATATATATATATATACATACATTACTATATCAATTTTGTTATTCTTGCACCGTATTTACTATAAAGGAGATATGAGTTAATATGAGTTATAGAACTCTAAATTTGATAAATATGAAATATCAATGCTATAAGATATGTTAATTTTCAATACTAAAATTAAAGATTATTTGTCTTTTATTAAATCAATATGAATGATGGATATAATAATTTTCCATAAAATATATATATACATGTAAATAAAGTTTAATTTGGATCCACACCTGCCTTTAGATTGTCTCTAACCTTTTGGAATTAATTAATTATAATTATGCGTTATTTCAGCTAATTTGGAGTATAAGCCTCACTTTTCAAAAGCTAACCACTTGATTATTTATTTAGAGTATTAGACCAAGAATAATTATTCTCGATTAAGGAATTTATATTAATTAATGATGAGCAGTCCAACTTAGTCTATATTCTTCCTTTTCACGTATCAGGAGTATGATGGCCTATAGCTTCCTGATACAACCTTTACAAATAGCTAAAAAATAGGGTGGTTGTTTTTCATCACAAACCAAAATGAAACCTTTATTAACAAAACCTAAACATCCCACTGCCTTCAACACTACAAACGTCACTCATCTGAGACCAGTTGAAGATATGCCAAGTCCTCCAATAAAAAGCAACCATTTTTCCAAGGAGTTCTTACGAATCGAGTATCTTCTATGTTCTCATAATTTATAACTCTAGCTCTCTGGTCTCAAACGACTGGATGCTGATGACTGCCAAACTTCCGGCGCTCACAGGGGCAAAGCTACCAGCGGAGTTCGCAGCTTCAAACAGATATACTATTATACATAATACCACCTGGAAAGATGGTACTGGTCTGGTATATAGAATCGAGGAACAATTACAAATGATAGATCTTTGGTACACAGTAGATCAAATAAGTCATCCTTACTTCCTGGTTCTCATTTATAGTTATTACTGGAGACAGCTACTTTTTGGAAATGCCGATCCATATTATATGAAGGCAGAAAAAATATCTTGAAATTTCTTAGAGGGGGCAAAGCCCTCTCTTTGGAACTTCAGCGGGGGCTGGTACCCCTGTGACCCCCCGTAGTCGGCGCCTATGGCTGAGGCCTGACATCCGGGCCAAGACGTCTTATTAAGGAGCTCCTGGTATACAAGATCCCTTATCTCCAGCTCCGAAAGTTTTATAGCAATATGCGATACGTATTCGTTGGATTTAGTAGCACTCCTGCCACTGGGCGTTCGAAGTTGGTGTAAATGAGGAACAGTGCCAAACTTTTACTGGAATGACAGAAAGCACGTAGCAGTTGAATTAAAGGCAGGGAAGGACAGAAAGGCACGAACAGGTAACTAAAGTAACTGAGTGTGAAAAGATTGTTGCTATAAAAATTGCTACGTGTAATACGGACTGAGTTTTATTCTGCTAAATATGTTTTATATCTCGAATTCTACATTGCCCCTCAGCTTCACTTTATCAATCGCCTTCTTAAATTCTACACAGTTTCGTGTTCGATGCATAAAATAAATTGAATTCACAACCACGAAGAAGAAGAAAAAAAAGAATCTTTAACACTGTTACTCAAACATATTTAATGTTCTCACTAAAGAATGAACAGTATACAAGAAAAATACATTCTTCTCATCATCTAATAAAACTATTTTCTGGCTAAACATAAATGCAGGTAAAATCACGTTTAAAACACGTTAATTTCAAATACACTGCTTCCTATTTACGAACACTGAATCGCTAATACACGTAAAAACTAGAATTCTTACTGAAATGTTGAATCCCACATTTTTAAAGAGTCTTAGGCACAAATATTTGCTTGTTTGTGATATAACAGTACCACATGTTTTTCTTTTGGTAGAAAGTTATCGGTAACGTTGTAGTCACCATTACTGTAAAGGAATCTCGGCGAGACACATTGGCATACAAGATCTAAGAAGTGTTAGTAAAAAAAAAAAAATCTTAAAACTAGCTATAAATGTGAGATCTAAAGGCCAAATGATGCAAAAAGAAGCTAAATAAGTACTGCTGAAGCATGGGATATGAAACTTGGCGCAATTATGCATTGCTGATTTGCTGCGTTTCTAAGCACTTTGTATAGCTGAAGAATTAAAATTCTGGTGTAGTTCAGATAAGTTATCTACGAAATGAAATGCAGTGAAACCTTTAATTTAACGTTTCCAGGGGGACAGAACAAAAAATATCAAATCCGATGAAACGTAAATGCAGGGAATTTTCTGTATCTAGAAATGTATGAAGTAAACTTTAAACCCAGTAGTGTATTTCGATAAGATTTGGAAGAGTTCTTTGTAGATTTGGAGGCGTAGCCAAATTTAATATTTTTTATCTGCAATTGACATGTGGTTTTTTGGTTGTTGTGTTAGCGATAGAATAAATTTCTTATGACTTTAATCGTTTGAACTAAAAGTTGTTGCTGTTAAAACTTATTCAAACAGTGTAAATTGATATCTCCAGATTTATTATCGACAGAGCCAATCGGGCCAAATTTTAGCCAATCGGGCTACTTTTGAAATCACGCAACTTTTTGGCACCTTTAGTTTTCTGACCTAAAGTTTCGAAAAATTCTCGAAAATGTTATATAATAAATACACTTATAAAATGATATATTTTTTGAATTTTTTTTGTGATTTGGTGTGTAGTGGAAACGGCATTTATCTCATAAAAACTGGCGACACAGCAGTATATGTATTTAGCACGCTACCAACCATGACAGAAAACATAAACGTAATCTATGCATTTGCTCTAACCCAATGGTCTTCAACTTTTATCCACACGAATACTCACTGACAGTTCAGTATTTACAACTCTAAACCTAAACCGTTCATTTATTTGAATTGTACCCCCCCCCCCCCCCCCCTCCGTTTCCATCCAACTGTTTCCATCTTTCAATTGTACCTCTTAGCACGTTATCCAATCTACTAAACATTTTAGTTATTAAAAATTTGATTCCTATAATTAAAAATGTACTTTCAAAGTTTAAAAAAAAAACCTCAACAATTATATTTATTTTAGGGAACAGCAACAAGAAAAAAAAAATAAATAAAATAAAACTTTCAGGGCAGAAATATCTCAGGAAGATTACAAGAAATGTAAAACTGAGCATGTATAATTTTACTTTCCTTATATACATTGTATAATGTATAAGGAAAGTATTGTACGGAATCGAAAATTTGAATTCGAGTTTTCGACGGGAGAGCACGTTTCAAACATCCCTGATCACGAATCGAACATTTTTGAGGTGATGTGTGTGTCAGTGAGCCTGTGGAGACGATATTTGACAAACGAATGCAGCGATTTGGATGAAATTTGGTACAAAAATTACAATCCGTGAATACTGGAAGCCTATTGTTTTTAGACATAATCGAATGTTCAGAATCCCATAAATTTTCGTGTGAAATTTTGAAAAAAAATCATCAAAAAATCAAAACCTTTAATAAAGTTTCGCAAATAGACATTTCTTATGTAATTTTCCCTTAGAAAACGATTGACATAAGCTTTAGAACGCTGCATGAACCGTTCTCGGGATATTGCACATTTTTCAAATAAATATATCAAAAAATCCCATAAATTAAAAAAAATACTAATTGTTGAGAAACATGATCACTTTTCATATGTAATATCATGCGATCCATTGGGTGACATCATTCTCGTGGATCTTGCTCGTTCCATTCACGAGAAAAGTTACTTTGAGTAATATTTTATTATTTGAACGCCAACAGTCATTTATCTGCTATAAGAATAACTTATTTATCCGTCCATAATGCTTGGCGACGAATTTGGCGGAATGTCGCCAACTTGGAGACTTTTTTAAATGTTGCCAAATTAACGAAAATCTCGCCCAATGGATAAAAATGACGCTAAATCAATGAAAATGACGACTCATGACGAAAATTCAATATCTTGGAAATAATATAAGCATCTACTATAAGAATAACCTATTTTTTTACTGTAAAATTAGTAAATTAATTGCATTATATAAGGAAAGTCATGTGCTGGCCACATCAAATTTTTACAAACGGTGTCAGAAAATTTTGAAAATAATATTGAGATAGATTTTGGACAGCAATATAGGCACTCGTCACTGGGAATCGCAAATACTATTTCCGTAGCAGCAGTCCGCTAAAAATATCATAGAAATATATACTTTTACAGGTTTGCAAAAATTTTCCCGACCAGGTTATAGAAACACGAATTAGTGATAAAAATCCACATTTCAACGATACGAAAACCTGTATATTTGGGAATAAATAAATATATCACGAGTTTGAATTTATTTTTAGTTTACAGTCTCAAAAAGAATCCCGTTATTGCTAAAATTGTTCTACGTAGCCCTAATGACTACCTTTTGCATGCTGCAGGTTCGAAAACCCAAACTAGAATTAACCTAAATGAGAATTTTCATGCTTCGCCTATGAAGCTGAAGACAAGAACAACTTTAAGGAAGGAATGCTTGAGATCGAAGTGATGTTAAAATTGCGTACATGTTGCGGTTTTGTCTTGTTACCGAGAAAACTTACAATTTTGAATAAAGCGTAAAAACACTTAAAAATTAAACATTACTTTATGGATATTTTTTTATTTTCAATGGTTCATCTAGCCACGCACCACAGTTGAAATCCGCCTATGAAATATTCCAAAAATAGAGCATTTTTTTTCAACGTTCCCTTCAACGCAAAATACACAAAAACATTCTGTACAAGACTCATAATACAGCATTTCGAAAATAGTATACGATTTATTTTCTTACTAAAGTGACTGTTATAATATTACGCCTTTCCACCTGTCATACCTTTATTTTCTAAAGTTATAAAACTTTATATATTTCAATAGACATTCATTTTCAATGAGCTTCCTTTTTCGTTTATCACGATTTTTCCATTTCAGTTACAAAACAAATCAGTCTTAACCAACAAAGCGAACTCGCTTATTGTTCTGATGACATGATTAATTTTCCTCCAACTTTTGGGAAATCTCTTACAAACTTTAAAACTTTTAAGAGAGTAGAATTGAAAAGGACCCTCTACAGAAATTTTAGACGAATTTGCAGGTCTAGATCACATTTTGTGAATCTGAGAACTTGCAGGTTTAGAAGAAAGTTTGATGTGGACAATAGTCATTATTGGAAAGAAACTTTAGATGGGACTTTGTATGGTGACGTTAGAATTTTACTGTACCACTTTTCGCAGAATTTTTTTTTTTTTTTTTATTTTTTTTTTTTATTTATTGATTTTATTTTTTTATCATAAAAAATAAACTTTTGATATACTTAAAAATAATTATAATATTTAATTGCATTTTAACTTAATAGAATGTATAATACATTCAAATAAAAACTACTGTTTTTGATGTTATTTATACAATTTTTCTTTCTAAAAACTACTGGTGTATCTCCGTCCAGTTCAAAAATCCAATGTTCTTTAACACTAAACGTACCACAACCGGTTTTAAACTTTTGATTAGAAAATTCGTATATAACGTTATCGCTTTTTCTCACATGACGTCATGACTTTTTCTGTTAAATGTATAGAATCAATTTTTCAATATTTATTTTTTTCTTGTGTTTATATGATAAAGGTACATAGCCTACCGTTGTCTACCACGATCGATCATGTGACCGGGAGAAAGCTTGATTGCCTTATAAGGTTATCTGGTCAGATATGGGATGCACATGCACATTCCACATATTTTCATCAGTTCCCTGCACATTTCTGCAAGGACTGATGCGTAGTCAGTTCAATTTGAAATAACTGTGTATTAAAATTTCAATAAAGTGCGTCAAATTTCAAGTTGCAAGAACAGGTGACAAAAACTAAAAAGTATGACTAGTTTATATTTTGTTTTCACAGCGTTACTCCATTCTTAATCTTCACCCTGAAAAAATGTCGAAACATTCAAGGCACAAAGATCTTAGAAGAAATAAATAACATAGGAGAAGAGTTTTCGAAAATGGATGAAAGTAAACTTTCTGAAAGTGAAGATATATTATTTGAAAATGATAATGATCTCACACTGAGTGTGAGCGTACAGATACCGAATATGAAGAGGAGAATAATGTGAATATAATAAGTAGAGGACGAAACAAATGAGATTGCTCTCAAGTTCTGAAGATGAGAATGAAAAAATGAGCAGTCTATTTCGATGGATGGCACTGTGAAGAAATGCAAATGGGTGCTACATTTAGGAGAGCAGCACTTCATAACGTTTTCAAGGAAGAATCAGATTCAAAGAGATATGCAAAACGTAATATTATAAAGACTGAATTTTCGTTGATAATTGACCATCGTATTACAAAACATATGCACAAATAGATAAAGCAAATCGAGTTTTAGGAACCGAATAGAGTCTATCTTGAAGTTACTTTGTTTAATATTTTCTTACTAAAATCAATATCATCTGCATTCAATCAGCAGAAATAAAGTTTTATCTAAAAACCGGTCATTTGACCGGTTACGGTACTAATAAATATATATTGAGTGTGGTACGTTTAGTGTTAATATTAGGTTGAGCAGTCAGCCAGGTAACGAATCATAAAGTTGCAGCTCAACGTCAATGAGAATAGCATTTCGTCATGCCACAGACCAGGGAGGACTTAGAGTCGTTACCAAAACACGGCAAGTTTTCGCATTGTTGCAATTAAAAATTATTTGTTAATTTTGAAGTGGCAATATTCAGGTATAAAAAACTTGGGCTGCTATTTTAAATTGCGTTGTGCGCATCTTCCCCAGTGACACTTGAAGAGATTTAGTGACTTTAGTGGGATAGAATATCAGCTGCAGTTAACAAGTTCGAACTCTCCCGAGAACAAAATGCGCGTGTTTGCTAGTCCCATGACATCATATGTACAGAGTCAGGGGAAAAAAAAAATGAAGTCAGTCATGACCGGGGCGAGACCCCCTCCCCCTGCAATAGATTAACTGAAAAAAAATCGCCGACTATCGAATAATAATCGTTTTAATTTATGAAAGCTAAGATAGGATTCTAAAATTTAATGTTAAACGTCGAAAAACGTTAGAATGTGGTTTCACTGTATTTCAATTCATCCAATTGCGGCAAATAGATGATTTCTTTCTCAGCATCAAAAACATTCTTGAATTTTCCAGAAGTGAATGCAATGCTCTAACATTAACGAATGGAGAGCTGCAAAATCGTATTGCTAAGATATAGGCATAGTAAAAGAATCACAAGATAAGGTTTTCCACGCCACGTTGAGCTAATCGTTAAAAATTTTCTTGTAACTATTCTTCAGAGCATTAATTTCAGTGGAGCAATTTAAAAAAAAGTTTCTTCAAAGCTTCTCAACGGTATCACATATGTGGAATTTACTAAAAACATTTTATTCAATGATTTCCAAAGTTTTGTTACTTCATAGAGCTTCGTTTCTTCATTCTAGAGTATGATATGCTAATCTAAATTTATCGTTTCCTGTAGTCAGAGGATTTGGTAATCGAAAGAAATGACCAACATCTCGGCGGTGTATGAATTTTAAAATATATCTACAAATTCAGATTTTCTATCAGAAAATAGGTTCTCACTTCTTTTGATAAGCCTTCGTATTTAATGTAAAAAATTACCATTTGTATTGTTCTTTGTTCCTCAAAAGATGCAATTCTACAAGAATCAATTTCAGCCGTTGTCAGCCGTTACGGATATTATTCATATCCTTGCTGAAACTAAGACATACATTTTGTTTCCTAAAATACATAAATACTTCATCTACCGTTAGTTTTGATCTATGTTTGTTTCCGTTTAATTTTTGGTTGACGACCTGGAGACCGATTATTGGTAATTGAAAGCACCCTTGTTTTGTATTGTCCGGAAAAGCTAAAATTCCTGGAAGACGAAGTGTCCCTGACGTAGTTGTCCATATTAGCCCTTCTTGCTTGCGTGACAAGTTGGGGTGGTCGACGACCAGCGGCCATCTTCGAGGCATCGAAGCATTTTCGCTCCTCTCAACTCAAACCCGTCTGCGCAGTCGAACGTCACAGTCTCGTTTATCCGGTAAAAGAATTGAACATTCGAGATTGTGGCCCCGGGCGTTGTACCGGGATACTGACAAGCTGAAACACCTAAAAAAAACATAGATACATTAGTTGAATATATACAAGCAATGTATTCAAATGTTTTTAAAGTAACACACGAGTGACATGCGCTATTTTAAAAGTCGCGCACTGCTAAGCCAAGTTTTGACGCCGTGTACCAGCAACCAGGGGCGTCCCAAGCGACCGCTTCGGACCTCAAAATTTTGTACATTATTTTTATTGGACGTATCTTGCATATTTTTAAAGACTCGTTAGTGCGTTATGCATTATACCTAATCCAACGTTTTCTTGATATTTTATACTAGCCGCCTTTTGGCGACCAGCCTGTTCGCTACCCTTGAAAATTCTGACCGTGGCAAACTCGCTGGCGCGACCTACTAGAAAGGTGTTGTTGTTGAGACCCAGACCGTCCGACCTACCAGAAAGGTGTAAGGTAACTGTTCGGGCGGCCGGGAAGTGCCACCCAATTTAGAACGGAACCCAATGGGGGAGGCATCCACAGGGACCGTACCCTCCTTCCCCTACCACCAACCTCTCGGAAGGACTTACGGACCCACATGTTGGACCACGCGGAGTATGATGCCGTGTTCACGCGATCATACTCCGCGTGAACACGGCAGCAGTTTTGTTAGTCGCGGGAATCGAACCCGGGCCTACCGAGTGAAATTCCCGCACGCTAACCACTGGGCTAGGGCGCCCTTCGCGACAATCTCCATAACTTTCTTTTTATTCACCCAATTTAGACCGGAATCCAGTGGGGGAGGCATCCACAGGGACCGTACCCTCCTTTCCCTACTACCAACCTCTCGGAAGGACTTACGGACCCATATGTTTAACGTGATCGTACTCCGCGTCAGTGGCGGGAATCGAACCTGGGGCTACCGAGTGCAATTCTCGCGCGCTAACTTCCCACGCGCTAATTTAAATTTTATAATTAAGCTCTTAATTCCATCATCCTCGTTCCATCGTTCCATCATTTAAAATATCCATAAAATTAAAATATCTATTTAAAATATCTATAAATTAAAATATCCATTTAAAATACCCATAAATTAAAATATCTATTTAAAAAATCCATATCGTTCTATCAATCATCCATATCGTTCCACCAATCCATAAATATAATAATTTCAAATACATCACCACAATTCAAACCACCATAATTCAATCATTTAAATTATTTAAAATATTCATTTAGAATATCCATAAATTAAAATATCCATTTAAAATATCATATAAATATAATAATTTCACCCGATGTATCCAATACATATGCTAAGCTCTTATTTCATTTAAAACCGAAAGCGCGGTCTCCATAGAGACGGGTAAAACACTACTGCCGAGGGGGAATATGCCGTTAAAGAACTTAGTGGATTGCCGAGAAATATAAAATCATGACGTCTTTAAAATTGCGATCCTGCGGGCAATTTTCATTATTTCTTGACCAGACTGGACTTGTAAGAATGCCAGATCTTTGACCTTTCTAAAAATGTAAATTATTAGTCGAAATTATGAGTAGTTTTTAAGATGGGAGGATTTAAAAACGAAAGTTGGTTTTTTTGAACCGAAAGTGACTTTTGTTTCAAAATCTTTAAAAAATATTAGAAATCGAAATTGAGATTTGAAATTGATATATTTTTACTCGCAATTGTCTGCTCTTTCGGGTAGTGTGATTTGTTTTTTTTCTACGACATCTGGATCTTGGAGAAAAAAGGGCAAAAAACAGTCGAAATCGCATAAAACATTAAATAACAACAACAAAAAAATTAAAAGTTTAAAAATCGGTTTTCACGTGTCCCCTCACCCCTCCGGTCTCAGATTGCCAAATTTCGTAGCTCTCCGACGCGCGGTCGCTGAACGTATTGTGTATGAGACACACAGACAAACAGACACACAGACATTGACTTTTATTATTTAAGATACTTCTATATTTCATTAGTAGGCATTTGTGTATCCGTTTATAGCGTTCTTTACACCGTTTTGACTACAACTAGTTTATCGAATTGTAGGTGAGCATATTGAGATCATGATACTATAATTCCTACGGTGTGTTTTATGTTATAATCGGGGTAGGATTATCCGTTGGAACAAGGTAGTTTCAAACCCAGAAGTATTTTATATTAAACAAAGACCTCCAAAATAGTGTTGACCTAGGACCCAAAATTCTATTCTAGAACCTAAAGTGAAAAGTCTAACGTATATTTTAGTCTTTTGATGAATCCGTATATTTTTTAAACTTGTATAAACAACACAATTGTATAAACAACACAATTAAACTGTCGGATAATCCATTTTTCAGATTACCAATTTTCGGATGTGTGACGTTTTTGTTGTTCAGATGAGGCTTTTTTTTAATAAACGTTTGCCTGGGGCATCGGGAAGTATTTCACATCACAAGGCCTCAGTACTGGCAAGAGCATAGCAACCAGGAATGTAGGATATACAGTTTATGCATATATTAACACAAAGACTTAATCTTTGTGTTAATATATGCATTTTGCAGTGGCAAAACGTTATCAAAATAAAAGTTCCATCATAAATGATATTTATCCATATATTTTAGATTCCAAAATGGATTAACGTCTTCTCGAGCTACATTATTGTCGATTACAGCCCTACTTACGCTCAGTATGGTTTAGAAACATTTTAAACTTGATACTTTATGAATAAAGTTATTTAACATTAATAGAAAAGAATAAACTTATCTGCTATAAGATGTTTATCACACATTGAATTTTCAGGGATATGAGAACTTCAATTTTGAAGTTGTCAATATTATCAAATCCTTCCTGAAATCCCCTTTTCACGTTTTTCCAATTTTAATATTACCGGGTTTTCCTGTTTTAGGAATACAGGAGATTCTTTAAAAAGAAACAGAATCTCTATCACCTCGACTACCACGTCTCAAACAGCAGAAAAGTTCGGCATATTTATAAACTTTTTCCTTCAAATCTCACGCTTTTCTTACAAAATCAAATGGATCAAGTCAGAGAATGATCACGTGGTGTCCTACAAAATCTTTTGAAGCAAACGATAAAGAACCTGTGACGTCATGTTGGAAAGCTCTATTGATTTGAAAGATGTAGTTTACATCGGTCGTTAGGTTTGGTGTCAAGCTGACGTCAGTAGAACGTCAAAACAAGAGACGCAGATTTCCAGGTACTGATAGAACGCTGATCGGCACTGTCACAGTCGTGTTCCAGAGAAACCACTCACGCCAGACATATCAATCCGTTGTTGTTGAGACCCAAACTGTCCGACCTGTTTGGACGGCCGGGAAGAAACATATCAGGGATATGTAGCAACCCGTGTGAAAGCCATTCGAATCAATGTGCTGCTGGGACACGGCGTTCATTGACGCCACAGGACATATTACAAAAATAATGCCCGTTGCTCTTGTGCACCGGGTCGAAAGAAACCCAATTGAACACCATCATTCGAATCAATGTACTGCTGATACACGGCGTCAACTTGGCGTCATAGGGCGCAACTGCAAAAATGACGTACGTCGCTTGTGTTCACCGCACCTACAACTTTACCCTCTCCTCAACTCGACACCTTCCTTGTCGGCGGCGTTTACTTATGATGACGGAAATAAGTATTTATGTTCATCTTGTTCTTAAAGTTGTATATAGTTGCACAGTATGGTATAGAGACTATGTAGATGATGTTTTAAAGTATCTAAAGTTAATTTTTGACATGCTATAAGAGTCTTGAAAAGTGTGTTATGTGGCTTCCCCGACAATTCTACGCATCGTACTGGGCTGGCCGCCATTGCTCCGACTGATCTGATGTCCTTTTCAGTGATCTCCAGGTTTGTAATTCTTCCGGAAATGTATTATAGTGAGTTATTCAACATTAATTTACTTCATGTTTTGAGGTTGATTGACGTTATTAGCCAATCATGTACATGAGATGCATTCTTGTTTCTGATTGCTCCGGTCAACAAGATTTTGTTATTGATTCCATGTAATATTAAAGGCATAATTTGCTTTATCTGTGATCTGTGAATGTTTATGTGAAACTCTGCTATCTTTATAGGCATAAATGATTGATTAAATATATGTATTTACATATGTTCACCGATTTCGATATGCAAACACGTTTAACGATGGTTGAATATAAACAAGAATAGCTTTTAGCAATTGTTATTACTTTTAATTGATCACCTGTTGTTAAATGTTTAAATATATTTAGTAATACTTTATTCGTAGACTTTAATGTTTTTAAATGTTATAAATTTGAAAGCTAAGTCGATCATGCCAATCCTTTCCCAGACAGTGAACTTATGCTATCGGTTATTGAAACCCCAAATGATCTGGGGCTCCAGCTACTTTTGCGGATTGCGTTTGGATCCTTCACGGTCATAGGCAGCGCCAGGCCTTCACAATTGGGGGTGCTCACGCGAAGTATGTGTTGTTTAAAAATAACAAATCGTTTACTTCTGGAACTTTAATTCATTATATTTTCTCAACCGATTTCTGCATGATATAGCCATGTGTTTTAATTCGTAAAAAGTACTAAATATTAAGAAATTTTTTTGAAAACTATGAACACGCTAGCACAGATGCCAATGCAATATTGACAACATTCTGCCAAACTCTATACGAAATTAAACGTCTCTGTATCCTCCTACTATGGGCGAGAGTTAATGACAGTCAGATTTTTTTTGAAGCCTTACGCATATGTAATCATTTAGAACTGGGTCTAGCCAGAAACCTTAAAAACATCTGATCTCAGACTTATAAAATACGTAAAAAAATAAATAAAATAACTTTAAAAAGAGAGAGAGGGAAAGTGATAATTGTTAGAATAAAGGGCAGTTGTTAAGTAAAAGAGTGTTTGCGCAATTTGTGATGGGGATGCTATAGCACCCCGTGGCGTCGGCTATGCCCACTGTTTTTGTATGTCCTTATTCCTTTACGTACACTAGTTACAGTCTGGGAAAGTTGAATATCGGTTGTTTTCGGGGTGATTTAAAAGTTTTTCGCTATCTTTGACTAATTAGGCTGTTTATTGTTGGATTTCTGGAAAGGGTGCCATATATGGTTCTGTTATTAATCTTGAATAATATGACTTGTATACCTCGGAACTGAACACTCTTATTGCTGAGTTTACTGAGGAAGATTTGGAATTGAAAAGTAGCTTGCATACTCAGGCACAGTTGGAATAACTATGGCTTAAACTCTTGCAGATAGATTTCGTTAACAAATTCTTCAGGGTCTTTATCAAAATTAAGGAAACTGGACTGGGGCTGTAGGTTACGAGTTCTCGCGGTTTTTGCTCGGTTGATGCTAATGCTTCTGCGAACTTTTAAAGCTCGTACAATTGGATTTGTTATTGATAAAAAGCAAAGATTGAGAATGAGCTGTCAATATAGATATTAAAAAAAGCATTTTAATACCAAAAGCCCAGTCAACAGTATATTTTATTGCAGTTATTTCTGATAAAAGAAAACTTTATTCATTTTGTGTAATTTATTGCAAAATACCTTTTATAATTCTTGCTTCTTGAAAATACGTATCTAACTTTATTATCCATTTTAAATTCATCGGTCTATATTCCATAGGTGTGTATGAGGGGGGTGGGAATAGTTATCATAACCGGGAAAAGAAATTAAATAGAATATATTGTTAAAGGAAGTATTGTTTTCACGAAAATTTTCGATTTTAAGATTTTGATGTCAAATGGGTTTTAGGACAGTCTAAACACGTTTAGATTATTTTTAGAATGATGTCTGTCTGTCTGCTCGATTTTTTGTGTACACGATAACTGCAACAAATATGAGTGGATTTTTACGAAATTTTTATCCTGCTTTGTTAGTGAAAAATCTAAAACTAGATGGAATTTTTTGAAATTTAAACGAACATTTCGAATGAAATTTTATATTTTTACTGTTTCATACGTGGTATTGAGTATATCGATTTCGAAATTTTGATGTTAATATATGTTTTAAAACCTCCTGAACGCGTTGACTGTTTTTGGAGTGTGTCCGTGGTCTGTCTGTCTGATGTCCGTGGTTGATTTATTGCGCACGCGATAGCTGCCACAAACATTAACGAAACTTTATATTCGGCTTTGTTACCAAAAAAGTTTGAACTAGATGTATATTTTGTTTTAAATTCGAGCGAAAACTTTGAAATTTAAACGAAATTATATATATATATATATATATTTTAACATAGCAGCATAAGATAAAACGTGACATAATCATGCAGAAAAGGGTTTACCTATGGCTCAAAAATCACGAGACTTGACAGTTTCTATCATTGTTGTGAAATATCGCCGCAAAACACATTTTGTTTATTCGTGACGCTATGGGGGGGGGGGGCTCTTGGGGGGCAAGTTACCCACCTGAGGGGGGGGGACATTGTCAAGTAGTGTATCAACCGAAATTTTCTTTTAAGCTATTTGAAGGGTAACACGCTATGATTGTAATCATTTATATTCATAATACCGATTTTTTTTTTTTTTTTTTTTTTTTGAGGTAATAGTTATTCACCAATTATACAATTATCATCAAGTCATATTATTGTCGCGCTGTTGCTCGAATGAAAGTCTGTTTTGGATATTCATATAGCTAGAATCATGAGACATAGCAAACGTTCCATCATCATAGGTCCCACGTGTGGAAGACCCAGGCCGTCCGACTCATCCAGAGGACTTGAGCAACTATTTGGACGACCGGGGATAGGTCCCACGTGTGTAATAATAATGATTCAAAGTATAGTTCCACATATATTGACTATTGGTCGGATACGGCAACACAAGACCGTATTGAAACAAGTATGCACTAATATATACGCTATCACCTCTCTAAAAGTACAGTGTCAGTATATCAGAACCCAATGCAACCATGAGGGCTGGAAAAACTCATACTAAATTCGACCATGCTCAATCCAAATCTGAAATCCGTTTCTCAAATGAGTCCCTCGACCTGGAGAAATAGCCTCTCAAAATTTGGCCAATTCTGCAAATTTTGTGTTTAGAACCGCAGGTCGAAGACGTTGCCACTACATAATGCAATTGCATGGTCATGAGACTTTAATGCCGGAAGAAATAACAGGAAAACTGTATTCAGCTCATGGAGTTAGAAATGAGACCCAGATTCAACTGAATAGGAAAGTTAATAATGATAGGTCATCCCAATTTAAAATTTCAGAGTATGAATATTTAAACCATGCAGTTAGGGTCTAGGAGATCAAAGATAAATTGCGTTATGTTAGAGGTTGATATATTACATATGTTTAGTAATATTGAATGGGGGAGGTGTATGTCTACGGACGTGTCTGTGGATATTAAGAGCGGAGGGGAATGTCCGTGGGAGCTGATATTCACCGGTTCCAGTTTCATGTATGGCCATGGTGTACTTAGCTTACGAAGCACGCTGACTTCGCTGGTGATTATATGGTTTTACATGCGTTAGGCGATCATATGATCCCCAAAAGGATATACTCTGTTGGAGTTTATTTTTTTTAGTGTTAAGTAGGCTCACATTTGGGCACGGGCGCCGACCACCTTCCGCTCTCCTGGCACACGATAATGGCCGTGCCGTCCATCATGTAGTTGGTGTTGCAGGCGAACTGCAGAACGTCGCCGCCACGATACATGTCCTTGTTGCTGCTTTGCAGGTACCCGTGCTTCGGCACTTCCGGAGACTCGCATATCACCTCTGAAAAAGAAAATACTACATTTTACAGATAAGTCAAACACAACGTAAAATCTGCGTAGAATACGTAGAATCGTTTTGAAAACACGGCATGGGTTTTCTTTACCAGTGCAAGCAGGCCAAGAAGTAAATACCTATCAGATTATTTTTTTAATTTGCGCAATATTTTACTTTATGTCCTATTTACATATTACAATGGTTTACGCGTTTCTGTTTCTTATATAAGGAATGGTATTTTTACGGTGCTTTTTACTTTCCTCATATACATAATGTATAAGGGAAGTATTGTGACGGGGTCGAACATTCGAATTCGAGTTTTCGACGGGAGAGCACGTTTCAAGCATCCCTGATCACGAATCAAACATTTTTGAAGTGATGTCTGTGTGTGTGTGTGTGTGTGTGTGTCAGTGAGTCTGTGGAGACGATAACTGACGAACGAATGGACCGATTTGAACGAAATTTGGTACAACAATCAGAATCCGTAAACACTGGAAGCCTATTGTTTTTATACGCAATCGAATGTTCAGAACCCGCCTAAATTTTCGAGTGAAATGTTGAAAAAATCGTCAAAAAATCAAAACCGCTAATAAAGTTACGCAAATAGACATTTCTTATGTAATTTTTTATTAGAAAACGATTGACATAAATGTCAGAACACTAACATGAACCGTTCTCGAGATATTGCACATTTTTGAGAAAAATTATCAAAAAGTCATATAAAATAAAATAAAAATATTTCCTATTGAGAAACATGTTCACTTTTCATATGTAATACCATGCGATAAATTGGGTGACATCATTCTCCTGGATCTAGCTCGTTCCATTCATGAAAAAAAATACTTTGAGTAATACTTTTGTATTTGATCGCCAATAGTCATTTATCTGCTGTAAGAATAACTTATTTCTTCGTCCATAACGCCAAAAAATTAAAACCGCTAATAAAGTTACGCAAATAGGCATTTCTTATGTAATTTTTTATTAGAAAACGATTGACATAAATTTTAGAACACTAACATGAACCGTTCTCGAGATATTGCACATTTTTGAGAAAAATTATCAAAAAGTCATATAAAATAAAAAAAAAATATTTCCTATTGAGAAACATGTTCACTTTTCATATGTACTACCATGCGATAAATTGGGTGACATCATTCTCCTGGATCTAGCTCGTTCCATTCATGAAAAAAAATACTTTGAGTAATACTTTTGTATTTGATCGCCAATAGTCATTTATCTGCTGTAAGAATAACTTATTTCTTCGTCCATAACGCTTGGCGAGATTTTGGCGACGAATTTGGCGGAATGTCGCCAACTTGGCAACTTTTTGAAATGTTGCTAAATTAACGAAAATCTCGCCAAATGGATAAAAATGACGCTAAATCAATGAAAATGATGACTAATTGTCGAAAATTCAATATCTTGGAAAGAATATAAGTATCTACTATAAGAAAAACCTATTTTTTTTTACTTTAAAAGTAGTAATTTGCCGCCCAGGTGGTGTAGTGGATAGCGTGTTCGGCTGCTGTCTAGAGGACTCGGGTTCGAATAAGGCAAGGAGGCATGTGTAGCTACTGTAACTGGATATCGATCTGTTGTTGCCACGTTAATTGGATTAAAAAAAAAATGATTACATTATATAAGGAAAGTCATGTGTTGCCCACATCAGATTTTTACTTTCCTTATATACATAATGTATAAGGAAAGTATTGTGACGGGGTCGAAAATTCGAATTCGAGTTTTCGACGGGAGAGCACGTTTCAAGCATCCCTGATCACGAATCAAACATTTTTGAAGTGATGTGTGTGTGTGTGTGTGTGTGAAAGTGTGTGTGTGTGTCAGTGAGTCTGTGGAGACGATAATTGACGAACGAATGGACCGATTCGAATCAAATTTGGTACAAAAATCACAATCCATAAACACTGGAAGCCTATTGTTTTTATACGTTTTTATACGAATGTTCAGAACCCCCCTAAATTTTCGAATGAAATTTTGAAAAAATCGTCAAAAAATCAAAACCGCTAATAAAGTTATGCAAATGAACATTTCTTATGTAATTTTTCATTAGAAAACGATTGACATAAATTTTAGAACGCTAACATGAACCGTTCTCGTGATATTGAACATTTTTCAAAAAAATTATCAAAAAGTTATATAAAATGAAAAAAAAAATATTTCCTATTGAGAAACATGTTCACTTTTCATATGTATTACCATGCGATAATTTGGGTGACATCATTCTCGTGGATCTAGCTCGTTCCATTCATGAAAAAAGATACTTTGAGTAATACTTTTGTATTTGAACGCCAATAGTCATTTATCTGCTGTAAGAATAACTTATTTCTCCGTCCACAATGCTTGGCGACGAATTTGGCGGAATGTCGCCAACTTGGCGACATTTTTAATTGTTGCCAAATTAACAAAAATCTCGCCAAATTGATAAAAATTACGCTAAATCAATGAAAATGACGCCTCATTGAAGAAAATTCAATATCTTGAAGAGAATATAAGTATCTACTATGAGAATAACATTTTTTTTAACTGTAAAAGTAGTAAATTCATTGCATTATATTAGGAAAGTCATGTGTTGCCCACATCAGATTTTTTATGTTGGATTCGAAATGGGTTTTATAATACAATAATTGATACCATACAATAATGGATGGCGGGATACAAAATAAGGGAATATATTTTAGTAGAAAATTGCTAATCAAAAGTTCATTTGTGTAGCAGTTTCGACATTTTGATTAGCTGTTCACTACTATATTACAGCTTTTTAAACGGGTTTGAAAATAAGCAGAAATATGCAAACACAAGAGGGATAAAACTTAAAATTCTAATTCGTTTGAAATCTTACCAGCGAATTTCATTATAGGTCTTTTCAGGTGTTTTATAATATTTATTTTCCAAGACATCGTAAAAAAAAAAAAAAAATCATCTACCATTGAAGTACTTTTGGGGAGAATTTGAAATTCAATTTCCCCCATAACACTTTTATTATTGAAGATTTTTTTTCAGCTTTAATTTTTTGCCATAATCACAGATTATTTCTTAATATACATGTTTCTCTCTTAGGTTTTAAAGTTTTCTCATCTTGATCTTTTTACTTTTCCAAGCTGGTGAAGCATTTGCTATTATTTGTTCATTTTTTATTCAGGGGATATATAATCACCAGTTTTTCAAGTTTAATCGCTGTGAAAAGTATTTATGACTTTGTTCATTCTGTCTGTCTGTCAGTTCGTTCACACTTTAACTGCCGTAAAAATGATTTTATCAAAATAAAATTTTAGTATGTTGTTGAGACGGTCTGTGGGACATATGGGAATGTAAATGAATAATATCATCACTCAATTAGTTTTGAATTGAATCCGGGTTGAAAAAAGGAAATACATTGAACCCTATGGGACTTTTCAAACACTTTTTAAGCGAATTTAAAAACCACAAATTTCTTCGAATGTTTTAGGAAATATTCAAATTATCCCATAAAACATATGAAATTTTTTTTTTTATAATTTTTTAATAATTTAAATAGTTTTTTAATAAAAATTAAAATAATAATGAAACCTATATAATATGAAGAGTTCAAGTGACCTACTTCAATATAAAATAGAGCATCCATCTTTTTTTCCCAGAGTAAAAATCGTGATTTTTAAAGTTCTTTTACATTTATATTGAGTGTTGCATCCGTCCTAAAAACGTTTTATTTTGGTGTAATTTTTGTACATCTATATTCTGAGCCAACGCAATTCAAATATTTTTGAGTTTAAATGATCATCCGACTTTGATTATTTCTACAACGAAGCCTAATTTTAATGGATGCAGAATGTAAACAAGTGATTGTAAAGATAAGTTGTATAAGAATTGCTGAATTTTTTTCAACTCTGAAGTCTGGAATAAAAGTATATGAATGAAATATTCACTGCTTTTACATAGAGAACCAGACGATTTTCCTCCACAGGCAGAAGCGAGATTCATCAGCGGTAAACAATACCCGATGCCATTCATTGGTTCAGTTGCGATGATGACGACACCACGCCAGACGTGTATCCATATGTCGAGCGCTTAATGGCACCCCAGTGGCTGGCGGCCGTGCGCGCAACTGTACTTCATGTTACGACTGTACTTCATGTTGCGAATGTTTTGGATGCACGCAGATGCAACCGTTGATGGTGGCAGGCTGTTTCGGATGTCGCTTGCCGTTGTTAAAGGGTCACGACGAATTTGCCTGTTCGACGAATCTGCGTGTCCGTGCGCCTATTCAATTCACTCCCTCTTCGGCGTGTTCTCTGATGTTCCTGCGTCCATTGTGTCACACATCGCTATACGGTGCTCTACACGCGTGGCAATTACATTCATCGACAGACCCACGTAAAGCAGCTCCAGGGTACGATCTCGCTCCCCAGCCGTTAACTGCTGGTATACAGCTCGCTGACGTCTTCGAGGCATCGCTTCTACACTTTTTCGAAAGTTCGTCTGCTGCAAATCGTCGCTGATAGCATTTACTGGACGAGCCGTCTACTGGTTCTTTATCATCCGAGACTGTGTGTCACGTGACCCGATACGTACGAAAACTTCATCATTTGTCTGTGACTCTCTCTTCTACCGGTACTGTGATTTGTATATGGCCACTTTCATTCCTTCATGGTGTTGCAATTTTTGACGAGTGTATAAGAAAAATCATGTACTGCATACGTCAGATTTTTTTTGTATGGCACTTCATCTATAGTGCGCTGTATACTTCCTGCAGTATACTTGCATCTTACTTAGGTATAGGGAAAAAATGTCAGTTTTCCTGGCCTAAGTACATAGGTTGCCCCAAAAACATTGACCTAGGCTTTTATTCCTTAAATATTGATCTTAGACATATATAATAAATTACAAAGTTACGTAAAAAAAGGTACAGAATTTTATGAAATCGATTAAAATTTTCAAGGGAATTAAATTTTAAGAAATAGAAAATGTGAATTTTTATACGGCCCCCGAACAAAAACATTTTCAATGAGTAAAATGTGCTCCATACACTAATAACGTGATGTACAAAATTTCAGAATTTTATCGTAAAAAGAAGTCCCAGAGATATGAAAAGACAAAAATGCTGACTTAAACCACTTTACGATGCATCGACATGGGTTCTCAGAGGGGAAAATTCATGTCGGCAGATCGCGTTTTAGGGGTAATACACAAATTACGAAAGAAAACAATGATTACATAAATAAATAATAATTTTGCTATTTATTGGTACAAAAGTATCTACACTGTACAGAAATAATAATTTTACACAAATATTACAAAACTTGTTCAAAATGTTTTCCATCCATGCCCAAGGTCCATTAAAGATAAGAGACAAATATTATTTGCTTTATGCATTTCTGCGTTGCGTCATTTGCACTCTTGCTGTAAACATTTACATTTTAAATTGTGATTAATCTCTCACCAACTTTGTTTAAACATATCTCTGGGACTTTTTATGATAAAATGCTGAAATTTTGTACATCACCTTATTAGTGGGTATGGGACACATTTTACTCATTGGAAATGTTTTTGTACGGGGGTCGTATAAAAATTTAAATTTTGTATTTTTTCAAATTTAATCAGTTGAAAATTTTTATGGATTTCATAAAATTCTGTACCTTCTTTTACGCAAATTTGTAATTTATTATATATGTCTAAGATCAATATTTAATTAATAAAAGCCGAGGTCAATGTTTTTAGTACACCCTGTATAATCAAATTACAATATTTTAGGATAACATATAAGGGTGGCACTTTTAAACACTTTTAGATGAAGGCTTAAATGTCATCTTGCAAAAAATTCCAAAGTATTATGGCTATTGGTTTGTTCATATTTCTATAACATTTCTTAACTGTGGCATCATATATATTAAAAAATTTCAATTTATATATATATATATATATATATATATATATATATATATAAATTCCCAAATAGGACAAGTAGCAATGTACTCGTAAAATTTTCTAGATGAGTGACGGAAGTAACGGCCGGAGGGAGTTGTGACCCCCAACACTCCGGTTAAAGCTTTTTTCCGCCATGGCAAACGCTCCCGGTAGTCGACACTCCCTACACTATTTTCTTCATGACTCTTATAAAACCGTAAAAATTACATACATACATATACACTTTTAATAACATGTAAAAATTTAAATGTTTACTATTCTACTCTAAAATATAGGTATACACATGTAAAATTGCAGCATAGCGCTTTACAAGTTGTATTATAAAATTATTTTTTTGCTTTTAGCTTTTTAATTAATTCACTAAAAATTGTAGCAATTTTTCAAGATTTATATTATATATATATATATATATATATATATATATACTATCAGTCGTTTTGTATGAATTTATGTCTTATGACTTTGTTTTACAACATATAAATCTGCTCATTTCACAATATTACAAATTTAGCAGCAAAAGCGCAAATAATAATACATGGTATGTGTTTTTTTCTACAAAATGTTTTTATGCACCTGCTTGTTTAATTAAAATACTTGAGTTTATTTATTATTACAAAATCTTTTCTACAATTTAGTGAAGTGCTGCCATCTGGTGCCACTTACTGAATTTAATTTAATGTATTCCTTTAGTTGGGTTACAGTATAGAAACTCTTTAGATGATGAGTCTATTTAATTTTCACATATGCTTTTCAAACAAATTTCAATAAAAGATAAGTCACTGGTATTTAAAATACAGTGCATATATATATATATATATATATATATATATATATATATAATATATATATATACATATACATACATATATATACATATATTACGACGTATCCTCTCAAGTCGTGGATATGCTCTCAGGCAACAAAAGTGAGGCGGTAAAATTAATTATTCAACTAATTCATGAAACAGCAGAAATCTGTTCTCAAAACACTGATTTATCCCCCAATAAAAAGAGGGCGATATCTTTGAAACTAGTGGATATTTCTAGAAAGTTTTAACGAATTCGAAAACTAAGTTGGCGATATTTCACCAAGTCTGGCACCCAAACCTCGTAAGGCTTGTCAAATTCAGGTAACCTTACTTTCACGTAAGCTAGCAACTTTACGTTACTAATAACAATTAACAGTTTAATGTGAATCGTAAAGTTATTTTTTAGAAATGAGTGTAGCAGTGTTTGCTCAATTAACATTTTCCTTCTGAAGTTTCAACTATTTTTCAACATATATTTCCCACTAGCTCTTCTTGGATTGTTAAAATGTGCCCAAACTAATGTTTAAATATGGCTGCTTAAAATCCTGATTTAATAAAAAATTTATTAGTACAGGGGACTCTCGTTAAAACGGCACCCGTTTCAGATTTCTCGTTATTACGTACAAATACGGATTCCCCGGTTAAGGGCTATGGATTTCGCACGTTATAAGCATCGCTTAATACGTCCGTTCATTCGTTAAGGTAGACAATTTATTTAATTTTACAATCAGTAGAAGATGTTTCAGAACATACTTTAGTGCAATTAACTAAAATTGAAAATAACATAAAAAGAAGATTGTTTACCAAGAAGAAACAAATAAAGATTACTGCATTTTAAAAATAGTAATACGTACAACTACATTTTGTTTATGTTTTGAATGTTACTATTTTTTCATGTTTACCTCATTTTACATATTAAAATTTTTTTGATTTGAATTTTCTGTCTTTTTCGTTTGAAGATTGTATTTTTCAATGTATGTCACATAAAACTGAGGATAACAAACTTTCATTAATATTTTACGTTATATTTATGGACTCCTGCTATAATGGATTCTCGCTAATAAGGGCAATAGATGTTGGATTTTGACTGTCGTTTTAACGAGAGACTGTATAACATAATTTTTTTGTGCTTTTCCCAGGTCCCCCTTAGAGGTTAATGATCCCAAAATGTGCGTGGACTTTACTTTGGGAATCACCGTCTTACGCTATACTGACCTTCACAGTGCGGCACAGTTGCTGTCCACTGGCCGGTGTCCAGGCACTGGAGCGTGTCATCGCCTCTCAGCCCGTAGCCAGTGGGGCAGGTGAACGTGGCCCGAGATCCGACGGTCCGGCCCGACACGTTTCCTCGCAACAGCTCATTGGTGACGTTCGTTAGGTCAGGACACTCTGTGACTACAGGAGAAACAAGAGACATTTACTACCAAAGTCGAAGAACAGATAATATTTAGTGCATTTAAATTAAAAAGAAAAAAGAAATGTTTCCTTCTTTAACAGTATGAAATCTTAAAACTTTTGTTTTCTCTTTGCTGTATTTTAAATTTTGAAAGCATTTTGTATACTTTTCGAAGATTTAAATTTGGAGTCTGTTTAATTTTCGATAATTTTTTAATTTTGAAAGACGTTTGTTTATTTTTCGACAATTTTGAATTGATACATATTTTAATTTATTGATTCTCGCATAGGCAAACGATGGCTAAACGACCGTAAGCTGAAATGTCACTGAGCGAGATTGGCTGCCAGTAGGACAATTATGGTGTATGGCAATTTCAATGTATAGCACCATGTTCACCATTAGGTCCGGGTTCGATTCCCTCCGCTGCCAAAACTGCCGCCGTGTTCACGCGGAGTATGATCACGTTAAACATGTGGGTCCGTAAGTCTTTCCGAGAGGTTGGTGGTAGGGGAAGGAGGGTACGATCCCTGTAGATGCCTCCCCCACTGGGTTCCGGTCTAAATTGGGTGACTCTTCCCTGCCGTCCAAACAGTTACCTTACACCTTACTGGTAGGTCGGACGGTCTGGGTCTCAACAACAACAACCATTAGAGCACTAGCATTAGTGCGTATACAAATGTGTTGTAAAATCCGACATCCTATGCTACTCTCTTGCTATTGACTAGTCAATCTCGCTGCTTGTGCTGGGTGAAAAGAAGAGGTAAGACACCTGATAAAGGCACTAACTAATGCTAGTGCTGTAATGATGAATATGGCACCATAAATTGAAACTTCCATACACCATAATTGTCTAGTCATTTCTTGTTTTAGCTATTAATATTTAGAGGTCGGCTTACTGCGTAAATATCTTTCAATTCATTGAAAATGTGTTTTATAAAATGCAAATCTTATACAGGGAAATCTGTCTAAAGTGACCACCTTTGATACTCGTAAAAGTAGACGAAATTGAATTTTTAGAGAGATTGATGTATCGCCAACTTTGTGATATTTTATCACATTGGTCATAGTAGACATCGGGTTCTTATGTATTTTTGTCACTTTTGTCCAATTCATTACATTTATGAAGCCCCCTTTCTCATTATTCATGAATAAGATAGAAATTATCATTTCGGGACTTTACATTAAGAACATTTGCATATTCGGTATACGTCAAAGAGGAATATTAAAATGAGTCAATTTCAAATCGAAATACTATACATACCATTTGAGACCGTAATATGTATATTCCCAGCATTTAATCTACAGTTCATCCCGTCTAAATGTGTTTGCAATGCCCGCACTTAAAATGACACAATTTGATTTCCTTCTGTGAATTCGAAAGCAAGCTTTAATGCATAACAGTTTAAACCGACGTCTCCTCCGATGAATAAAATGGTACGTATTTGAAAAATAAGGTGGGAAATGTATATTATTTGCTGTGACAGCAAGAAAAAGGTGTTAAATAATAAATTATTGAGAAAAAACACGTTTCTCAATGTTCTTCCGTACGCACAAAGGTGGCGCAAGGAAAGGAGAAGCAGCAGGAAATTGAACCAAATGGATGGTGAAGGTAGATTTAATTTAAAGTAATAATATATAAATCGTAGTTAAAATTGGTATTATGCAGTAGCGTAGCGTGAGATTTTTGACTGGGGAGGTTGAAAAATTGGCAGAAAGTTTAGTATTATAAGTGAAATTTGTATTGGAATATGGAAACCCCGGGTTCACGTCATGTTGTCGTCATGGGCTGTGATTTCTTCGTCTGGCCTTCGCGACAGACGAAAGAAGAGGCGTCGCAAGGAATCTTTCGCGTTCGCAACACACGCATATATATACAGGGTGCCCACTTATATCCATTACACCCCCCTTAATTTCTAAACGGTGACAGCTTAGGCCATAAAGTTGGTGTCTGGGTATAGTAAAAAGGCTATGCGCTACTCGATGAGACAACTTACAACGCCATCTATCGGCAAATCTTGAAATTAGCTGTCCTATCTCGTAAACTGTGAAAGATACGTGGAAAAAGTCAGTTAGAAAGTTGTAGAGCACTCTCGATTTAGTACGAAAAGATACCTTGCGCACATTAATACTCAGAATGCAAAAAATGAACATTTGTTTGGTCATGATTTCGAAAATTGTCATGTCATAACGAGTGGAAGAAAGAAACTGAGACACTTTCCTGTCTTCAGGATCATTTATTTACAATAGTATATTGCTCAACATGCTCTCCGTTAGCCACTATACACATTTGCACTATGGACTGGATTTCTCGCTGCACATTGTGCAACATGCGTCGTCGAAGATCCTGCAATGTTGGCGGAGGGGTCGCATATACCTGCCCTTTTATGTGTCCCCATAAGAAGAAGTCCAATGGGGTCGAGTCAGATGAGCGCGGGGGCCACTCGACGGAACCACCATACCCAATGACTTGATTCTGGAATGTCTCTATTAGGTACTGCTGAACGTTTGAAATCTTATGCGGAGGTGCGCCGTCATGTTGGAACCATATATTTAGGAGTTGGTGCAACGGTAGATTCTCAACAAAGTCGGTTATTACATCCTGCAGAAGCTGCAAGTACCGTTGTCCCGTTAACTTGCCCTCGTAAAATACTGGTCCAATGAGCCTGTTATTAAAAATTCCGCACCAAACATTAATCGACCAGCGTTGTTGATGTTGAACTTCGACGGCATATCTCAGATTTTCCAGCGACCAGGTATGAACGTTCTGTCTATTAAAGCGGAGAGTTATGGCAAAATTTGGCAGTAACCAGTATTGCGAGATATTGTTAATTTACGGTGAATGTGGGCGTAAAGCAAAATCAGCTGCAAGGCTGTATCGTGAACGCGTCCCTCAAGGCACGCATCCTACACGGCAGACCATCTTAAAAGTTGTAAAACGTTTAAGGGAGATGGGCTGCGTGACCAGCCGACCTCGAATTCGTACACCTCGTAATGTAGGACGCAAAGTGCAACCTGAAGATGTGCTAGCATACGCTCTCGCCCATCCTCAGAGCAGCACAAGAATGATCAGTGAAAATTGTGGCCTCTCAAAAAGCCGCGTCTGGGAAATCCTGAATAAATCAGATGCTTATCTATACCGATTCACATCTGTGCAGGGATTGCTGCCAAGAGATGCTGAGAGACGTTACACGTGGTACAACTTTGTGATGAATAACTTAGAGGTCCACCCAACATTCCTGGCAGACATAATATGGACGGACGAGGCATGTTTTTCGAGGAACGGAATGTTTAACGTACAACCCAGCAGAAACATCGTTTTTATAGTAGTAGTCTCTGGTGAACAGGTACGACGTTCCATCCTCATTTGCATAACACATGAGATCCATGTGATTTTTATACCAGACATGGTTGAGTTGAGCTGTGTGTTTGGAGAGACGATTTTGCAAGATCAGCAGAAAGTTTTGATGGTTTGTAGAGACATTCAGTAAAACACGCAACCGGTGGGGACAGAACCATGGTCCTCATGAATGCGAATCACGCGCGTTTCCCCTGCGCCACAACACAGGCTCGTATTTAGTCCGTAAGGTGGTTTTTTCTCGCTTCGCTTCACAGTCAAACAAATGTTCATTTTTTGCATTCTGTTTTGAGTATTAATGTGCGCAAGGTATCTTTTCGTACTAAATCGAGAGTGCTCTACAACTTTCTAATTGACTTTTTTCACGTATCTTTCACCGTGTACGAGATAGGACCGCTCATTCCAAAATTTGCCGATAGATGGCGTTGTAAGTTGTCTCATCGAGTAGCGCATAGCCTTTTTACTATACCTAGACACCAATTTTATGGCCTAAGCTGTCACCTTTTAGAAGTTAAGGGGGGTGTAACGGATGTAAGTGGGCACCCTGTATATATATATATATATTACTGTTCACAACTGAAATCGCAACACCATAAATTTGTAGGTGTAGCTTTATGCAAATCAGATAATGGAAATAGCAAGGCGAGATATGTAAATGACCACAGTTTCGTTAGGTATGGTGATGTAACACCTTGCCGACCAGCATAAAAGCGTCAGGTCAAGGAGGAGAGACATCAGAGCTAAATTGTAACGTCATCGGTTTCAGGTTGTAAAAATTATCACAATATACCAAAAGTACGTGGACGTACCGCATACGTTCAGTCGTCGTCAACGGAACGGCCACAAATCATTGGTTTATGTGACGGTGGATTTGAGCTTTCGAAGGATCGCTGAACTATTGGGTCGTGATGAGAGCACAGTTCAACGGTGTGTGTTACGGTTCGTGAGAAACAACGAAACGACACGAAGATCAGGTAGTGGAGCTTCCAGGCGTAACACACCTCGTGAAGATCGTATGCTTCTGAGACGTGTTGCGCGGGAGCAGTTTACTATACCAACCGTGTTACATTTATCCCACACTACAGGTAACCTGGTTTCGACGCAAACAATTTGTACAATAAAATTCCAAACAATAAAATTCCAAACTTTCATTTTCCAAGTAAGATTTTTTGATCATTTGTACATATCCATGTTATAATTATATTCTGTAAATTTCATAAGGATAAGTTAATTTCTTCATGGTGTTGCGATTTTAGTTGAGTAGTATATATATATATATATATATATATATATATATATATATATATATATATATATATATATTATATATAAGGGTGTCCCAAAAACATTGACCTCGGGGCTTTTATTCCTTTAATATTGATCTTAGACATACATATATAATAAATTACTGAGCTGTGTAGAAAAAGGCACAGAATTTTATGAAACCGATAAAAATTTTCAGCAAATTAAATTTTAAGAAATACAAAATTAAAATTTTTATACCGTCCCCATAGAAAAACATTTCCAATGAGTAAGATGTACCCCATACACTAATAAGGTGATGTACAAAATTTCAGTATTTTATCATAAAAAGTCCCAGAGATATGTTTAAGCAAAGTGGGTGAGGGATTATTCACAAATTAAAATTTAATTGTTTACAGCAAGAATGCAAATGACGCAACGCAGAAATGCATCATAGGCAAATAATATCTGCCTCTTATCTGGACCTTTGGCATGGATGGAAAACATTTTGAACAAGCTTTGTAATCTTTGTGTAAAGTTATTATTTTTACACAGTCTAGATACTTTTATACCAATAAGTAGCAACATTATTATTGATTTATGTAATCATTGTTTCCTTTCGTAATTTGTGTATGACCTCCTGAAACGCGCTCTGCCGACTTGATTTTTCTACAAAGTCAGCATTCTTGTCTTTCCATATCTCTGGGACATTTTATGATGAAATGCTGAAATTTTGTACATCACCTTATTAGTGTATGGGGCACATTTTACTCATTGGAAACGTTTTTGTACGGGGACCGTATAAAAATAATTTAAATTTTGTATTTCTTAATTTAATTCCCTTGAAAATTTTAATCTATTTTATCATATTTTCTACCCTTTTTTTACGCATCTTTGTAATTTATTATATATATGTCTAAGATCAATATTTAAGGAATAAAAACCGAGGTTAATGTTTTTGCGTTTTGGGACACCCTGTATATCCACTACTTGACAGTGAAAATGAGACACCAAGAAGGAGTGGGCAGAAAATGATGAAAATAGGCTAACAGAGAGAGACAGCAACGAGCAACAAGTTATGTTTATTGCAACATGATGCATCTATACACTGAGCAATAATACCGTCTGATCAGTAGGTTGTAGGACCACCGCGAGCGGCGATACAGGCAGCAACACGTCTAGGTACAGAGTCAATGAGCGTACGGATGGTGTCTTGAGGAATGGCTGCCTGTTCCCTGTCAACCATTTGCGAGAGTTTGTCTTCTAAACGCGGCGGTGGCAGCGCACACAAGTGACTTCCAATCCCGTCCCAGACGTGTTCGATTGATGAGAGATCAGGGGAAACAGGGAGGCACCTGGGTACCTTGCAGTGCATGTTGTCTGATGCATGCCGTGTGTAGTCGGGCGTTATCCTACTGGTAAATGACACTGGGCAAACCCTAAAGGAAGGGTAGTGTCACCGGTCGCAGCACTTCATCCACGTATCGTCGGGTCGTCATAGTGCTCTCAATACGGGCCCAGAGGTGACCTGCTATCGTAGGCGATGGCTTCCCAAACCATGATGCCGCGTTGTCACGCGGTGTGGCGTTCCACAGACGCAGCCGGATTGAACCTGTCACCACTTCGGCGTTAGACTCGTACACGGCGACTGTTATTGCTAAAAGAGAAGTGTAACTCATCTGAGAATGCGATTCTGTGCCATTCCGCCGTCCATGTGGCTCTACCCCGACACCATTGCAACCGGAGGCGTCTGTACTGTTGGGTCAATGGCAGTTTTTTTAGCGGGCGCCATGAGTGCAGGTCGTCGGAGAGCAATCGGAGGATAATGGTCCTGGTCGATATGGGAGCATTAAGGGTGTCCTGCAGATGCTGCAAAAGGGCGATGGAAGTGGCCGCCAACTCTTGCCGGCGGATGTGTCGGTCCACACGTACTGGCGTCGCTCTGATCGTACCGGCACCCCTCATACGTGCCACATTCAATTTCTGTTTTAGAATGATTGAAAATCGTATCAAGGCTAAATATAAAATTTTAAGTTACAACCTGAATACCATCAAATTCCCATATATAACTCTGATACCTAAACTTCATAAGGACCCCATAAAATTTAGACCAGTTACTAATGGTTTTAAAACATACTTAACTTTTGCAAACGCAAGATTATTAAAACTTCTAAAACATATTTTGAAAAAAATAAAAAATTATGGTGTATTTTTCATTAACAATAGTAGTGAAGTAATGGAGAAACTTAAAGACGATATGGGTCGATATGGGTTACCCTCTACGTTTTCTCAATGACATTTTATGTAAATTTTACGGCATAACCGTAACTGAGAGCTACGACTTGTATTTGAATGGGAAGGCACTTTCAGTCTGTGATGGAAATGGACACCAGCTGTATTGCGGAGGTTAGCTGTCTGAAAGAGCTCTTTCTGTACAAAGAAAGAGTCTTTTGCTTTTCGGTGAGATGTATGCGTGGCTTGTTTTTCTTGGTATTGGATGTGGGTTATTTTACAGTATTTAGTGTTTCTGATTGGATGTGGTAATGCACGTTGTTATTGTATAGGTGTAGGGACTCTATAGGTTTTTCAAATCTTTTCTTTTTTACATTTAAAGTTTTAGTATATGTACTTGGTTGGCGACATTGTATCCGCTTCCGGGAGTGTCGTCATGACATAAAGCTGGCTAAACCGGGAAATGGGGGTCACAATCCCCCCCGGCGAAATTTTGATATAATGTCATTCTTCATTTTTCTTGTTCTATTTATTATGTAGTATAGAAATGTACTTGTTTGAGCAGCTTAGTGCCTTTGGGTATATTTTCAGTAAATTGTTTTAGATGAGATAAAAGTTATATTGATGTATATATATACTATATATACTATACTATATAGTATATATATATATATATATGCTATATATATATACTATATATATATACTATATATATATATATATATATATATATATCGTGTTACATCTTCTTACTTTTCGTTCATTGGATTTTCAAACTTCTATTATTATATATATATATATATACTATATACATATATATATATATATATATATATATATATATATATACTATATATATATATATATATATATACTATATATATATATATATATATACTATATATATATATATATACTATATATATATATATATATATACTATATATATATATATATATATATACTATATATATATATGTATATACTATATATATATACTATATATATATATATATATATATATATATATATATATACACAGTATTGTGGCAATTAATTGAGAAATGCAGTTTTTTTTATAAAATTCAGTTTTATTCAAGTTTTCTATGAATACATTTAAAACTAATAAGTGATATGACCTCCCCGAGACTTTATAACTTCACAGACACGTTTCGGCATGGAATGTACTAGACTAGCACATGTAGTTTTAATTTCAACGTCTCTGAACCATATGTCAATAACGGCCGAAATTAGCTTGTCCATCGTCGTACAGTCAAATTTGTGAAGCCGTTTTTTGACAATAGCCCACAAATTTTCTATGGGATTCAAGTCTGGTGAATTCCCGGGCCAATCCAGTACGGTAATATTTTTTTTGAGCAGAAATTTTTGATTCGCTTCGAAGTGTGACATGGCGCGCTGTCTTGTTGTAAAACGCAATCTCCGTTCGGCCACAGTTTAGCCATGGTTGGAAGCACTTTTCGGGTCAATATGACTTCGTAACTGGCACTGTTCATCATTCCCTCTACGGGATCAAGAGATTCTGTCCCCAAAACGCTGAAACAACCCCAAAACATCTTTTTGGGCGGATGCTTGGGTGCTTGATAGATGTGGTGCTGATTGAGAGGTTCTCCTTGGCTCCTTCTCACGAACATATATCTAAATCCCTGAACCACAAAATGTGTTTCGTCAGAAAGGAGAACTTTCTCCCAGTCCTTCTCAGTCCATGTTTTGTATTTCCGTGCCCATTCCAACCTTTTTTTCTTCATGCGAAGCGTCAGAAGCTGCTTCTTGTACGGTCGCCGTGCTCTCCGTCTGCGTTCTAACAGCCTGTATCGCACTGTTGAATGTGCAATATCAACACCAGCTGCCACCATGGACTTAGACAGGTCAAAACTGGGTAATCGAGGATTTTTAACACTCATTCAATGTAAAGTTTTGTCGTCACGAGTCGAAGTTGATCTTTTTCGGCCGCATCTTCCAGAGCGGTTGGTTCCAGCATTTCCTGTTTCCTAAAACCGCTTCCAGATCCTCCCGACACTTGCTGTACTCACTCCACATATTTTACCTATTTCCTCGAACGTTTTAGAAGTGTGTTCTCTAAGCGCAATCACTTTAGCACGTGTTTCCGCGCTGATATTCATGACGCTAATGAGCCCCGCAACAACTGGGAAACTACCACTGCGGAACACTTGCCACCTGGCGGAGGAATTTGAACACCTGTTACTTTGATAATAACTGCAATTTGAACTCTGAGCTAATTTGGAGTGCTTCTTCCTAAGCTTACGTGTGATAAAACGAAAAAAATGACATTTCTCAATTAATTGCCACAATACTGTATATATATTATATATATATATATATATATATATATATATACTATATATATATATATATATATATATATATATACTATATATATATATTATATATATATATATACTATATATATATTTATATATATTTATTTATATATATTATATATATGAAATAAAAAATACCGGAGAAATACCGAGAAAATACATATATGAGAAATAGTGTTTCTCAATGTATTTTCGAAAAACCTTGTAATGTACTTTTACATTTATTCTTTATTTTCAAATATTTTTAATTTAATTTGCAAATATTTAGAAATAGCAGTATGCTCATTCTTCATACGGAATATATAAAGAAACTTATAATTCAAAATCATATGCAAATTCCTATAGCATTCTAAATGATATTGCTATTCAAAACATTCTATTAAAATAATTAATTTATTTCTCCTAAAAAGAAGTATAAGAATGTCTGTTCTCGCTATACAAAATTATCTTCACGGGCAGATCTGAAGAATAAACCATTTAGGTCACTTTCGTAAACAAATTTACAGAACTTTTTATTTAATTCAGGGATTATCAAGAGAATTGAACTTGATTTTGCAAAATGTTGATTTTTCCTGAATTAGGCGCGATTTTCTTTATTTAGCGTCATTTTATCAATTTTCCGACATAATTGAAATTTGGCGGTATTTTGATCGATATATGTCGACTGTAAAAAGTCGCCAAGTGTGGATGGACGGTCGGAGAGACAAACATACCCTAACCAAACACAATTACTTTCATTGATTTAGTGCTATTTTTATAAATTTGGCGACATTTTAGTCAATTTGGCAATATTTAAAAAATCATCAAATTGGCGATATTCCGTCAAATTCTTTGCTAAAAAATTTGCCAAGTGTTACAAACGGAAGGACGGGTTATTCTTATAGTGAATGAAATACATATCTCGCATGCTTTCGATTTGGATGGTATGTTTTAATTTGCTTAAATCCATTCAGTTAAGTTTATTTCTGGGTCCGAAACCTGTGGGCCTCTAAATTATGTATTTTATATTGTTATTTATCATATACATACAGCTAAGTGAGACTGACTGCCTGGTTGCCTGATGTATGATTTACACAGCGAAAATTGTTGAAGGTAGAAACCTGAAACTTTGGACATACGTAGGACTTAGCGGTTAAGTAATAATGGAAAAAAAAAATCTTGGAATAAAAAATCTCTAAAATCTTGGAATTATGTTCCAAAAATTTATAAATCGAATAAAAATTTATTAATCGATAATGCAAAGCTGGTTTTATGCGCAGAAAAACATATCCTAAATTTTCTGAATTTATTTTATTGGTGTACAGCAATCATCTGTCCTTGAGATATTTCAGTTTATAGAAACAGCAGGCATTTTGTATAAGGAAATTATTGGAACGGGGTCGAAAATTCGATTTCGAGTTTTAGACGGGACACCACGTTTCAAGCATCCCTGAGCACGAATCAGGCGCTTTTGAGGTGATCACTCTCTCTCTCTCTATGTGTGTGTGTGTCAGTGAGTCTGCGGAGACGATATCTCACGAACGAATAAAACGATTCGTATGAAATTTGGTACACAAATAAAAATTCGTGAACATTGGAAGCCTATTCTTTTTAAACGCAATCGAATGTGCTGAACCTCCCCCAAATTTTGAAATGAAATTTTGAGAAAATCATCAAAGAATCAAAACCTTCAATAAAGTTACGTAAATAATCATTTGTTATGTAATTTTTCATTAGAAAATGATTGACACAAACTTTAGAACGCTAGCATGAACCGTTCTCGAGATATTGCACATTTTTCAAATAAATTTATCAAAAATCAAATTAAAAGAAGTATTAGCTATTAGGACGTATGTTCATTTTTCATACGTATTATGCGATACATTTGTTATCATTCTCGTGAATCTAGTTCGTTCCATTCACGAGAGAAGATACTTTGGTAATAGTTTTGTATTTGGAGATCATTAGTCGTTTATCTACTATAAGAATAACCTATTTCTCCATCCATAACGTTTGGTGAAATTTTAGCGAAGTATTTGGGGAAATATCGCTACCTTGGCGAGTTTTTAAATGTTGCTAAATTGAAGAAAATGTCGCCAAATTGATAAAAACGTCGCCTAATTGATAAATATGACGCTAAATCAATGAAAATGACGACTAATTGAAGAAAATTCAGTATCTTGTTAAGAATATAAGAATCTACTGTAAGAGAAGATATTTTTTGTAATAGTTATAGTTTTGTATTTGGACGACATTATAGTCGTTTATCTTCTATAAGAATAACTTATTTACTCCGTCCATAATACTGGGCGAAATTTTGACGTCGAATTTAATGAAATATTGAAGAAATAAAGAGAAAGTGAATATGAGTCTGTAGGGATAGTCATGGTCTGCCCACATTAGATTTTTATGTCTACAAGAAAGGGTTTATGATGTTCGCAGAATGTTTATCAAGTTTGTCGGTGTCGCATTCAAGGACGACCAGCCATGTGAGAGAGCTAGTAATAAATAATTTTGTTTTACATTTTTTTCTAGAATATTAAATTGCGAAATAAGGCATTTAAATCAATGAAGGAGAAAATATTCTTGTATAATTAATTTAAAATTATAATTTTTTTTGCCAGTTTTGAAATTTATCTTTTTCATAGTTTGATGCACTTACAATGGGAATTACCGCAATTAAGTTAAATATTTACTAAGATATTAAAAAGTCAAATAGGATCAATATCATAATGAGTTTAATTAAAAGTGAACAACTTGAACGAATTATATTTCCTCTTATTTTTTTTTTAACTTCTTAAGAGTAATAAACACTTGAAAGAGAATTAAAAAAACAAACAAATAACAATTCGAGACCACTAGTTTTTTTCTGCTTGATTGGTTTTAAGAATGAATACACTCCACGTAGTATGTTTTTGCAGATTAAACGGTAAACGGATTTCAAGATGCATGCTTTGTTGAATTTCTCGGACGGTTTGAGGAGGGTTGAGCTTTGAAACCTGATCTTAAAGTAAAAACTGCGCTAATATTGGTCTCATATATAAAACAAGATATGGATTGCATGTTGAAACTAGTTTCAATAGTTAGACAATAAAGACGAACAGTATTTTCTGAAAAGTGTTTGTCAGTATTTGTTGAATGTTGGGAGTTTTTGGAAGTATTTGAGAAATGAAAAAAAAAATAATTGGAGTGTCGCTCAACTCGACTATCTCATACTATTGCTGCGAAACGTATCCTTTGGCATTGTGGGTGTGCATGTAGGATACGAGAACGAGTCCAAGGTTCTGGATAACTTTCGTTTATTCACAGGCACAAAGTAAACAAGAACGGTATACAATCAAACAGCACTTAAATGATTCATTCATTACACAAAATAAGCGATATTATTCTCAAAATACTGACGAAAATAATTTCGCAAAACAACAACTACAATTCTCAAAACACTGACAAAAGTCACAGTTCACTAGAGCTCGCATATCGTTCACTGAATTCCAGCGGAGTGATGAGTCCTTTTTAGAAACTTCTGTAAAACTTCTTCGTCTCTCTATATAAACTTCTGTAAACCTTTTTAGAAACTTCTTCGTCTCTCTATATAAACTTCTGTAAATCTCTCTGTAGAAATGTCCAGAATTATCTAATATCTCCTAGACTAATCGTTATTACGTGAAGTTTCCGGAACATTCCAGAAATCGCCAAAATGGCGGTAAAGTGTCAGATCTGGCAACTCCTCTTTTGACTCGAAATTCTAGCAACCATAGAGTGGCATCAGGGAAAGAATGTTCGTATCGCTGTCTTCTGGAGAAAACAAAACGATGGAACTGTTTGGTATGCGATAGAGGCGAAAGACAAGACGGGGGACGCCAGTGAGAGAATATTACACGTTCGCAACACTATGATCCATTTTTAAGTAGCTTGTGATAGCTTTTTAAAAAAATTGTACGAAAAATTTGTACAATCTTTATCGTGGATCCGAATGTTTACGATTACAGCTTGTTACCCCTCACTTTAAAAAACATATGACCGATACTTCAAAAAATCTTATGACTGATACTTCACACTCTTATGACTGACTCCGGCCGACCAGATGGCTACTCATGTCCTTGTCGACGAGTCGGTCGGTCTGGGTCTTCAACACTCTTATGACTTCACTTTAAAAAATCTTATGACTCATACCATACTTGAAAATGTGCTACCCAGGGTTAACTTGCCCCTCCCCACTCCCTTCCGAGGGGAGTTAATGACGTCACGAATACAAAAATTATATTGCGGCTATTTTTCACAATGACAAACTATTAAATATCATGATAATTGAACCATAAATAACCTCTTTTATGCATAATTATGTTAAATTTTGTTCTATGCTGCCCTGAAGAAAAAATATAAATTTTTGAATCCATTTCAAAATTTTCGTTCGAATTTCAAAAAATTCTATTTAGTCCTAGATTTCTCCATAACAAAGTCGGATGTAAAGTTTCGTAAAAATATATAAATATGTGTGGTAGTTATCGTGTATATAAAAAAATTAACTATATACATACATACAGACAGACAGACGGACGTCACCCCAAAAATAGTCAAAACGTGTTCAGGGGAGATCATAAAACATATATGGGCACCCAAATCTTGATTTCAAAAATTTTCGCGAAAACAATATTTTCTCTACTCTGTTGCATAGTATGAGAAAGCAAAAATAGTTAAATACTTGCAATTAATCGGCAAGCTTTCTCCACATTCACATCATTCTGATTTAGATTTAATAATTTTCTACATCAACAAGGTTCCATTATGAGTATTTGCGGCTCGCTTCCGTACTGTATATGTGTAGGACCACAGGGAAGAATAAACTGTTGTGTGTTTATTTCATCGATGTCGGGACTGGCAGAATAAACTAGTAATTCTAAATTTCTGAATTTTTGACTTATGTGTTTAAAAGTTAAGAGAAGTAAAAGTATACAATATACTGTTACAACAAGTAATGTGTTCCAAAGTCAGATGATTTTGATAAAATAAATGACTGCTTGAACTCTTTTTAATTAAATCGCCCTAAAAAGTGTGTTTTAAAAGAAATATGTATTCATAAAGGGAGTAAGTTTTTTCATAAAGAAAAAAAAATGACCGCTAATTAAAACTTTGTATTGGAGTGTAACGGCCTATACGCCCGCGTATGTTTCATTCGTTACGGGGGATCGATATATATATATATATTATGCTATGAAATGCATAGCATGTGTTTATTAATTAATTCCCTTCTAAATTTCATATTTGACAAATTCCATTTTCGTTTCGATTCTAAAACATGTTCTCAAATATTTATTCCAAATTGATAAAGCGCCAATTGTGTATTTCGGCGTCTTGAAGTTTTCCCGCCTGTTTCGGTAACCCTTGGCTAAATGTTACATTCCCGCTCATTTGTACATTTACCCGGATTCGCATTTCGTATTGAAATGCATTGGAACTGTTTTCTGTTTCGTCATGAGCAAACGCGCATTCCCACTAAGACGCTTCAGTCAGAATATTGTGATAAGATTTAGTTGGCGATGTAACGTAATAGCAGTAGATCGCGTTTTGCACGCGGGGATTGAAATGGAACGTTTTATTCTTAAGAGAATGTAAATGATATGGATTTAATGAAAGAGTGAATTATTCAAGTCGCGTGTAAGATGATATTAATTTAGGAAATTTTAAGTTGTCGGTACTTTTGAAATTTGTGATAAATTTTACTATCGATTGTCAGTATGTTCAATGAGTGTTATCGAGTATATTGAAAGCTCATGCTCATTCTCGAGCATTATTATAATCAGTCTGATGTCATGAAATTCTGTTGTAAATTATGTGGAATAAGAAGACTCTCATTTAATAAAAAATAATTTAATTGCTTGAATTTCGTCCTTTATCACTCCTGCTGACACGACACTCATACGTCGCCATACCAGAGTCCCGAAGTGTTTTTCCATCAACATGCCTTTTCATTTTCCCAATGCGCTATACCTTTCCGTATTCATCACCACTGTTCTTACTTTCACCCGTACATCCAAGATTAAAGTTTACATACCGCAAAAGGTGAAAACACCCCTCGTCGTCCATCATATGGTCATAGCCAGGTAGTGAGCTTGTGGGAACCTCTCATCGACCGCATCCAACGCTGTTCCGGTGCACACGTCATATTGCTCCTGAGGACCCGCCTGCAGGACTCGCGCTCTAGTCCTCGTACCCTTTTCAAACCGTATGAGTAGCCCCGCTTGCCCATTACAATACTATACAGGGTGATTAAAAAACAACGGGCTAAACTTTATGAGGTGGTATTACCAAGAGTTCTCGGACGAGCCGGGTGGTCTGGGACCAAGACCAAGACGCTACATTTCGGGCTACCATGGGACAGAGTCCCTCACGCCCACATCAGAAAATAGTTATGTCAGCTGTTGGTAGATGTTGAAGATAGCAAGATCATAGCATAGCAATCTGCCTCGTGGGGTTGCTTGGTTGAGATCAGGGACGACTCTGGAGTCGTCTTCGTCTTGGAGTGGCGAAGTACTGCGGCTGGAATCTAAGCAAGGGGAGGAGGGCGGGGCCAAAAAGGCTGGGACCAATAGAAAATGTAGGCACAGTGTGGGCTAAGATCAGAGGTTGATCAACGTTAATATAAGTTTGAAATAAGCAAGTCTACAATAAAGGGATTTAATTTAAATAAATAGATTTAACTGTTACAGCGTAACTAAGAAGGTAGAAATTAATAATTATTAATTTATAAATAAGTGGCAAAAACACACTGCGCTACAGGCGCGGTTACTGCAAATTTCCGATCTAGTTGTAAAGAAAAAAGGCCCTTTTCAGGGACACGGGTGAGCAATTTTTGAGAAATTTAAATATGATCTAAAATATAAAACACACAGGTGTGAGACCGGGCTGGCACAGCATGAAGAATAAGTCAAAGCATAGTAAAAGTCAAGTTCCGAAAGGGAATACGTGGCAGAGCCAGGTGCAAAGTTAGGGGGGGGGGGGGGCGCATCTGCAAGAGCATGAAAGCTCTCGTAGATGAACCAGACCAAGTCAATTTGCGTAGTCGCCGTACGCAGTTTTGGAAGCGCTCTTTTGAACGCTTCAAGAAGTAAGTTTTTGTCTAAAGTATTTCTCATATCAATGAGGGTCATAAAAAAGTCGGTGTAGTTGATAGCATTGCTATCAACTAATTTGGAATTTTGGTTGGCGACGGCTGGGACCGACGGTTTAGAAATTTGATCGGTATTTTTGGAGATATTAGAGTTATTACTAGCCAGTTGAGAGTCCATTGGTTCCTGGGGACCAGAAACGACTTTGGCAAAGTTTAAATTGGGCTGTATGCCAGCAGGTCGGAATGAACGACGGTTCCCTGGGTCTAATCCAGGGGGGGGGGGGTGCACTTTGGCTGAATTTAGAGTTATACTGGGGTTTGTCCCTATGTCTCATAGTCACAGGCGAGTTGCCCGGGTTTTTCGGGCAGCCCCGCCAGCTAGCAGAATGTGCGCCTCCGCAGTTGCAGCACTGCTTGAAGTCGGCTTTGCATTCAGCGGCGGTGTGGGGTCCTGCACATTTGACGCAGCGCCGTGGTAGCCTACATGCCAGACTGCTATGGTAAAAACCATTGCACGAATGACATTGGCTAGCAAAGCCTCTGCGCCCCATGTAGGGCTCCACAGTCACTCCTGTGCCTATGAGCACAGATATTTTGAAAAGTTCGTCCGGGTTAGTCCCGGGAGCTAATTGAAGGTAATACAGGGGTAGTGGCTGTCTGATTCCTCTTTTTGTGAGTCTTACTATACTAAGCACTTGGTATTCAAGGGCTTCCATACAGCCTTTTATGAGATCCATATCAGTGTTAATGGGGAGTCCCCTGATAACACATCTGACCGGAAGGTCCTCTTTTAAAGAGAAGGTCTTGAAGGGAGCATGGCTCTTAGTCAGAAAATTTACACAATCACGATGTTCTTCTTCATTTTGGACAATTATTCTAAAGAATTGTCGGTCCAGGACCGGAACAATATCAGGAGCATACCTTTTAAGGTTGAAAATAATAGACGGCCACTCTGGGCAGGCAGCACTAACGAAAATGGGTGGTAAAGTCTGGGGTTTCGGCAAGTTTGCCGCGTGGTCGTTCATTCCAGTACCGGTCGAGCTATGATTGGTTGTCTCAGAATCCGTTGAACGATTACGTTTCCTGTTAGCTTTGGAAGTCTTGTGGATAAATCCTTCAGCATCCGTATAAGTACGGGGATTAGTTAAGTTATTAGAATTAAATGTATTAGTATTTTGATCAATGTTTGAGTTACAGTCTAGATTAGTGCCGGTATTAGCTTCGGCAGGGTCTAATTCCATAGTATCAGTTTTTTGGCACGTGGCCAGCTTGGTATTGGAGTTTGAGTTTAGGTTTGCATTTGAGTTAGTTTTAGAGTTAGTTTTTAAGTTTGCATCTATAGATTTAGTAGTTTTATCGCTATTAAGTTTTGAATTATCAGAATCCTGATTATTAAATGTAGTATCGGTGGCTTTAGAAGCCTTAGTTTTAGGGGGGAGGGGGGGTAGCTAAGACATGCTTACCATCCGAGTACTCCGCCATGTTGCCAGGCTTGGTCATCTCATCTTTAGTAGAGTCAGAGTTGATTCCTTGAATGGCCGCTCTTTTGGCAGAAACTTTCTTTTCTAGATCGGCAATCTGCTGCTCGAGATAACTATAGTTCACATTAGTTGTGTTAGGATCGAAGCACATTTCCATTGAATCGCCACTCTTGTGTGATACGATCGCGTTTTTCTTTCCCATGTCGGGAGCTCGCTCTGACACAACCTATCCGCACGGAGTCCAAGCTCCGAATCCCCGGGTGGTCTGGGCTTTCGACACTAAACCAAGCGTTTTTCGTCAGAGTTTACCGGGTCGGAAATGAAATGTAAAGGCGCCAGTGGGCGCTTAATGGTGAAACCGACGAGGTGAGGCGAAAACACAAGAATGACTTGGAAGTTATTAAATGACATTTAATAAACAATAATTACAGCGATGACTCCGAAGAGAGACCGCCAACCTGAATGCATGTCTCACAGCGGCGATGGAGGGATTGGCGAACTCCCTCGAACAGACCAGACATGTCGCGCCCTTCGGCAGCAGCGGCCGAAATGGTGGCGACGAGTTCCTCTTCAGATTCAATAGGAGTGTCATAGACGAGACTCTTGAGATATCCCCACAGAAAAGAGTCAACACGACAGATCGGACAATCGTGGGGGGCCAAGCAATGCAACCATCTCACCCAATCCATCGGAATAACTGCTGCGATATGATTAGGCCAAACATTCGGTGTTACAAAAATTTGCATAACGGTTCTCTGTCTCTAAATAAAATTTGCATACGTGGTTTTCTTATTCAGCCAGAAAATAACAACCAGAATGACACTTTTAAGTTTGCGGAGCGACCGCTTCCCAACAAGTAAGCGCCCTGTAACGCCTTTACGTTATATTTCCCGACCCGGTAAACTAGGACAAAAAATACTTGGTTTGGTGTGTACTACCACCTCGTAAAGTTTAGATCATCCTTTTTTAATCACCCTATATATATATACACAATCTAAGACAAAATTGCCCACGCATCCCGCAAAATAATCCGATAGTAACGAAACTGCACATGCAAACACCTGTCGACCGAATATGCAAATGATCAAAAATTCGCAGCCAATGAACGAATAGTCGAAATTACAGCGCATTGAAACTGAGCACCATGGGGGTGTATATAAGAAGCGAACCTCGCTTTCAGGAACAAAACGCACAGTGGATTTCGATTGCATTTACGTACCTTGATTCTAACAATGCATTGCCGGCGAATTCGCGGCCACTACGAAGGAGTTTGAAAGAGGACGTGCGGTCGGATTGCATGAGGCTGGATGGACACACAGACGAATCGCTCGGCATTTGGGTGGGAGCGATGCAGCAATTAGACGATGTTGGCAGGAATGGATCTGGAATGGCAGATTTCAGCGGGCAGCGGACGGGAAGATAGAGCGGTTTTCGGAGCCGCTGTGACAACACGAGATTCGTCATTATCAGCCATCCAACGTGTGAAAAACACGGAAGTGACCACCCGGACCATTAATAGAAGACTACAGGAGCGGAATCTATACTCGCAGCTCCCATTACGCCGCTTACTACTGACCAGTATGCACCGTCAACAGCGATTGCAATGGTGTCGGGCCCGATCAACGCGGAATTGTTCGGATTGGGAACGAATTGCCTTCAGTGATGAGTCCCGTTTCGAACTGAGTCCCGACGACCAGCGCAGACGTGTCTGGAGACATTCCAGACATAATCAGGATCCTGCTCTTACTCTCACACGGCTCGACAACAGGGTGTTATGGTCGGGGGTGCCATTTTGTTTGATAGCCGGCTGGACCCCATTGATAGTCATCCGTGGAACCATCACAGCACAGCGGTACGTTGTCAACATTCTACGATCCATTGTATTGCCATTTCTTTCGCAACACCCCGGGCTAACCTTTCAACAAGATGCCAGGTCACACACGGCACGCCTTTCCATTGATTGTCTGAGTGCTTACGACACATCTTCTTAGCCAGCCAGATCCCCATATCTCTCGCATATTGAGCACATTTGGGCTGAAATGGGGCGTCGCCTGCGACCCTCCCAGTATGTAAACGAATTAGTTTGTCAATTGGGGGTTATTTGGAACCATATCCTTCAGAACACCGTCCGGCAACTTTATGCATCAATGCCACGTCGGGAAACGGCTTGTATCAAGGCCAGAAGTGGACCAACACCATATTGACGTGCTCACTTTGTGCATATCTTTCAATGCAATAAATCATCCAATTATTCTAAAATTCTAATCATTTCTGTTTCTATACATCCACATTACACGTATCAAATTTTGTCTCATTAGGATAATTCTTTCTTGGTGCGTTGATTTTTTTGTCTTAGAGTGTATATATATATATATATACACACACTCTATGTATTAGAAATATGTAATAATAAAAAAATTTATGTAATAATAATAAAAATTCAAGTAATATTAACATACGTTGTACATATATACATACATATATATATATATATATATATATATATATATATATATATATATATATATATATAATGTATGTATATAACTATAGAATTTATCGATGCATGTACTGTATTCTTTTATAGGTGATGTAAAAGAAAAAGGTCAAGTTATAAAGAACAGCGTTTCTTTGTTGTTTCATTATTTAAGATGAAACACAAGCGCGGACAAGGATACACAGAACAGAATACATCGTGACAGTAATGTGTTTGCGCGCTTCCGGCAGTACTCCACAGTATTGGACGGGAAGACACTATGAATCAATATGTTTCAAATGTCAGATAATATTGTCGAATATACAGATACTGATTTGTTTCGGCATTCATCATTGCATTGGCTTTTTCATGCATATTCAGTCAAAGGATGTTATAACGAAATCGAAGGTGTCTTCTAATTCCTTCGTTATAGTATTTTTCTAATAACGTTGTAACGAAATTTATTTGTATTTTTTTAGACATTTTTTTTTTATTACAGTTTCTTTAAATTTTGCTATTAACGTTTATAAAGTTTCATGAAATATTTTACCAATGCGTAATACATACACGACCTGTTAGACAGAGAAGAAGTGTTTTTAAACAAACACTTATTAAAAAAAGAGTTATCTTATTTTTTAAAAAGTTTAATTTTGTTTAACGATGCTTAATGAGACTTAATGAGAGATGCTTAATGAGACGAATAGGGTGCTTAGCGTCGAAAATGGTTGTGTCGATTAAAATGGGTCCACTTAGGTCCTTTCTGATTGAGTTTCAGCCTTTTGTGTGCCGAGTGGGGTCTTCGGGAGGGGCTCTGATAAACTCTAGCGCCATCTCCCGATTGTACCTCATTCATGGAATCAGCAATCCCAAAATAAATTGCATGAAATAAAGCCCTTAGTACAAAAGTGGACTAGTTCTCAGTGTAGAAAACTTGATGATAAAAATCTCATTTGACTACACACAACGAAATACTTTTTGAAATCATATAAAAAAATCTGATGTGGGCAGCACATGACTTTCCCTGCAGACTCAAATTCATATTCCTTTATTTCTTTAATAATGCATTAAATTGAGTTCAACTGCACGAAATAACACTAAATTTGCATTTTTAATTCAATTTCTGTTTTTATTTGGTAATTGAATATTTTTCCAAAGGAGACATAACAAAAATGCAAAAAATCTCTAATATTTCGAGAATGGTAAATCCTAGAGAAATGGAGTTGTTCTTATTCTTTCAAAAATTACGTATGAAACAAGCATTTAATGGATACATTTGAACATACGTAGTCTATATTTTGAGATTTTGGCGATTTTTGCGGGCCATTTCGTAAAAAAAGGCAGGTTGTTCTTTTCCGAATCGTACCAAAATCTAATCAGCACCAGAGTATCCAACAAGTAACTTAGCTCCCAAACTTTGTGAAATTGGGTCAATTAGTATTTCAGCTAGAGTGGATACATGAGATTTTTGAGGGCCATTTCGCAAAAAAAGGCGGGTTCTTTTTTTCTGAATCGTACTAAAAACTAATCAGCACCAGGGTCACACCCAAGTGACTTACCTACCAAATTTTAGGAAATTCGATACATTAGTTTTTGAGCTAGAGTGGATACATACATTGCGCAGGCAGAAAAACACACAGACTTACAGACACACACACAGGCGTCACGCTGAAAAGAGTATTTTCGTATTCTAGAGGTCCCAGAACGTGTAGATTCGTCGAAAACTCGAGTTGCGACTTTCGGCATGATTCCAATACTTTCCCTATATATTAACATGCATTGCAGGGAAAGTAATAGGTACTTTACAAAAATATTGTAGTTATAAAATATCACATTTTTTTTATGAAAACATCCAGTGGTAGAATAGAAAAAAAATTAAAAGTATATTTTCAAGTGCAAAGCGATATATTAATTACTCTACGTTATTTTAAATTTTAGTCTTAGTCATAGAAATTGTTCATTCTGCATTATATCGGGAAAATTTCACTCTTTAACCCTTTCATTCCCATTGTTGCTCCTGAGCAACATAGTTTTTAATCTTGTATATTAAAAAACTATTTATTTTTTATGGATATTAATTGATATATTATTAATCGTAAATGTTTCAAGTTACTAAAAAATCCAATAGATGGTGCCTCCATGTAGTTTGTATTTTTATTTAGAAAGAAATGCGAACGGGCGTCAGTGCATTTTTTTGCACGTTGTGATTGAGTGTTTTCCTTCCTTGTGTTCTCATAAATTTCATATTGTTTTAGCTGTTTTAAAAGCTTGAAAACTGGATGATTTATTAAATAAAGGTACGTACTTTAATTCCATGTAGTTTTTTTTGCAGTTGGGGCATATAATTTACTGAAACTGTGATTCAAATAAGGGTGTTGCTCTAGAGCAACACTGGGAAGAAACGGCTGTTTTTATTCAAAATCGAGTAGCAACGATTTATCGCTGCAAAGTGAAATATTTATGTTCAGATGCTTAAAAGTTATTTTTTTTTACAATGTGAATACTTTAAAGCAGTAGCGGGCCCAGGGGGGAGGGGGTCCTTCTCCCCCCTCAAAATTTAGTAAATGCATGGTAAATTTTTACTTTTATTAGGTTTGTTTTGCTTGCAACGTCAAAAAAAAATTCTTAATACTATACTTTTTTTGGGTAGTGATGAAGAAGATTCAGAAGAAAGAGGCTTAGAAAGTGATAAGGATATTTCAGATAAAAGACAAATGAATGAATTGCAGTTTGAAATTCTCAAAAAAGATGATTCTATGACTGATAATTTAGAAAATGATATTATGACGAATAAATCATCACACCATTATTCTAAACCTAAAGACAAGAAGAATAATTCAAAAGGAAGAAAGGTTAGAAGAAAGTTGACTCATATCGACGAAAATGAACATGCAGAGGAAATTCCTTTCTATGGAGAATTGCATGATCCTCCGGATGATGTTTATACGCCGTATCAATATTTTTATCAATTATTTGATGAAGAAATGATCAATCTAACTTGTATTCAATGCAAAAATATGAGGGAAGTTCAGCTAAATTCATAACGGAGGAAATGCGGAAATTCATAGGTATACTTTTACCATCAGGTATAGTAAAAATGTCCTCTTATCGCCTGTTTTGGCAAGCGGAAACGCGATACCCTCCTGTTTCATATGTAATGAGTCGTAATAGATTTGAAGAAATATCTTCAGTTCTCCACTTCAATGATAATACGAATAAAAAAACTCGCGATGATCCATTATATGATAGGCTTTTTAAAATAAAACATATAATTGATAAATTTCGTAAAAATTTGCAAGATATCGCAGAGTATCGGCGAACAGATTATACCATTCAAAGGTAGAAATTCAATGAAGTAGTATAACAAGGCTAAACGTCATAAAAGGGGATTTAAAGTTTTCACTGGAACGAGTTCGTCTGGTATAATGCACAATTTTAAAATTTATCAAGGAAAGGACACATCTGAAGATCATGGACTTGGGATTTCTGGAGATATTGTGTTAGACCTCATTGATGGATTGTCGCCAGAAAAAAAATTCAAAGTGTGTTTTGACAATTGGTTTTCATCATTAAAATTAATAGATGAACTCCAAAGAAGATGAATCATGAGTGTGTCCACTATAAGAAAAGATAGATTAGAAAATTGTCCCATAAGAGAGGAAAAAGAAGTAAAGTTACAAAGAGGTTCGGCAGATTGCGTCAGAGATGAAAACACAGGGACAGAAGTAGTTAGTTGGAAGGATAACAAGATACTAACTTTAGCATCAAATTACGCAGGTGTCACTCCACAAGATGCTTGTAAAAGATGTAATGCAAAAGAAAAAAAAGGTTCCCGACGTAGACAGGCCATACATTGTGCAGAAATATAATAAGTATATGGGAGGTGTGGATTTGGCCGATATGTTTATAGAACTATATCGAATAGACCACAAGTCAAAAAGGAGGTATATGAGAATATTTTATTGGGTGTTGGATGCATCAGTAGTAAACAGTTGGCTACTATATAAACAACACTGTTTGCAAATTAACAAAAAGAAGAAGGAAATAAATCCTTTGGTAAATTTTAGATCATATATCTGCCAGGCTTTATCTACATCGCGAAAAAATAAGAACAAGAGTTATGATAGTAACCTCACAACAACCAAAAGCCATATTGCAACAATTAAAAACCCAGTTGCCAGACGTCCAATTCCTGACGTTTGTTATGATGAACAAAATCACCATAACCCAACAAAACAAAGGTGCAAATTCTGCAAAAATGGCTTTTCTTTTGTATTTTGCAGCAAATGCAATGTTCACTTGTGTTTTGTTCCAAAAAGAAACTGTTTTATAGATTTTCATATGAAAAAAGCCTAAATAGATTGGAAAAACTTGCTATTTTCCCTGTATGAGATATTGAAGCATTAATGCCCACATATGCCCAATGTTGCTCCTGAGCAACATGCTGTAACTTTCAGAAAAATGCAAGTATTAATTTTTTTTTGCCTAAAATGTGTTGTAATGCTTCAATGTGATGACATATTATCAATCGCACCATTTCTGTTCAGCAGAAAATTTTTGGGAATGAAAGGGTTAATACAGATAATGAAAGACACCAGGTGAAAATATTAGACAGTTAAGTATATCCCTTTAATAATGTGTTTAGCATTGAAAATATGTGTCTTAATCAAAAATTGACACAGTTAGATTTTGTCCCATAATTAGGTTCTATCCCACATTTTTTTATGAGAAACATCCAGTGGTAGATAAAAAAAAATCTGATGTGAGCAGCACATGACTTTCCCTGCAGACTTATATTAACGTTATATTTATTTTAACTAAATTTATTTCACTTTTAATTCAATTTTCGTTTTCATTCGGTAACCGGGATTATTTTCAAAGGTAGCGTAGGGAAAGTACGAAAAACTAAAATATCTCGAGAACGACTAGTCCTAGTATAATGGGGTTGGTCTTATTCTTTTCGTCGTTAAAAATTACGTATTAAATCAGCCCCGTGCAGTATGTGGCCTGGCATTGTCCTGCTGAAAAAACAGTCCAGGTCTGGTTGACAGATATGGCTGTACCACAGGTCTCACAATGTCAGAGACTCATTGTTGTGTCGTGATACTGCCAGAAACGTGGATCAAAGGCATTCGTCCACCCAATGTTATACCACCCCAAATCATGGTACCATTTAGGGGGTCTGTGTGGCGACTGATAGGAAAAGCTTCCTAGTGGCGTTGTTGAAAGCGCCGCTATACGCGGGTACGGCCATCTGGCATGCCAAAACAGAATCGTTATTCATACGTGAACAGAATGTTTCGCCCTTCTGTCGACCAAGTGCGTCTCATTGGACACCACCGGAGGCGACGTAACCGGTGAAGACGTTGAAACGGTAGGTGTCGATGAGGTCGTCTACCTCGGAGTCCTACGTCATGCAAACAGTTTCGAATTATTTGCGTCGAAACCACGTTACCTGTAGTGTGGGATAAATGTTGTTGTAACACGGATGCTGTGGTAAACGATAAACGACTCCCGCGCAACGCTTCTCAGAAGCATACGATCTTCACGCGGTGTGGTACACCTTGAAGCTATGCTACCTGATCTTCGTGTCGTTTCGTTGTCTCTCACGAACCGTAAAGCACAACCGTGCTCATACCACGACCCAATAGTTCAGCGGATGATCTTCCATCTTCACGTAAGGCAGCGATGTGTTGCGGTACTCGGCATACTGTGACGAGTTTTACAATCTGACATCAATGACGCTATACAATTTGGCTGTGATATCGCCCCTCCTTGACCTAACGCTTTTATGCTGCTCGGCAAGGTGCTACGTCACTATGCTTAAACTGTGATCATTTGCATATCTCGCCTTGCTGTTTCCATTGCCTGATGTACATAAAGCTACACCTGCAACTTTATGGTGTTGCGATTTTAGTGGTGAGCAGTGTAATATAGGGTTAGTATAGCCTACTGGTTATAGTGAAAGGATGGCACGAGGAGGACCCGAGTTTGATCTTCACCGCCGCCCAAAACTATCCTCGTGTTTACGCGGAGTATGGACACGATATATTTGTAGATCCGAAAATTCTTTTGAGGGGTGATGGGGTAGGACCCCTGTGATTGGCACCCCATTACATTCCGGATTAACTGGGCGGTTAATGGAGGCAACAGAATCCGAACTTTGTGGTGCGTAAGCGCAGCAGAAAAATGCTGCATGATTCAGCCTCGAAATTAGAGAATGGTTTAATTTTTAAGGGCTCGACTATTGGAGAAAATATTATTTGATGCTGGCTGTGTGGAATGACTGCCGTCGTCGGTAAGCACTAAAGCTCCTCTAAATACAGGCTGACATATCAAATCATGTTTATTAATTACAATTAGCTTATATTTTGCGCGACTCTAAATTGACAATGATCAGTATTTATAGCATCTGAAATAAACAATAGAGCTCAATATATTAAAATATTTTAACAATTAATTCAGTAATTTGGAATCTTTTTCGTTTATTGAGCGTCATATTTGTAATTCTGACACTATGTTCTTCGATCTGGGGCAAATATGGCCAAGTTGGCGATAGTTTACTAAATGAGTCTCAAAATTTGTCAGGTTTATCGCCAAGAATTACTGGCAAACGGAGAGAAGCGCTTTTCTTATACGTAAACGACTATTGGCGAATTGTCATGCGGCAAAATATAAAACTATTACCCAAAGTATCTTCTCTCATTAGTGGAACGAACTACATCCACGAGAATAATGTTAACACATTGATAGCATAATGTTACGTGAGAAGTGAACCTCTCTCACAATATTTAATACCTTTTAATTTTATGTGACTTTTTTGTTAAATTTATTTGAAAAATGTGCAATGTCTCGAGAAAGGTTCATTCTAGCTTTCTAAAGTCTGTCCATTCGTTTTCGAATGCGAAAACTACATAAGAAATGAGTATTTAAGTAACATTAATGGGTTTTTTGAGTTTTTGATGATTTTTTCAAAATTTCATTCGAAAATTGGGGGGGGGGTCTTCCAAACATTTGATTGCGTTTAGAATCAATAGAGTTCCAGAATTCGCTGATTGTAATATCTGTACTAAATTTCGTCCAAAACGTTCGTAAGATATCACCTCCACACGCTCATGGACACACAATATTTGTTAATCTGTAACGATATTTGTTTATCTGTAACGGTATTTGTTGATCTGTATGAAGCATTATGTATCGAACATAACAGATTTTTTTACCGTCATTAATATTTATACAACTTACAATCAATGCAATTATTTAAAAAGACAACGATTTCAAGGATTAACTGTAAAGAACCACCCAATTCTTCCCTAAACAATTGCCAAGATGTGATTTTAAAGATGATCATTTCCCCAAAATATGTCATTAATAAAAATAAAGCACAATTCTATTCACATTAATAATAATATAAGCGGTATTTAAATATAAGAGCATACATTTATTAAAAGAGGATAGACTTATTTAATTTTCTAATTTGGCAAAACGCAACACCATAAAGCCATTATTTTAAATGTTCTTTAAAGAATGTGACCTTCACAAAGAGCTTAAGTAATTAATTTATTCTTATTGTGACACTTTTATCTCTTGCCATTTTAAAAGACGTGAAAGAAGTTTCGTATGTTTCAAATAAAGTGAGTCAAATGACATATTTAAAGTATTAAATAGCGAGAATTCTATTACTTTCCCTACTTAAATAGCGAAAAGTATTGTTATCGGGCGATAACTTTAATTCAAGTTTTCAATAAAAGAAGGCGTTTTAAGCAAACGAATGTAAAATCTCGAATAGAACGTTTTTGAAGTGATGTCTGTGTGTATATATGTTAGTGTGCGTGTATGTATGTTAACGTGTATGTGTGTATATATGTATGTTAGTGTGTGTATGTATGTCTGTATGTCGATGTGTGTGTATGTATGTATGTAACTCGATGTGTGTATGCATGTATGTTAGTGTATGTGTAGAGTGTGTGTACGTATGTATGTTAGTGTATGTATGTTAATGTATGTATGTTAGTGTGTATGTGTGTATGTATGTATGTTTGTTGATGTGTGTGTATGTATGTCGATGTGTGTATATGTATGCTAACGTGCATGTGTGTTAATGTGTGTATATATATGTATGTTAGTGTGTGTATGTATGTCTGTATGTCGATGTGTGTGTATGTATGTGGATGTGTGTATGTAACTCGATGTGTGTATGCATGTTAGTGTGTATGCATGTTAGTGCGTGTGTATGAATGTTAGTATATGTGTGTATATCAGTATGTGTGTGTGTGTGTATGTATGTGTGTGTGTGTATGTATGTTAGAGTGTGTGTACATATGTTAGTGTATGTATGTTAATGTATGTATGTATGTTAGTGTGTATGTATGTTTGTTGATGTGTGTGTATGTATATCGATGTGTGTGTATGTATGTCGATGTATGTATGTGTTAGTGTGTGTGTATGCAAGTCAGTATGTGTGTGTAAATGTGTTAGTGTGTGTGTATGCAAGTCAGTATGTGTGTGTAAATGTGTGTGTGTGTGTGTGTTGTAAGTATGTTTTTAACAGCGAATGGAATAAAGTCAAGCTCAATATTCTAGGACTAACCGTTTTCGAGATATTTTAGTTTTTTCATTGTTTAAAAATACGTTCAGTATCCAAATCAAAACGAAAATTGAATTAAAACTACAAATTCAAATAATTACTCATGTAATTTTGTGCAATCCAACTGAATTTAATGAATTATTAATAGTGTAGATGAACTCTTTTTAACTCTGTATGGAAAGCCATGTGTAGCCCACATCAGCATTTTATGCCTCTCGAACGAATACATCTAATCAAGTGCAATGTGTTGTAATTATTTTCATTGGTCTGTTGAATTTTCAAAGAGTTTAAATCAGGAAATACTTTTAAGTTCACCACTGATCTAAAATATTTAACTTCTATACATATATTATTATACAGGATGATTAAAAAAAGATGGGCCAAACTTTACGAGGTAATAGTACACACCAACCCAAGCATTTTTAGTCATAGTTTACCGGGTCGGAAGTGAAAAAATAAAGGCATTACTGGGAGTTTGTTTGTTGAGCAGAACAGCGTCATTCTGGGTGTTATTTTCTAGTTGAAGAAGAAAACCATGTACAACAAACTCCCGATTATCAGCGGAATAGGGTGGCGCGACAACCACGGATAAGCGAATTTCGCGGATAATCCGCAAAATAGCTGGAAAAGGACAAAAATCCACACACAAAAGCATTTAAACCATTTTTAAGAATCATAATATAGTAGCACATACTTATACACATAGAGTTGTGACTTCATAAACGGTATCCTTAAGTTTTTACAAAAAAGTCGGTTAATTGTTTTTGTTTTTTCGTTTCGATGCTCCTCTTCTTTATTTGCGATTGAAGTTTTTTTAACAGCATCTTGTTGCAAAGTGATGAATCGTCTTGCTCCTCTATGTATTTAATGATTCCATCAATGTGAGTTAGCGCTTCATCATGGCTCATTTTCTTCTGCATCCCTTCTCCCTCATCTTCTTCATCGTTCTCAGCCGAAACCACACCTTTTTCTCCGGCTATGATTTCTTCATCGGTAAGATGTTCGAAGCCTGGATCGTTTGCGTCACAATTAATCCACTCAACGATGTTATCTTCATCCACGTTACTTCGTCCAGGAACAGATTTTGCTAAATTTGCCAAATCACCAGTAACTTTCTCGTCTTCTTCTTCCTGTGGAGACTCTGACGTTTTTTCCACATTTGGCAAAATTTTTCTCCAGGACTTTACTAAAGTCGTTATCTTAACCGTATTCCAAGCAGTGTTGATGTCATAAATGCTGTCAAGAATCGTGTAGTCCTTCCAGAAGCCCTGGAGATCGCCCCCCTCTTCAATCCGTTTTTTCAATAAGTTGGTTCGATACCTTTTCTTCATAGAAGCAATAACTCCCTGGTCCATGGGCTGGATAAGTGCCGTGACGTTAGGTCGCAAAAACTTGACGAAAAAATTTCCATCTTCTGATTTCAGAATACTTTCTCCTGGGTGAGCCGAGGCGTTGTCAAACAACAATATGGCTTTTTCGGGTAGGTTTTTAGACTCGAGATGCTCTCTCACTTGGGGAATGAATTTTTTTCGAACCATTCCTGAAATATTTCTTGAATCATCCAGGCTTTTTTTTTTGGTTAAAGTGATGAACTGGAAGGTTTTCAGCTCTTATACCTTGGAATAGGAACAATCCAATTGTTGCTCTAAAAATAGATTTTGCATTTGTTGATTATGAAAGGCGTGTTGCGTGTTTATTTCTCTACATTCCGTAAATGATCGTCGCAAAAAAAAAATCGCGGAAGACAGTACGGATAATCCGCAAAACGGATAATCGGGAGTTTACTGTATGCCAATTTCATCTGAGGAAAAGAAGAAGAACCCTCATGTAAATTTACGTAATTGGGAGGGAAGTAAGGAACTATGTGGACGTCATTTTTCCGATGGATTGGACGAGGTGGTCCCATAGCTTGCCCCCCACAATGGCCCGAGTTGTCGTGTCTTGACTTCCTTTTGTGGGGAATATTTCAAGAATTCCGTCTATGACACTCCCTACATCTGGAGAGGAATTCGCCACCAGAATTTCGGCCGCTGCTAGCTGGTCTGTTCGAGACCAGGCATGAACAGACATGCCGCGTCTGTACCACAGAGTTCGTCAATCCTTCCATCGCCGCTGTGCGAGGTGCATTCAGGTTGGCGGTCGGTCTTTTGAGTCATTACTGTAATTATTGTTTATTGAATGTCATTTTGTAACTTCAAAGTCCTTGTTGTGCTTTCGCCTCACCTCATCAGTTTCACCATGAAGCGCCCACTGGCGCCTTTACGTTTCATTTCCGACCCGGTGAACTGTGACTAAGAATGTTTGGTTTGGTGTGTGCTACCACCTCGTAAGGTCTGGCCTATCTTTTTTGAATCACCGTATATACTTAAAGAGCCTGAGGATACGAATTTCTGACAGGTATTAATTGCCTTCCCTATACGTATTTTGTTCGTTCCTGATATTACTAATTAGACAATCTTCTACAGATTTGTAATAGACATTTTTCTTCTAACTCGCTATTTTGCCGAATTCGCTATCTTAACTTTTTAATTCGCCACTGGGGACTCTGTAATTCACTTTTATTCGATCGGACATGATCACTTTACTACAGATAAACCTAGCATGTACACTCACTGACCTTTCCTTACAAAGTTATTGAGGTGCTTAAGGACCCTGTATATCTGACTATTACACTTATTACATACAATCAACTTAATCTTTAAAGAAATGTGATCACAACAACTGCGATAATTTACCATAAAGAGCGATTTAACACAACCAATCAACATTCACGCGATTAGTTAAAATACTCTTATGACCATTTAATCTTACTTATGCTAAATATGAGAAGAAAATCTAATCCCATTCACTTTTCAACCATCCATTAAGGACGCGAGTCATTAATGAAGTATATATATTAAACCCCGTTACTTTAATTTTCTGATTTCGAAAATAAGTTTTTATGAAGCGAACATTTTAAAGCGATCTTTACACATAAAATAACCTTCGTAAGAATCTTGGGACATTAATTTGTTAACATCTCGTGACACTTTTATCTCTGGCCATTTTTTATAAACACTGCGTAGGTTGTAAATAATTTGAATCTAAATTGAGGGGGGTTTAAGGTATTTTATAGCAAAGATTCTATTTTTTAATCATGAAAGAATTTCTTAAGATGCTCATTATTTTTACCTGAATTAACTGAAATGTGGCTCAACTCGACTTTTTCATACCACAATTCATTTTTTTTTCTTTTTTCAAATTTTACAAGAAAAAAATCTGAAAAATCGGTATTGTGGACCCAAATTATTGCAGCTGTAGCATATTACCCTTCACTTAAAAGAGCTTGGAATTCGATTGAAACCATACTTGACAATGTACCCTCCGGGGGAGAGTAACTTGTTCCCCCCCCCCTCGACGAGGGGCTAATGACGCTTGAACAAAAAAAGTTGTTTTGCGGCCATTTTTCAACAGAGTGATCAAAACTCTGAAGTCTCGTAATCACCGAGCCTTAAATAAACCCTTTTATGTATTATTAAATTAAAGACAACCAATCATAGGTTTAAAAAGTCATTTAATTTAAGCCACCTTTCTTGACGCACAAAAGTTTACAAATCCAAAGCGCTTTCGGGCATCACCATACCCTTCATAGAAAAATACAGTGCCATCAAATGCTTACATATAGCCCAAATCGACAGGCAAAATTTACATATTATTCATTTACGTTTTTACAATAATTACAATATATAATTAAAAAAAAAGTATTTAACATTTTAATAATTATTAAATACAAATACAAACATCTGATACGGGCGACACATGACTTTCCTTATGTAATGCAATGAATTTACTATTTTTACAATAAAAAAATAGGTTTTTCTTATAGTAGCTATTTATATTCTTGCCAAGAAATAAAATTTTCGGCAATGAGTCGTCATTTTCACTGATTTAGTGTCATTTTTATCCATTTGGCGAGATTTCCGTTAATTTAGCAACATTTAAAAAAGTCGCCAAGTTAGTGACATTCCGCCAAATTCGGCGCCAAAATCTCGCCAAGCGTTATGGATGGAGAAATAAGTTATTCTTATTGCAGATAAATAACTATTGGAAAAGTATTACTAAAAGTATAACTATTGGAAAAGTATTAAGTATTATTAGTATCTTTTCTCATGAATGGAACGAGCTAGATCCACGAAAATGATATCACCCAATTTATCGCATGTTATTACATACGAAAAGTAAACATGTTTCTCAACAGTTAATATATTTTTTTTAATTTATGGGATTTTTTGATAAATTTATTTAAAAAATGTGCAATATCTCGAGAACGGTTTATGCTAACGTGCGAAAGTTTATGTCAGTCGTTTTTTAAGGAAAAATTACATTAGAAATGTCTATTTGCGTAACTTTATTAAGGGTTTTAATTTTTTGATGATTTTTTCAAAATTTTACTCGACAATTTAGGGAGTTCTGAACATTCGATTACGTTTAAAAACAATAGGCGTCCAGTGTTTATAGATAGTGATTTTTGTACCAAATTTGGTTCAAATCGGTCCATTCGTTCGTCAGTTATCGTCTCCACACACACACACACACACACACACACACAAACACAGACATCACTTCAAAAATGTTCGATTCGTGATCAGGGATGCTTGAAACGTGCTCTCCCGTCGAAAACTCGAATTCGAATTTTCGACTCCGTCACAATACTTTCCTTATACATTATGTATATAAGGGAAGTATGTCGATGAAGCACAAACTACATCAAAAGATAAAGTCACAGAAAACTATGTAAAGGTTTGATACACATGGAGTCGCCCGGCCGTCCAATTTGTTGCTCATGTCCTCTGGATGAGTCGGACGGTCTGGGTCTTCAACCTTCAACACATGGAGTCGAGAACGAGACGCCAAGCATAACTTAAGAGTCTGAACAGGATAAAAATTGCAAATAGAATCACGGTATAAATAAATAAACAGGGATTCATAAAGTAAAATATTACGTGGGTTATTGCAACTGATTAAAAGGAACGTTTTTTTTTAAAACAAGAAATGAAAATTATCGTTAATAACATATTGGGAAAGAGCCGTAGATTTTTAACATCCCGAGCATGTTCAGCTAAACGGATGCCGATAGTACATTTAGTACTACTAATATAGAATTTGAAGTTATTATCAGGAGATAAGAGGGGCACAACGTACACCACAGCCTGGCATTTAAAGTTATTTTTATCCTTATATTTATCAGTACGAATCGGGTTTAAACTTAAAATCATGGCAAAAACGAATAAGAGGACGAAAATTCGTAGGGTGATACGGAAGACTAGATTTATACGGCATAAGGTTAACAACAGGAATACGGTCAGTATTAGGTTGAATAAAATTACGGGGAATATGGGCAAACATTTTACAAATAAACTGAAAAGAATAAACGACCTCATGTCCGAGGTTAAAGGTAAAGTTAATTTCAGTAGTCGATATAGAAGAGCAAACGTTAAAGGCACAATTAAAAAAATCTGATGTGGGCAACACATGACTTTCCTTATATAATGTAATGAATTTACTACTTTTACAGTAAAAAAATAGGTTTTTCTTGTAGTAGATACTAATATTCTTTCCAAGATATTGAATTTTCGACAATTAGTCGTCATTTTCATTGATTTAGCATCATTTTTATCCATTTGGCGAGATTTTCATTAATTTGGCAACATTTCAAAAAAGTCGCCAAGTTGGCGACATACCGCCAAATTCGTCGCCAAAATCTCGCCAAGCGTTATGCACTAAGAAAAAAGTTATTCTTACAGCAGATAAATGACTATTGGCGTTCAAATACAAAAGTATTATTCAAAGTATATTTTTTCATGAATGGAACGAGCTAGATCCACGAGAATGATGTCACTCAATGTATCGCATGGTATTACATATGAAAAGTGAACATGTTTCTCAATAGGAATTTTTTTTTTTATGTAACTTTTTCATAATTTTTTTGAAAAATGTACAATATCTTGAGAACGGTTCATGTTAGCGTTCTAAAATTTATGCCAATCGTTTTCTAATGAAAAATTACATAAGAAATGTCTATTTGCGTAACTTTATTAGCGGTTTTGAATTTTTGACGATTTTTTCAAAATTTCATTCGAAAATTTAGGGGGGTTCTGAACATTCGATTATGTATAAAAACAATAGGCTTCCAGTGTTTACGGATTGTGATTTTTGTACCAAATTTGGTTCGAATCGGTTCATTCGTTCGCCAGTTATCGTCTCCACTGACACACCCACACACACACACACACACACACACACACACACACACACATACATCACTTCAAAAATGTTTGATTCGTGATCAGGGATGCTTGAAATGTGCTCTCCCGTCGAAAACTCGAATTCGAATTTTCGACCCCGTCACAATACTTTCCTTATACATTATGTATATAAGGAAAGTAATAAGCGTTAAAAGAGGCTTTTAAAAAAGAAATTGGATGAGATGAGTTAGCAGGAATACAAGAATTAGTAAAAGTGAGTGCACGAAAACTTGAGGTATGAAATCTAAGAGAATTATGGGAAACAAGAACATCTAGGAACGGTAAAGAAAAATTAGACTCATGCTCAACGGTAAAATTAATAGAAGGGTAAAAATCATTAACTCTATCCAAAAGATAAAGGCGGTCACTTAAATTATGATCCCAAATAATAAACACATCATCAACATAACGGCACTAAAGATATGGTTTAAGTGTTTAGAAAGGCAACATCTCATTCTCGAGCTCCTGCGAAACAGCTTCAGCTGGAATGTCTGATAAAGGGCTACCCATAGAGGCACCAGGAGTTTTGTAAATAAATACTATCGCGGAAACCAAAGTAATTAGTCTCCGCTACAATTAAAAAGTCATTTAATAATACCACCTTTCTTGATGTACAAAAGTTTACATCATTTCAAAAATGGTCGAAACGTGTTCAGGAGGTCTTAAAACATATATTGACATCCAAATATCGAAATCGAAAATTTTCGTGAAAACAATACTTTCTCAATACCACGTATGATAAAGTAAACATTGCAACTTAATCTAAAACAATACTATTTATTGTCCAACACATGACTTTTCTTACTAATTTGTTGTGGAAAATTAATAATAACAAGTAAAAGCAAAAACGTAGTCTTAAAGTATACACTTTTATTATATGTATACATATATTAAATGTATGAAAAGTGTATTAATTAAAATATATATAACATAAATGTATGATAAACATAGAAATGCCAAATTTATCCTTTCTAGCTGGTCTCGGTTATTTCGAATGATTCCTTAAAACGAGTCCATTATTAGGGTGTGCTGATCCGATAATGTTGTCTATTTAAATAAAATTTAAAATAATAATGGTACCCATGTTATACGAAGAGATCACGTGAACCACTTCAAAATAAAATAGGACATCCATATTTTTTCCCAAAGTAAAAATCGTGATTTTTAAAATCCTTTTAAATTCATATTGAGTATTGCATCCGTCCTAAAACCGATTTTATTTTTGCATATTTTATGTGTATCTATATTCTGCGCCAACACAATTAAAATATTTTTGAGTTAAAATATTTTTGAGTTAAAATATTTTTGAGTTTTGGGCGCGTAGCCCATTGGTCAGCGCGCTGGAGTTGCACTCGGTTGGCCCGGGTTCGATTCCAGCCACTGTCAAAACTGCCGCCGTGTTCATGCGGAGTACGATCACGTTAAACATGTGGGTCCGAAAGTCCTTCCGAGAGGTTGGTGGTAGGGGAAGGAGGGTACGTTCCCTGTGGATGCTTCCCCCACTGGGTTCCGGTCTAAATTGGGTGGCACTTCCCGACCGTCCAAACAGTTACCTTACACCTTTCTGGTAGGTCGGACGGTCTGGGTTTCAACAACAACAACTAGAACGACGGAAGCGGTCATTTTGACAGCATAACTAACGACTTTGAGAAACGATTTCTCCAAAACGGCTTATCCCAGCCCATTGAAATTTTATGACTTTTCTTATTTTCTTAAAGTTATTGAAAGCAGAGAAGAAAATTATTCTAGGTTTTATAATAAGAGAACAAATCAACGATCTTCCTAGAACGACGGCAGCGTTCAAAGTAGTTATGCGGTCAAAATGACCGCTTCCGTCGTTCTAGTGAATGATCATCAAACTTTGATTATTTATACAACGAAGCTTAATATTGATGGATGCAGAATATAAACAAGTGATTGTAAGATGAGTTGTATAAGAATTGCTGATTTTTTTTCACGCAAAATTATTTAGCTCTGGAGTCAGGAATAAAAGTGATATGAATGAAATATTCATTGCTTACACAGCCAGACTATTCATATTTTGAGGACGTCATTTGAATAAAGTTCATTTTTTTATGAGTTTTAAGTTTTCAAACAGAATAAATTATTATAGTACTGTGATAATTTAAAATATATTAGAGCTGAACGTATCGCATTTATAGATATTTAAATAAAATTGCATTTCAGTTGGAAGGTGTTTCATAATGAATGCTTTATGCATGATTGATCGTTCCTGTTTATACTTCTAATTTCTCAATGATTTGTTAAATTTGAGTTTTAATTTGAAATCTTTTTTAGCTCGCCTACTTAATAGACGCGCTTCCATTCAGAGGCCGGCCTTTTGCTAGTTTATTAATAATTGACTTTTTACTTTCCTTATATACATAATGTATAAGGAAAGTATTGTGACGGGGTCGAAAATTCGAATTCGAGTTTTCGACGGGAGAGCACGTTTCAAGCATCCCTGATCACGAATCAAACATTTTTGAAGTGATGTCTGTGTGTGTGTGTGTGTGTGAAAGTATGTGTGTGTGTGTGTGTGTGTGTGTGTGTGTGTGTGTGTGTGTGTGTGTGTGTGTGTCAGTGAGTCTGTGGAGACGATAACTGACGAACGAATGGACCGATTTGAACAAAATTAGCTACAAAAATCACAATCCGTAAACACTGGAAGCCTATTGTTTTTATACGCAATCGGATGTTCAGAACTCCCCTAAATTTTCGAATGAAATTTTGAAAAAATCGTCAAAAAATCAAAACCGCTAATAAAGTTACGCAAGTAGGCATTTCTTATGTAATTTTTCATTAGAAAACGATTGACATAACTTTTAGAACGCTAACATGAACCGTTCACGAAATATTGTACATTTTTCAAAAAAATTATCAAAAAGTCATATAAAATAAAAAAAAATTTCCTATTGATAAACATGTTCACTTTTCATATGTAATACCATGCGATAAATTGGGTGACATCATTCTCGTGGATCTAGCTCGTTCCATTCATGGAAAAAGATACTTTAAGTAATACTTTTGTATTTGAGCGCCAATAGTCATTTATCTGCTGTAAGAATAACTTATTTCTTCGTCCATAACACTTGGCGAGATTTTGGCGAAGAATTTGGCGGAATGTCGCCAACTTGGCGACTTTTTGAAATGTTGCCAAATTAACGAAATTCTCGCCAAATGGATAAAAATGACGTTAAATCAATGAAAATGACGACTAATTGTCGAAAATTCAATATCTTGGAAGGAATATTAGTATCTACTATAAGAAAAACCTATGTTTTTTACTGTAAAAGTACTAAATTCATTACATTATACAAGGAAAGTCATGTGTTGCCCACATCAGATTTTTTCTTATAATGTCAGGAAACGTTAAAAATAAGGTAACATACAGTACAGTAATCGGCGATGAAATAATGTTTTACATACAACGATATCCAAGTTAACGAAACTATAAAACGTACGCCATTTCTATGCTTACATTTGAAACAGTTTTTGATATTTAGAACTTTTATTAAATGTGTAGGCGCCGGATTGAATGAGAAATGCAGGTATTTTATATTAACACCTTGGGTTATTGATTATTTTATCTAAGCAACCTACTTATTCGGTTATAATTTTAATATTACCGAAGCATTTTATTTGATAAAAATTCGAGAAAATTTTAATTAGTTTTTAAGAAAGCCCTTCCCTGGCTTGCTCCAAAAGTCGCAGGTGGTGCTTGATATTTTAATCCCCCACTTACGTTAAAAATAATTTAAAACCTGCAGTTCCTTTCGCATGTAATTTTATAGCGTGGTATAAATTAGGTTAAAAAAAAGGTCCAAACTAAAACTCCCAGAAGGTGGTAGAATAAATTAATTAATAATTACGTAATAATATTGTCAATTCTTATTAACTATGCCGCCATATTACGGAATTAAAAATTTTGTAAAGCATTGTCTCCTATTTAGCGCTAATTTTTTTTTTAATTTGCTGATGTTTTTATCAGTTTGGCGACATTTTCGTCAATCTGGTAATATTTAAAAAAGTCGCCAAGTCTGCGACATCCCGCCAAATTTTTCGCGAAGCGTTACGTACGGATGAAGAAATGGGTTATTCTTAGGGTCGTTTACTATGTTCTTTCCAGGATATTGAATGTTCATAAATTAGTCGTTATTTCCATTGATTTATTGTCATTTTTATCAATTTGGCGACTGTTTCACAAATTTGACAACATTTAAAAAAAACTCGCTAAGTTGGCGATATATCGCTAAAATGTGTCGCCAGAGTTTTGCCAAGCGTTACGGCTGGAGAAATGGGTTACTTTTAATGATTACTCAATAATATTGTCAATTCTTATTAATATTGTTAATTCGCAGTGCTTTTTTAAATTGGAAAATTTAGATTCACATAGATGATTACAATTTACATGGGTCATTACAAATATAATATATGGAAATATAAGGGTCATTTTCTCTAAACCGGCTTTTCATCTTTCTTGTTATAATATTTTTCTTTTCTGTTTTTCAACCTGTTTTCTGCATTATATTTTAACATGGGTGGTTTAAACTACAAGAAATAAAACAGTAACTGCGATCATTTTGGGGAAATTAAATAGAAAATGCAAATTTTTATTTTTAAAACCAGTAAATGACAGCAAGACAGGATAATGACACTTAATATAGGCAACTGCTTTGTTAGTATGTATATATATGTATCATTGGGAAAAAAAGTATTTTGCTTTAATTGCAATTTTATATTTAAAACTTCTAATTTGTTTTATCTTCTAAAGCGAAAATCTAGTTTAAATGTAATTAATCTGTTCTAATGTCATTCCCTTGTCTACCAAGAAGACATGTTAATGACGACAGGGGAATGACAAATCATGTGATTTTACTTTCTAAGTACATGAGTTTTATTTGTATTTAAGCCTAACTTGGTATTCAGTTTGCTACACTAACTAGGCACACATATATGTCAAAAAATTATATACTCTTTTATTATGAGAATAATTAAAGACGGGTGAATGAAAAGGAATAAAAATACTTACCCAAAATTGTTCCGTTTTATAATATTTCCCTGAACAGAATGATAGCATAATAGAACATAGTTGAACTCTTGAAAGGGTGCATATGGACTTTAGTAGAAAAGAATAATACTTTAATTATAGTGTGTTGTCATCTATGTACAGAATGAGGTGTTAAAATTTAAATACAGGTGATTAACAGAAATGCTAGGGTAAAGTTGAGAAAAATTTATTTAAAATATTGCTCTAATGCATAGAGGATTCTTTATTATTGTTTGTATTTTAAATTCTCTAATTTAATATGAAACATCAAATTAAAAGAAAACTACAAAATGATGGGTTTTTTTCCCCAATGGCCAGGCACTAGATTTACGTCTTCTTGCTCTATGTACGACTACTACTATGTACTACTTGCTCTATGGCTAAAATCGTGAACCATTTAGTCGTCCAGGAACGTTGCCCCAGGCGCACCAGAGGGGAGCGGAACACACTGCGCCCACAATACACAACATCCATGTCTTACGTCGGACTCGAACCCACAACGTGGCGACCGATCAATCACTGAAAACGCTCGCCTTGACCGTTCGGCCACCACGTCGACTGAAATGAGCCAACAGTACGCGGTGTTTCCAGGTGGTCACCCACACAAATACTAACCGCGCCCGATGCTGCTTAACTTCGGTGATCTAACGAGAACCAGTGTTTTCATCACGGTATAGCTGTTGGCTCAAATGATGGTTTGTAAATGTAGGCATTTTATAATTTGGCTGTTGGGACACACAGGGGAATGACATTTAATAAAAAAAAACTAAATTTTTAAATATTAAAAATATAAATTGTTTTTTTAGCTAATGGGTAACAAATATGAACTACACTATAGTAAAACTGATCAAATCATGCGAACTTTTATTAAAACACATGGGACATGTAAAACTCCCGTTTACAGAAAATGACCCATATGCTCTTATATTTCTGCCATACACTTTATAGCACAGTTAATTGCGAAGTTTTAAAGTGACACTAGGATTTTATATTTTCAGATTTAACACAAGTATGATTAAATGGTGATAGGCTTACTTAAGTTTTGATTAAGAACGATGATTGGCGAGTTTAATGTTTCTTTATCGATAATTCCAGTAGTTGCATCTCTTTCAAAGATTAAGTTCAAATCATCTTTATAAACGTAGCAATGAATTATACATAATATTAGTTAATATTAAAAAACGTAAAAATTAGCATTTATTACTTTCCTTACACAGATAGAATAATGTATAGGAAATGTATTGCGATAGGGTCGGAAATTCGAATTTTTGATCAAAGAGCAAGTTTCAAGCATTTCTAAACTCTGATCGGACATTGTGTGTGTGTGTGTGAGAGAGAGAGAGATAGAGAATACGATATCTCCCCAACAAATGAATTGTTACGTATATAATTCGAAACTCTTAATTTTAAAAGCAATCGAAAATTTGTAAAACACCTCTCCCCCTCCCATTTCGAATGAATTTTTGAAAAAATCATCATGGGGTCAGACCCTTCAATAATGATAAATAAATAATCCTTTCATACACATTTTTTTTAATTAAAAAACGAATGATACACGCTTTAAAACGTTAGCATGATTTGTTCTCGAGATATAACACATTTTTCAATTCAACTTGTAAAGGTGTCGGAATGACAACACAGGCATCTTTTGATAAAAATAACAAGCTTTTTTCTTAAACTGTAAAAATCATAAATTAAACTCCATTAACGTAATTTACATTAATAAATCAGAATGTACTTAGTCTACCCTTCCTGCCATCGGCTGCATCCACACAAGCCACGCTACACGTACCAAATCGTACCATCTCCTCTTCTAGTCTTCTCACTTCGCCGTTTTATAACCCGGTTGGCAGCACCCTCTACCGTCCACAATCTGAGCGTCTGCTATTTAAATCTAGACTCTTCTTTCCCCGGGAAAGACACCTCTTGGAAAATTTGAAGTTGAGAATAAAAATTGTTAATCCTTACAGACGTGCCAAAATATTACATCAATATGTTCAATTTCCATATGCAATATCATGCAATAAATCTGACAAATATGTTTCTCGCTGATCTAGTTAGTTCCATTCCCGAGAAAAAATACTTTTTGTCATACTTTTGTAATTTGACACTCAATTCTTCTCAAATAGTTGTTTTCACGGGATATTCATTAAATCTCAATTGCAATTGGGTGAAAATTTTGCACGTGAGTTTGAATAAGTCATTCTGTTTGGAATAATGAATTTTCAAAAGCACTCCATTCCAATTTAAGTGGTGTTAATTCAATAGAAAAAACATTATGCCGTGGATTTTGCACAGTTTATTTAGTAAAATAACAAGTAAAATAATTTCATTATGTAGGGAAAGTAATGTGCTGCCCATATCATATAGATTTTATACTAGCAATACATCCATTCTTCATACGGAATATACAACACTATAAAGCAGCTTTAAAATTCATAATCATGTGCAAATTCCTATAGTATTCTAAACGACATTGTTATTCAAAACATGCGTTTAAAATATTTGAATGAATGCTCGCAAAAATAAGTTTAAGAATCTCTCTTCTCGCTGTACAAAATTATCCTCACAGGCAGATCGGAGGAAAATAAATATCCACTTTATAAACAAATTTACAGTAAATATGAAATTGAATTGAAATATGCCAAAATGAAAACGCCAAAATTATATGGAAGATATACCCCCTACAACTTATATTCTCGTAGATAATATAAGTTGTAGGGAGTTGTAAGATATACCTGTATAATCACCGTAATCTTTAAACCCGAAGGCCGTAATTGACATAATCCTGTCAAAAATGAAATTTCGATAAAATTTCTTTTATATAATATATTTCTTTATTTAAATCCGAAAAGATTTAATAAACAAGAAACCTCAATCATGCTTAAAGCATTGATTATGAAACACTTTCCAACTTCAATGCAATTTTATTTAAACATGTCTAAAATGCAATACGTTCCTCGGTAATATTTTAAAACTTATCACAATACTACATTAATTTATTATATTTGAAAACTTAAATCTTCATGGAAAAAAATGAACGTCATTCAAATGACGGCATGGACATATAAATTGTCTGGTTTAAACATCTCTAAAATGCGATACATTCCTCGGTAATAATTTTAGAATTATCATAATACTACGATAATTTATTATATTTGAAAACTTCATCGAAAACAACTGAAATTCATTCAAATGACGTCATAAAAAAAATAACACGCCTGGCTCTCTCTATAAAAGCAGCATTTCATTCATAAACAATTTCCCATTCATGTCATTCATCACAATACTATAATAATTTATTTTATTTAAAAATTAACACCATGGAGCTACAAGTAATTAAACTCTGTGCTTAAAACATCATCGAAAAAAATCGTCCTTCTCTTTGTAAAATCAATGAATATTTCATTCATATCAGCTATGCAGACTCCATGAACTAAATAATTTTCTGTTAAGGAAATACAGCAATTCTAATACAACTCATTCTACATATTTTGCTGTTTACATTTTACATAAGTGAAAAATAGGCTTCGTTGTAGAAATAATCATATTTGGATGAGCATTTAAACTCAAATATATTGTCATTGCGTTGTTTCAGTATGTAGATGCACAGAATTTAAGCAAAAATAAAGTGGTTCTAGGACGGATACAACACTCAATATGAATTAAAAAGAACCTTAAAAATCACGATTTTGAGACAAGAAGGCCATGTATCATTTTGAAGTGAGTCACGTGATCTTTTCATATCACGGTCACGTGATTGCTTCATATAAGAGGTGTAATTATTATTTTAATTTTTATTTAAAAAACAACTGAATATATTTCGCGGAATTTTTTTTTTATATATATTATGGAACAATTTGAATATTACCTAAAATTTCCGAAGCAATTTGTGAATTTTAAATCCGCTTAAAAAATGTTTGAAAAATGAGGAAAGAGGTCCCATAGGGCTCAATGTATTTCATTTTTTCAACCCGGGTTCAATCCAAAACTAATTGGGTCATATTATTCATTTATATTCCCATAGGTCCTACAGACTGTCTGAACAACATACTAAAATTTCATTTTGATTAAGTCATTTTTACGGCAGTTATCGTGCTAACGGACAGACAGACAGACAGACAGACAGACGGACAGACAGACAGAATGAATGAACAAAGTCATAAACACTTTTCAACGTTGTTGTAAAGTGTTAAAAACATCTGTTGTATAAACACATTGGATTTAATTCCATTGCTAAGCGACATAATATAATTTTCTTCAAATAAATTGGCGGAAAAAATATTGTCTGCATAATGCTATCTGTATGGAAGGGGTTTAATTGTTCGTTTTTAACAATTTACAACAAAGTTGAAAAGTGTTTACGATAACTGCCGTAAATATGGCTTAATCAAAATGAAATTTTAGTATGTTGTTTAGACGGTCTGTAGGACCTATGGGAATATAAATGATTAATATCACCCAATTAGTTTTGGATTGAACCTGGGTTGAAAAACTGAAATACATTGAACCCTATGGGACTTAATTTTTTAAACATTTTTTAAGCGGATTTAAAATTCACAAATTGCTTCGAAAATTTTAGGTAATATTCAAATTATTCCATAAAATATATATAAAAAAAAAATTCAGCAAAATATATTCTGTAGTTTTTTAAATAAAAATTAAAATAATAATTACACCTCTTATATGAAGCGATCACGTGACCATGATATGAAAAGATCACGTGACCCACTTTAAAATAAAATATGTCATCCATCTTGTCTCAAAATCGTGATTTTTAAAGTTCTTTTTAATTCATATTGAGTGTTGTATTCGTCCTAAAACCGCTTTATTTTTGCTTAAATTCTGTGCATCTACATGCTGAAACAACGCAATGACAATATATTTGAGTTTAAATGATCATCCAAATTTGATTATTTCTACAACGAAGCCTATTTTTCACTTATGTAAAATGTAAGCAGCAAAATATGTAGGATGAGTTGTATAAGAATTGCTGTATTTTTTTAACGCAAAAGTAGCTCATGGAGTTTTAGCTCATGGAGTCTGCATAGCTGATATGAATGAAATATTCAATGATTTTACAGAGAGAAGGACGATTTTTTTCGATTAAGTTTTAAGCATAGAGTTTAATTACTTGTAGCTCCACGGTCTTAAGTTTTTAGATAAAATAAATTATTTTAGTAATGTGGTGAATGAAATGAATGGGAAAATGTTATGAATGAAATGCTGCTTTTATAGAGAGAGCCAGACGTGTTATTTTCCTATGACGTCATTTGAATAAATTTAATTTGTTTCGAGGAAGTTTTCAAATATAATAAATTATCGTAGTATTATGGTAGTTTTAAAATTATTACCGAGGAATGTATCACATTTTAGAGATGTTTAAACCAGGCAATTTATATTTCAATGCCGTCATTTGAATGAAGTTCATTTCTTTCGATGAAGGTTTAAGTTTTCAAATACATAATAAATTAATGTAGTATTGTGATAAGTTTTAAAATATTACCGAGGAATGTATTGCATTTTAGACTTGTTTAAATAAAATTGCATTGAAGTTGGAAAGTGTTTCATAATCAATGCTTTAAGCATGATTGATCTTTCTTGTTTTATTAATATCTGGAAAATCCCTGGATCTAGAAATTCCAAACATGGACTATTTAAGTGAGGCTATTCCTTAGCTACCCACGAAATTTCATGAAATTCGGTAAATCCGTTCTTCCTTGATTATGAAACACACATACCCACAGATAGATTTTCAATTTTATTTAAATATTTTATTCACACTTTCCACCATAGTTGAAAAGTGTTTATGACTTTGTTCATTCTGTCTGTCCGTTTGCACGATGACTACCTGTAAAAATTGCTTTAGCAAAATGAAATTTTAGTATGTTGTTCAGACGGTCTGTGGGATATATGGGAATCTCAATGAATAATATCACCCAATTAGTTTTGGATTGAACCCGGGTTGAAAAAATTAAATACATTGAACCCTATGGGACCTCATTTTTCGAACATTTTTTAAGCGAAAGTTAAAACTCACAAAATGCTTTGAAAATTTTAGGAAATATTCAAATTATCTCATAAAATAAATAAAAAAAAAATCTCAGCAAAATATGTACTGTAATTTTTTAAATAAAAATTAAAATAATAATGACACCCATATTATATGAAGAGATCACGTGACGCACGTCAAAATAAAATAGGTCATCCATCTTTTTTTTTTAGTGTAAAAATTTTGATTTTGAAAGTTTTTTTTAAATTTATACTGAGTGTTGCATCCGTCCTAAAACCGTTTTATTTTTGCCTAATTTCTATGCATCTATATTCTGCACCAACGCCATTACACTGTTTTTTAGTTTAAAAGTTTAAATGATCATCAAACTTAGATTATTTCTACAACAGAGCCTAATTTCAATGGATGCAGAATGTAAATAAGTGATTGCAAGATGAGTTGTATAAGAATTGCTGAATTTTTTTTCAATCCAAATTTTTTAGGTCTGGAGTCTGGAATAAAAGTGATATGAATGAAATAGTCATTGCTTTTACCTAGAGAGCCAGACGATTTATATTGTCATTTGAATAAAGTTCATTTTTTTCGATGAAGTTTCAAATTTTCAAAATTTAATAAATTATTGTAGTACTGTGATAATTTAAAATATATCAGCGCTGAATGTATCGCATTTTAGAGATGTTTAAATAAAATGGCATTTCAGTTGGAAAGTGTTTCATAATCAATGCTTTATGCATGATTGATTTTTTTTTTTTTTTTTTTTTTATACGTTGGGTTATTTATTTTCCCACATGTAAACTACTTGTTCAACTTTTGTTATGTTGTAATCCATGCATTTTATTTCTTAAAGTTCGAGTAAAATTTAATTAGTTTTTAAGAAAGCCCTTTCTGGCTTACCCAAATACCCAGATGGTACTTAATACTTTAATCCCCACTTACGTTAAAAATAATTTGAATCATGCTTTCACGTATAATTTTATTGCATGGCATGAATCAGGTTAAGAAAACGGGTCGATATTCTCAGAAGGTGGAAGATTAAATTAATTAATGATTATGTAATAATATTGTCAATTCTCATTAATATCGTTAATTCGTAGTGCTTTGTTTAATTAGAAAATTAAAGCAGCTTTTACACACATACTTTAATACATATAAGTTCTTTTAAGTTTTTTTTTCTATCTACCTTATATCATAATTTATTGCGAAGTTTTAAGGTGATCAGGATTGTATTTCCTCTTCAGATTTAGCATAAGAATAAATGGTAATGAGACTTATTTAAACTTATTACGAGTATGATGATTGGTTACATTATTGGTTTTTTATCGTTCTTTCTAGTAGTTGTAGTAATTATATTTTTTAATTCGTTGGATTAAATTCATTGAACGTAACAGCCAATTATAAGTAATATTGACGATTATTAAAAAACGTGAAAACTATAATTTGTTATTAAATGTCTTTATTATTTATGCAATTTAATTAAGCAATTGTTGTTGAATCATTAAACTTGAAAATTTACTCGACGTTTCTCAGGTCCTAATCAAGTGTTCGCTACTTAAATAATATACATATGCGCCTCTGATACGGTCTAAATAAGCTTTTTTGATATGTCCTAAATAAGTACGCTGCGATTCGCCCCGCATGAGCACAAACATTTGGTTCACCGATCGTTGGTGTAACGGCACAAAAATATATTATATCTTTTAATTTCGCAAAGTTAAAAAACCAATATTCAGAAATTTAGACTTTTAAATTGTTAAAATTAAGCATTAATAAATGAAAATACTTGAAGTCGCTTAAAAGAAAAATAAAACCTTTCCCAGAAGTAAATTTCGCAAAATCAATTGCTATGTCGGCGAATTTTTACCGGATATGAAATAATTGTCACATATGAAATAATTTTGTGTTAAAAGAAATCGAAAATTTATCTTTTTAAATTTAGAAATTTAGAAAATTGGGATATTTATTACAGGCCATGTATTTAGACGCCAAGTTTGCGCCTGCAACGGAAGAGGGAACATCGTCTGCAGTTGCGATTGAAAAATAAATTTGATGTTGATAAAGTTGAGATGGAAAAATAAATGACGAAAAATGGGCTATTTTCTGTTATAAAAGTTCGTGACTTTTAAACTTATTCAAATTAAAAAAAAAAAAAAAAAAAAACTCTCAACGAGATCTGTTACCCTAGGAGTTCAGCTAATCCAGTACCGAATTTCGTGGCTGACCAAAGCTAAGATTTTCCGCTACAGGAGGCAAGCACACACAGACAGGCAGGTATCTTCTTTTATTATGTAAGAGTCAAAGCATTGCCGCACATAAATAATAGAACGCCACATTGATAAGTGTATAGGACAAACTCTGGCACTGCCAAGTTGTTTATCTCGCTTTCTTGCTGTAAGTTAGTGACCATTCTTTTTATATACACACTTTATTGCAGGACTGTGCTTGTGTAGTTTCGCTGCACTGTGCTTGTGTAATTTCGCTGCACTAAGTTCGTTTTCCTATTCATCTGTTGGTTATTTCCTACATGTATAGGTTTTATATCTATATAAATTTGTCAAGTTACTGTAGAAGCCTGGTACACAGGGAAAAGTTTAAACTACGGCTTACTGGTAGGCCCCCGTAAGCCGTAGTATATGTTCCAAAGTCTTTGCATGTTAGGTCAAGGGCCCTGTAAAATGACCTCTGTCATAAAAATCTGATGTGGGCAGCACAGGACACTCCCTGCAGACTCATATTTACCTTTTCTTTATTTCTTCAATAATTTATTATATTGAGTTTAATGGCACACAATAATACCCATAATTATTTAAAATTAGACAGAATTTTCACTTTTAATTCAAGTTTCGTTCTCATTTGGTAATTGAACGTAGTTTCATAGGCGGAGTAGAGAAATACCTAGAGAAGGGCTAGTCCTAATGTAATGGGGTTGATCTTACTCTTTTCATCGTTAAAAATTACTTATAAAACAAGCGTTTAATGGATATATTTGAGCATACATTGTTTTTTATTTTAGATTTTGATTGCGGGCCATTTAGCAAAACAAAGGCAGGTTATTTTTTTCAGAATCGTATCGAAATCTAATCAGCACCACAGATGTAACCCACAAGTGACTTATCTACCTCATTTTGTAAAATTTGATCTATTAGTTTTTCGGCTAGCGAAGATGCATGCAATCTTTACGGGCCATTTTGCAAAAAGGCATTTTATCACGAATCATACCCAAACTAATCAGCACCAGGGTCATATAAAGTTATTTACTTCCAAATTGTATGAAATTCGGTCCATTAGGTTTTGAGTTAAGAGTGGATATATACATTGCACAGACAAACACACACACACACGGGCGTCACACTAAAAATAGGTTTTTCGTATTCTAGAGGTCCCAAAACGTGTAGATTCGTCGAAAACTCGAATTGCGATTTTCGGCATGGTTCCAATACTTTCCCTATACATGGCCATATATTGCAGGGAATGTAAAAAATGTGTGGGATAAAATTGTTTTAAATATCAGAATGTTTTCTAGTGTCAGAGTAAAAATTTTTAAAAGATAATTGAAGCGGGAGAGCGAGGTGATTAGGGACTTCAGTTTTGAGTTGGAATGTGATTTGTTGTTTTGTTTGCTTGTCTGCATGCGTTGTTTGACGATAACTCCGCTAAACCTTAACCGATTTTTTTTATATAAATCGGAAATGTAGTGTTTTACACGCCGAGTTTGTGGCTGAAGCATGGGCGCCCATAGAACATTCTCCGAAGGATGAAAACCCCTGACATCAGTAGGGCAAATCTAAAGACAACATCGACTGCCTTAATGCCCTCTTTGGGACCTTGAACATCCAAGAGGACAAGTGCCTCCTTGTCCTTTCCTATGTGCACCCATGTGCTGAAGGGAGTGATATAATAGTGAACGGATTTAAATTGCGTTAGTTTGGTAAAACCATTTGCTGAGATTAAACGTTGAGATAATAACAAGAAAGATCAATCGTGCTTAAAGCATTGATTAGGAAACACTTTCCAACTTCAATGCGATTTTATTTAAAAAAGTCTAAAATGAAATACATTCCTCGGTAATATTTTAAAACTTATCACAATACTACATTAATTTATTATATTTGAAAACTTAAACTTTCATTGAAAAAAATGAACTTCATTCAAATGACGGCATTGAAATATAAATTGCCTGGTTTAAATATCTCTAAAATACGATACATTCCTCGGTAATATTTTTAAAACTATCATAATACTACGATAATTTATTATATTTGAAAACTTCATCGAAAACAACTGAAATTAATTCAAATGACGTCATAGAAAAAATAACACGCCTGGATCTCTCTATAAAAACAGCATTTCATTCATAACTTTCTCCCATTCATTTTATTCATCACAATACTATAATAATTTATTTTATTCAAAAATTAAGACCATGGAGCTACAAGTAATTAAACTCTATGCTTAAAACTTCATCGAAAAAAAATCGTTCTTCTCTTTATAAAGTCAATTAATATTTCATTCATATCAGCCATGCAGACTCCATGGGCTAAATTATTTTGTGTTAAAGAAATACAGCAATTCTAATACAACTCATTCTACATATTTTGCTGTTTACATTTTACATAAGTGAAAAATAGGCTTCGTTGTAGAAATAATCAAATTTGGATAATCATTTAAACTCAAATATATTGTATTTGCGTTGTTTCAGTATGTAGATGCACATAATTTAAGCAAAAATAAAGTAGTTTTAGGACGGATACAACACTCAATATGAATTAAAAAGAACTTTAAAATCACGATTTTGACATAAGATGGATGCCATATATCATTTTGAAGTGGGTCATGTGATCTTTTCATATCGTGGTCACGTGATCGTTTCATATAAGTGTAATTATTATTTTAATTTTTATTTAAAAAACTACTGAATATATGTCGCTGAATTTTTTTTTACATATTTTATGGAACAATTTGAATATTACCTAAAATTTTCGAAACAATTTATGAATTTTAAATCCGCTTAAAAAATGTTTGAAAAATTAGGTCCCATAGGGTTCAATGTATTTCATTTTTTTAACCCGGATTCAATCCAAAACTAATTGGGTGATATTATTCATTTTTATTCCCATAGGTTCTACAGACCGTCTGAACAACATACTAAAATTTCATTTTGATTAAGTCATTTTTACGGCAGTTATCGTGCTAACGGACAGACAGACAGACAGACAAACAGAATGAACAAAGTCATAAACACTTTTCAACTTTGTTGTAAAGTGTTAAAAATTGCAGGTGACAAGCTACTTAGTAACTGTTGCGCTGCTTCTACAATAAATTCACGAGTGTACTTTGTAGGAAAACTTTGAATTGAATCATTATTTATTTGAATTCAATGACATTTATTTTTTTTAATTTTCTAAATTTAAAATACTTCTCGAGTCATAGAGTTGTACGAATAGCAAGTATTATAGACTTATTTTTAACGTATTACTTAAATTGAAGCAATTCTCGTGAGCTTATGGTTAAGAACCACTGGAATAACTAAACTGACGGCGATTGTTCAATAAAAGATGCATTCAACCCGATACTAATAACATTTAATTAATCAATGTGTATCATCGCTCATAAAAACCGCTAATTATTCTTCATATAATTTGTTTCCTTTCAATTTTTTTCTGACTTTTTCATGGATGAATGACTAATTAAGATGTAATTTGGCCATTTTTTTTGCTTGCATACTCCTTAGAGGATTTTTTTTATATATAAATCAGAAAATTATTTCTTTTCACAGCCGAAACATTTTAGCAGGTCCATCGACAATCAATACATAATTAAGTAATAAAGCTTTTGAACCTTTAATGATTATATCCACTCGGTGAATTGTTCCGTGTATTCTACTTGATTAAAACATAATTAATGGACTTCATTTATGGGGCACATGAAAGTATGCATCATACACAACGTATGGGGACACTAAGAAACTCCTTAAGCACACTAATAACTTTGTAAGGAAAGTGTGCATGTTACCATGTACACCATAAGTACACACGTGAGGTCTAGCTGCAAGATCTTGCAATTCTGTCCCAGTAGCTCAGCGATAGACAGTCGGCTAGTCAGTTCGAAGATCCGCTGTTCGATTCCTGGTTAGGACAGCAAGGTTCTTTACAATGGCGCCCAAACAAATCAACCCTGTAGGTTAGTGCAAAGATGTCGGAGATCTGAAAGCACTTTAGCATGGATTCGGATGACGTTGGCATATTAGGCGCCGATTTGAAATCAGGAAGCCAAGGACTACATAGATTACGTTACTAACCTGGGTAAAAATAGTAATATCAGGAGGCTAACTTGAGGTAAACATGGCAGGAAGTGGTTAGTCAAATAGTCATTTGCACGCCAATCTAAGATTAGAGGGTGGAGAAGGCAGAATCCACTTTGATGATAAGAGCTTTCAATTTATTCCCAGTTGCTCAACGGTAGAGCGTCAGCTGGCCAGTTTGAAGATCCGTGGTTCGATTTCCGTTTGGGATAGCAAGGTTCTTTACAATATCACCCTTGATACGAAATTTCATAAACACCCTGTATACTCCATGTACCTTATTTAAGTCTATGAAATTTTGCCTGTCTATATGATTTTATCAGTCTACCTTTTCTTCTGCATTTTTCACATTACCTAATATTTTCTAACTAGCGTTATAATACGTTGTCCCCATTGAGAATTTTTTTTGTGATTTTAGGCGTCTGATATTTCAATTTTACATGAATAGAACGGATGAAATATTATGGGCTTAAATCCCCCCGGTAAACTCGGCTAAGAACCATCCCACTCAGCTACTCCCTCTCATCTTTTCGATAGAGCATGGGCACGAGCGTAAATAAACAACCTGCGTAGTAGAATGCGCAGAAACGTAAGAGCATTATATTTTCCATTGCGTGTCATGGTAAACGGACGATGATGGCCAATAAAAATTGAAACTAAACCCATTAAACATCGAAATGTATCTTTGTGATGAAAATAAGTTATTTAGAATACTCGAATAACAACATATATTTAAAGATTTCATTTGCTAAAGTGCACTTTAAATGATTTTAAGGGAATGTACACTCCTACTCATTTTTGGGCGCGGTAGCCCATTGGTTAGCGCGCTGGAGTTGCACTCGGTAGGCCCGGGTTCGATTCCAGCCGCTGCCAAAACTGCCGCCGTGTTCATGCGGAGTACGATCACGTTAAACATGTGGGTCCGAAAGTCCTTCCGAGAGGTTGGTGGTAGGGGAAGGAGGGTACGGTCCCTGTGGATGCCTCCCCCACTGGATTCCGGTCTAAATTGGGTGGCACTTCTCGACCAATTCTGCAATGTATATGCAAGAGAGAAGGGAAATATTTTTCTTGAAAAAAGAAAAAAAACTCTTTTAAACATTTCAATGAAAATGAATATTTTATTTTACGGTAAATTAAAAATATACATCCAAGAAGATAAATTGAGATACATTCTACTAAACGAGAGGTTAAACGATTGTAAGTTTCTAAAGCAGCCGTTTTTAATACAGAAATAATGGAAATTTCCATACTGCTAAGCAAACGAGTATTTTGCTTTGGAAACGAAAGGTGTGGCGTCACGCGTCCATGCTCTATTGCATGAGAACCTTTTTAGGTCTTCGAGTATAGGACCAGGAGAGGGTAGCCTCATTGCTTTATGGGCTGCAGGGTCTTTTAGACTTGACCTAGCATTTTCTAGTCCAAGGGTTTTAGTAACAACAAATTGTTTTTTCGCTAGATAGAATGTAGATAACTACATGTTTTCTCAGCGTTAAATTATGGTTATGACTTACCCCTACACGTAGGTACGTCCGTTGACCAGTTTCCTGACGGCAGGCAGGTGGCTTCCATGTCACCGATGAGGGTCTGTCCGCCCCTGCAGGAGAAGACCACCTTCGTGTCCAGCTTCGTACTTGGATTGCTCACATGGAGCCCTGGACTCGGAGTGATCTGCGGACAGTGCACCGCTGTGGGGAAACAAATTGACATCAATTCCTTCATTGCTGAATCTTTAAATGGGGTATAAAAAAATCCGCCGCATTCTTCTCATTGGCAACTATTGTACATATACAGGGTGATTCAAAACAATAGAGCAAATCTTTAAGGGGGGATAGAATACACCTGAACAAGCACTTTTCGTCATACAGTGAATGGTCGTAACGCGCGTGGTTAAACGGTAGAGGGCGCTGTCCAGCTCGTTTAAGACAGGTTCCGTTTAAGTTCCGTTTATCGAGGAGTGAAGGGGGTCTCTGAGGAATGTCTGTCTCAGGCCTCAGCTAGGAGTCGGACCCTGCTCTTTGACGCAGCACGGAAGACGATTTGCTCACCTGCTACAACGATGTCCACGGAGTGTCGATGGCCCATGGGAGTGATGCAAGTGAAGCGTCCGGAATCGTCCTTCTGGGCGTGGTAAATGGAAAGGCGGTACTCCAGCTGGGGATCGCGACCGGCTTCGTTCGTCCAACCTGTCCGGGAAAAAGGAGAAATGGTTAATAACTAGTTGAGTAGAGCATGAGCACGTGACATTATACGAAGAATTTTGCCTTTACGTTTCCAAAACAAAATACTCGTATGTTTAGCAGCAGGGAAATTTACATCATTTCTGCATAAAAAAAACGTCTGCTTTAGAAATGTACCGGGTCGTTAGAATTAAAACACCCCTGCTCTGAGCTCTCTATAGATCGAACAGTGTAAAGGCTCCAAAATTGTTGAACATACTATTCAAGACATGGGGAAAGGGATTACGCAGAAAAAAATTAGTTCCAGAAACACCGATAGGTGGCGCTGTACAACAGAAAATATGCTGAACTTTTACAAATAAACAGAAAATATGCGCTGCACGACAGAAAATATGCTGAAAAAAATTAGTTCCAGAAACATCGATAGGTGGCGCTGTACAACAGAAAATATGCTGAACTTTTACAAATAAACAGAAAAATGGCGCTGTACAACAGAAAATATGCTGAAGACACAAAATACACATTTGTAACACATTTTATTCGAACGTACCAAACATTTATATCACAAGGACCTTATTGATGCAGGGAATGCTGCTCAATATGGTCCCCTTCTTCAAGATGTAAAATCTGCAGTCTGTGGACAGCTTGTTCAACTGCGGATCGTAATGGGTCGATTCAGATGCTTCTCACATGCAGAGTGATACTGTCTTTCAAATCTGCCAAGGTTACCAGACGTCCTCGATATACAAGACTTTTTAAGTATCCCCACAGCCAAAAATCACAGGGATTAAGATCTGGAGAACGAGATGGCCAGGTTGTCGGAAACGCACGACTAATTACTTTACCATTAGTAAAATGTTGCCGAAGAAACTGCTGTACACAGAGTCCAATGTGTGGAGGCGCTCCATCTTGCATAAAGGTAATTAAATCAAGACATTGGTGCAGTTGGGGTACAACAAAATTTTCGCGCATGTTTTTGTACCTTTTCTGTTGTACATCGCCACCTATCGGTGTTTCGGGAACTAATATTCTTTTTCGCGTAATCCCTTTCCCCATGTCTTGAAGAGTAGGTTCAACAATTTTGGAGACTTTACACTGAGTGTTATGTGGGTTTCAACCACATGTCCTGTTAGAACGCATAAATTAGTATAGTTTCTCATCTCCGACATTGGCCGTGTCGAATAAAAATACATAGAATTAAATTAGTGGCAAATGAGGACAACGGACATGATATAAAACAATAACAATGGGTTTATTGATAAAAATAAAATTAAAAAAAAATAATAATAAAAACATATTCGATTGGTTCAATTAACATTTTTAACAAATTACAATGACTCTCCATTGACATTTTCTAAAATCAAGAATACTTAAAGAATGTATGTAATTAAAATCTCCATTTATGTTTGCAATTAAATTCGTCCCTACTATTTACTCAAGTGGATTTAACAAGATGTCGAGAGAGTAAGACGTTAATTAAAACTGTGTCAAAAGACTAAGTATGTGATACATGCATTTCATACCTTTGAATATCGTTCGATGCGCCACTGGATACGGGGCACTACTTCGGTGGAGGAATCGCCGGACATCGCTGCAGACGTAATTTTTGAGAGACTCTTCTCTCTCGAGCACACAAACCAATTCTCCGTTCTGTCTGAAGTCTTAAACTCAATTCTCCGTTCTTTTTCGAAAAATCTACCACACTCTCGATCATCGAAAAAATGTCTCCTCCTACTCAATTCAGCCCCAGGTTTTTTACTGGCCCCCCCCAATCAAAGCCCCTGGTATCTTCATTGGACATTTCCAAAAAATGTCCAGCTCTTGGGTGCTGTGCTGACAGGAGGATGGCGGTCACCCCAGAATTAATGTCTGGCAGGTGGACCGAGGGTTCTCACGACCTTGCGTGTACGTGCAGCCGAACCGGACAAGGGTCAGCTCTCCCCAAGAGCGCCCTGCTGCGCCCCTTTGTAACTGGGTGGTCGTTGTCCATATTTCCCAGAAACATGGCTTGCTCATCCTTTTGCAGGTGTTTTCTTAGGGAAGTGTATATGCATTAAAAGAGAAGTACAGGGACCATCTTTGTAGGTTACGCTCCTCCATAATTTGCAATGTTCCAAATTTGCCTTGGGACACTGAGTAGTTCGATGTATAGAGAGCTCAGAGTAGGGGTGTTTTAATTCTGACCACCCGGTATAATCGTTGAACCTCTCATTTCAGTAGGATATATCTAAATTTATTTTCTTTTTATTGATATTTTTAATTTACCAGAAAATAAAATATTCACTTTCAATAAAATATAAACACGAGTTTTTAAGAAATTCGTTATGTACCTACCCCTTCTCACTCGCATAACGGAAAAAATGAGTATTAGTATACATTCACTTAAAGAGCACCTTACCAAATGAAATCTTTACACATATATTGTTACTCAATTATTCTAAATAACTTATTTTCAGTACAAAGGTAAATTTCGATATTTAATGGGTTTAGTTTCAATTTTTATTTGCCATCGTCATCCGTTTACCATGACCTGCTATGGTAAAAAAAATGCCCTTTGCCCATACATTTCTGCGCTTTCTACTACACAGGATGTTTATTTACGCTCGTGCCCATGCTCTATACCCATGAACGCCCATACGGGAAGGCAAGAGGGGTACCTTGAGGTCACAAAGTTGGACATCAAGCTATTCCATGTTGTTCATTTTATCCTTGAGTTTGCTCCACTGGCGTCAGTGGTTTGCCCCTTTCTGGGAAAAGTTCTATGGACGCCCACCCTTTAAAAATCAACAGTGTTACAATGAGCAAACCCCTAGTAAATAGTTTAATAATTTAATTATTGTGGCATATGCAAATTCATTATGTCACCGAAATGACGTCAATCTAGTATGCTTGACTGAACTCTCCAACGAAGGCAGCTATAAAGACGTTGCACTTGTAAGTAAGGTGTGAATAAAAGTAGTTGAGTTCTGAGAGTGTCTTATATCCTTGTTCCTTGGTGTAAATACACAGCAATTATTCCAGTGGGTCTTATCAAAATATTCAAATTCCAAATTTTTAGTCTATTTCATTTAAAAGAGGGTATTTATTGAGCTGAGTGCAGTAAAGCTCTTTAGAATCTGCTCAAATGTCATCTTTGTCACCGGTTTTCTCAAGAACGGCTAGCGCTGAAAGCTTGAAATTTTGTATAGTGGTCCTTCGGGCTTCTATATGGAGAGCTGGCACATCTGCCATTTTATATCATACTTTCTAATTTGTTTCTATTACATAGTGACTCGATATCGAGCATTGTGGTATAAACTCGCAATAAAATAGAAGGAAGTTCGACCATGTTGTTTACAGATGCCGGTCGTTTGGCCGATAGACCATTAGACAGCCAGCTCTCTAATATTTCTCAACGATTGAATTAAAAGTCACTAGTGGAGAGGGCACTCATCCAAATGTTTTCCAGGCATGGGCTGTCCTAGGTCACATAAAATACAAACTGGGGAAGCAGCAAGGCAATACGATGGAGATGAACCCTGAAAGAGTCATGACCTGTCTGAACCTGACAACTGCTTCTCGCCGGGGAGCCTCTGGAATGACAGAAATGTTCTTGCTGAGGACTCTCAATGACTTTCCCTTCCCTTAGATGCCTCCAGAGATTCTGCCTCAATTTCTTTTTTGTGTAGTATTCGAAAATTGCTCGACCATAAATTGCTCTAATAATTTCCGAAAAAGAATACGAATATTTAGAATCCTAAATGAACAAAAAAATTAAGGGAAACAATGGGTAAATTGTAGAAGAGATTGCAGAAATGCCTGATTCTTTCATCTCAGTCGACGATAAGTAAGCCAAAACATGCGAGTTCCACTGAGGTCAGACGCAACCATCGTAATGGTCAAGGTCCGTAGTCAGAGACGAAATTGAAGAGGGGCTGGAGGGACATTCAAGGGGGGCTCACCCAAAGCACAATCATTTGCATTTATAAACCATAATAGTTACTGTTATATATTTCAATTCATTTGTTAAATAATTAACAAATAATTGCATATCTATATTTGAAAGCTAAGAGCTGATTACTAATGTCCATATATAGCTACTATACATCAATATTATTATAGAATAATTACAATCGATTTTAGTGTAAGGATTAACAAGTCATAAAGCTGTTAATAATGTGTAGAAACATTCTCAAAGTTAATACAATGCTTAATATGAACTCTTACCTACTTATCAGTTGATTTGGACTCTATAATGTATAACAGTGAACCCCGCAATAATGCAAAAGTATCCAAAATACTATTGTCATAATTTTTAAATATTTTAAAATTAAATATGTCAATAAGTGAATCTATTAGTATAGTCACACATTCGGCTAAATTAAAGCCGAGGGGCTTAGCCCTTCGGCTTTAATTTAGGGGCTTAGCCCCCTCTGGCCCATGCTTGTCTACGGCCCTGTTGATAATTAATATATAAAGACCGTTTTATTCGTAAACAGGTATCGAAGTAGCTATTAATCTAACATAAAAGTCGGGCTTACCTTCGGGATACTTTCTGTAGGAGTGGCTGACCTGCCAGTGCGGGATTCCGTACTTCCGTATCCACAGGCACTCCAGGTGTAGGATCGTCCCCGGGTAGACGATGAGTTTTCCCTCGTTGCTCTGCGCGATGGGGCCCAGCTGGTGGCGGAAAAGAATGGTTGGCGGCTTTTCAACTAGGAAAGAGAAATGAAAAGCTATTATAACTAAAATTTAGTTTAAATTTTTCTCGCTATGATACAAATCAGCTGTAAATTCAGTTTTCAAGTGGCATAATACAAGTAAGTTAATAGTATGGATTTTTTTTTGTCCGTCAACCATGTGAACCCTATTCTTGGGTGGGTGGCTGTCACGTCTAAGGCTCCTAAATATGCAGGCTGCTGCAACCTTCATTTTTTTGTTAATTTCAAGAGATTTTTTTTTTATCTCTTCTAATTTTTTTTCTTTTTTTTTTCCAATTATTTTTCCAAATTTTATTTATAAATGTATTCTAAATTTTCTTTCTAAACGGTCTTTCTTCATTCTTTTTTCTTTTTGGCCTTTTTTTTCTCTTTCTTCACTTTCATTTTATTTTGTATATTTCTAAATTCTCTTTCGAAATCCTTTTCTCTAAATTATCTTCTTGATATTCGATTTTGCATATTCAAATTTTTATTTTTCCATCCATTTTGTCACTCACTATAACCTTTTCCCCAACTGTGCCGAGTTGGACGTAACTGTAAAGATCATTCTATTTTAACCCATATATATTGTCTAACCCATATATATATTTCAACTGTTATGTTTTAAAGATCTAAATAAATAGAGGACGGTCAGGGATGAGGACCAAGTTGTGTATTATGACTGGTATCTTCATATACTGAAGATATCCTTTCCGACCATGCTTATAATTACTCAATACTCAATAGGTGGGTTGCATAGCCTGGGTTCTTAAAACAACCTCCATTTTAACCCCAACCGGTCCGTGACCGTCTGCCTGCCCTGTTTCAATGGCGCGCGCATGTTATATAGCTGATATTGGATACGCAATTTAGATGCAAAATAGGTGCTTTTGCTTTCAGAAACTTGTACCAGTCGCTCAAGACAATAGTCCAGATTGTTTTGATTTCCTAGAGATCCTGAGTACAGGACGAGAAAGTAATCTTCTTTTCTCCATGTACTGCCATCATGTCAACCGGAAGTCACGATGGCCGCAGTTGCAAATATAGGAGCCTTAGCCACATTCAGAGAGTCACGTTCATGGAGTTTCTAAGATGAGATAAAACTGCTACAGATAAAACGTTTTAAAAATGCCATAATGCTTAGAGAATTATATCTAGATGTCGCTCGTATTAGTAAAGTAGTCGCTATTGTTAAAGTTGACACAACAGAAAGGCGTAGTATAGAGTCTATGCATTTTTGATTATGTTTAAATGAAAGGTGCCCTTATTATGAGTAAAATTAACCAGTATTACTTCACAGTTGTAGGATAGAATACAGAATATATGGAGATAAAAATAAATTGAAAGATAAAATTATTTTGAATACGTAGGGATATTCTTTACTGTTTCAGTTCCAATTTGCATTGCGCTCATAATTCCTTTTTACATAATGGCCAGTTTAAATAAATAATTTAGGCTTTTTTTGCAATAGAAATTCATACAATGCAGGACTACTTATCTTACCTCAGCGTCACCTGAATGATTGTCTCAAACGGCATGATAGTTTTCTTAATATGGCTTTTATAAGTTTTAACTCCTTACATTTACCACTATAGTTACGTTCATAGGGTCTCTGTTAAAAATATTTTCTTCCATGGAATTCTATCCTACGTGGATTTGAAAGACATCATATAAGTGAGGCTTCTGGGTGTAACATTTTTTCTATCTGAAATCCTCCTCCAAATCCACCCAAAAATAATCAAAACGATTTGCACTGCCTGTCCAGATTTCGGATCAGAAACCATGCGGGAGAAATCCACCTAAAATCATTTGTAATAGGAGAAAATTGAACCCTAAAGAGTTTTCTTTAGGAGATTGCTCGCCTAGACCTCGAAATGGTGGCTTTCGATTGCAAATAAGTTATATCAACTATTGAAATAGGACAAATCGGGTGTGATGTCTTTGAAAAATATGTTACAAGTAATTTGAATGTAATACTAATTGCTAAATCGGCAAGAGAAATGTTTTCTACCATAGTTTGTCTTGGACGTCATAAATGTCAGAAGTTGTATGATTTAGTTCCATTCTCTGAAATTATTATTTGTTATTATACGTGGACTTCATTTTCTCTCTCCAAATTCGACTTAAATATAGACAGACTTCCAAGCATGGGAGATAAAAGGGTTAAGGCATTGTAAATTAAAGGTTTTAGAAATTCCGCATTTGACGTAAAAGAAACTTCACTTCAAGCGCGAATTATATGTCGAAAACCCAGACCACTCGACTCACCCCAGGGCACGAGCAGCAATTTGAGTAGCCGGGAGCGCGAATTATATGTGAAATATGTTTTAAATGTGCATTCGTGAATAAAATATTTACGAGTTGGCAAATGAAAGATACACGTCGCATACGGAATTCTGTTGGAACTCAAACATTAAAGTTTCGTAGGTAATTCCAGCTATCTGTTTAGAAATCCATTATCCAACCATCTCCTTATTCTTAAAGTATTGTGGGCAGGTGTATCGTCCAACTGGTATCACACTTATTGATACACTTCGAGTGGAATATTCTCTACAAAATCACTCACTTTTGCATTTATAAGATCATAAAGCCTGTCAGCTGTCAATGTTGTAGGATGTAGCACTAGTGCGACCAGCCTGTTTCCCCAAATGCCGCACTAATAATTTAAGGAAAATCGACGTTGGTGGTTAATCTACTGTACGAAAAAAGCGATTTTGATTGCTCGAATAATGTATATTCTGTTGATTAATCGTTCCTTCTTGAGCATAGCAGCACTGATCTGCCCAAGGGACTAAAGGCAGTATGGTTTTGATTCAAGGACGGTAGTCAGTGCTTCACCAGTAGCCAAGTTCAGGATTGCCTGATGTCCATGAACAATGAATGGATACCAATTTCGATCCTGAAGTATCCTTCCCACTGTAGACTGAGGAAGACGTTGTTCAGTACTTTCGGCCTGGACACTCATATGGGGATAGCACGAGAAATGGGCTAAATTAACTATTTCATCATTTTCCGTTAGTTCTCGTTGTCTTCCTAAGCCATCTCGACGATGAAACGAACTTGTTGATTGCAGTCGATGTACCAGCTCCAGAATAAAAACTCTAGGAGGATACTGGCTGTATGGAAAACAACGACAATATTCCCTCAGTGTATCGCATGCAAGACGGTTGTATTAATCGTGAATCCAAATAATTTCAAGGAGTTCGGTGTTACTGAACAGCGAACATTCAAACTTTAATTATGTCGGAGAGTTACTTGGATGTTTAAATACAAACTGCGAATCGACGCAATAGCTTTAGTAAAGTATCTGCATAAAATGCATTTGAAAAGGTGGTAAACGTTTTAGTAACTGCATAAAATAAATTTGAAAAGGTGGTAAACGTTTTAGTAACTGCATAAAATACATTTGAAAAGGTGGTAAACGTTTTAGTAACTGCATAAAATGCATTTGAAAAGGTGGTAAACGTTTTAGTAACTGCATAAAATACATTTAAAAAGGTGGTAAACGTTTTAGTAATTGCATAAAATAAATTTGAAAAAGTGGTAAACGTTTTAGTACCTGCATAAAATACATTTGAAAAGGTGGTAAACGTTTTAGTACCTGCATAAAATACATTTGAAAAGATGGTAAACGTTTTAGTAACTGCATAAAATAAATTTGAAAAGGTGGTAAAAGTTTTAGTAACTATTTGCAGCCGGAGTTGATTTGTGGAGGCACCCTTATTTTCCAATGAATATTTTAATCAATGATAATTATACCTAGATCGTATTAGAGTCAAATCTTTTCAGTTTCACTCAATACGGTATGGGTAACATTTTTGTAATTTGACTGTTTTTGGTAGTAGAGCTACCTAAAAAGTTAATTTTCTACAAAAATATGATGTAGCAAATGGCTGTTTCGTAACTTCCTACCTTAATGTATTTTTACCAATTGAATTATGAGTCTACATCCAACGGTCCAAAAAGTCTTCCACTGTTGGCTTTTCGTGAGACATCTTGTATATCTATAATACCGTGTTTTGGTTTATATCATCATTCTTTTGTTATGTCATTTCAATTTATTAAAAATGTATATAAAAGTTTAATTTGCAATTTTGATACACATACTATGTTCCATGTTTATAAAAGGCGGTTTAATTATATGAAATGAAATCCTTCTTGAAATTTCTTAACAGTTATTGATGCCTTAATTGCAGAATGGCTTGCGGGCTACACGCGTACAGTTTGATCGGTCGATCGGACTAAACAGTTCAAGCTTGAAAGACCGAACTGATGCGTGTGGAGTGGCTCGTCGGCAAATTGCTTGATGGACTGTGGGAATTTACTCCGTTCTTCTGGTCAGGCCATGCCGGCGTTGTGATCGAACTGATGTGGTCTTCCAGCCAAGTGTTTTGTCTACAAGTTTGCATGTGCTGCTCAAAATATTATTTTCGTTAAAATAATAACTGAAATAATGAATCAAAAGCTCGATCAGTGAGTAGGTGGGGCGCGGGACAAACGGATATAACTGGCACAGTTTGGCTTGTTAGTTCTAACTGAAGGTCAAGCTGTCCGTCTACGGCTGGCTTCAAGGTCCCCACAGCTGTAAATAAGGCTCTGCTTATCACTGCAGCTCCTTCAGTACTTACGTGCATAGTCATTTTCTTGGGACAAACCGTAGCATGTGGGTTTCACTCCGTCCCAATCTCCGTGGGTGCATCTCCGTCGCACGCTTCCAATGAGGCTGTACTTGCCGATGTCCTTGCAGCGGAAGACAAGTTCGGTGTGAGGGAGGTGTTCGGTTTCTTCATCGTCGATCATCTGGTCTCCGAGGAAAGCCACCAGGTTGGGCTCTGTGTTGTAAAAGATGCAGGACTTGTTGCGCCGATCTTCGTCAGGTGGAGGTTCAGGTTCTGCCTCTGCAAGACAAAGTATTATATCAGTACAGCCTATCAAGAGTATCGCTTCTCAATGAGCAAAATACACTTTGTATAAAGGATAAGAATAGTATGAGCCACGTATATAAGCACAAACAATACAAGGGTGCCGTATACAGTAGTTTTGAAGATAGGCTGAATGGGTTCAAATAGAAGAAACAGATGGGGTTATATAATCAAGACTTAAATTAAGAGCTCCCTTGAGAGAGCCAATCAGATGGCCGCATGGAAAGCAGTCCTGCCAATCCGAAACGAGAAATCGTCATGCTGTACTTTGGTATGCAATCAGTTCTTACCACAACTGGAGGCGAGAGAATCTTAGCGGACAAACGTTTCTCTAAGGGGCGTGCTACCTGCAGAGTTGGTTCCTCTGTCAGTTCAAGAATATCTTGAACTGACAGAGAGTTGCGATTTTCAGTATGATTCCAATGCTTTTCCAATACATTACTATATTGCAGGGAAAGTAATAATCATGGGTGTTATTTTGTGCAATTAATGAATTATTGAATAAATAATAAGAACGTGAATAGGAATCTGCAGGGAAAGGCGAGTGCTGCCCACATCAGATTTTTTATATACTGGATACGTTGCAGGCTTCAAGTTTGGATCGTTGTCATCTGTTTGTTATGAGTGGTGGCTTTAAGAATTTAACCATATTTCCTTTTTTATACAACTGCTTGGAGACAATCCTGTTCTAAATATACTGCAAGGGGCGTAGCTGGTATTAAGGGCGCGAGAAACACAGGGGCCCAGAGCAAACTGGGATATTTCCAACGGCCGTAACAATCGGATCTTTTCCTCAAAAATTAGATTAACAAATACACGTATTTTATTGCTATTAAAACAGTACACGTATCGTTAAATGATTTTTATGATGAGTATGAACCTAATATCTATTATTCGTTAAACATAACGAGTTGCAATTTTCGACACCATTCCGACACTTTCTCTATTACCATGTATTGTAGGGTAAATAAATACGAAAGGTTAATCATGCATAAAGCATTGATTAAGAGACACTTTCTAACTGAAATGCACTTTTATTTAAACAGCTCTAAAATGCGATACAATCATCGCTGGTATTTTTTTAATTATCACAGAACTACAATAATTTATTTTACTTGAAAACTTTAAACTTCATCGAAAACAATTAACTTTATTCATCGAAATATAAATCGTCTGACTCTCTATGTAAAAGCAGTGAATTCCTTTATTCTCTTATTCCAGAGTTCAATAATTTTGCGTGAAAAAAAATGCAGCAATTCTTATACAACTCGTCTTACAATTGCTTGTTTACAGTCTGCATCCATTAAAATGAGGCTTCGTTGTAGAAATAATCAAAGTTTGATCATCATTTAAACTCAAAAATATTGTAATTTCGTTGTGGCAGAATATAGATGTACAGAAAATACGCAAAAATAAAGCGGTTTGTTTTAGGATAGATACAACTCTCAATATAAATGTAAAAGAACTTTAAAAATCATGATTTTTACTCTGGGAAAAAAATATGGATGCCCTATTTTATTTTGAAGTGGGTCACGTGATCTCTTCATATTATGTGGATGGCATTGTTATTTAAATTTTTAATTTAGAAACTACAGAACCTATTTTGTTGACATTTTTTTTTTATATTTTATGGGATAATTTGATAATTTTCTAAAATTTTCGAAGCAATTTATGAATTTTAACTTTGCTTAAAAAATGTTTAAAGAATGAGATCGCATAAGGTTCATTGTATTTCATTTTTTCAACCCGAGTGCAATCCCAAACAAATTGGATGATATTATTCATTTACATTCCCCTATGTCCCCCAGACCGTCTCAACAACATACTCATTTTGATAACGTCATTTTTACGGCAATTAACGTGCGAATGGACAGAGAGACTAAAGTCCTAAACACTTTTCAACTATGTTGGAAAGTGTTGAAAAAGAGAACAGATGAGACTATTTTGTTCATTTGGATAGTTTTCATATAAAAGAGGAAGGTTTTAAGGAAGTTTAAAGGAAGGTTTTAAGGAAGTTTAAAGGAAGGTTATATTAGGAGCAGCATAAGAAAATACATCTTTTGACGAAATATTAAAATTTTTTACCTGGAGGATAAAAAGGTCATCAGTAGGCTAACCTGGGATAAAGATATCAGGAGGTGCTCAGTTCAGATTGTTAGTTGTACGTCTGCCTGACATTAGAGGGTGGAAAAGGCAGAGTCCACTTCTTGACCTGATCGCGCTGATGAAGAAGTATGTTAGAATCGCCAGTATGCCTTCTCCATCTTATTGGCGCAGTATTTGCAGTTTACTTCGAAGATAAAAGCCAGCAATTCCGGCCCAATAGCCCAACGTGAAAGCGTCGTTCTGCCAGTATGAAGTTCTGTTGTTCGATTCTTGGTTTGGAAAGCAAGCTTCTTTACAATGGCGCCCGAACGAAGTCACCCTGCAGGTTAGTGCAGTCGTGTTGGGGACCTTACAGTGGATCTAGAACGATTTGTACGGTCGCTGTGGACTATTGGGTGACGATTTCAAATCGGGAAGCCAGCGACCACGCAGGATACTAAACTGAGTAAAAATAGTGGTTTCTGGAAGTTAAGTTGGGGAAAAAATAGCAGGTGGTAGTCAGCAAGATTCTTAAATTGCTCATCAACCAGGCATTAACGGGAGGAAAGGGACCCTAGTGCGACTAGCTCGCATTCAGTAGACTCTGGTATATTCTGTGCCGATTTCAAATCGATAGGGTAATGATCACGCAATAAGCTAACCCGAAGGATCACGTACGGGGATCCTAAGAAACCCCTTAAGCAACCTAATAATTTTGTAAGGAAAGTGTACATATTAAGGAAGTGTACTTTGTAAGGAAGTGTACTTTGTAAGGAAGTGTACATGTAGATAGACCTCACGTATACACCATAAGTGCACATGTGAAGTCTATCTACAAGATCTTGCAATTCCGTCCCAGTAGCTCAACGGTAGAGTGTCGGCTGGACAGTTTGAAGATTCGTTGTTTGATTCACGGTTGGGGCAGCAAGGTTCTTTACAATGGCGCCCGAACAAATCAACCCTGTAGATTAGTGCAAATATGCCAGATGTCTGAAAGTGATCCTAGCACTTTAGCATGGATTCGGATGACTTTGCCATATTAGACGCCGATTTTAAATCGAGAAGCCAAGGACCACGCAAGTTACCTGCCTGGATAAAAAAAATGTAGTATCGGGAGGCTAACTTGAGGTAAAAGTAGCAGGAGGTGATCAGTCAGATTGCCAGTTGCGCGCCAATCTGACATTAGAGGGTGGCGATTACAAAATCCACTTCAAAGATAATAGCTTGCAATTCTGTCCCAGTAGCTCAACGGTAGAGCGTCGGCTGACCAGGACGAAGATACGTGGTTCGATTTCCGGTTGGGGCAGCAAGGTTTATTTGCAACACATAGCCTAACATCTTTCATTATGCGAGATTATTAGTGAATCAATATCACTAGAGCAAATGATCTTCTCACTTGCTTTATTGTTTCTTGATCATTCTATTTAAAGTGAGCATTCACACCCACCCCGTTTAACTCAACTTTAGACATTTCAATTAAATGCGACGGAATCTATTTGAAAAAAATAAAAGATCTGCCCAGTAGCGAATGGGATTCTTTAATTGAAGCCGAGAAATACAGTTTATTTTTTGGAGGGTGTAAAATACTAGACATTTCCATTTATTCTCCGTAATTCACTGCGAAGGAATTTTAATTACTTCCGCGAGATTCAAGAAGATAATTAATGCGAATATTGTGACCTTTATTCGGTAAAAGATGGATTCATTTTAGAATTTGAGGAAAAAAATGGGATATGGGCAGCACATGACTCTCACTACAGACTCAAATTCATTTTTATTTCTATAATAATTTATTAAACTGTGTGGAATTGCACGAAATAACAAAGATAATTGTTTGGCGGAATACTGAATTTTTCATTTTAATTCATTATTGTTTTTATTTGGCGGATGGACGTATTTTCTAAGGTGACGCCGCAAAAATGCGAAAAAACTAAAATATCTCGAGAATGGTTAGAGTTCTGGGGTATAAGGTAGTCTCGCACTTTTGTAATCCACATTAAAAGAGCATTGTAAAAAAAATCCAGGCTGAGCTCAATATTTTTAAAATCTTGACAACGTCGTTAAAATTCATCATACAGTTTTTGGACTCACTTTTCATAGCTGAAGAAAATACAAAAAATGGAGTAAAAGGTAACGCATTTCAGTTGCTCATCTCGTTAACTATGGCCGCAGCTGGGCCGCGAACCATAGTTAACACACCCCTGCCTTAGGGGGGGGGGGGGATGCTTTTTGTTTATGATGAAACACCGGCTATACTACCAAAATCTTTTTTGAATTTAGATTTAAAAAAATCTGATGTGAGCAGCACATGACTTTCCCTGCAGACTCATATTATTTTTTTCATTATTTGTTTAATAATCCATTAAATTGAGTTTAATTGCACAAAATAACACTAAATTGGTAATTTTAATTCAATTTTTGTTTTTATTTAGTAATTGAACAATTTTCCAAAAGCGGCGTAATAAGAATGCAAGAAATCTCAAATATCTCGAGAACGGTTAGTCCTAGAGCAATGGAGTTGGTCTTATTCGTTTCCTCTTTAAAAATAACGTATGAAACAAGCATTTAATTGATACATTTGAGCATACGTTGTCTTTTTTTTTTCTTTCTGGTCATTTAGTAAAAAGAGGCAGGTCGTTATTTTCCGAATACCAAAATCTAATTAGCACCAGAGTACCTCACAAGTAACTTATCTACCTAATTTTGTGAAATTTGATGATTTAGTATTTCAGCTAGAGTGGATATATGAGATTTTTGAGGGCCATTTCGCAAAAAAAGGCGGGTTCTTTTTTCCCGAATCATAACAAAAACTAATCGGCACCAGTGTCACACCCAAGTGACTTACCTACTCAATTTTATGAAATTTGATCCATTAGTTTTTGAGTTAGAGTGGATATATATATTGTACAGACAGACACACACACACAAACAGACATACATACATACAGACACACACACACACACAAACAGACATACATACATACAGACACACACACAGACAGATAGACAGACAGATACACGCTGACAGACGTCACGGCAAAAATAGTTTTTTCGTATTCTAGAGGTTTCAAAATGTGTTAATCCGTTTAAAACTCGAGTTGCGATTTTCGGCATGATTCCAATACTTTCCCTATATATTACCACGTATTGCAGGGGAAGTAAAAAAAAATAAAAAATATGTAATATACTCACGCTAGTAGTTAAATTATAAGTATTTTTACACGAGGAAATGAATGAAATCAGTTTTAAACGACTCATATGAGCCGATTTGAATTATTTGCAGTTTTTAGTAATTAAAAAAAAAAAAAGTGGAGTGTGGAGAAAAAAATCAAGATAAAAAATCGTAAAGAACCTTGCTGCCCCAACCGGTAATCGAACCCAAGATCTTCGAACTGGCCAGCCGAAGCTCTACCGTTGAGTTACTGGGAAGAAATGGCAAGCTGTTATTGTTGAAGCGGACTCTGCAAAATTAACTGGAGCTCAATTCGAGTTGGATAATCATTTAAACTCAAAAATATTGTAATTGCATTAGCGCAGAATATAGATGCACAGAACATACGCAAAAATAAAACGGTTGTAGGATGAATGCAACACTCAAAATAAATGTAAAAGAACGTTGCATATCGCGATTATTTCTGGAAAAAAAAAAGATGGATGCCCTATTTTATTTTGAAGCGGGTTACATGATCTCCTAAATAATTGAGTCCTAAATAATCTCTTTTATGCATGATTATGTCCTATGCTGCCATATTAAACAATATAAAATTAGAATAAATAAAATTCGAAAAAGTTTTCGCTCGAATTAAAAAAAATCTGATGTGGACACCACATGACTTTCCTTATATAATGCAATGAATTTACTACTTTTACAGAAAAAAAAATAGGTTATGCTTATAGTAGATACTTATATTCTTTCCAAGATATTAAATTTTCGTCAATGAATCGTCATTTTCATGGATTGAGCGTCATTTTTATCCATTTGGCGAGATTTTCGTTAATTTGGCAACATTTAAAAAGTCGCCAAGTTGGTGACATTCCGCCAAATTTGTCGCCAAAATCTCGCCAAAATATTCTTATAGCAGATAAATGACTATTGACGTTCAAATACAAAAGTATTACTCAAAGTATCTTTTCGCATGAATGGAACGAGCTAGATCTACGAAAATGACGTCACCCAATGGATCGCATGATGTTACATATGAAAAATGAACATGTTTCTCAACAGTTAATGTATTTTTTTTAATTTATGGGATTTTTCGATAAATTATATGAAAAGTGTGCAATCTCTCACGAACGGTTTATGCTAGTGTTCTAAAGTTTATGTTAATCGTTTTCTAAGGAAAAATGACATAAGAAATGTCTATTTGCGTAACTTATTAAATGTTTTGATTTTTTGAGGATTTTTTCAAAATTTCTCTCTTGAAAATTAGGGGTGTTCTGAACACTCGATTGTATTTAAAAATAATAGGCTTCCAGTATTCACGGATTGTGAATTTTGTACCAAATTTCATTCGAATCGCTCCATTCGTTCGTGCGTTATCGTTTCCACAATCTCTCTCTCTCTCTCACACACACACACACATACTTTCACACACACGCAGCCATCACCTCAGAAACGTCATGATTCATGTTCAGGGATGCTTGAAAGTGCTCTCTCGTCGAAAACTCGAATTCGAATTTTTGACCCCGTCACAATACTTTCATTATACATTATACGTATATAAGGAAAGTAAAAAGAAATCTATCTAGTTCTAGATCTTTTTATATAACAAAGTCGGATATAAAGTTTCGCGAACTCCAAAATGAGAAAGTTAAAATTTATTATTCTTAAATTCGATGTGTGAATAGCACATATTTTTATGAAAAAAAAAAAAAATTAGTCAATTTTTAGAATGCTTCAGATATCTTGTAAAGAGCCTTGCTACCCCAATCGGGAATCGAAGCCTAGATCTTCGAGCTGGCCAGGCAACGCTCTACCGTTGAGCTACTGGGACGAAATTGCAAGCTCTTGCCGTTAAAATAGAGTTTCCAATCAATTTTCACGAGAATTCACTTTTATAGAGAAGAATTTAGGACAAGAGTTCATGTGATGGGATTCTTCAAAAATCAATCATTTAAAGCACGGTCACCCTATAATTTCTGTAGAATTCAAAATTTTATAAAGCATAGCAAAATTGCGAGTGATAATGGACTCCCAAATTATCATATCGTAACAGCTGTAAATGAGATTTGTCAGTAAAAAAGGGGGGAAGGGAGTGCGCACATTTAAATTTTCCTCTTTTTTGTGTCATTTTGGGTGAAAAATGAGTTGAAGAAATTCTACTTAATTTAAAATTCTAAACTTAAGATATTTGTCCATACAGTGAATCGCATACACGTTCCCGTTTCATCAGTCTTTTTCCCTGTTTTACTTGCAAATGAGCTGCAAATGCAGTTTTGAATATTATTTATTTCTTCATACATATACCGTGGCTTATTCCTATTACGCTTTCATGGAGATAAATATTTTGGGGTAAGATATGTGTCACGTTTTTGCAACTAAGTACACATATCAAACAGCAATGCATGAGAGAAGATCAACTTTACGTTTGTCTCCTGAAAGACAAACAACGACTACTTTCACAAACTTCCTCAGAATGACGTCAAAATGGGATCAGGAAAGGGTTGAGCTAGATAAATGATCAACATTGTTTTTTGAAACATGTTTATTTAGACGTTTAAAATAAACAAAAGAATAGCCTCGGGCTATAAAATCATTTCGAAATGTCTAAGTGAGAACTGTGTTTTTGGGTGGAGGATCAATATTTTGGATACAATGTTCAAGAAAGTGTGTTTTCTAATAGATAGACTTTCTTAGACTTTTTAAATATTATTTCTTTGAGATATTAGGATTTCAGGTTTAGGTATTTTTTTAGAAAACTTCTAGCAGGTCTATCGAAGACGTGATAAATTTGCAAAAACTCGACCAAATCGACTATTAGAAAATCCCATCGACTATTACCATCGTCCAAAGCGAGTATTAGGAAAACCTGATATTCACATGAATTTTCCCATATAATTGCAATGGATTTAGTTCTTTCACAATGAAAAAATCTGATGTGGGCAGCACATGGCTTCTTCTGCAGACTCATATTCACGTTCTCTTTTATTCTTCAATGATTCATTGTATTAAGTTTACTGGCACAAAATAACACCCGCAATTATTTAAATTGACACTAAATTTGCACTTTTTCCCAGCCATCTTACCTTAAAAATAAACTTATTGGACATATCTTGCATATCTATACACCTATACATTTTTTGTGTTCTGTACATCTGTACTTTTTTTTTTTTTTTTTTTTTTGTTTATATATACTATCTTTGTGTTGTTCTGCGTGCCAATTATCCATGGCATCATGCTGGCCATGAGCATGTAATTTTCTGTAAATACTTTTAATCTCATTAATAAACGCTAGCGGATCGTTGGGAGTTGACCGGGGGAGTCAGCTTCGGCTTACTCCCTCTCCCGGCCACACATTAAGCTACCATAAACCTTCGGGTTGGTCGTGTGGTCAGGGTCTTCAATCATTCAATCAATCCCTAAATACTGGAAGTCTATTGTTTTTAAACGCAATCGAATGTTAAGAACCCCCCTAAATTTTTGAGTGAAATTTTAAAAGAATCATCAAAAAATTAAAACCTTTAATAAAGTTACATAAATAGACATTTCTTATGTAATTTCTCCTTAGAAAATAATTAACATAAGCTTTAGAACGCTAGCATGAACCGTTCTCGAGATATCGCACATGTTTCAAATAAATTTATCAAATATCCCATAAATTAAAAAATATATTAACTGTTGAGAAGCATGTTTACTTTTCATATGTAATATCATGCGATCAATTAATCGGGTGACATCATTCTCGTGCATTCCATTCATGAGAAAGGATACTTTGAGTAATACTTTTGCATTTGAACGCCAATAATCATTTATCTGCTATAAGAATAATTTATGTCTCCGTCCATAACGCTTGGTGATTTTGGCGACGAATTTGGCGGAATGTCGCCAACTTGGCGACTTTTTTAAATGTTGCCAAATTAATTAAAATCTCACCAAATTGATAAAAATGAAGCTAAATAAATGAAAAGGATGACTCATTGACGAAAATTCAATATCTTGGAAAGAATATAAGTATCTACTATAAGAATAACCTATTTTTTTACTGTAAAAGTAGTAAATACATTGCATTATATAAGGAAAGTCATGTGCTGCCCACATCAGATTTTTTTTAAAGGTGGCATAGCGAAAATGCGAAAAAGTTAAAATATCTCAAGAACGGCTAGTCCTAGAGTAATGGGGTTAGTCTTATTCTTTCCGTCGCCAAAAATTACGTATAAAACAGATGTATCTAATAGATGTATTTCAGCATATTTAGTTTTTATTTTAGATTTTGACGATTTTTGCGGGTCATTTCGCAAAAAATGGCAGGTTATTTCTTTTCGAATCGTACCAAAATCTAATCAGCACCAGGGTCATCCACAAGTGACTTATCTACCTAATGGCGTCAAATTTGATCTATTGGTTTTCAGCTAGAATGTATACAGGCCATTTTTGCTGGCCATTTCACAAAAAAAGGAGAGTTCTTTTATCCCGAATCGTACCAAAGATTAATCAGCACCAGGTTTACACACAAGTGACTTACCTACTCAATTTTATGAAATTTGGTTCATTAGTTTTTGAGTAGTGAGAGTGGATACATGCACTGACAGACACACATACACACAGACGTCACGCTGAAAATGGTTTTCTCGTATTCTAGAGGTGTCAAAACGTGTAGATTCGTCGAAAACTGGAGTTGCGATTTTCGACATGATTCCAATTCTTTCCCTATACATTACCACTTATTGCAGGGAAAGTAAAAGTGATATATAAGCTCCAAAACACAATGATTTAACGTTGAATTGTGCATTTGGCGTTTTTTGGGAGGACAACCTGTAAAACTATTTCGGAATGCGCAATTAACATATATTTCGTACAACTTTAAATGGACAATTATTAATATTGTTAGCAACCGCAATAAGCAATAGATTCCATATATCAAAATATTTTAATAATTAATTAATTCTTTCATTTTTGCGTTATTTTCAGTAATTGAGCGTTATTTTCAGTAATTGAGCGTTATTTTTGCAATTTTGATCTAATTTTCGTCCATTTGGGCCGAAATATTGTAAAGTTGGCGATACTTCGCGAAATGAGTTGCCAAGTTTGTCAAATAGATAGCCAAACGTTACAGGCTAACGAAGATAAGAGCTCTTCTTATAATACGCATGACTACTGCCGAGCGAATGGTTAGGCGTCAAAATACAAAACTATTACTCAAAATATCTTCTCTTGTGAATGGAATGAATGAACTAGATGAACGAAAATGATGCTAGAAAATGTATCGCATAATATTACGTATTAAGAATTAACATATGTCACTAGTATTTTTTAAAACAATTAGATTTTATGGGATTTTTTTGATAAATTTATTTGAAAAATGTGCAGTATATCAAGAACGGTTTTAAAGTTTAGCGTTTTAAAGTCTATGTCACTTGTTTTCTAATGAAAAATTATATAATAATTGCATAAGTAATATTATTGAATGTTCTGATTTTTTAATGAATTTTTAAAAATTTCATTCTTTTGAACATTCGATTATGTTTAAAATCAATTGGGTTCCAGTATTCACCCATTGTAATATTTGAACTAAATTTCGTGCAAAACGCTATATTTGTTCGTGAGATGCATACCTTTCAAGAGATGCTTGAAACGAGCTTTTCTTTTAATGTTCTACCAATCACAATACTTTCCCTATATATTATACAATGCATATAGAGAAAATAATAACATAATTTTTCATTCAAACGTTCATTTTTCGAAACTCTTAAAATAAAATATATGACCCATTTCCGTAATAAATACCTTACACACATGCTCTCCCTTTTTAACACTTTCCAACATAGTTGAAAAGAGTTGACTTTGATCATTCTGTCAGTCTGTCCGTTCGCACGATAACTGCTTTAAAAAATGACTTTATTAAAATGAAACGTTAGTATGTTGTAGAGACGGTCTGTGGGACATATGGGAATATAAATGAATAATATTAACCAATTGGATTTGGATTGAACCCGGGTTGAAAAGGTGAAATACATTGAACCCTTTGAACGTTTTTTAAGCGAAGTTAAAATTCACAAATTACTTTAAAATACACAAATTACTTTTTTTTTTAAAAAGTTTTAAAAAATATTCAAATTATCCCATAAAATGCATAAAATAAATTTCAACAAAATAGGTTCGGTAGTTTTTTAAATAAAAATTAAAATAATGATTACACACATATTATGAAAAGATCACGTGATTCACTTCAAAATAAAGTAGGCATCCATCTTTATTTTCCCAGTGTCAAAATCGTGATTTTTAAAGTTCTTTTAAATTTATATTGAGTGTCGCATCCGTCCTAAAACCGTTTTATTTTTGCGCATTTTCTGTGCATCTATTTTCCGCGCCAATGCAATGACACTATTTTGGAGTTTAAAGGATCATCTAACTTTGGTTATTTCTACAACAAAGTCTCATTTTATGGGATACAGAATATAAACAAGTGATTGTAAGATGAGTTGCATAAGAATGGCTGAATTTTTTTTCACGCAACATTATTTAACTCTGGAGTCTGGAATAAAAGTGTATGAATTATTCACGGTTCTTACATAATGAGCCAGACGATTTATATTTCGATGACGTCATTTGAATAAAGTTAATTTTAAGTTTTCAATATAATAAATAATTGTAGTACTGTGATAATTTAAAATATATCAGCCTTGAAAGTATCATATTCTATAGATCATTTCAATTGGAAAGTGTTTCATAATCAATGTTTTATGCATGATTGATCTTTCTTGTTTATCTTGTATTATTAAAAATAATCTGACGTGGGCAGCATATGGCTTTCTTTGCATAATGCAGTCACTTTACTTTTTTTACAGCGAATCAATTGTGTACAAGATCCACGTTTTTGACATTGAATTAACATCACTTCAATCTACATGGGGTAACTTCTGAGACCAAACAGAATAACTTATTTAAACTCGCATGTAAAATACGATTGGCTTTTAATTAATATTATAAAACGACTGAAAAAGTACCTTTTGTAGTGAGTGGAATAAACTGGATCCACCCAAATGATGTTAACAGATGTGTTGCATGATATTTCATATGGAAAGGGAACATATATACTATTTACTACGTTATTTTATGGGATTTTTGATAAATTTATTTGATAGCTTGAAATGTCTATAAATCTGCTCTTAGTAGCTTTCTATTGTTTGTTTTACTCGTTTTCTAATGGAGAATTACGTATGCATTGTTTATTTATTTAACAGTATTAAAAATCCTATTTTTTAAGAATTTTTTAAAAAATCCATTAAAAATAAAGGAATATCCCGAAAACGGTTCATGCTAACATTTCAAAGTTTATATTAGTATTCTTGTGAAAAATGACTTCCTAAATGATTGTGTATTTGTCATTATTATTGGTATTGATATTTTAAAGATTTTTTAAAAATTCAATCGAAAATGGGGGGCGGGGGTTGGCGAATATTCGATGGCGTTTAAAATCAATAGGGTTCAGTATTCACCGATTGTGATATTTCTTCTAGATTACTTTCAAAACGCTTTTTTTGTTCGTGAGATATCGCTTCTACAGACACGCATTAATGAACACATGCACTGACATATATACACTAACATCTACACTACACACACTAACATATAACACACACATACACACTATACACACTAACATATAACATACACACTAACATATAACACAAACACACACTAACATACAACACAAACACACACTAACATATAACAACATATAATATAACAACAAACAACATCACCTCAAAAATGTTCGATTTGAGATTCGGGATGCTTAAAACTTGCCCTTTGTCAAAAGTGAAAATTCTAATTTTCTACCTTGTCACAATACTTTTCTATATATTATACAGTCAACTCTTCTATAACGCGGTACTCTCATAATGCGGTTTCCGTATAACGCGGAGCAAAAATTGCGACTGCCCTCTCGTAACGCTGTACTCATAAAACGCGGTTTTCATGCAACTCGGTAGTCTTATAACGCGGTTTCTCTATAATACAACTCAATTAGATTAAGCAGTCTGCCTATAACATGAATATTTCTATTACACTTTTACGGTTGAAATGAATGGGGATTTCCCCTGTTTTTTCATCCACGTAGATCCCCATTTCTCAATTTCAATTATCAGGGAAATCCCCTGTAAAAAAATGAATACATTCACCTCAAATGCATTGGTAGACAAAAATATGGATAAAGAATGGGTTGCAAATGTTAATTTAAATGATGTGAAAAGGAGACTGGGTTTGGGTAAACAATTAGAAAATGACTTTATTGCAAATGATCCTTCAACAGTGAAAAGTTTAAAAGAGAATTACAAAATTGCTTAGCTCCTTTTAGAAAGATTTTGGTAGAGTTACAAAATATAACTACATTTGAAAACGAAAATGAAGATATGCAAAGCAAAGAGGACATTAAAAGAAAAGGAATTAGGACACTCATATTTAACAGTGATGATAAATGTTAATAACTTTTTTCCAGCAAAAATCCTATTAAATTTATATTTCACATTGTTTTTTCAATTTTCTTACATGAAGTTTTAAACGCAATAAAATAATTCGAAATATGTAAATATATATTTATTGCATTTTGTATCTATAAATTTATATTTCATAACCGTATTCACCATAACATGGTGTACTAAAAATGCAGTTTTATGTAACGTAGAAAGAATCAGCCTAATTTATATGTTCCGAGCTTCACATAACGCGGTTTCCATATAACACGATACGAATTAATCTAATTTGCACTCAAATTTCTTATAACGCGGTTTCCACACACACACATATACAACGCGGTACGAATTAATCGCGTTATAGGAGGGTTAACTGTGATATGTATGTAGGGATGTAGTATGTATGTAGGGAAAGTAATATAAAACCTGTCTTCCTTTCTTTTGTAGGAGGAAGGTCAGAACTTTTCCATTCATTAACTCCAATCTTCTAGAGGTAATTACGTTTGTCACGGAAGGGAATTGCATAAAAGCCCTGAAAATGTATGGATCTTAACATCCTCATAAATTAACCGCATTTCTTGGCTTCAATTAAAGAAATCCATTTAATATGGAGTGAGCGTTTAACATTCCCTACAATACATGGAAAAAGAAAACACTACAAGAGAGTCAAAAATCCGAATCTCTATTTTTCTTTTTAACAATGCATAGGGAAAGTATTGGAATGATGCCGAAAATTGCAACTGTAGTTTTCAAAGAATCTACACATTTTGGGACCTCTAGAATTCGGTGCGCGTTTGTCCGTCTGTCTGTGCAGATATTGTATCCACTCTAACTGAAAACTAATTGACCCGATTATCATAAAATTTGGTAGGTTAGTCTCTCGTGGGTGACTATGGTGCTGATTAGATTTTGGTACGACTCGGAATAAAAGAACCTTTTTTTTTCAAGCAAAAATTGCCCTTATTCACTCTAGCTGAAAAACTAATAGACCAAATTTCACAAAAAAAGATAAATCACTTGTAAGTTACCTGGTGCTGATTAGATTTTAGTACGATTCGGAAAAAAAGAATCTGCCCTTTTTTTTGCGAAATGGCCCGCAAAAATCGTTAAATCTAAAAATAAAAGACTACGTATGTTCAAATATATCCATTAAACGCTTATTTTATACGCAATTTTTGACGATGAAAAGAATAAGACCCACCCCATTACTCTAGGTCCAGTCGTTCTCGAGATATTTTATTTTTTTCGCATTTTCCTATGCCAGCTTTAAAAATAAGTAAAATTTCCAAATGAAAACGAAAATTGGATTAAAAGTGCCCATTCAGTGTCATTTAAAATAATTATGACAGTTACTCGTATTTTGTGCCATTCAACTCAATGTAATGAATTATTGAAGAAATAAAGAGAACGCGAATATGAGTCTGTAAGAAAAGTCGTGCTGTCCACATCAGATGTAGGTAAGGGTTTAGGTTCGGGGGTGTAAGCGTCCAAAGTGTTTACATTTTTTCGTAACGCTTCACTTTTTATCAGAGATATGCGAAGCATAGATGTTATTTACATCCAGAAGTAGTCATTTTTTAGGAAACACAGTGATTTCTAAACCAAGAAAAACATAACTTCTTAACAAGAGATTTTCTAAACTCCTAACTACATATGTTCTACCCATGCAGGTAAATGTAAGGACTTAAAACTTCATATTAAGAAAATACCAATATCGTTTGAGACAATCATTCAGGTAGCGCTGGATAGCGCTACCTGAATGTAAGATAAGTAGTCTTGCATTACATGTTTTTGTATGTTGAAAAACCTAAAATATTTATGTAAACTGATAATTTTGTAAAAATAAATTATGAGCGCAATGCAAAGTAAAACTGAAGCAATAAAGAATTTTCTTACATATTCAAAATTATTTTATCTTTTAATTTATGTTTATATACCTATATTCAGTACTCTATCCTACAACTGGAAAAAAATACTGATAAAGATACGCAGAATCAGAGAACCTTAATTTAAAAATAGTCAAAAATACATATACTATGTACTACCCTTTTCTATGGTGTCAACTAACAGTAACGACTATTTTACTAACATTAGCGGAAATTTTACTAACACTAGGGGAAATTTTACTAACACTAGTGGCAATTTTACAAACACTAATGGCAATTTTACTATCACTAGAGGCAATGTTAGAAACACTAGAGGCAATTTTACAAATACTAGTGGCAATTTTACAAATACTAGTGGCAATTTCAATAACACTAGTGACAGTTTTAATAACACTAGAGGCAATTTTACTAACATTAGTGGCAATTTTACTAACATTAGTGACAATTTTACTAACACTATCGACAGCTAGGACACCAAATGTGCGGAGTTAAAAAGCAGATAAAAACGTTTGAAAATGTCATAATGCTTTGAGAATTATATATAGATGCCGCTCGTATTAGTAAAGTAGTCGCCATGAAGGTAAAAGTAAGGAGTTGGAACTTCATATTAAAAAAAAATGTCAATATCGTTTGAGACAATCATTCTGGTGCGTTGGGATAGGATAAGTAGTTCTGCATTGTATGCATTTCTAATGCGAAAGGCTTAAAATAATTATTTAAACGGTCAATTACGTAAAAATAAATAAATTATGAGCGCAATGTAAAGTAGAACTGAAACAATCGAGAATATTCCTGTCGCGAACGTTTTGGCATACTCGACAGAGAAGACAAAGTTTTGAAATCAAACACATTTATTAAACATGAAATAACAAGGCAGTTGATCGAAAACAGTGGAGTACAAGCATTTCTCGCAATAACTCAGAGTTACACTCGGTAGGGTGACCATTAAGAACACCCCTGGAGGAAGAGGAACCAAGAGAATACACATATTTTCTGATACATAAAATAAACACAATATTCCTCACATTATATTTGACATTTATATACGACATTTGTATACTTTGAACATATACGACATTTTCATATAACATCATCAATGATTCGATGCTCACGAGGATTTGACAATTAACACTCTATTCGTTAGGTGGAAGACTAAATATATATAAAACTTTACCTCGTCTCTTTTAAATATAACATTTACAATTCTGTACCATGGGAAAGGATATCAGGATGGACTCTCGGCATAAACTCATCGAGATTCTTGCGCAGAACAAAATCCATAATGGTCGGGAAACTTGACTACACAACATCATGCTGGCGGAATTCGACATCTTGGTTGGTTACGGAGATTGGTTGATTCGTACCTTAGGACACAAGGAGGAGTCAGGCAAATACAAATCGCTGTAAAATGAGCTTTCCCTCTAGCCCTATTAGCGATTCAAGCCGACCAGTGAAAGAACCATTTTCTCTTTTCACAAGACTCATTATTCCATTACTACCAGGCTGATTCATTTAAAAACACGAGTGACTCATCTCTGAACCGAGCCAACCGACTCTACGCACAACTTGTCGAACTATGTTACATATTTTAATCACATCCTTCCACTTTCAAAATTAATCCACCTTTTCTTAAAATTCGCGATCATACGCGAATCAAACACACACGTCTACATTTTCCCACGACTCCTTCCACTCTGCTTCCAAAATTCTTTTTCAAACGCGCGCGTGCGCAAAACCTGCAAGTTCCCAACTAGCGACTGAGAAGCGAAAATACAAAACTATTACTATTTTTCTGGAACATAAACACTTTTGCGATTTTAGAGTTCACTTCCCTTAAAAGTCAATGTAATTGAAAACATGTAGAAAAGACATTTACATTTCGAAATTGACACTTTCAATCACACAGAAATAAAACAATACTTTAATATACAATTTTAACACAGAGGTGTGAAAGCCTTATCACACTCCTTCGGGGCCCGGGAGAAAAATTTCCTGCAAAGCGGGGAATTTTTCCACACAATACTAGGAAAATACCTGCATTAAGTTCCCAATGACATATGTTCCATTGAGAGGAATTTAGTGTAAATTTTGAGCGATGTACATGTACATCAAAGAAAAAAACAAAAACAAACAAGATCATGACCAGCATAATAACCAAAATCCAAGAGTGGCCTAAAGTTTGACTCGTGAGTCAAAAAAAAATAAGTCTCAATACAAGCATAGACCTTTACAAGACAACACCAAATTAACAAGACACAAATGATGAAATTGCCCCTTTTAAAATTTAAACACTAATACATTTTCTGGTGAGTACCACAGAGACATGAAAATTTAATTTACTCAACTCACAAAAAGTTTAACTAAACAAAAAGTTTTCTTTCTTCAAAAATTTTACAATTAAAATTCTATAAATTTACTTTTCACAGAAATCAATTTATTAACTATTATCCAACCTTGCCAACAAATTACTTTAAAAGACATTTAAAAAAAATTACTAATTTAGAAAATGAGACAAATTTTCAAACCAAGAATGTTGATCAGGCACCCAGGCAAGAAACAAGTCCATTAGAAAGTTGCAAACCTAGAGGTGGCGGTACCCCCAACCAATAAGTCAACAAACACCAAATGACAAAAAAAAATTTCTAAAATTTACTAGACCTTTAAATTAAAAAAAATCATTCACACATTCATAAAATAAAACAGAGATAAAAATTATCAGTTATCCTTAAAAATCCTTACCAAAACTCTAATCCATCAAGTACTTAATTATCTTAAAATTACTTTAAAACATTACTGCTTATCATTAAAGTAAAGCAAAAAAAAATTATTATTTAAGTATTTAGAATTTTAAAACACTACTTCAACCTGATTAACATGGCACTCACATTCAGAAAGCTGCACTGGCACAGAACTTGCAGTACAGAACATTCAGCTGACTGACACATAAAGCAAATTACACAGAAATTCAGAAATATTGGATCCATTTTAACATAGCATACAGTTTTGCAAAACATTTTGTGAAACAATTGAAAATATAATATTATGAAACATAATTGTCCATCTCACAACAATATCAGTCTTTTTTTTGAAAATGTGAGAATTTCATAATTTAAACATTTTACTTTACTTTTGAGCCAATTGCTCTCTTGACATATTGCCTTAATTGACAAGTAACTTTAATGAATAAATTGGCCTCTTGGGCGCAAGTCATACTTGTGTGAATTAGGAACATTTTGAGTTTTAACCCTATTTTGATGGTTTAGAAAATATCTACTTTTAAATTGTCTTGTTTCTTGAGTTGAAGAATTATCAATGTTATCATTATATGTGCTAGAAATCAATTCACTACGTCTAGGAGGTAAAGGAGTTAATCTATTAACGTGGACCAATTGCTGATTACATGGATTGTTTTTGTGTTGAATGACAAAGTTAACTTCAGTTGTTTGCTTGATAACTTCAAAAGGACCATGATTTAAAGAACTGAGTTTTTTTGATTGGCCTGGCCGAATATGAGGTGTGTAAAGATAGACCAAGTCACCAACTTTAATCTTAGGCATTTTAGCAGATTTATGTTGTTGAAGTTGTTGTGATTCCTGAGCTTCCTCAAGGTTTTTCCTAACAGTTACAAAGGTCTTTTTTAAGCGAACCTGTAAGTCATCTGAATAATCATGAGTAGATTTGTAAACTGGATATTTTACACCTGTTAAAAGAGCATCAGGTAGCACAGGGTCTCGACCAAAGACAAGATGTGCTGGGGACTCGCCTGTTGAGGCATGGACTGACGTTCTATGAGCCATTAAAGCAAATTGAATCATTCGATCCCAATCGCCCTTATCAGAATAGACCAGATTCTTTAAGGATCTAACTAACGTACCGTTCAGTCTTTCGACTAGCCCGTCTGACTGGGGATGGTACGCTGAAGTATTATGTTTTTTTATGCCTAATTTCTTGTATAGATTGTTGGCAGCTTCAGAAATGAAGTTACTACCTTGATCCGTAATTAAGTGAGCAGGAATTCCATGAATACTTATAAATCTCTCTAAACAAGCGAGAATATCCTCAGTTTTAACTGTAGCAAGTGGATAAGCCTCTGGCCATCTAGTGAAGTAATCTGTAATGACAAGAATGTACTTCATCCCAGAATTCGAGATAGGTAGTGGGCCGACTACATCCATAGCCACACGTTCAAAAGGATAAGTTGTAATAGGAAATTTCTGTATTGGAGCCTTGTTGTTACGAAAACCTCTGTTTTTTACACAAGTTGTGCACGACTTCACATAATTTTCAGTCTGAGCATGCATGTCTGGCCAATAATAGTTAACTGAAATTTTTGCCAGAGTTCTTTGAAAACCACAATGTGCAGCAACAGGAGAATCATGGCAAAGCCATAGAATTTCTGAGACTAAGTCTTGAGGAATAACTACTCTCTCATTATATTGCTGTCTCTGCTTTGGATTTTTGTGTATGCAATGTAACATACCATTTTTCATGAAAAATGAAAGTTTTTGTGGGTATGGTTTTACACCTTTTTCCAGAAGATTTTTGATTTTTATACATCTAGGATCTTTCAATTGACCAATAGCTATCCTAGTTACCAGAGAAGCTTCCACAGTAGTCTGTACTTGATCTTGAGAATTTTCAACGATTGCATTTATGTTTTCACTACTATCATTATTCTGTACCACTACTTTTCCAGAAATTTTCGTAGGGACAGATTCTACAATACTTTTAGGAACAGTTTGTTTCTGAGTGTTTTGAGATTTCTTTGAAGAAGACTCATCAATACATCTCGAAAAATAGTCAGCTACAACATTATGTTTCCCCGGTTTATGAATGATTTCATAATCAAAAGCCTGCAATGAAACGATCCAGCGAGCTATGCGCGAAGTAGGATCTCTTAATTTGAAAATGAACGATAAGGATGCTTGATCACAGTAAATTTTGAAATGTTTGCCTAAGAGATAGTGCTTAAATTGCTGGGTAGCCCAAACCACAGCCAAAGCTTCTTTCTCGACTACACTGTAATTCACTTCAGCACCTTGTAATTTTCGACTAGCAAAGGAAACTGGGTGAGATAACCCATTTTCATCCAATTGCGAAAGAACTGATCCCAAAGCGTAATTAGAGGCATCTGTATGCAAAGTAAAGGGCAAATTAAAATTTGGTAATTTTAAAATTGGTTCTTGAATAAGCTTGTTCTTAAGTATTTCAAAAGCTTCCTGAGCCTCCTGACTCCACACAAACTTTTTCTGCTTTGATTTTAAAAGATTAGTTAGTGGAAGAGTAATCTTTGCATAATCTGGTACAAATTTCCTATAAAAGCCTGTCAAACCCAAAAATTGTCTGATATTCTTGACACAGGTGGGTACTTTAAATTTTTGCACTAAATCAATGTTATGAGGGTCTGGCTGAACTTTTCCCTCAGACACTCTGAAACCTAAGTACTTTATTGTCTTTCTGAAAAAGAAGCATTTTGATGGCTTTAACCTAAGACCATGTTGAGATAATTTAATAAAAACTTCTTCTAATTTCATCATGTGTTCTTCAAAAGTTTTTGATGAGATGATAACATCATCTATGTATATTCCTGATAACCCTGCCAGTACAAGAGACATTAATCTCTGAAAAGACGCTGGTGCGTTTTTTAGACCAAAAGGGGTCCTACACCATTCGTAGTGACCGGTGGGCGTGGAAAAAGCTGTTTTGTGTGAATCCTGTGGATTCAAATGCAATTGGTAGAATCCTGAAGTTAAGTCCAAAGTTGAGAAAAATGTAGCACCTGCTAAATTATCAATCAATTCACTAATGTTAGGAATTGGAAAATTTTCTGTAATAGTAAGTTTGTTTAACTTGCGAAAATCACAACATAATCTATAAGAACCATCCGGTTTCCTTACAAACAGTACTGGCGTATTGTAAGGTGAAAAACTAGGTTTAATTATTTTAGCTTCTAATAATTCTGTGACTTGTCTATTGAGTTCCCCTTGTAAATGATGTGGAACTTTGTATGGTTTCTGATAAACAGGAACAGATGTTTCCAAATTTATCTCATGTAATATGGTTTTACAACCAGACAACTCAGCAACATTCTTTGCAAAAACTTGTCTATATTTATTCAACAAAGTTGATAATTTATGTTTTTGATCTTTTTGGAGATGACTCAGGTCAAAATCTCCTCCCCAACTTTCAAAAGGCTCCAAAGGTTCACTGGAGTCCAACTCTCCCTCACTCACTACATTAACTTCAACCTCCTCAGACACCTGAATTTCCTGAACATGAGCCACTTTTCTACCCTTATTCAAATGATAAGGTTTTTCCTCTGGGTTAGCAACACGAACCCAAATAATTCCATCCTTAGGAGCTCTATATACAGCTCTAGCAATGAAGATGTGGTCATTTTTCTCTGATTCCAGAAGCAAGGTGGAATTTTCCGGAAACCCTTCTGAAAGTTTGATTTTAATAAATGATTCAGATAAAGGAGGAATTATACATTTTTGTGAATTTTTCACAATAATTGGCTCTTTAATTTTTGTATTTAGAGTTTCTTTTACTCTACATAAGTTATTAACAGTTTTAATGTTTAAGTTCTTATGCTGTGCCACTTCTTCAGTACCACCTCTAACATGATTTTGCTTTTCCCCCATATGCAAAGTAACATTCTGTGCATTTACTACCAAATCTCTAAAAGATTTGCTTCCATTTTCCAAATCGTTAATATGTACCTCTTCACTACCCAAATGTGGCACTACATTATTTTCCGAAAAATTTCTGCTCACATACTCTTCCCGAATGACCTGAGACTCATTCACTACCGGTGCCAGATCTGCTTTGCATTTGGCACATGCATTCGTATGGAACTCTTTCGGTTTACAGTCCTCTACCACACGAACATTTTTTCCACTACTCATCTGCGAGTCAGGCACAGCAATACGCTTTGCGACACTACTTAGGTTTGAGTCTGCAATTTCCGACTCATTTGCCGGTTCATGATTTGAAATCGAAAGTAAATTATTCGTACATTGATAACCAACAAAAGGAATGGAAGAGTTTGAAAACTTAAAACAGAAGTGATTATAATCTATAATAGCATTATGTTTATGTAAAAACTTGTTACCAAGGATTACATTATATGAAATAGGAGCTGGTGATTTTAACACAAAAAATTCGGTAGGGAATCTTTCTTTTCCCAAATTTAGCGAAATAGTGGCTAAACATTCAACTTTAGTATCTTGTGAACTAAAGCTACGCAAAATTGTTGGTTTGTATGTTAGCAACATATGTGCAATGGGTACAGTATTTAAAGCTTCCTCATACACTAAATTAATTGAACTACCCGTATCAATCAATATTGACACTTCACTGCTCACTAATTTTCCTTTTATAATAGAAGAAGATGACAAAGAATTTGTAATATTATGACAAATATTATTTTCCTCAAAATGTGATGTTTGCCTATCAAAAGTTTTTCTATTATTATAATTGTGCATGGGATATCTACTCTGATTCCCAGAAGAATGATTTTTGGAATTTTGCAAAGATTTATATGACTCCTTATTTTTATAATTTTGCGTTCCTTGCTTTCTATACTTCCACTCATTTGCAGACATTTGCCCTCTGTGTCTTTCACCCTGGTGATACCTAGTTCCAGGACTGGTATAAATTTTCCTACATTTTATACCGTACGCATCTCTTTTTTGAAAAACCTTTTTCCAACACTGTTCTTGAACGTGACCTAATTTACCACATTTGTCACACTTTGGACGCGGTGAACGCTTTTCGTTAACTTTATCTGAATTAAACTTAAATTTTTCTATTTTACCCCTAAGAAATTCAATGTCCCTTTCCTGTTCTAACACTTTTCTTTTTAAATCTGACATACTTTCACTTTGATCTGGTGTGAGAACATATTTTTCTGGTGTGAGAACACCTTTTTTTGTAAGTACCGGATTAGTCAAGTACATAGCATTATTTTCATTTAAAATAGATTCCTCAAGAATTGCAAGTTTTCTAGCCGAATAAAAATCTCTAGGGTTTTGTGACAACACCAATCTTTTTAGTTCCGGATATAAACCATTAATAAATGAAGTTTTTAAAAGTGTTTGCCTGATTTTATTCTCACTTTCGGAATCTACATCTTCCGGAATAACCTTAAATGAAGCAGCTTCGATTCTCATCGAAAACTGTTTAACCGACTCATTTGGTCTCTGTGTAAAGTTCACGAGTGAAATTATGTTTTTAGTAACATTTTCGGTCACTTCAAAATGATCTTTCAAAATGTGAATAATTTCCTGCAAATTTTTACAATTTCTGTGCTTTGGATTCTCTTCAATCAATCTATTTGCTTCCCCCTCTAAATTCAATCTCAAACAAACTAATTTGTCACACTCACTCCAGTTTGCATGAGTGGCTACTAAATTTAACTTTTCCAAAAACTGTGACAACGAAAGCTCTGAATTTCCCGAGAATTTTGGAATATGATGTGCGAACTTAGGTGTGAAAATATGGAATGATTTTAACATGTTATCATTTACCGATGAAGCACTGTTTTGATTTGGCAAAGTGCCAGAAGAAGAATTCAGACATACCGGCGATTTATCTGATATATTTTCCTCATTAGATTTAGCTTTGTGGCTAACATTTTTAACTTTACTTCTAGAATTAACAGTATCCGACTCAGTAGCAATATCAAGCGACAAATTCAAGGAGGAATTTAATTTTTTACTTGAATTTTTACTCATCTTACCGACATTTACTTTTTTGTTTCTAGTAATTGGAGCCATTTTGCATAACAATCAAATATACTCGTATAGTTTAACACAATATGCAATTGCAATGTTCTTAAACAGTATTTACAATAAAACCAGTTTTTATCAAATCAAATGACATAAATATGCAAACAAATCAATTTTTTTTATCAAATGGCACATATCAAATTCCAAGAACACTCGTTTTTGAGAATACCGAAAACAGAACATGGAACTCTGTTTACTTAAGAAAACACTCATTTTAGCACAACGGTAATTTTTAACCTTCAAAATTTCAATTCTTAAGAAAATTTTTAAAAATTTTAATTCTCTCAGCTCTTCCCCACTCACCGAGAAAAGTAACGGCACCAATTCTGTCGCGAACGTTTTGGCATACTCGACAGAGAAGACAAAGTTTTGAAATCAAACACATTTATTAAACATGAAATAACAAGGCAGTTGATCGAAAACAGTGGAGTACAAGCATTTCTCGCAATAACTCAGAGTTACACTCGGTAGGGTGACCATTAAGAACACCCCTGGAGGAAGAGGAACCAAGAGAATACACATATTTTCTGATACATAAAATAAACACAATATTCCTCACATTATATTTGACATTTATATACGACATTTGTATACTTTGAACATATACGACATTTTCATATAACATCATCAATGATTCGATGCTCACGAGGATTTGACAATTAACACTCTATTCGTTAGGTGGAAGACTAAATATATATAAAACTTTACCTCGTCTCTTTTAAATATAACATTTACAATTCTGTACCATGGGAAAGGATATCAGGATGGACTCTCGGCATAAACTCATCGAGATTCTTGCGCAGAACAAAATCCATAATGGTCGGGAAACTTGACTACACAACATCATGCTGGCGGAATTCGACATCTTGGTTGGTTACGGAGATTGGTTGATTCGTACCTTAGGACACAAGGAGGAGTCAGGCAAATACAAATCGCTGTAAAATGAGCTTTCCCTCTAGCCCTATTAGCGATTCAAGCCGACCAGTGAAAAAACCATTTTCTCTTTTCACAAGACTCATTATTCCATTACTACCAGGCTGATTCATTTAAAAACACGAGTGACTCATCTCTGAACCGAGCCAACCGACTCTACGCACAACTTGTCGAACTATGTTACATATTTTAATCACATCCTTCCACTTTCAAAATTAATCCACCTTTTCTTAAAATTCGCGATCATACGCGAATCAAACACACACGTCTACATTTTCCCACGACTCCTTCCACTCTGCTTCCAAAATTCTTTTTCAAACGCGCGCGTGCGCAAAACCTGCAAGTTCCCAACTAGCGACTGAGAAGCGAAAATACAAAACTATTACTATTTTTCTGGAACATAAACACTTTTGCGATTTTAGAGTTCACTTCCCTTAAAAGTCAATGTAATTGAAAACATGTAGAAAAGACATTTACATTTCGAAATTGACACTTTCAATCACACAGAAATAAAACAATACTTTAATATACAATTTTAACACAGAGGTGTGAAAGCCTTATCACATTCCTACGTATTCAAAATTATTTTACCTTTCAATTTATTTTTATCTCTATATTCTGTATTCTATCCTACAACTATGAAAATATACTGTTTAACTGCATTCATAATTGGCCAATCCCTCATTTAAAATTAATCAAAAATAACATATACTAAATACTAAGCTATTCTATTGTGTCAACTAACAATAGCAGCTACTTTACTAACACGAGCGACATCTAGATATCATTCTCAAAGCATTGTGACATTTTCAAGCGTTTCATCCACAAAAGTTTTAACGCCTTCTCTCCAACTCCATGGTTCTAACCATAGCGAATTTTCTGTGAGTGACAACGTCCATCTTTCATCAAACGGTTCGTTTTTCTGTCTCTCAGATTGATAGGAAAAGGGCTTAAATTCCGGGTATAGGTGGGTAAGCTCTTGTGTATCATGCATGCTCGTAATGGATCGAAATCTATTTTCAGCTTTAGAGCCCCTAGTCCTAGAATGTATTATCAGGACAGTATAGAGACAAAATAAAAAAATCTGATGTGGGTAACACATGACATTCCTTATATAATGCAATAAATTTACTTCTTTTACAGTAAAGAAAAATATATTATTTCTATAGTAGTTAGTTATATTCTTTCCAAGATATTGAATTTTCGTCAATGAGTCGTAATTTTCCATGTCGTCATTATCAATGAGTCGTCATTGATTTAGCGTCATTTTTATCCATTTGGCGAAGTTTTCGTTAATTTAGCAACATTTAAAAAAGTCGCCAAGTTGGCGACATTCCACCAAATTCGTCGCCAAAATTTCGCCAAGCGTTATTGACGAAGAAATAAGTTATTCTTACAGCAGATAAATGACTATTGGCGTTCAAATATAAAAGTATTACTCAAAGTATCTTTTTTCATGAATGGAACGAGCTAGATCCACGAGAAGGATGTCACTCAATTTATCGCATGGTATTACATATGAAAAGTAAACATGTTTCTCAATAGGAAATGTTCTTCTTTTTATTTTATATGACTTTTTGATAATTTTTAAAAAAAATGTACAATATCTCGAGAACGGTTCACGTTAGCGTTCTAAAATTTATGTCAATCGTTTTCTAATGAAAAATTACATAAGAAATGTCTATTTGCGTAACTTTATTAGTGGTTTTAATTTTTTGACGATTTTTTCAAAATTTCATTCGAAAATTTAGGGGGGTTCTGAGCATTCGATTGCGTAAAAAACAATAGGCTTCCAGTGTTTACGGATTGTGATTTTTGTACCAAATTTCGTTCGAATTGGTCCATTCGTTCGTCAGTTATCGTCTCCACAGACTCACTGACACACACACACACATACACACATACTTTCACACACACACATACACACATACTTTCACACACACACACACACACACACACACACAGACATCACTTCAAAAATGTTTGATTCGTGATCAGGGATGCTTGAAACGTGCTCTCCCGTCGAAAACTCGAATTCGAATTTTCGACCCCGTCACAATACTTTCCTTATACATTATGTATATAAGGAAAGTAATAGGTTTTTCTTATAGTAGCTATATTTATATTCTTTCCAAGAAATTGAATTTTCGTCAATGAGTCGTCATTTTCACTGATTTAGTGTTATTTTTATCCATTTGGCGAGATTTCCGTTAATTTGGCACCATTTAAAAAAGGCGTCAAGTTGGCGACATTCCGCCAAATTTGGCGTCAAAATCTCATCAAGCGTTATGGACGGAGAAATAAGTTATTCTTATAGCAGATAAATGACTATTGGCGTTCCAATATAAATATATTACTCAAAGTATCTTTTCCCATGAATGGAACGAGCTAGATCCACGAGAATGATGTCACCTAATTGAACGCATGATATTACATATGAAAAGTGAACATGTTTCTCAACAGTTAATATATATTTTTTTAATTTATGGGATTTTTTGATACATTTGTTTAAAAAATGTGCAATATCTCGAGAACGGTTCATGCTAGCGTTCTAAAGTTTAGGTCAGTCGTTTTCTAAGGAAAAAGTTATATAAGAAATGTTTATTTGCCTAACTTTATTAAAGATTTTGATTTTTTGATGATTTTCTCAAAATTTCACTCGACAATTTAACGGGGTTCTGAACATTCGATTACGTTTAAAAACAATAGGCTTCTAGTATTCACGGATTGTGATTTTTGTACCATATATCGTTCGAATCGGTCCATTTGTTCGTCAGTTATCGCCTCCACAGACTCACAGACACACACACACACATCACCTCAAAAATGTTTGATTCTTGATCAGGGATGCTTGAAACGTGCTCTCCCGTCGAAAACTCGAATTCGAATGTTCGACCCTGTCACAATACTTTCCTTATACAATATGTACTCAACGGCCAGATTTCTGATTCCTACAAGAAAAGAGAATACGTGTTATTTTCCCTGCAAACATAATATTATGTATAGAGCATGGGCACGAGCATCCATAAACAACCTGCGTGGTAGAATGCGCAGAGACGTAAGGACAAAAAGTCATAATTTTTATCATAGCGTGTCATAGTAAACGGACTATGATGGCCAATAAATGTTAAAACTAAACCCTTTAAACGTCGACATTTATCTTTGTAATGGAAATATGTTATTTAGAATAATTGAATAACAACACATATTTAGAGATTTCATTTGCTAAAGTGCACTTTAAGTGATTTTAAGTGAATGTACCCTAGTACTCATTTTTACCGTAGTCACCAACTGGCGTTCTAAAGATGTATACATTGACTAGCCAATTCTGCAATGTATTTGTGAGTGAGAAAGGAGAGATATATAACGAATTTCCTAAATAAAAACTCCGGTCCATATTTTAATGAAAGTGACTATTTTATTTTCCGACTCATTAAAAATATCCATCCAAGAAGGTACATTGAGATATGTCCTACTAAAATGAGAGGTGAAACGATTGCAAGTTTCTAAAGTAGCCGTTTTTAATACAGAAATAATAAAAATATCCATACTGCTAAGCAAACGAGTACGTATTTTGTTTTGGAAACGTAAGGGTAAAATTCAACGTGTGACGTCACGTACTCATGCTGTATAGGGAACGTATTGTGACGGGGGTCAAAAATTCAAATTTGGGTTTTAGACGCACTTTCCATGCATTTAGTCTTGGAACCCCTAGAATACGAAAATATTTTTATCGTGGCGTCTATGTGTGTGCCTTTGTTCGATGTTATGTGTCCACTCCACATCAAAAACTGATTGACTAAATTCCATAAACTTTCATAGGTAAGTGACTTGTTGGTTACCCTGGTGGTTATTAGATTTTGGTACAATTCTTTTTAAAAGAACCTATATTTCTTAAAAAGTGGCCCGTCAAAATCTAAAATAAGACTACGTATGCTTCATTAAACGTTCGCTTTATACGTAATTTTTGACGATGAAAAGAATAAGAGCCATCCCAATGACTCGACGACTCACCATTCTCGAGATATTTTAGTTTTTCTTATTTCTGCTACGCCGCTTTTAAAAATACGCCCAATGGAAGCAGACATTAAAATAAAAGTGCCAATTCAGTGATATTTCAATGAACGATGCGTGCCCTTTTGTGTCAGTAAACTCAGCTTAATGAATTATTAAAAAAATAACTAGAAAATGAATTTAAGTTTGTAGGGAAAGTCATGTTTTGCCCACATCCGATTTTTCTATTCCGAAGACTCAGAATTCACCCATGCACATTTATTTCACAGAATATGGATTAAATGTCAAATTCATTATATATTCATACTAACAGTATATCCGTGCTTCGTATGGAATATATAATATAAAAAACTTAAAATTCACAATCATGTGCAAATTCCTATACTATTTTTAATGACATTGTTATTCAATAGAACTCTATTAAAATACTTAAATGAATACTCCTAAATTGAAGTTTAAGAATTTCTGTTCTTGCTATACAAAATGATCTACACAGGAAGATCTGAAGAATGAAATAGCCTGGTCCCGCTTGTCAACAAATTTACAAAACATATTAAATTAAATCAATATATGCCAAACTAAAAGCTTTAAAATTGTATGGGAAGATATAACCGTCCTACTTATATTCTCGTAGAGTAAATGATATACCCATGTATTAATAGAAAAATACCCGTACTACAATATATGAATTTGAACCGTTTTTACCAAAATCAAACAGATGACGTAATAAGTTGAAAATATCCATAATCTCAGTCATTTTTAAACCTGAAGGCCGTAATGGATATAATTCAGTAGTCAAAAGTGAAATTTCCATAAAATTTATTTATTTTATATACATTTCTTTATTATTTAAATCGGAAAAGATTTAATAAAAATCGTCTGCCGCATAAGCACATTGGATAAAAATCCGTTGCTAAGTGACATGATATCGTTTTCTTCAAATAAACTTACCTGAAAAATAATAATACCCAATATCTGTACAACCCCTGGTTCTATAAACTCAAAATATGAACCCCACTTTAAGTGGGGCTACTCTAAGGCCACCCATACCCACAAAATTCGGTTCAGCCGTTCTCTCGTGATTGATGAAACAGACAGACAGACATATTTTCAATTTCATTTATATAGATTATGATGAGCATTTTACAAGGGCGTATAAATCAGTCATCCTATCCAGAATTTGAAATTTTTTAGAGAAAACTGCTTTCTTTGTGCAGTAATAGTAAGAAAAAGTAAAAAAAATCTGATGTGGGCAACACATGACTTTCCTTATATATTGCAATGAATTTACTACTTTTACAGTTAAAAAAAATGTTTTTCTTATAATAGATACTTATATATTCTTTCCAAGATATTGAATTTTTTTCAATGAGTCGCCATTTTCATTGATTTAACGTCTTCTTTATCCATTTGGCGAGATATTCGATGATGTGGCAACATTTATAAATGTCGCCAAGTTGGCGACATTCCGCTAAATTCGTCGCCAAAATCTTGTCAAGCGTTATGGATGGAGAATACATCTATTAAATACTTGTTTTATACGTAATTTTTGACGACGGAAAGAATAAGGCTAACTCCATTACTCTAGGACTAACCGTTCTAGAGATATTTTAACTTTTTCGCATTTTCGCTACGCCACCTTTAAAAAAAATCTGATGTGGGCAGCACATGACTTTCCTTATATAATGCAATGAATTTACTACTTTTACAGTAAAAAAAATAGGCTATTCTTATAGTAGATACTTATATTCTTTCCAAGATATTGAATTTTCGTCAATGAGTCGTCATTTTCATAGATTTAGCTTCATTTTTATCAATTTGGTGAGATTTTTGTTAATTTGGCAACATTTAAAAAAGTCGCCAAGTTAGCGACAATCCGCCAAATTCGTCGTCAAAATCAATAAGCGTTATGGACTGAGAAATAAGTCATTCTTACAGCATATAAATTACTATTGGCGTTCAAATACAAAAGTATTACTCAAAGTATCTTTTTTCATGAATGGAACGAGCTAGATCCACGAGAATGATGTCACCCAATTTATCGCATGATATTACATATGAAAAGTAAACATATTTCTTAACAATTAATATTTTTTTTAATTTGAAGTGATTTTTTTTGATAAATTTATTTGAAAAGTGTGCACTATCTCGAGAACGGTTCATGCTAGCGTTCTAAAGGTTATGCCAATCGTTTTCTAAGGAAAAATTACATAAGACATATCTATTTGCGTAACTTTACTAAAGGTTTTGACTTTTTGATGATTTTTTCAAAATTTCACTGGAAAATTTAGGGGGGTGCTAAACATTCGATTGTATTTTGAAACAATAGGCTTCCAGTATTCATGGATTGTGATTTTTGTACCAAATTTTATTCAAATCGCTCCATTCGTTCGTGAGATATCGTCTCCACAGACTCACTGACACACACACACACATACTTTCATACACAAATACACAGACATCACCTCAAAAATGTTCGATTCGAGATCAGGGTTGCTTGAAACGTGCTCTCCCGTCGAATCGAATTCGAATTTTCGACCCCGTCACAATACTTTCCTTATACATTATGTATATAAGGAAAGTAATGACAAAAATGGAATTTATCATTCAAACATTCATGTTTCGATACGTCTAAAATAATGTACGACCGCACTCTTTAATGCGTGCTACATAAGATTTTTTTTTTCAATCTTCAGTTCTAACGAAATTAAGTCGAAAACCTTCCTTTTTTTTTCTCTGCGCTCTTTTTTTTTAATCTTTGTATTACTTAAGAACATAAAACTGGCGTTTCTGGAGTCGGAGAAAAGCCAAAAAGTTTCGCATTAATTCTGGAAACTTCCCGAAGTAATTGCATTTCTCACGGCAGTGAATTGCATAAAAGCGATGAAATGTCTGGATTTTTACACCTCCCCAAAAATTAACTGCACTTCTTGGTTTCAATTAAAGAATTCCATTAAATACCGGGCTGACGTTCATTAAAATACTCCAGAAATGAGTTAAACGCGAAATCTCATTTTAGATTTTAATAAATGTAGATTTTTAAAAGTCGTTTAACAGTTTTATTATCCGATTATTTTATTAGGAAACAGATCGGTCTATTTTTACTTTCTCATGCTGTGTAACATAGTACAGAGAAAGTATTGTTTTCACGAAAATTTTCGAAATCTGAATGCCAATATATGTTTGAAGATCTCCTGAACACGTTTAAACTGTTTTTGGAGTGATGTAACGTCAGTCTGTATGTCAACGCTCGATTTTTTGTGTACACGATGGCGGGCCACACATATGAATGGATTTTTACGAAACTTTATATCCAGCTTTGCTATAAAAAAAAATCTGATGTGGGCAGCACATGACTTTCCTTATATAATGCAATGAATTTACTACTGTTACAGTAAAAAAATAGATTATTTTTATAGTAGTTACTTATATTCTTTCCAAGATATTGAATTTTTATCAATGAGTTGTCATTTTTCATGTCGTCAGCATCAATGAGTCGTCATTGATTTAGCGTCATTTTTATCCATTTGGCGAATTTTTCGTTAATTTAGCAACATTTCAAAAAGTCGTCAAGTTGGCGACATTCCAACAATTTCGTCGCCAAAATCTCGCCAAGCGTTATGGACGAGGAAATAAGTTATTCTTACAGCAGATAAATGACTATTGGCGCTCAAATACAAAAGTATTACTCAAAGTGTCTTTTTCATGAATAGAACGACCTAGATCCATGAGAACGATGTCATCCAATTTATCGCATGGTATTACATATGAAAAGTGAACTTGTTTCTCATTAGGAAATATTTTTTTTTTATTTTATATAACTTTTTGATAATTTTTTTGAAAAATGTGCAATATCTCGAGAACGGTTCATGTTAGAGTTCCAAAATTTATGTCAATCGTTTTCTAATGAAAAATTACATAAGAAATGTCTATTTGCGTAACTTTATTAGCGGTTTTGATTTTTTGACGATTTTTTCAAAATTTCACTCGAAAATTTAGGGGGGTTCTGACATTCGATTGCGTAAAAAACAATAGGCTTCCAGTGTTTACGGATTGTAATGTTTGTAACAAATTTTGTTGAATTGGTCCATTCGTTCGTCAGTTATCGTCTCCACACACACACACACACAAACACACACACACACACACACACATATACTTTCACACACATACACACACACACACATACTTTCACACACATACACACACACACACATACTTTCACACACATACACACATACTTTCACACACACACGCACACACATACACACATACTTTCACACGCACACACACACTAGTTACTCTAAGTCCTCTGGACGAGTCGGACGGTCTGGGTCTTCAACGCACACACACACACATACGCACATACTTTCACACACACACACATACACAAAATTTAGGAGGGTTCTGAACATTCGATTGCGTATAAAAATAATAAGTTTCCAGTATTTACGGATTGTGATTTTTGTACCAAATTTCATTCGAATCGCTTCATTCGTTCATGAGATATCGTCTCCACAGGCTCACTGACATACACACGCACACACACACGCAGACATCACTTCAAAAATTTTTGATTCGTGATCAGGGATGCTTGAAACGTGCTCTCCAGTCGAAAACTCGAATTCGAAATTTCGACCCCGCCACAATACTTTTCTTATACATTATGTATGTAAGAAAAGTAAAAATCTAGAACCAGATAGAATTTTTTAAAATTCGAACAAAAACTTTTTATAAATATTATATTTCTAAACCTTGTGACTTAATTTGTACCCCCCGTGGGGTAACTTAGTCCTTTTTTTGAGGGGGGGGGGGAGTTACCCCCTAGGGGTACATTATCAAGTATGGTATCAATCGAAATATGTTTTTCAAGCCCTTTAAAGTGAAGGGTAACACTCTATATTTGGAATCATTTTGAACCACGATACCGGTTTTTCAAAATTTTTCTTGTAAAATTTGAAAAACAAATGAATTCTGTTATGAGGAATTTGAGTTGAGATTGAATAGACTCCAGTTAATTTTATGAGGAAATTCGATAACGAATTTGTTTAGCCTGTTTTAGTCGGTAACAGGATATAACAGTTTCACTTATTGTTTTCTGGCCGAAATACCCAGCCTTCTTCGGGCTGTAGTAAAATAAAGGCGGCGCAAAATGTAAAATATTTCTGTCAAAATTCAACTCGCAATTAAGCTTAACATATCTGCCAAAGTATCTTAATCAGATGTGCCATTTTACAAATATCAGCGTTCATCACAGATAGATAAAAATATATAATTCATTTATCTTCGTTTAGAGGACAGGAATGGAGCAATACAACTTACTATATTAAAACATTCTATATTCAATCTCATTACTCGAAAAATGTCATCGATTTAGGCTGGGAAGTTTAGGAGATGAGTGCATGTTGAAATTTTACACTTTGATATATTGCATCGATGCAAAATCGGAAATACTTTGTCATAACCCTGTTCCTTACGATATTTAACAAACCAATGAAAACATGTATGTAAATCCATGGAGTCATTTTCCAGTTACAAGTACTCATGGCAGACAGAAACAGGCTTTTAATTATCTATGTTCCGCACTTAGTTGTAGGGGAATAAAATTTATATCCAAATATCACTCTATATTTTGCCCTAATTGACGGAAATATCGTCAAAATTGCAAAAATGACGCTAAATGAACGAAAATGACAAGTAATGGATGCATTGATTATTAAAATATTTTAATATATGGACTCACTGCTTATTGTGGATACTATTCATTTTGATCACTGCCCATCTAAAGTTGCGTTAAATATAAGTTAATTGGGCACTTCAAATAGTTCTACATGTTGTCACTCGGAAAAGCGCCCAATATATAATTCATCATTTACAAGAAAGATTAATCATGCATAAAGCATTGATTATGAAACACTTTCCAATTGAAATGCAATTTTATTTAAACATCTATAATATGCGATGCATTCAGCGGTGATAATTTTTTTAATGATCACAGAACTACAATAATTTATTTTATTTGAAAACTTCAAGCTTCATCAAAAAACGAAATGCTGTAAAATCATCTGCTTTATGTAAAATCAATGAATATTTCATCCATATCACTTGCATTCTAGGTTCCAGAGGTAAATAATTTTGCATGAAAAGAAATTCAGCCATTCTTATACAACTCATCTTACAATTTGCTTGTTTACAATTTGCATCCATTAAAATTAAGCTTTGTTGTAGACATAATCAGAGTTTGATGATCATTTAGACTCAATATTTTTTTTTTTTTATATGCGTTGCCGCAGAATATAGATGCACAGAAAATACGAAAAAATAAAGCGGTTTTAGGACGAATAGAGCACTCAATATAAATTTAAAAGAACTTTAAAAATCACGATTTTTACCCTGGGAAAAAAAGATGGATGCTCTATTTTATTTTGAAGCGGGTCACGTAATCTGTTCATTTAATATGGCTGTTATTATTATTTTAATTTTTATTTAAAAAATATACCAAATATATTTTGCTAAAAAATTTTTTTTATATATTTTATGGGATAATTTGAATATTTTGTAAAATTTTCGAAATTTTCAATTTCTGAATTCTAACTTCGTTCAAAAAATGTTTGAAAAATGAGGTCCCATAGGGTTCAATGTATTTCACTTTTCAACCCGATTGCAATACCAAACTAATTGGGTGATATTATTTATTTACATTCCCATATGTCTCCCAGACCGTCTCAACAACATGCTAAACTTTCATTTTGATAACGTCATTTTTACGGCAGTTATTGTGCGAACGGACAGACAGACAGACACAAACTCATAAACACTTTTTAACTATGTTGGGAAGTATTAAAAACATTGTGCCACAGATCTTATAGTACATCATTTTTCTCCCTATGAAAGAAGTCAATTGTATTACATATGGAAAATCATGTGCTGCTTACATTAGACTTTTACTTTTGAAACCGGTCGACTGTCATTGTTACTAATGAAAGTAATTTATTTTCCTTTCAAAACGCACGATGGGAATTTCGGAGGGGGTTAAGGGACTCACTAAGGATTTCCACTTCCTGTTCTGGGGAGATGTCAATTACGATTGAAAACTTTACTTGAAGCATATATTTCTCGGTATCCGCTATAGCCGTTCTCAAGGGGATTACATCCAAAAATAGTATGCTTTTTCCAACTTTTGTCATTTTGTGTATTTCTAAATGTATTGTGAGATGTATATATATTTAAAATGTATAATTATTGATCCATCATACATGTATTTTATGTTAAACATGCTATGTTTTCGTCAGAAATTGTGCACACCCTCTCCACCGAAATTTTTTTCTGTCCACGTGCCTGGATATAGGTATAGCTTAATATGTCGGAGGAAGGAGGTGGGTTCACTAAAGATTTCCACTTCTTTTCCACTTACAATTCAAAAACTTTCTTGAGACATATATGTCTCCCGATTGTCTAAAAATAGAGTTTAAATGAAGACTTTTATGGATGTAGCATCGAGTTCCGACTTCAGAGGGGCTATTGCGCCACTAAGGATTTTCGATTTTCGATTTCTGGATATGTTATTTACGGTATTTTCGAAAATGTGTATGACTGTACAATAAGTATTCAAAAGAAATTAATAATTTAATAGTTGTCTAATAGTTTCTTTAAGAGTGAAGATGTAGAGCCCACTTCGGCAATAAGACCTTTTGTAATTTCATCGTAACAGCTCAATGGTAGAGCGTCGGCTGGCTAGGTCGAAGATCCAGGGTTCGATTCCAGATCGGGGGAGCAAGGTTCTTTACAATGGTGCCCAAACAAATCAACCCTGTAAGTTACTGTAAAGATGCTGGAGGTCTGGGAGTGACCCTAGTACTACTAGCACGGATTGAGTGAACTCTGGTATATTGAGCGCTGATTTCAAATCGATATTATAACGACCACGCGAAAAGCTAAGCTGGAGAATAAAAATAGCATCAGGAAGCTAACTTGAGGTTAAAATAGCAGGAGGTGGTCGGTCAGTTGGACGCCAATCTAACATTAGAGAGTGGAGAATGCAGAATCCGCTTCAACACTAAGAACTTTCCATTTCGTCACAGTTGCTCAACGGTAGAGCGTTGGCTGGCCAGTTCAAAGATTCAGGGTTCGATTCCCGGTTGTGATGGCGAGGTTCTTTACAAAATGTTCACGGCATTTGCCACCCTATAAAGTTTCCTTAATATCTTGTGTAGTATTACTTCCAGGTAGAAACCGATGCCAACAGTGTGAACAGTTGTAAAATGAACACACAAGCAAAACTTCCCCATATTGAATTGAAATTATAAATATTTTATAGAAGTAACCTAATCCCTTTTCAGACCATAAAGGTATTTTCTTGTTTGCCTAAAACTGTTAGATAAACAGATTTTTAAGTTCAATGTCTGACTGAAACTCCCCCCCCCCCCCCCCCCAACTTGGTCCCTGAAGTATTTTGACCAAATATATAGAGTATATGAGCAGCTTGGAAACAAGACACTGTTTATCTTTCAGAAAACAAACGCGAAAGTGAAGTGGATCGTCCGTTTCGTTTGACCTGTTTATTCAGTGTTAAAAATGTTTCGCAATTTCTCTCTTGCTGCACAATATTTATCTTTACCACGCTGCAAAATATTTATCATAAATATTTTTATGCTGCATATTTTTATGCTTATCCTTATACAAATATTTTTATGCTGCAAAATATTTATCATAACCAGAACATGGTTGGATATATGGATAAAAAAAATCTGATGTGGGCAGCATATGACTCTCCCTACAGACTCATATTCATTTCTTTTTTAACACTTTACAGCATAGTTGAAAAGTGTTTATGGCTTTGTTCATTCTTTTCTCTCTGTCTGTCTGTCCGTTAGCACGATAACTGCCGTAAAAATGACTGAATCAAAATGAAATTTCAGTATGTTGTTCATACGGTCTGTAGGACCTATGGGAATATAAATGAATAATATAACCCAATTAGTTTTGGATTGAATCCGGGTTGAAAAATGAAATACATTGAATCCTATGAGACCTAATTTTTCAAACATTTTTTAAGCGGATTTAAAATTCACAAATTGCTTCGAAAATTTTAGGTAATATTCAAATTATTCCATAAAATATATTAAAAAAATTTCAGCAAAATATATTCAGTAGTTTTTTAAATAAAAATGAGTTGCATGCCATATTCCAAATTATGTGGTATTAATTCAATATCAAAATCATTGTGCTGTGGATCCATTCCTTTACTGTGAAAAAGTCCATTATGTAGTGAAATTCGATTTTTCTTTCTAACTGAACGCCGTCGCTGAATTATTTGGACAGCATTTCAAAACGAAGCAGTTTCGAAGTTGATTTCTGTTTATCTTTTAGAAATGAATGCAAAAGTTGATTTTTTTCATCCATTTCTGTTTGATCTGTTTACTTAATAGCAAAATATTTGCCATATATCTTTCACTGCAGAATATTATTTTCCTCGCGCAGACAGCTAGAGAAAGGTAGGGTGAATGTGAATTATACCACTTGATAGATATGCTTTCAGTAGTAGATAGCATAAACTTTAAACTGATATAACCTAAGAAAGGTATGGTGATTGTGATTTATTCTCAAGATGAATTTTATTGTAAATATATTGGTGGGGCTCCTATATACTAGAAATGACCTTTGTGTGTATGTGGGAGGGAGAAAAGGTGTATGTGTGAGTGTGTAAATGTGTGTGTGTGGTGTGTGAGTGGGTAAATGTGTGTGTGTGTGTGTGTGTGTGTGTGTGTGTGTGTGTGTGGTGTGTGGGTGGGTAAATGTGTGTGTGGTGTGTGAGTGGGTAAATGTGTGTGTGTGTGGTGTGTGTGTGGGTAAATGTGTGTGGTGTGTGAGTGGGTAAATGTGTGTGGTGTGTGAGTGGGTAAATGTGTGTGTGTGTGGTGTGTGAGTGGGTAAATGTGTGTGGTGTGTGAGTGGGTAAATGTGTGTGTGTGAGTGGGTAAATGTGTGTGTGTCAGTGGGTAAATGTGTGTGTGTGAGTGGGTAAATGTGTGTGAGTAAGTGTGTGTATATATGTGGGTGGGTAAGTGTGTGTATACAGAGGCTGTTCGCACATTTTTTAGACGATTTTGGTAAGCGGTAATAAAAAATCGTTTGCTGCAAAAGAAATAATTCCAATTGTACTATGTTTTTAAAAGTCAAAATTATCGTCTGCGGCTTGAAAGTTTTGTTTTTATTCAAAAATGGCGTTTTTATCAAAACAGTGGTTCGAAGGCTACATTTATGCTCTTTCCGAAGAGAAATATGCATACTCTGTTATCCAAAAACGATGTGAGAGTCATGGTTTTGTGATATCTAAAGCGTCGATAGGTAATATCGTCAACAGGAAAGGAAAAAAATATCAAATTGGAGCCTCAAGTGGGACAAAAATTCCAAACAAGTATCCAAGGAAAAAACGGACATCTTCAACTATTGCAAAGGTACGTTGTTTAATGTTAATAGAAAATCCCCCTAGTCAAAGGACAGTTGCAAAATCATTAAAATGCTCGGTGTCCACTGTAAACAAAATGATAAACGTTGATTTAAATCTTAAGAAAGCGAAAAAACGCAATGTGCATCGTCTTCTTCCAAATCATATCGCTGAACGCAGGACACGCTGCAGAATTCTATATGAGAAACACTTATCCAAAGAAAAATGGAAAACAATTGTCACAATAGATGAATCATGGGTGTATTTAAATGATTGCAACAAAAAAAGAGCCATTTATTATCATAAAAGGGGAGAAAAAAATTTAAGTACATGGTTCAAAGAATCGAAAGAAAGTTTTTCTAAGGGATTCATGATTGTTGCTGGTTTTTCTTATAATGGCAAGTTAAAAATAAAGAGAGTGGGGAAAAATGTCAAGATTAGCTCCAAATACTATCAGGAACATATTTTATCGCCAATTTTTCTGAATGAAATACCATCGCTTTACCCACAGTGCCATCAATCTGTGAGACTCCATCAGGACAAAGCTAGCAGTCACACATCAAAATCCACTGTAAATTTCCTAAAAGAAATGGAACAAAAAACTGGTATCAAGGCCATACCCTTCACTGATATCCCTACTAAATCTCCCGATGTATCACCTATGGATTTTTGTGCTTTCGGACTTTTAAAATCTGCATTATCCAAACGTCTTCCCAAAACTCTTACAGGACTCTGGAAAGCTGTTCAGGAGGAATGGGATAGAATACCTCTTCTGACACTTCAAAAGGCATTATTATCCTGGAAATTGCGGTGTCGAAAGATAGTTCAGAATAAGGGATATCAAATAGAACATTTAAAACACAAGAATTTTATGTAATTTAGTTTTGTGAATACAATATACATCGTCTAAAAAATGTGTGAACAGCCTCTGTATATGTGGGTGGGTAAGTGGGTGTATGTGTGGGTGGGTGTATGTGTGGGTGGGTAAATGTGTGTGTATAAGTGTATGTGTGAGTTGATCAGATTTAACTCGTTTCACTGTTTTATTCCCTTATTTTCGAGATTTTCTATTTTCCATTTGCATTTTATGGCTTTATCCAGCTAGTTTTTTGTACATTTTCCCAGTTTTATTCAATTTCTTTATTTTTCTGTTTAGTAAATTGAAAATCAGCTCGGTATGTGTGCTTATTTAAGCAGCTTCTTTCATGAGGTCAGTCCATCTGATAGCTGCTTCTCGACCTGCTCCTACTGATGGAAAAACGCACACGAATTTTCGAATCATTTGCATGCATTTTACAACATATTTGCATAGTATTTGCAGAGTTTACTTCGGCGATAAAAGCTCTCAATTCCTTTCAGGTAGCTTCAATGGTGCAGAGTCGTTTTAATTCGTCTTTTGGTCTGTGGTTCGTGGGGAAGCAAGGCTCTTTACAATGGCGCCCGAACGAAGTAACCCTTTAGGTCAGTGCCGTGTTGTTGGAGGCCTGAAAGTGACCCTAGAACGATTAGTACGAACTCTGTGGACAATGGTATACTGGATGACGATTTCAAATTGAGACGTTAGCGACCACACAGGATACTAACCTGAGTAAAAATAGTAGTTTCTGGAGGTTAACCTGGGGTAAAAATAGCAGGTGGTGCTCAGTCAGATTCTTAAGTTGCACGTCAATCTGACACTCCAAGGGATGAGAATGTAGCGTTCTCTTTGAGAATAATGACGAAGTACGTCATGATGAATTACGTTTCACTAAAGATAACTCCTCAAAAGTGCAAATAATTCTTTATGAAATAGCCGGATCAGTTACATTAAGGCTCCTTGAAGCAATGAATTAAAATAACGAAGATTCTTAATTTATTCTATTAACGTAAACTACATGAAATACATTGATGTACATTAAAGTTTTTACTTACCACACTTATAAGCTCCTCCTACCCAATTGCCATCCTCGCATACTATCTTCCATGTGGTCTTTTCGCCGTAAATGCCCTTGATGCAGTTGAACTTGATCTCGGTGTTATGAGCGAACCATTTGACAGGTCCAGGTGGTGTTTCTGAGTTCGAGTCTTCGCTGTCTGACAAGAAGTAGGGGTTTCCCTTGTTGGTGGGGTACAGCAACGTGTTCTGCTGCCTCTCTGGCGGTCCGCAGGGTCTGTGCCCAGCCACGACCGGCATGTCCACGGCAACACTGTCCAAACCGCCCGAAGGTGGTCGGTAAAGTATGTCTGTTTCCAGGACACCATCTGGAAAAGATAATGCAGCAGATTAGAACATACACTGTAAAATATTCTGCCACCTTTAATCATTTTTTTTTCAGTTACTTTGTTAATAATTTCCGCAAACTACCAGAAAAGTTGCAACGACAGTCGTGCATGAAAATTCCAGCTTCATTTCTGAAATATTTAGCTAATGATCGTCTGTCGACGCATCTGCTGTTTTTGTATTTTTACATATATATATTGCCATAACTATCAGGAACTTTACACTCCATTATGGACAGCTGATTCCCCTGAAACTCTCAGTAACGTGCTTGCAAATGTTTTACAGTGTACACTTACAAATCTATTTTTCTTTTCGCTATTATTTTATTTTCTCCTAAGTACATAGTACAGGGTTGCTTTGAAAGGAATATACACTTTAAACGTTTTATAGATACCAAAGTTTATAATATAATTTAATTTCATCGTAAAGTAGAAAATATAATTGAGAAAATAATTTAATTGTATCATACCAAAACTTTACATATTACTTTCCCGACGGAAAGAGTATAATCTATATTCCTTTATATACATAGTACAATCTATAGTAAAATGTTTGTGACGGCATCGAAAATTCTAACTCTAATTTTTTTGAATGAATTGTTTGGCTGTTAGTTCCGCTAGTGAACTTTGGATGTTTGAGATCTATCTATTTGATTGTTTCTTTGCCTGCAACATAGCAGTTGTATCTCAGCGTTTGTTAGGAACACACTTTTTCTGACTTGCGGATGGCGGCTCATAACGTACTCGAAACAATTATAGTAGTCTTATTATGCCTGCTTTTTCAGTACTGCTTTCTTCAGAACTTTGTTTTTTACAACAGTTTAATTTATAGTGATATCCCGTGTTGTTTTTTCTCAAGTTTTCTCCAATTTGCCCAGTGAATAAAGTGTTAATATTAAAAAATCCAGAAAAGCAAATGCAAAATTAAAGAAATAAACGGATTATTAGTTTCAAATCAAAACCAAAGTCTGCTTTCTGTGAAAAGCAGTAGTTTTTCATTGCTTTGTCGTCGCTTAAGGTGTGCATATTTTTTACACTGTTTTATTTAGGTTGGTTTCTCTATTTGGGCCAAATCCTAAAATCAATTTTTGACATACTTCTACTGAGCCGATCTTCTTTAGATTTTATATACACTGACTTCCAAAAGTTAAGGATCCAATGCAAATTTTCATTTTTCGAAAGCGTATTTGAATTTGAGTGGCTGAAAATCACTGCGGATGTAGATGGCAGTATGCAAATATCGTAAATTACAGCCAATCACGATGGACTGTCTGGATATATGCTAATTAAGCAGTCTTAGAAGACTCTGGCATTCTGAAGAGTTTGAGGAGGTGCATTTAAATGTTGAAACGAAGTGTTTATAACTTTTGTAGGATTATTTTTTGATGATATTCGTATTTCTATGGTTGAAAAAAGACGAATGACAGATAGTGAGCTCTGTCGTGCTGTCGGACTCATTGAAGCAGAACAGTCAATCAAAGATGTCGCTGTTTTCTTTGGCGTTGATCATTCGGTAATTTCTCGATTATGGAAACGATTACAAACAAGTCAAACAGTTGTCCGGAGACCTGTGCTCGGTCGTCCAAGGATTACCACCTCCCTTTGATGATCTATATATTGATATAGTAGCCAAGCGGAATCGACGAGCGATCTCCACAGCTGTTATATCCATGGTTGCAGCGACACTTCGTAAGACAATGTCTGCCAGTACTGTGCGCCGAAGGCACCACGTGAAGGGACTATACGTCCATTTCGCCAAATTCATCGGTAAAATCTCGCCAAGCGTTATGGACAGAGAAATAAGTTATTCTTACAGCAGATAAATGACTATTGCCGTTCAAATACAAAAGTATTACTCAAAGTATCTTTTTGCATGAATGGAACGAGCTAGATCCACGAGAATGATGTCACCCAATTTATCGTATGGTATTACATATGAAAAGTGAACATGTTTCTTAATAGGAAATATTTTTTTTTATTTTATATAACTTTTTGATATTTTTTTTGAAAAATCTGCAATATCTCGAGAACGGTTCATGTTAGCGTTCCAAAATTTATGTCAATCGTTTTCTAATGAAAAATTACGTAAGAAATGTCTATTTGCGTAACTTTATTAGCGGTTTTGATTTTTTGACGATTTTTTTAAAATTTCACTCAAAAATTTAGGGGGGTTCTGGACATTCGATTGCGTATAAAAACAATAGGCTTCCAGTGTTTACGGATTGTGATTTTTGTACCAAATTTCGTTCGAATCTGTCCATTCGTTCGTCAGTTATCGTCTCCACAGACTCACTGACACACACACACACATACTTTCACACACACACACAGACATCACTTCAAAAATGTTAGATTCGTGATCAGGGATGCTTGAAACGTGCTCTACCGTCGAAAACTCGAATTCGAATTTTCGACCCCGTCACAATACTTTCCTTATGCATTATGTATATAAGGAAAGTAAAAAGGGTTGATTTGATATTGAATGAAAAATGGATTACAAAATCGCAAAAGACTAAAATGTATAAAATAAAATAACAATAGAAGTGATAACATAGAAATCTATATAAATAAAAATGAAAATCTGTCTGTCTGTCTGTCTGTTTGTCACACCATCACGGGAGAACGGCTGAACCGAATTTGATGAAATTTTGTGGGTAGCCCAGAAATAGCCCCACTTAAAATTATATCCGTGTTTTGAGTTTCTACGACCAGTGGTTCTCGAGATATTAGTAAAAAACGAAATTTTCGTTTGTCTCATCATCACGGAAAAACGGCTGAACCGAATTTAATGAAATTTGGTGAATAGCCTTGAAATATCCCCCCATAAATTTTGTCCAAGTTTCGAGTTTCTAAGACCTGGGGTTGTCGAGATATTAATGAAAAACGGAACTTTTTCCTAGGAGTTCTACTCCCTAACTCCGTGGTTTATCCAAACGAAAAGCTTGAAAATCGTTTGAAAGTGAATTAAAATTTAATCTCTGAGTTTGATGGGAGATTTTTTGCGTTAATTAGTCACTTTCTGAAAAAATGAATTGTTTGAAACATGATTTAAAGGGGGAAATCTATCTCCATGGTTCATGGTTTATTTAAAACAAGCTTTTACGGAACAATGAGAAGTATAGAGAAATCAAAATCGTTGTTTAATTTCGCAGTTTATGTTATAAGACATGACATATTCAACATGTTATAAGATTCTATCTTATATCATGTTACTCAGAAACACAATTAAATTAAATCTGTCTGTTAATTTTAATAATTATTTTTTCGATTTGAATAATAAATAAATGGATATAAAAATATATTTTAGAAAAGAACGATTTGATTTTTCTTATAGCATTTTTGACTGGATAATATCAATTACGGTCTTCAGGTTTAAAAATTATTATTATTTATATTTTCGGGGATTATTGATTCAAGGATTATTGATATTTTCAAGTTATTATGCAATTATTTTATTATGACAAAAATTGTTTAAACTCATATATTGTATGTTGTACGAATCTTCTACAAATACACGTGTATATCTTTTAATCTACGAGAATATAAGTAGTACAGGTATATTGACATATGTTTTGATATATATTGGCATATATTGGAATCAATTACGACCTTCTGGTATAAAGAGTACGGATATTATTGATGTTTTCAATTTATTACGTCATCTCTTTTATTTTGGCAAATATTTTTGAGACGCATATTGTAATACGGGTAATCTTCTACTAACACATTGGCATATTTTCTGATCTGCGACAATATAATTAGTACGGGGTTGCATATATTCATTCAATTCCTATTTTTTCTTCTGTAAATTTGCTTACAAAAGGGGGCAGGATGTTTTATTCTTCAGATCTGATCGTGAAGATAATTTTGCATAGTGAGAACATATATTCTTAAACTTCTCTTTAGGAGCAATAAATTTAATATTTTAACAGAATTTGCACATGATTGCGAACTTTAAGTTTCTTTAAATTATACACTCCGTACGAATAACGGGTGTGCTGTTAGTGGTTAGTAAATTTTAACATTTTAGGGGGATAAATCATGTTGCTCGGCATCGCAATTAAATTAAATGTGTTTGTTAATGTTTTTATTATTTTTTTTTCGATTTAAATAATAAATAAATGGATATAAAAGTATATCTTATGAATGGACGGTTTGATTTTTCTTTTAATTATATTAATTGCTGACTGCGTACATCAATTTCATTTATTTTGGCAAAGAGTTTTCAAGCTTATATCGTATTTAGCTACTAAACTTATATATTGTGTTTAGCCAATAAATTCATATAGCCGATTGTTGAAACAGAAAAAGAGTAGAGCGGGTATATCTTCTAATACAATTGTAAGGTTTTCATTTAGTATATTGAAACGGGATAAGAATGTTTCATTCAGATCTGCAAATTCAAAGCTACGAATTTGGAGGGATATCGCTAATTTGACAACTTTTCTTAAACTTTGCCAAATTGACGGAAATGTCGCCAAATTGATATAAACGACACACAAACAGCTGCCATAAACCTTCGGGTTGGTCGTGTGGCTTGGGTCTTCTACATATCAATGAATTTTTTTTTTGTTTTGTTAGAAGAGAGCACTGAAATGATGTTTGGTTAGCATTTACCTGTCAGACCAACCATCCTACTTAGTAATACATTTAGGGAATTTTTAAAATGTCACCACATTGATAAAAATGTTTTCAAATCTATAAAAATATCTTGAAATTGATAAAATGGCGCTACATAAATGATATTAATTGTTTTTTGTTAGGGGATAGTATTGTGATGATATTTCGTCAATTTGTCGCAAAGTGGAACTGTCAGTTCTACAGTCCCACTTGGCGATAAATTTGGCGATTTTTTAAAATGTCGCTAATTTGACGAAACTGTCGCCAAATGTTCCATAGAAATATAACTATTTAGACGATATTTTTTCTACCAATTTATTTGAAGCAAATGATATCATGTCGCTTAGCAACGGATTTAAATCCAATGTGTTTATGCGGCAGACGATTTTTATTAAATCCTTTCCGATTTGGATAATGAAGATATGTATATAAAATAAATTTCATTGCCATTTCATTTTGGACTGGATAATATCAATTATACTCTTCAGGTTTAAACATTATTATTATTGATATTTTCCGGAATTATTGATTCAGGGATTATTGATATTTTTAAGTTATTACGCCATTGTTTTATTGCGGCAAAAATTGCTGACACACGCATATTGTACGTTGTACGAGTAATCTTCTAGGAATGCACGGGTATATCTTCTAACCTACGAGAATATAAGTAGTACAGGTATATTGGCATATATTTTGACATATATTGGCATATATATTGGAATCAAGTACAGTCTTCTGGTATGAAGATTAAGGGGATTAATTATATATTCAATTTATTACGTCGTCTGTTGTATTTTACCAAAAAACATTTGTGACTCATATTGCAAAACGGGTAATCTTCTACTAATAATCGAACATTATAAGTAGTACGTTTATATTTTCCCATATAATTTTAGCACTTTAATTTTGACATATATTGGAATAAATGACTGTCTTCAGATTTAAAGATTACGGGTTTATTGGTATTTTCAATTTATACATGTAATCTACTAATACAGGTTATATTTTCTAATATTCGCGTATATAATTAGTACGGGTCCCATACAATTTTAACGCTTTTATTTTGCATATATTGATTCAATTCCATATTTTTTTTATATTTGCTTACATAAGGGGTCCAAGATGTTTTATTCTTCAGATATGTCCATGAAGATAATTTTATATAGCGAGAACAGAGATTCTTAAACTTCTTTTTAGGAGCATTATATTAAATATTTTGACAGAATATTTTGATTAAACATGTCATTTAGTATACTATAAGAATTTGGGCATGATTATGAATTTCAAGTTTCTTTATATTATATACTCCGTACGAAGAACGGGTATGCTGCTAGTGACATATAAGAATAACGTATTTTTAAATCAAAATTGTCGGATAAATATTAAAATGAATTGAATGTATTCATTCCTATATATAGTAATCATTTCTATGTTATCACATTTATTACTTTCCTTATATACATAATGTATAAGGAAAGTATTGTAACGGGGTCGAAAATTCGAATTCGAGTTTTCGACGGGAGAGCACGTTTCAAGCATACCTGATCACGAATCAAACATTTTTGAAGTGATGTCTGTGTGTGTGTGTGTCAGTGAGTCTGTGGAGACGATAACTGACGAACGAATGGACCAATTCGAACCAAATTTGGTACAAAAATCATAATCCGTAAACACTGGAAGCCTATTGTTTTTATACGCATTCGAATGTTCAGAACCCCCCAAATTTTCGAATAAAATTTTGAAAAAATCGTCAAAAAATCAAAACCACTAATAAAGTTACGCAAATAGACATTTCTTATGTAATTTTTCATTAGAAAACGATTGGCATAAATTTTAGAAGGCTAACACAAACCGTTCTCGAGATATTGCACATTTTTCAAAAAAATTATCAAAAAGTCATACAAAATAAAAAAAAATATTTCCTATTGAGAAACATATTCACTTTTCATATGTAATACTATACGATAAATTGGGTGACATCATTCTCGTGGATCTAGCTCGTTCCATTCATGGAAAAACATACTTTGAGTAATACTTTTGGATTTGAATGCCAATAGTCATTTGTCTGCTGAAAGAATAAGTTATTTCTTCGTCCATAACGCTTGGCGAGATTTTGGCGACGAATTTGGCGGAATGTCGCCAACTTGGCGACTTTTTGAAATGTTGCCAAATTAGCGAAAATCTCGCCAAATGGATAAAAATGACGCTAAATCAATGAAAATGACGACTAATTGTCGAAAATTCAATATCTTGGTAAGAATATTAGTATCTACTATAAGAAAAACCTATTTTTTTTACTGTAAAAGTAGTAAATTCATTACATTATATAAGGAAAGTCATGTGTTGCTCACATCAGATTTTTTTCCCTTAAAATTCTGTTCATGTCCAAATACAATTCTTTTATGGACGCCCCACGGTTTTATGCTGTGATAGCTAATCATTATTTTTTATTTTTTACTGCATTTTACTAAAACCGTGTTATTTTAAATGTTTTCAACGCTTTACAGCATAGTTGAAAAGTGTTTATGACTTTGTTCATTCATTCATTCTGTCTGTCTGTCCGTTTGCACAACTGCCGTAAAAAATGACTTTATCAAAATAAAATTTTAGTATGATGTTGAGACGGCCTGTGGGACGTATGGGAATGTAAATGAATAATATCACCAATTACTTTTGGATTGAACCCGGGTTGGAAAAATGAAGTACATTGAACCTTATGGGACCTCATATTTGAAACATTTTTTAAGCGAAGTTAAAATTCACAAATTGTTTTGAAAATTTTAGAAAATATTCAAATTATCCCATAAAAATTTTTTCAACAAAATATGTTCGGTACTTTTTTAAATAAAAATTTAAATATTAATGGCACTCATATTATATGAAGAGCTCACGTGACCCACTTCAAAATGAAATAGGTCATCCATCTTTCTTCCCAGTGTTAAAATCGTGATTTTTAAAGTTCTTTTAAATTCATATTGAGTGTTGCATCCGTCCTAAAACCGCTTTATTTTTGCGTATTTCCTGTGCATCTATATTCTACGCCAACGCAATGACACTATTTTTGTGTTTAAATGATCATCAAACTTTGATTATTTGTACAACGAAGCCTAATTTTAACGCATGCTGAATGTAAACAAATCAAGCTGTAAGACGAGATGTATAAGAATTGCTGAATTTTTTTTAACGTAAAATTATTTAACTTTGGAGTCTGGGATATAGGTCATACGAATAAAATATCCATTGATTTTACATAGAGAAGCAGACGATTTTATACCATTGTCCTTTTCGATGAAGTTTTAAGCATGGAGATAGAAAGTACTTTTGCCTCCATGGTTTTAAGATTTTAAGTAAAATAAATTATTATAGTACTGCGATCGTTAAAAAAATATCAGTGCTGAATGTATCGCATTTTAGAATGTTTAAATAAAATTGCATTGCATTGTTGGAAAGTGTTTTATAATCATTGCTTTATGCATGATTGATCTTTCTTGTTATGTCATGGTATTGTGTGTCCTAAACGTTAAAGGCAATCTATTAGACTGGACAAAAAACGAGTAAAAAAAAACAAAACACGTTTTGACGGTAAACCTATCTCTCTGTAAAAATCACTAAACGTTTTCTTTATATTTAGAGAATACGAAAATCGATATCGGAATTTGATACTCCAACTAGCTTAGGAAGCCAATAAGCTAAATAGACGATGCAATAGTGCACCACAGAAAATGATGATCCATCATTCTTCGAGAAGTTCATGAACTACAAAGTTTCCGAATACAGCAACAGGACATTTTTTTCTCAGGCTTCTGCGGTTTCAGTCATCGATCATCGGACTGAAAGTGAAATAGCTCTCGATAATCAACACTTAAACAGTAGTAAGTCTTAAAAGCTGAAAAGAAAATTTCATATACGGCTTTTGTATGAAATTCATTAAGCATCCAAATAATTTTGTAAGGAAAGGTTGTAAAGAACCTTGCTGCCCCAACCGGGAATCGAACCCTGGATCTCTGAACTTTTGCAATTTAATCGTGATATTTTGGCTAACATGAATTGCAGGGAATTGAATAAAATGAATTTTTGGTAGTTATCGTGTGCACAATCAATCGACCACAGACAGACGGACATTGCTCCAAAAATAGTTGAAACGTATTCAGGAGGTCCTAAAACATATATTGACATCAAAATCTCGAAACTGAAAATTTTCGTAAAAACAATACTACGCACGAGAAAGTAAAAATTGAGAAATTCAATTCTAAATTTACAGAAGAAATTTTTCCCTAAAATTAATTTACATGTGTGTCTCTTTTTGCAATTTAATCGTGATATTTCAGCTGTAAAAGCACTGGGTATCTCCTATGAGTGTAAATTAAGGTGAGATAATAAGAAGTGTGTTAATTGATGCATATTATGTTTAAAAGCACTCATTTCAGTGAAAAGTTCTCAGAATTCAAACATCTCAAATCGTCCGTAAAAGATAACCGAAAACACATTTTAGCACTCATCTCAATGTACTATTTGAACACACATCGAAATCTGCTTCTATGGATCTTTCGATACTGAAACTCAAACTCTAGAATGGACAGTGATAAGGCTAGGTCATGAAAACTTTAATTTTCTGCATAACTGGAATATGCAAAAGGATTGAAGTACATACCTCACAGAAAATGGAAGCGGCATAATTGTGCGAAATGTTATGCATGGTCTGCCTCATCAACTATTTCTAGCAATTACATGCATGCTCAAATATTGCGGTTACTCACAGTCATTGCTATGGAAACTATTAGTTTTATCTGCTCTTAGATTTAAGGATTTTGCATTTATTTTCTATTACTCTGTGTGAGATCTAGAAGGATAAGCCCATCATAAGACAGGGCACAGTTGCAAAAGATTGCCCCCAGTCCGCCATCCATAAAGTTGCAAGATATTGCAGACTACACTTCGACAATAAGAGCTTGCCATTTCATCCCAATAGCTCAGAGGTAGAGCGTCGTCTGGCCAGCTCAGAGAACCAAGGTTCGATTCTCGGTTGGGGCAGAAAGGTTCTTTACAATATTTCCTCCCACCCGTCTGCAACACTTGCGCTGCTAATATCCACCGATACACGTGAACCATGCACCTCTCAAATTCAGTATTACTATTTCTTATACGACTCCCTATCAAAGAATACATACCACCCCTTTAACACAGCGTGGTCAATAAGTTTCAACTAGACCGCCTAACAAAGTGTAGCAAAATGAAATGATTAATGTGAATTTTCTGTTATTTAATTTTCGACAATTTAACACTATTTTCCTCGACTGGGTGGTTTTTTGTCAATTTTGTGACATTTTCCAAAGCTGCCAAGGTCGTTTGACAGACGAACAGGCAAATAAATCCTATTGAAACATAAGTAATATACCATGCGTTAATATACCATAAGCATATTTAATTAGTTTGAATTCCTATCCATTCTTAAAATTTAAAACCAAAATTCTACTTATGTTTTGAGAAGAATAAATGAGACCCAATAAGACGAAAAATTGATTAAAACGTCACATAAGAGCCCCAAAGAGATAGAATAAAGAAATGGTTCATAAGGTAAAATGTTATGGAAATAAAAAATAAGTAAGTTTCAGAAATCATTTAGATTCCATTATTCAGAGCAACAAGACTAATCCTGAATGTTCAAATAAGTGCAAGACTGAACTGGAAATGGCAAAACGACAGTTCGGCACAGTAGCTCCACCTAGTGTGACAAAAGGGAAATAAAACGAGAAAAAACGTAAAAAAACAACGCAATTTGAACACAAGAGGCAAACAAGAAAAAATAAATAAAATGCAGAGGAGAAAAAAAATTATACTTGGTCATGAAAATTTAATTTTAATGATAATCTCTCCTAACAATAAATCTAATTTTCTTCCCTTACTCTCAGGGCTGTCATGAAAGGGTACGCGCTGTGTGAGCCACGTACTCTCAAAATTGTTTTAAAAATACAGAGTACGTCCTGCGTACTCTCAAGGTCTCAAGAAAGTTTTTGTATTTGTTGGTTTGGGGGCAACTTTCAACAAAGTTCAGCGTTTTTTTTTTCTTTGCAAGTCATTTACAAACGCGAATGGAAACAAATGAGGAAATGAGGTAAACCCCCTGAACCTCAAAATAATATCCTGCGTAGGACCAGGAGAGGAATAAAAAACTGATGAAAGTGGCAACCGTGGGCTTGGATAGACCATAGATTTCCAGTCTTAGATTTATGTATGTAGGTAATATTAAAGTAAGTGAGTAAGTGAAAAGTTACAAGAAAACAAAAGTAAGTTCAGGAAAAATAAAATAGAAAGCGTTCCAAGTTACAAAATGATCCATATCTGTTAATCTATTAATATATATATATATATATATATATATATATATAAATTGAAAGATTTTAATCGAAAATTATGCATAAACTACTGTATGTACAAAAAAAACCCATCTCTAGCATATCTGTTACAAATGAGTAACTATAGATCAAGACTAAGGATAAAGATAGAAGGTAACATATCACTACAATGGAAAGGGGGATGAGAAGAATATTAGGATACAAAATTCACAATTAAAAGTATATAAATATATTAAAAAGAAAACACGGCAAAAATGAGAAAAGGCAATAATAATTAGCTTAAGATAAAAGATTAAGACATAGAGAACAATCAATTGAAACTACATAAAAAATGACGGTTAGTTCGAAATTGCATTCTCAATATTAATATATATATCTTGTTAAGCATTTAAGCTATTAATATTGTGAAAAAAGTGATTTATAGACTTAAAAATGACAGTTATATGGCCTAAATGATTCAAGAATTTTCAAAGGAGGCAGCGCCCCCATTTCACACCCCAGGGGCTCCGCCCCCCGAGAACCCCGCAATTTCAATACTCTTTAAATGAGACAACACCGCTTACTCTCAATAATTTTCTTCAGGTCAACCCACGGAACAAGTTCAGTGATATTATATTATTTCTCTGTTATGTTATTTCTCAGTGGTACAAAATAGTCTTATGGACTTCGTAATGGTCTTATGAACTTGGTCTAGAATATTCCTAGACCATGGGTTTTAGAAACGTTTATTTTTTTTATTTCTCAGTGATACAAAACGGAACAAGTCCAATTACAATGATCACATATAAAATAAAAAGTAAAGGAAAAGGAAAAAAATAATCATAAATCATAGAAAAATTCTCAAACAAACATTCTTAAAATTCTATTCAGATATAGAAAACATATCAATATCATCAAAACATAAATTTAATAAAGTGTAAAATTTAAAAACTGAATATTTTCTCAAAAATTGCGATTAACATTGGCGGGAATGAGAACTAAAACGTGGCACTTTAAACGAAACTTGCTAGTATAAAAATCCACACTATTCTAAAGGAAGCTTATTGAACAATTTTCAAAAAAAAAAAAAAAACCATACATAGAATGTTTATCCTGAATTTATAGAACGAATGCCAAAGGAGTCTCTGATATAAAAATAAGATATGCTACTGCTGGGTATTAACCCACTGACCTTAAAATAAAGCTATACCGCAAAGTTTGTTTTAAACTCTTTTAATAGCATGAGGCGAATACCAAATTATAGAAACCTATTTCCACAAGAACCTAACAAAAGAATCAAACAAGCGCAGTCAGACATATTGTTGTAACGAATTATTGTATTCTCTCACTGGCGTCTCCCGTCTTGTTTTTCGTCTCTATAGCAGACCGTCGGATAGTTGCCGTCGGATTGTTTCCTGCAGAAGACAGCGGCAAGAACATTTTTTCCCTGACGTCACTCTATGGGTGCCAGAATTTTGAGTCAGAAGAAGGGCTTCCAGATTTGGCGATTTATCGACAATTTAGCGACTCTCCGAAACTTCGAGAAACATCGCCCAATAACGATTATTCTAAGATATATTAGATAATTCTGGAGATTTCTACAGAGAGATTTCCAGAAATTTACATAGAGAGACTATAAAAGGGACTCATCACTGAATTGGGTTGTTCAGTTGACGAGTTGACGATATACGAGCTACCGTGGACTGTGACTTTTGTCAATATTTTGAGAATAGTATCTGTTGTTTTGTTGTTGTTGTTGTTAAGAGACCCAGGCCGCCCGACCTACCAGAAAGGTGTAAAGTAAATGTTTGGACGGCCGGGAAGTGCCACCCAAGACCGGAACCCAGTGGGAGAGGCATCCACAGGAACCGTACCCTCATTCCCCTACCACCAACCTCTCGGAAAGACTTACGGACCCACATGTTTAACGTGATCGTACTCCGCATGAACACGGCGGCAGTTGTGGCAGCGTGCAAATCCAGCGCGCAAACCACCGGGCTACCGCGCGCCCGAAATGTGTCAACAGCACGCGGTGTTCCCAGGTGGTCACCGACCCAAGTACTAACCGCGCCCGATGCTGCTTGACTTCGGTGATCTAACGAGAACCGGTGTTATCAGCACGGTACGACCGTTGGTCCATCTGCTGTTTTGTGGAATGACTTTCGTCAACATTTTGAGAATAATATCGCTTATTCTGTGAAATGAGTGGAGCATTTAAGTGCTGTTGGATTGAATAGTATTCCTGTTTACTTTGTGCTTGTGAATAAACGTAAGTTATCCAGAAACTTGGACTCGTTCTTGTAACCTACGTATACACCCATGATTCTAGAGGATACGTTTTGTAACAATATAATAGTGAAATTCCCAGTCTTCCTAAAAATAAAACCAACTCACTTATAAGCTCTGAAAACAATATATCAAATTTCTTATCAATGTAGACTATCGTACACAGGGCAAACCAAATGCGCTTTAAAGCACCGCTCTGAAAAATATTAAAATTGTTTAAAAACCAATAAATCTTGAATCGCTAGCCATTGTTGGATGACCAGTTATTATTTTTTTTTTTTTCATTCTGCCTCCATTATTCCAAACTACTCAGTTTTCGGTTTGGATTTTTTTAATCTTTTCCTATCAGCAAAATTTCCAGTAATCTGGTTAATTATTTGTCCATGACTCCATATTTCTCCAGTGTATGGCATGACAACAGATAAATGTTTGCCTCTTTGAGTTTATATTCTCTGTATTTTATTTTTTCTTGTTTGGTTCTATGTTTATATTTCTTTATTTTTCTATTTCTTGTTTTATTTTTCTTATGTCTCACTAAATGGCGCTACTATTCCGGACTTTGTCGTTTTGCCATTTCGAGTTTGGGTATTCAGGTCCATATTTCTATAGCAATAGAGATGAAAATCGAAAGGATTTCCAAAACGTACATCTGCTTATTTATTTTTACATGCTCTGCATTTGACATTGTGATTCAGTTCATAACGAATGCGTACTCTTACGCTTAAGAATATTAATTAAAATAAAAAGTTATCATCACTCAAAGTTCACAGCAAAATTCTCAAAGTTCTCAACGAAGTTCCTAACAAAAGTTCTCAGCAAAAGTTCTCAGATTTGATATCATCTAAAGAAGTTAACTTTTAGTGATTATATTGGAAAACTAAATTATCTTTTTGAATCGCCTGGAATTTACACTAAAACTTTAGTTAAACAACACTTTATAACTACTACAACTACTTTACTACTACTTACTTAAAACTACTTTACTACTACTTACTTACAACTACTTTACTACTAACTTACTACTTTACTACTGCAACTACTACTACAACTACTACTTTATAACTACCACGTTATAACTACTACTTACTTTTTACAACTACTTTACTACTGCAACTACTACTATTACTTTACAACTACTACTTACTTACTTTTTACAACTACTACTTACTTACAACTACTACATACTTACATTTTACAACTACTACTTACTTACTTTTTACAACTACTACTTACTTATAACTACTGCATACTTACATTTTACAACTACTTTACTACTACAAATCCTACTATTACTTTACAACAACTTTACAACTACTACTTACTTACTTTTTACAACTACTACTTACTTACCTTTTACAACTACTTTACTACTACAACTACTACTATTACGTTACAACAACTTTACAACTACTACTTACTTTTTACAACTACTACTTACTTACTTTTTACAACTACTTTAATAAAACAACTGTTGGAAATCCGAATTTCAAAATACTAATATTCCGCACGACATGAATGCTCAGGAGAACTAAAGTACCGACGGAAATTCGAATCAGTGTTAATTATGCAACATTTTATGCATGGTTTGTTTCAACTGCGCCGTCTCTCCAGACATCGTGGTACGGCCGCCGTCGTCGCAATAGAAGCTATTCATTCCACCTTCTCTCAGGTGTATTTATTTTGTAAGTTAGCGAAAAATTCAAAAGTTTCAATAAACAAAATGGTTTCTGAATCTTGTATAATTTTTTGATGATTGTGCCATTTCTTATTTATGATGGAGAACATAAAATTTTAGGCATATTGTTACGAAAAGTATCCTCTAGAATAGTGGGTGTATACGTAGGACACAAGAACGAGTCCAAGTTTCTAGGTAACTTACGTTTATTCACAAGCACAAAGTAAACAGCAACACTATACAATCAAACAGCACTTAAATGCTCTACTCATTACACAAAATAAGCTATAATATTCTCAAAACTCTGACGAAAATAATTTCACAAAACAACGGCTACTATTCTCAAAACATTGACAAACGTCACAGTCCACTGTAGTGAGCCAACGGCCCTACCATGCTGAAAGCACTTGTTCTCGTTAGATCACCGAAGTCAAGAGCAGCATCGGGCGCGGTTAGTACTTGGGTGGGTGACTACCTGGGAACATCGCGTGCTGTTGGCAGATATCGGTCGCGGTAGCCCGGTGGTTTGCGCCCTGGATTTTTACGCTGCCACAACTACCGCCTTGTTCATGTGGAGCACGATCACGTTAAACATGTGGGTCCGTAAGTCCTTCCGAGAGGTTGGTGGTAGGGGAAGGAAGGTACGGTCCTTGTGGATGCCTCCCCCACTGGGTTCCGGTCTAAATTGGGTGGCACTTCCCGGCCGTCCAAACGGTTACCTTACACCTTTCTGGTAGGTCGGACGGTCTGGGTCTCAACAACAGTCCACTGTAGCTCGTATAGTATCAACTCGCCAACTGAACTCCAATGGAGTGATGAGTCCTTTTTATAGTATCTCTATAGAAACTTCTAGCAATCTCGCTGTAGAAATATCCAGAATTATCTAATATCTCGTAGAATAATCGTTATTTCGCGACGTTTCTCGAAGTTTCGGGAAGTCGCAAAATTGGCGATAAATCGCCAAATCTGGAAACCCTTTTTCTGAATCGAAATTCTGCAAACCATAGTGACGTCAGGGAAAGAATGTTCGTACCATTGTCTTCTGGAGAAAGCACTCCGATGGCATCGTTTGGTCTTCGATAGAGACGAAAAACAAGACGGGGGACGCCAGTGAGAGAATATTACACGTTCGCATCAATAATTAACGATTTTCTGCACTTTAAAAACTTTACTGCTTCTAATTTAAACTTTAACCAACTTGAATAGTTGTTTTAGGTTTAAATAGAAGTAAAAATAATTTATGAATCTCCAGGAAATGTGTTGATTAGGAGAGAATATTAAGTGAACAATTTGCAGCGTCGGTCATTATTAAAAAAGTCTCTGCATGATATGTTTTATCTCCATTCTATTATAGAACACCGAATGATTCTTTCACCTTTGACGTATGAATAATTCACTTTGAGTTTCTATTTACTATTTGACAACACTACATCTATTTTACATGTTGAAAAATTTTAAAATTACCATTACGACGACATTTGATATGAGCTGTACAACGTAAAATTTATATCACTTAAAAGACATGTAGCAATCGCTCATACGGCAGTATTAAATGCCTTGAGCTGGAGATGTCTTTAGCTTAAAGCTATGATACCGACTTACTACCCTTTGGTCCCGGCACTACCAAATGGGTGATTTCACATTCTGGCTACAAGTGTAAAAAATAGTCGTCGTAGTTAAAAACTGGCTCCGTTAGATTCTGCCCCGTAGTCAATAATATAAGTGTGCAAAGTTTCAGACCTATAGTTCATCGAGGGGCTTTTGGAGGATTTGGAAGAACTTTTAGACCACCCTCTATTTTGTCAACCCCCGTCTAAAAGAATCGAAAATCCGATTCTGTTTGGTTCTACAGTCAACACTATAAGCATGAAGCGATTCAGTCTTTCATGTCATCTAGCTAGAGGGCTGCTGAAAAGTCTGGAAGGAATTTTTTGAATCCCTAGATTTTTATCGACCCCGGAGGGGGGAGGAATCGATTTTTTTTTATTTCGCTTAACAATGTCTATTGCTTAGTGTGTAGCAAATGCTCATATGACAGTATTAAATGCCTTAAGCTGGAGGCAACTTTAGCTCAACGCTATGATACTGGACTACCTCTTTGGCCCCGGGATCAAACTCGGGCATTGCCAAGTTAGTTATTTCACCTTCTCGCTACATTGGTCACCTTAGAAACGATCACAATTATTTCCAGTTATTCTGCTTCCCGAGTATTATATATGTATTGCATAAATGCACTTTCTGTGCTCCCCATGAGATGGCGCCACCACACTTACTTGATCTTCCGCGATTCCCTGACGTAAGCTCACAGTACGTTATCGGGCTTTGTAACTCACTTCGAGGCGTTGCTCATAAGACAGTATTAAATGTGGAGACGTTTTTAGCTCAACGCTATGATACTGACTTACCACACTTTGGTCCCGGCACTGACAAATTGATGATTTCGCCATTCGCGCTACAGACACAATTGGATGAAATGAAGAACCGATAATGGGTTTTGTTATTAGCACTCAGTGACGTCCCCCCCCCCTCCACAACGTCCTTGTCATGTCAACTTCTAATTGTAAATTCACAAAACCTGATGTGGGCAGCACATGCCTCTTCCTACATAATGCAAGTAACTTTACTTCTTTTAATTCGAAATAATGTCGGACAAGATCTGCAATTGGAGATATTGCAAACATCTGCTAAGCAATACACTTCATTCTATTAATTACTTTGATTATTCAACTTGGCGTTATTTTCGTAACTTTAGTGTTATTTTTTTGCCAGTTTAACGACATTTTCGCCAATTTGGAACTACTTTAAAAAAATTGTTAAGCTGGCGATATTTCGCCAAATTAGTTGGCGAATGTGTCGCCAAGTGTTTCATATTTGATGATACTGTTTTTGTAATTTTAGATGCATTTATTTAACAAGAAAGATCAATCATGCATAAGCATTGAATATGAAACACTTTCCAACTGAAATTCAATTTCATTTAAAAAATTTTAAAATGTGATACATTCAGTGGTGATATCTTTTACATTATCACAGTACTACAGTAATTTATTATACTTAAATATTTAAAACAGTATCGAAATAAAAATCATCTGATTCTCTATGCAAAATCAATGAATATTTCATTCATATAACTTGCATTCCAGACTCGAGAGCTAAATAATTTTGTGTGAAAAAAATTCAGCAATTCTTATGTAACTCACCTTACAATCGCTTCAGACATTTGCATTCTGCATAAGTTAAAATTAGGCTTCGTTGAAGAAATAATAAAAGTTTAGGGATCATTTAAAATCACAACTATTGTAATTGCATAGGCACGGAATTTAGATACGCAGATAATATATATATATGTTGTTGTTGAAACCCAGACCGTCCGACCTACCAGAAAGGTGTAAGGTAACTGTTTGGACGGTCGGGAAGTGCCACCCAATTTAGACCGGAACCCAGTGGGGGAGGCATCCACAGGGACCGTACCCTCCTTCCCCTACCACCAACCTCTCGGAAGGACTTTCGGACCCACATGTTTAACGTGATCGTACTCCGCATGAACACGGCGGCACTTTTGGCAGTGGCTGGAATCGAACCCGGGCCTACCGAGTGCAACTCCATATGTGTGTGTGTGTATGTATTCAAAGTATTGGAATCGTGCCGAAGATCGGAACTCGAATTTTCGAAGGATCTACACGTTTTGGGTCTTATAGAACACGAAAATACTATTTTTAGGAAGACGTCTGTGTGTGTAAGAGTGTATCTGTGTATGTTTCTGTGCGTCTGTGATGATATTACATCCACTCTAATTGAAAAACTAATGGACCGAATTTCATAAAATTTGGTAGGTATGTTTTTTGTGGGAAATCCTGATGTTCATTAAATTATAGTACGATTCGTAATAAAAGAATCTGCCTTCTTTGCGAAATGGCCGGCAGAAATTGCCTTTATCCACTCTAGCTAAAAACTAATGGAAGAAATTTAACAAAATTTGGTGTATAATATTTCAATGACCTCAAGTGATTTATATACCAAATTTAACAAAATTTGGAACATAAATCATTTGTAGTTTATTCTAGTACAATTCGGGAAAAAGGAACGGGCTGTTTTTGCGAAATGGCCCGCAAAAATCGTTAAATATAAAAATAAAAGACTACGTGTGCTCAATTATATCAATTAAATTCCTATTTTATACGTGATTTTTGACAACAAAAAGAATAAAACTAACCCCATTACTCCAGGACTAGCCGTTCTTGAGATATTCTAGTTTTTTCGCGTTTTCGCTACGCCACCTTTGACAATAAGACCAGCTATCAAATGAGAACCAAATTTAAGTTTAACGTGCAAATTCAATGTCATTTAAAATACTTATGGCTGTTATTTTGTGCAGATAAACTCAAATTATTACTGAAGAAATAAAGAGAACGTGAATATGAGTCTGCAGGGAAAGACATGTGCTGCCCACATCAGAATTTTTAACAATATTACAACAATGATTTATAGAAGTGCACGGGGATTATTTGCAGGCCATTTCGAAAAAAATGTAGGAACTATATTTAAAGATCCACCAAATTTTTGTAGAATAAAATGTTCAACAAATTTAAGCTGTGTACCAAATTTTAACTCTCTAGGAGGTAGGAACGTGCATTAAAAATGCCATCAAATAAGTATATCATAAAGAGTTATATAAAATTAAAAAAAAATTTTATTGTTATCTACCAAATTTATTTTAAAATGTGAAGCCTCTCTCATATGCAAGATGATTAAACTCTTGGAAAGATATTTATTATATAATATATCTCTTTTTTCTTTCTGGAGGATATCCCAAAAGTTAGAATTTAATTGAATTTGTTTTTTTCCCTTTATTAAATAATTTTTAATTAAAAAACTACTTAACATATTTTACTGAATTTTTTTTTATATATTTTATGGGATAATTTGAATATTTCCTAAAAATTTCGAAGCAATTTATGAATTTCAAATTTGCTTAAAAAATGTTTGAAAAATTAGGTCCCATAGGGTTCAATGTATTTCATTTTTTGAACCCGGGTTCGATCCAAAACTAATTGGGTGACATTATTAATTTATATTTCCATAAGTCCAACAGACCGTCTGAACAACATACTAAAATTTCATTTTAATAACGTCATTTTTACGGCAGTTATCGTGCTAACGGACAGACAGACAGAATGAACAAAGTCATAAACACTTTTCAACTATGTTGTAAAGTGTTAAAAAACGTGCAATATGTCGAGAACGTTTTCAAGCTAAAGTATTAAATTCTGTGTCATTTGTTTTAAAATAAAAAAATACGTATAAAATGGTTATTTATTTAACATTTTGTAATGTCTTGATCTTTTTTAAGATTCTTTCAAAAATTCGTTTTAAAATTTCGGTATCCATGAATTGTAATAGTTGTACCAAATGACATTCGAAACAGTTCATTCGTTAATGAGATTTCGCATTCATAGATTTACGGACGAATACACACACGGCGAATTAACGGTAGATGATTTTAATCAAATTGTTATGCTTTTACAAAAGAAGTATTTTACTTTCACTGCAAAACATGTAATGCATAGGGAAAGTATTGGAATTGTGCCAAAAATCTCAACTCGAGTTTTTAAGGAATCTACACGATTTTGAGAATTCCAGAACCTGAAAAACTATTTCAGCATGACGTCTGTGTGTGTGTGCTCGTATGTGTGCGTGTGCGTATGTGTATGTGTGCTTGTGAGTGCGTGCGTCTGTACGAGCGTGCGTATGTGTGTGCGTGTGTGCACGTATGTGTGTGTCTGTGCAATGTATGTATCCACTCTAGATTAAAAACTAATTAATCAAATTTCACAAAATTTGGTGTGAAAGTGGTGCTGATCAGATTTTGATAAGATTCGTAAAAATGTACCAGCCCTTTTTGGCGAAATTGTCCACAAAATCGACTACGTATGCTCCAATTTATCCATTAAATGTTTATTTTATGCATAATCTTTGACATCGAAAAGAAAAAGATCAACCCCCAGAACTCTAACCATTATCGAGATATTTTAGTTTTTTCGCATTTTTGTCACCTTTGTTGCCTTTGTCACTTTTGTCGCTTTTGAAAATACGCTCACTCGCTAATTGAAAACAAAAATGAATTAAAATGACAAATTCAGTATACTGTCAAATGATTATCCTCGTTGTTTAGTGCCATTAAAAACATAATTTAATACATTATTAAAGAAAGAGAAAGTTAATTTAATTCTGTAGGGAAAGTTGTGTGCTGCTTACTCAGATTTTTTTTATTTTCAACTTCTATTTTAGTTTGCTGTTTATGCGATTTTTTAATATTTTGTGTATATTTAATAGGCGCATATATAATTTTGTGTTAAAGTTTAAATCCTTGTTGGTAAATTTATAGAACAAAATAAAATGTAATTAATGGAACACCTACACATTATCCAAACCTTTATAGGGAACTTAATAATTACAATAAAAGTTAAATTTAATTCTGAAGACAAAACATCCCAACCCATTAATTTAAACGCCTTCTTTCTTCGACAACTCCCATATATCGTCTGTAAACACGTTTAATAATGCATCCGGGTGTGAAATTGAACTGAGATGATGGAGTATACTATACGTGTTAACCGGTGCATATACGTTTCAGAATGTTAATTAAAATAAAAAGTTATTTGCATTCAAAGATTTTAATTCACCTCCCACGGAAGTTGAACTAGATATATATTTCGGCACTCCCAAACATCGAATCAGTGAATTAACTTTCATGAAGATTGCAGTATTAAGACTAAAACTTGAGAACCAACTGAAATACATCCTCCAAATGGGAAGACTCAGAAGGATTAATCTCGCCAACAGAAATTCTATGCGGCCTTAATTGGGCAATATTTTATGCATGGTCTATTTTAGATATCTTATCTTATCAGATATTATGTGATGGGTAGCTGTTGTTGCCGCATAAACTATTAGTTATAGGGTGACTATTAATTATATTATCATCTGGAAAACTTATAAAATTTTAGATAACTATCATTACGTTAAACTCCAATAAGGGAGGTGGGACAGCCCAGTGGGTAGCGCGCGGGAATTGAACTCGGACGATTCTGTATTATCAAAAGCTTCTTTTATGTCAAAGGGCACCAAAGCTGTGTGCTCGCCTTCGTTTATTACTTTCCCTACAATACATGGTAATGTATAGGGAAAGTATTGGAATCGTGTTGAAAATCGCAATTCGAGTTTTCGGCAGACCTACTCGTTTTGGAACTTCTAGAATACGCGTGACGTGTGGTTGTGTGAGTGTGCAGAGGGGGGGGGGGTGCAATGCATGCATCCACTCTAACTAAACAACTAATTGACACAATTTTATAAAATTGTATAAATAAGACACTTGTGTGCTACCCTGGTGTTGATTAAATTTTGGTATGATTCGGGATAAAAGAACCTGTCCTTTTTTTTTTTGCGAAATGTCCCGCAAAAATCATATGTATGCTCTCTAGTAAAAATCTAATTCACCCAATTTTACAAAATTTGGTAGATAAGTCACTTGTGGGTTACCCTGGTGCTGATTAGATTTTAGTACGATTCGGGATAAAAAAAAAACCCTGCCTTTTTTTTGTAAATTGGCCAGTAAAAATCTAAAATATGACTACGCATGCTTAAATGTATCCATTAAATGCTTGTTTTATATGCCATTTTTGACGATGAAAAGAATAAGACCAGTCTCATCACTAAAGGACTACCCGTTCTCGAGATACTTTAGTTTTTCAGCATTTTTGCTGCGCCGCCTTTGAAAATACGTCCAGTTACCCAATGAAACCGAAAATTGAATTAAAAGTGCCAATTGAGATATTTCAAATAAATTATTTTATGCTATTAAACCCAATTTAATGAATTGTAAAAGAAATAAACCGAAGATGAATTTGAGTCATCTGCTGCACACATCAGATTGAGAAAGTCATCTGCTGCACACATCAGATTTTTTTTTCGGTCTTCCAGGTAACGATGTAGTATTCTTCTAAGCTAGGCAAGACAAGATATTTTTAGCTGATTTGGAAGAGCTATTCATATTGTTGCGAACGTGTAATATTCTCTCACTGGCTGTAATATTCTCACCCCGTCTTGTCTTTCGTCTCTATCGCAGACCAAACGGTGCAATTGGAGTGTTTCCTCCAGAAGACAGTGATACGAACATTCTTTCCCTGACGTCATTGTATGGTTTCCAGAATTTCGAGCCAGAAGAAGGGTTGCCAGATTTATTTGGCGACTTCTCGAAACTTCGAGAAATATCACCCACTAATGATTATTCTACGAGATATTAGATAGTTCTGGAAATTTCTACAGAGAAATTTCCAGAAGTTTCTATGGGGAGACTCATCACCCCGTTGGAGTTCAGTGGACGAGTTGACACTACACGATCTACAGTGGACTGTGACTTCTGTCAATATTTTGAGAATAGTAGCCGTTGTTTTGTGAAATTATTCTCGCCAGTGTATTGAGAATAATTGGAAACATGTTATGTTACCCAGCCAGATGTGAAAACATTCAGGCAATAAAAAGAAAAAAGATATTTACTTCTTTCAATTAGTGGAAGCCATCCAATAAACTGTACATAGAAAATTTAATTGATATTGTAGGGCTGTATGTTTTTACGTAACTATTAAAGTATTGGTAAAATACTCATTCGGACTGGGAGTTTTCATTCTACAGTTTTATTTGAAAAGTGCATTTAAAATTGTAATTATTAGATCATAGGGAAAAAAGCCATTTTAAAGTTCTGTTGGTGAACACTAAATAATTGTTATAATAAATGATATATGATGATAATAAATGAATACTGACGAAATTAATTTCGCAAAAACAGCAACTGCTATTTGGACGGCCGGAAAGTGCCACCCAATTTAGACCGGAACCCAGTGGGGGGAGGTCTCCACAGGGACCGTACCCTCCTTCCCCTATCACCAACCTCTCGGAAGGACTTACGGAGCCACATGTTTAACGTGATCGCACTCCGCATGAACAAGGCGGCAGTTGTGGCAGGTGCAAATCCAGAGCGTAAACCACAGGGCTACCGCGCCCGAAATTTGCCAACAGAACGCGGTGTTCCCAGGTGATCACCCACCCAAGTACAACCGCGCCCGATGCTGCTTGACTTCAATGATCTAACGAGAACCGGTGTTTTCAGCACGGTACGGCCGTTGGCTCTCAATGTAGCTCATGTCAGGACTATTCGTCAACTCCTCCGAAACGGAGGGGTGAGTCCTTTTCATAGTCTCTCCATAGAAACTTCTGGAAATCTCTATATCTCAAAGAATAATCGTTCTATCCCGAAGTTTCTGGAACATTCCGGAATTTGCCAAATACCGCCAAATTGGTGATGAATCGCCAAATCTGGAAACCCTTCTTCGAACTGGGAAATCCTGGCAACCAAGGGTCCAAGCCATCCTCACGTCATGCTGACATCACGCATTGTATTTTCTTCGCCTAACATTCGAGGTAGAGGAAAGAGGAGGCGCCGAAAGGAAAATTGCGCGTTCGCAACAATATAATAATGTTGCGCTTACAAAAGCAAAATAAATGAAATAAATAATTATCTGTAGAAAAAAAAAATCTGTACTTAACTATAATTCGCTTCATATTAGCATTTCAGATGACTGATTGAGCCAGATAATCTGACAGAATGAATTTTAAATTAGACTTGAATTTTTTGAAAAATGTATAGAGGTCATTCGATTTGAAATTTCTGGAACCTCCAATCCTTTGTCAAGTCACCACCTATGCTATTCTCTATAACTTTCGCATTCCTAACTTTTCCAATTTTCCTCCAGGAACGCTGAAATTACTTTTATTAAATCGATCAAGGTCACTTTACTAGAGATAGATCTAACGTGTACACTCCGATCTCTTTCCTTACAAACAGGCAATCTTACAGGACTTTTTGGTCTATATAAATATATCAAAATGCTGTCACATAAATAGAGACAAAATTAATGTAATGTTTCCTGGGGGCGAATAATTATCTCCGGGGGGGATGTATGCCTGAAAGAAACATCGCTTACAAAGTTATTAGGGTGTTTAAGGACTTTCATGGAACCTTGTATTTATTCTTCAAAACTGAAATTTGTTAGATTACAATTCAATCCCCTTTATAAGTTGGCAGCATAAACTAATAGATTAACTCAAATTGGTAAGAAAAATATTGATTGAAACTTTGAAGTTGGGTAAAAAAACTCCTAGGAATCGAAAGTAAACAAAACTCCACATTTAATATTTTAGAAATGTTTTAGCAATTTGAAGTGTTTTTAAGAAATCGAATAAAGTTATTAAGCGTAATGGAATATTTAATTATTGAAAATTGAAGTATTTAAACATCATTTTAAAATTTTACTTCTGAGAAACAAAGTCGCAATTCTGGACGTTAATTGGCTTGCAGACGATTTTTTCACTGAAGTGGAAAATGGCAGATGAAAATGGCGCAATTATCTCTAATTATGTCTCCAGAGAAATTTAAAAGGTAATATAGGTTTTAAAAATTAAGAAAGCTATGTTACAGAACTTTGAAATCAAGGAATGCCAAACTCTATTTGCCTCATAGTTTTATAAGTATGAATAAATATGAAAGAAAAAAAAATCAGTGCAAATGGAGGTTAAAATGTTATGTTTTTTCGTCAGAAGGATGAATTTTTGAATTTTTAACTGCAACTTGTCGTCATTTCTTTTAGTTTAGGTAACAATTTGAGAACAATATTAATTTAAAATTCACTGATGGAGAACTAGTTAAACCCAGTGGATATCTAGGTATCCCAAAAAGTATATAATATATATTGTTACGACGCATCATCTGGAATCGTGGGTGTGCGCTCAGGACATAAGAATGAGTCCACATTTCTGGATAACTAACACGTTTATTTACAAAAACAGCGTAAACAGGAATAATATACAGTAAAACAGCACTTAAATGCTCCACTCTTTTCACTAAACAGCTCATACTATTCTCAAAACATTGACGAATATCACAGTTCAATATTGCTCGTATCACGTCAACTGCTCTCCAACTGAGTGATTACTTCTTAATATACTCTCTATGGGAACTTCTAGAAATTTCTTATGTCTTCAGAATATGCGTTATTTCGAGGTGTTTCTCGAATCTTCGAAAAGTCGGCAAATTGACGATAAATCGCCAAATCTGGTATCCTCCACTCCAAACTTCAGCACATAGTAACCCTAGATCCACGTCATAGAAAAAGTTGCCTGTACGCGTTCTCCTCCGTCTGGTTTTTAAAAGAGACTCCAGTGAGAGAAAGCATTTTGTACGTTCGTAGCAATATCCCTTAGATCAGTGTTTTTTCAAACTTTTTTGTCCGCGGAATCCTTTTGAAATTTAACTCTATGGCGGAACCACAAAATGAGATAAAGTTCATTGAGCGACTCAATTATACATTCAAAATTTTACGCGTTTTTTTTTTATTAAGAAAATGTATACGAAATGATCATGTCACGGAATCGCAGAGTTCCTTGGAACACAATTTGAAAAACGCTGCATTGCATATATCGAGTTATACAGGCCATGAATAATTCAAAGAATTCAATTTCCTTTTTACCTTTATATTTCAGTCTTTTGAACAATACACTTTTTATTATCAATTATCAAATTCTTTTAAAACCTTTGCCTGCTAGTAGTCGCTAAATAAATACCAAAGGATTTTTGTGCCATCGGTTGCTCTCGCCTGCCCCCTCTCATAGACCATCCGTTATCGAATTCTTTCTAAATATATTGTAGTGGAATTTTAGTGTCTTATTTCATTCCTTACATGGCTGTTTTGGTGTAGCTTGTAGTTGGATGCAATGTTTAGATGCAATACATTTGGATGCAACCTATTATCTTCTACTACAGGTATAATGAAATACATCATTCAATCAGCATCTGCAGGCAGGCAGTCAGTCTTTCAGAACATTTTAACCGGGGGGGGGGGGCAAACTTTCTATTTGCGCTGTATAAATACATCTAAATGTTGTCACATACATATAAGTTAGATTATCATAAAATGTCTCCGAGGGGAATGGGAGAATGATATCTTAGGAGGGGGGGGGGGCAAATTTTCTACTTGCGCTATATAAATACATCTAAATGCTGTCACATAAAATTGCACAGACACAGACATGATATTTTAATGTCTGAAGAATTTGAAAGGAAAACTGTATAGAGCTGATGGAATTACAGGTGAGACCATCCCTTTATCTCTATAATTCAGATGAATAGAAAAATTAATATTGAGATCATGGTGGTAAAAGTAAGAAGTTCAAACTCCATATTAAGAAAACGCCAATATCGTGTGAAACAATCATTCAGGCGGCGCTGGGATAAGATAAGTAGTGATGCATTATATGCATATCTATAACAAAAGGCCTAAAATATTTATTTAAACTGTCCATTTTGTTGAAATAAATTATGAGCGCAATGCAAAGTTGAATTGAAACAATAAAGAATATTCCTACCTATTCAAAATTATTTGACCTTTCCATTTATTTTTAATTTCCCTATATTCTGATATTCTATCCTACAACTATGAAACAATACTGGTTGATTATACTCATCATGAGGAAAACCTTCATTTAAAAATAATCAAAAATACTACTCTTTTTCGTTGTGTCAACTAATATGTATTAGCTATTGTATTAACACTATCAACACCTAGATCTAATTCTGAAAGCATTGTGGCATTTTCAATCCTTCCATCCATAGGAGTTTTATCTTTCTAACTCCATGATTGAGATGTCTTCCCAATTTAAAATGCCAGAATTCGAATATTTAAACCATGGAGTGAGAGAGACTTTCTTCCTCCTTTATATTCGAATTCGTATTTTAATGAATGCAAAATTAATTTATAGATAGATTCGTTTGAGTCGAATGGTATGACCTATAAAGTTAGAGAGGAGGAAATCTCTTTTCTTCCATGGTATGACCTGACCAGTCATTGAAAACTTAAGATAAAAAGTTTGATAAATGCATTTGTTGTTTAATGGAGCGTAGATCAAGTGCGTTATGCTAGGGGTTAGGATAGTATGTGTGGTTTGGTAGGGAGGTGTGTAATAAACAATAATAAAATAAATAAACAATGATAAAATAAATAAATAATAAATAATAGTAAATAATAAATAATAATAAATATTAAATAATAGTAATAATGGAATAAATAAATGATTAATAATATAGTGTAATAAATAACAATAATTAATAAATAATAATAGTTTAATAAATAACACTAAATAATAATGAACTGGAGGGGTGTATGACTCGCATACGCGGAGTGGATGAAAGGAAATATTTTGCAATTTTCTGAATAGCGGATGTGAGGTAATCAACTTTAACCCGCCTTATAACTTATTATATATTATCCTTCTAGTGCAGATATAATTATATAGAACTTACTAAATGTAACTTATGACATGAATCTGTTTAATATATTGTGTCGGTCGCAAGTGCTTGATGGAGTGATGCATTTAATGAATCATAGAAGATAAAGAACGTCCAATGAGAGATGTGCACTCATATGTTGAAATAGGTTTCACACCTTGGTTTGAAATAAAGATTACGAACTCGTGATGTTCCTTCCAATTTTGCCAAACGTTACGCACAGATAAATAGGTTATTCTTATAGTAGACTAAGCAGTATACATATAGTAGACTAAGCAGTATACCCGTTCTTCGTAAGCAATATAATGAAACTATAAATTCACAATAATGTGCTAAATACTATAGTATTAATAAGCGACATTGTTATTCAAAATATTTTATTAAAATATTTAAATCTATGCTCCTAAAATGAAGTTTAAAATTTTCTGTTCCCGCTCTACAAAAGGATCTTCACAGACAGATCTGCAGAATAAAAACATCCTGATCCTGTTTCTAAACAAATTTACAGAAAATATGAAATTGAATCAATATATGCCAAAATGAAAGCGCTAAAATTGTATTAGAAGATATACCTGCACTACTTATATTTCCGTACATTAGAAGATTAAACCCGTGTATTAGAAGGTATACCCGTACTACAATATACGGATTTGAAATATTTTTCAACAAAATAAAACAGATGACGTAAGAATTTGAAAATATTGATAATTCCTGTCGTCTTTAAACCCAAAGGCCGTAATGTATAGAATACAACCAAAAATGAAATTCCGAAAAAAATTATGTATGTACATTTCTTTATTATTTAAATCGAAAAAAAATATTAATGCTGTATTAGCTTAGTGGGTTTAATTTCGTTTCTTAGCAACATGATATAATTTTTTTTTTCAAATAATTTTGCGAAACAAATATTGTCTGCATAATGATATTTCTATGGGAAGTTTAATTATGCGTTTTTTATTAATATTTCGACAATCCCTGGCCCTAGAAACTCGAAACATGGACTGAATTTTAAGTGGAGCTATTCAAAGAATACTCACAAAATTTCACCTAATTCGGTGCAGCCGTTCGTTCTCCCGTGATGATAAACACGCAAACAAATAAACACACCCACTAAACAGATTTTGAATTTTAATAACACTTTCCAACATAGTTGAAAAGTGTATATGACTTTGGTCATTCTGTCAGTATATCCATTCGCACGATAACTGCCGTAAAATGACTTTATCAAAATGAAATTTTAGTATGTTGTTGAGACGTTCTGTGGGACATAGGGGAATGTAAATGAATAATATCACCCAATTAGTTTTGGATTGAACCCTGGTTGAAAAAGTGAAATACATTGAAACTTATGAGACCTCATATTTCAAACATTTTTTAAGGGACGTTAAAATTCACACATTGCTTCGAAAATTTTAGGAAATATTCAAATTATCCCATAAAATATACAAAAAAATTTCAGCAAAATAGGTTCAATAGTGTTTTAAATAAAAATTACAATAATAATGACACCCATATAATATGAAGAGATCACGTGAACCACTTCAAAAGAAAATATGGCATCCATTTTTTTTTTCCCACAGTAAAAATCGCAATTTTTAAAGTTCTTTTAAATTTATATGTAGTGTTGCATCCGTCCTAAAACCGCAATATTTTTTAGTTCAAATGATCATCCAACTTTGATTATTTTTACGACGATGCTAATGTTAATGGATGCAGAATGTAAACAAGTGTTTGTAATATGAGTTGCATAAAAATTTCTGAAATTGACTCAAGCAAAATTATTTAACTCTGTAGTCTTGAATAAAAGAGTATAAATGAAATATTCACTGCTTTTACATACAGAGCCAGGCGATTTATATTTCGATGACGTCATTTGAATAAAGTTTATTTTTTTCAATGAAGTTTTAAGTTTTCAAGTAAAATAAATGATTGTAGTTCTGTGATCATTAAAAAAATATCACCGCTGAATGAATCGCATTTTAGAGATGTTTAAATAAAGTTTCATTCAAGTTGGAAAGTGTTTCATAATCAATGCTTTGTGCGTGATTGATCTTTCTTGTTTATATAAATTCTGCTTAATAACGAAGTTTCAGGTTTTCAGTCTGTTCTGAGCATTTTTTCACGCTTGAAACCTACCTAGAAAAATTACGCAACGCATCCATGCAAACAGAAAGTACAGATTTAGTAAATGACAAACTTACCAGGGGAAGTTATTATGGAGGACTTTCTGGAGTGGTGCTGGCATGTCGGCGGCTGGGGCTTCAGCACCCCTTCTGAGCAAAAGATGGGGTCCTCTATAGCTCGCACATAGTCCGGCTTGCAATCGTAGTCCACGGAGGATCCATGAGAGATCGTAAGGCCGGACCTGTAGCCACCTAGGTAGTGACCCTGAGGTATGATGGGCAATTCACATGGAACTGTAAAACATCACATCACGTGAGCACTTTTCTTACAGGGTCGTTTGGCGAAAATATTAAAAATATCTGTCCAATATTTAGGCACCATTCGTAATGTTAGCAATATTTCTAGAAGAAGCACATAAGTCAAAAACAAGGATTTTGAAATATCGAGGAAAGAACATTTTTATTCTTTCAGGAGAAGAGAACTTTTTTTTTAATCTTTTTTTTTTGTTTTCAGAATAAAAATTTAATTTTTATGGAGTTTTGTCATGCATTTATGAGTTAATAAATAATAACTTTTCCTAATTTATATTTTTTACCCCACTGCTATTCGTACAAAATTTAATAAGTGTTTAAAGTTTTTCTTTTTTTTAACATCTTAGAAGCCTAACTACTTATGTGCTTTCCCCACAATACAACACCAGTTGACGATTAGTAAGATCATAAATTCTCAGAGTCCACTTCAAAGATAAGAACTAGCAATATCGCCCCAATGGCTCAACGGTAGAACGTCGGCTGGCCAGTTCGGAGATCCAGGGTTCGAGTGACATTTTGGGCTGCAAGGTTCTTTAAAAATTTCTCCAGCTACCTCTAAATTTATCGTCGTCATTCTTTTAACAAACAGATAAGTCTTACACTCACGTTAATAATTTCCATTTAATCAATAGGGTGTTTCTCTTAATTATTTCATACAACAAACATTAATTCAGTAATATACAAACTCCATAAATGCAGCATAAAATACACGTGAAACCGAGGAGTCGCCAAAACACATTAAGTTTTCGTAGTATTACATTTAAAAAATTGTTTGTTTATTTTAAGCAATATCCAGAAGCAAGCAACTTGTATCGAGATTTTGAATTGTGCTGTGCATACTTCACCCGATGATGTCTAAGAATATTGAGTGATATCGGTGGGGTAGAATGACAGTCACAGTTAACAAGTTTGGTTCTTCTTGAAAATCTTAGAATAAAATGCACGTACTTCCCCCCGCTCATAGGAGCAGAACTAGGTAAAAAGAAAAAAATAAGTCAATTATGCCTGGGACGAAATCCTCTTAAACTTAAGTTCCATTTTCCGTATACGTTCTATACGTATCCAAAGTAATACAATACTTAAGTAATACAATATGGTGTCACTGAAAGTCCTTACACGACCCTTATTTTCTCAACCGTCAGTCGTAGATATTGTTACGAACGCGCAATATTCTCTTTGGCGCCTCCCCTTTCATCTGTCTCGAAGGCCAGGCGAAGAAAGTCACAGTCCATGACGTCAATTTGACGTGAGGATAATTTGAGCTCAGGGTTTCCATGATTTTCCATTTAGACGAAGGGTTGACAGATTTGGCGATTTATCGCCATTTTGGCGACATTCAGCAACTTCTGGAATGTTCCGGAAATTTCTCGATTGAGATATTATTTTTTGAGATATTTCCAGAAGTTTTTATGGAGAGACTATAAAAAGGACCCCGTTGCAGGGGAGTTGACGATTAGACGTGACACGAGCTACATTGGACGGCGGTTTTTTTTTTCAAAGTTTTGAGAATAGTAGCGGCCGTTTTGTGGAATGACTTTCGTCAACATTTTGAGAATAATACTGCTTATTCTGTGAAATGAGAAGCATTTAAGTGCTGTTGGATTGTATACTGTTCTTGTTTACGTTGTGCTTGTGAATAAACTTAGTTATCCAGAAACTTGGACTCGCTCTTGTATCCTCAGTATACATCCACGATTCTAGAGGATACGTTCGTAACAATATCGATAAGAAAATGAAGGATTCCTTCACTGTAAGATATTTTGAGAGACAGAAGGGAAAAACACCGTACAGTCAGCTATTCCAATGACGTGAATTTAGGGTTGTTGTATGCTGCAGTTTGGAGATGGTTACCAGATTTAGCGATTTGTAGCCAATTTGGCGACTTTTCAAGTGGTCGAGAACCTTCTCAATATAACGAATATTCTACGAGATACGATTCTACAGAGAGGATATGAATTGAGTCATCACTCAGTTGGAGAACAGTTGACGTGATACGAGCTACATTAGATTATGATAATAGTATCGGCTGTTTTGTGAAATGAGTGGAGCATTTTGTTGCTGTTTTACTGTACCTGGCAGTTGTTGAGTGATGTTGTGCGATAGTTATCGAATTATTTCCTGTATCGTGTTCCTGTTTACACTGTGCTTGTAAATAAACGTGTTAGTTATCTAGAATTTTGGACTTATTCTTTTATTCTGAGCATACACCCACGATTGAGGAGGATGCGTACCAGTTTACCGTGGACAGTTTGCCATTTTTACTTTCCTTATACACATAGTATAATGTATAAGGAAAGTATTGTGACGGGGTCGAAAATTCGAATTCGAGTTTTCGACGGGAGAGTACGTTTCTAGCATCCCTGATCACGAATTGAACATGTTTGAGGTGTGAGTGTGGAGACGATATCTCACGAACGAATGGAGTGATTCGAATGAAATTGGGTACAAATATTACAATCCGTGTATACTGGAAGCTTACTGTTTTTTAACGCAATTGAAAGCTCAAAACCCCCTAAATTTTGAAAAATCATCAAAAAATAAAAACCGTTAATAAAGTTACTCAAATAGACATTACTTATGCAATTTTTTCTTAGAAAACGATTGACATAAACTTTAGAACGCTAGCATGAACCGTTCTCTATATAGCACATTTTTCAAATAAATTTATCAAAAATCCCATAAATTAAAATAAAATATTAAATGTTGAGAAGCATGTTCACTTTTCATATGTAATATCATGCGAAAAATTGGGTGACTTGATTCTCGTGGACCTAGCTCATTCCATTCATGAGAAAAGATACTTTGTGTAATACTTTTGTATTTGAACGCCAATAGTCATTTATCTGCTGTAAGAATAACTTATTTCTCCGTCCATAACGCTTGGCGAGAGTTTGGCGACGAATTTGGAGGAATATCGACAACTTGGCGGCTTTTTCAGTGTTGCCAAATTAATTAAAATTTCGCCAAATGAATAAAAATGACGATAAATCAATGAAAATGACGACTCATTGTCGAAAATTCAATATCTTGGAAATAATATAAGTATCTACTATAAGAATAACCTATTTTTTTACTGTAAAATTAGTATATTCATTGCATTATATAAGGAAAGTCATGTGCTGCCTACATCAGATTATTAACATCGCAAGCATGTTCAACTCGTTTAGTTGAACATGCTCGCGATGTTAAAAATGGTACACTGTCTACGGTTTTAGCCCAGTATTTTATTAACGGCTATGTTCGTCCTATATTTGATAAAACTTTTCTTTTAATTAGCTGTGATAACCCTGTATAATAGTTTACTTTATGAATCCATTTTTATTTTTCTTTACCAAATTTGTCATTTTGACAATTGTAATTCCTTTATACGATTTTCTGAAAATTTAATAGTTGCTTTATTTCGGTTTTTGACGACATTCCTATTGGCTACCATTTAATTTGTGAACGTTTTCCTTTTATTTTAATTTATATTTTATAATTAAATCATATTTCAAATGCATCGTATTTAAAAATATAAAAACGTAAATTGATTGATATGTAAATTTTGTCTGGCGGTTATGGCCTATATTTAAGCACATGTTCGCCACTTATTTTCCCTTCGCCACTGATGAAAGATATAATAGTGGCCGAAAGCGCCATGACCATGTGATTTTTGTACTTCGTAAAAAGAAGATTTTAATGGGACTTTTAAGTCTATTTTTTGGTTGTCTTTGATTTTAAAGTATTAATTAGTAGACGTGTATCCATACTATTTTATTATGTTATCACAGTTTTTAATAAAAAAAAATGTATTTGTATAAATATACGAAACAGAACTTTTTATACGGGCCCCTAATCCAAAATTGTCAGATTACTAATTTTTGTTTTTATATATTAACCTATGAAACTAAAAAAAGGGTTCCATTATTTTACGAAAAAAATTTACAGAGATATGAAAAATTAAATTTTAGGGTCAAATCACTTCCTCACGTGTGTAAATCCATCATTTCAGCTTAGCGTTGAGGGACCGTATAAAATGAAAAATAAATATTTCAGGATATTTGTTTTACATTTCATTTTAGGGAACATCTTTAGAATTTATTGGCGTATCCCAGAATGTCCTTTAACACACCATAATTTGTTGCGCGGAGTACGGAATAAATCCTGAAAGAAACGAAAGTTCTCCACTATTGTCACGAATACCTAAAGGTGTCTACAAACGATCAGTGAATGTTTGTCAAAGATGTCGATTCTCATAATTGTGTTTGAGGTGTATTTTGTCCACACGGTCAAACATAGTTGGCACTTTATGATAATGAGATAGTTTCTCTTGATTCTAGTAGATGGCGCCATTGCACTTGTTTCTTAATTTCGCTGTAAATATCGTTTGTTACATATTTTTGTTTTCAGATCAAGAAATTGAAAAGAAATCAAAAGTGTCCCAAATCGTGAAAATACATAATAATAAGACTCAAATGCATACATCAAAATTAAAAGATTTAATAATTTGAATTATTTTCATATAATTAAATGTGACAGTGGAATTTAATAAACATTAATTGAAAGTAGAAACTATTTTTCCATAATACATAAAATAAATACATTTGAAAAAGGGCACCAAAATTCTTTTAGTTCTATGTACAAAATTTCTAGTTGCAGCATTGGGCTTAAGCATTAATTATTTTAATGTTCATTTCTTAAAACTTTCTATTTAACGTATGTGTGGAATGCATTTTTGATAATAAACATGTACAAATAATTTGAATCAGATATTTTTAGATGGATATTTTTTTAGAAGTAGAAAAGCAAACAGTTTATTAATTAAAATATTAAGACATGTACATTAAAAAAAAAAAAAAATCTGGTGTCAAAGTATCTGTATTCATATTTGCCTGAATTCCCTACAGAACATTTATATAGAAAAGCTTTAATTTTTAAATATAAAATGATATATTAAATTATATTTGTTAAATAAATTGGTAAATTTTTTGCCCAACTTACCGCGTTTACTTTTCATCGAATCCGTGACTTTTATTTTTATCATTAACTTGGAAATAATAAAATTGGATATAATTAAATTGGAAATAATTATAATTAAATTGGATTAAAATTTTTTTTTAATTAAATTTAAAATTTAATTTCATTTTTAATTTTAAATAATTTATTTTTTTTAAACTTTAATTATGTAAATGTTTTGATTTTGATCTAAGACTTCTTGAATGGATAATTTTGCATCATAGTCAGCAATATTTTTGTTTCTAGAAGCAATAGTTTTGTTGCAATCATGCGCGCAAGCAACCTATATAAAAATAAAATTTTAATAAATACATGCAATTTATACAATTTTTAAAAATATTATTATATGATTTACTTTATTGAAAAAATTATCACATATTCTACAGGTATTCACTTTTTATCCATAAAATTTTTAGGTATTATCGATGTATAATAGAAGAGGTACGAAATAAAACGTGAAATGCGGAAATTGACTCTGTTTATGGCACTTTTAAAGGTTCTATGCCCCCTTTAAGTGTTTTTGAAGCTCAAGTGGTCGTTAGCCCACACATAATATAGTTAACCACATAGTGCCGATATCTTATCTTGGGAACAAAGCGTAGTAGGCCAGCATCATAGTGTCCAGTTAAAAGCGTCTCCAGCTCAGAGCATCTGATATTGATTTATGAGCGTTTGCTATACTTCCCCTCCCAACGAGTTTCATCCAAATCGAACAAAGATGTTGCGAAGTGCAGATGAAGCGTGTGAACTCTTAAATTGAAGGAAATTGACTGTCAGGCATCGTTATGAGTTTTAAAGCCCAACAACGTACGATAAGTCGATGCTAGAAAATCTCGCAAAATCGTGTAATCCGTTTGTGCTGGCGCCATTTCATTGGGAATACACAAAGTAAATTTATGCAATGCATACAGAATTGTCAGGAAGCGGAATTCCTAGAAATAATAGAGCGATAGATGTTTTGTGCTAGTCCAAATGCACCGATGTAGCGATAGAAGCGAAATCACCAATTTGACAGTGCCGGGATTGGATCCAGGGGGCCGAAGCGTTGTAAGCCAAATCGCAGCGTTGAGCTAAAGAAGTCTCCAGGTCAAGGTCTTTAATTTAATCATGGAGGTAAAAGTAAGAAGGTAAAACGTTATATTAAGAAAACGCCTATATGATTTGAGGCAATCATTCAGGTGGCGCTGGGATGAGTTAAGTAGTCATACATTTCTATGGCGAAAGGTCTAAAATATTTATTTAAATTGTCCATTTTGTGAAAATAAATTATTGGCTTAAAGTAAAGTGGAACTGGAATAAAATAATATTCCTACTCATTCAAAATTATTTTGCTTTCCAATTTATTTTATCTCTATTATATATTCTGTACTCTGTCCTACGACTATTAAAAATACTGGTTAATTATACTCATTATTAGAGAAGCCTTCATTTAAAAAATACATATACTCAATACTACGCCTTTCAGTTGTGTCAACTAAAAATAGCGGCTACTATGGAGTTAAAAGAAGGAGATAAAACTCCTATGGATGAAACGCTTGAAAATGCCACAATGCTTTGCGAATGATATCCAGGTGTCACTCATGTCAGTAAAGTAGCTGCTACTGTTATTTAACGCAACAGAATAGCTTTGTATTTAGTATATGTTATTTTGGATTAATTTTAAATGAAGGATTGCCCAATTATGATTATAATGAACCAGTATTATTTTCCTTATATACATATAATGCATAAGGAAAGTATTGTGACGGGGTCGAAAATCCGATTTGGAGTTTTCGACCGGAGAGCACGCTTCAAGCGTCCCTGAACACGAATCGGACGTTTTTCAGATGATGTGTGTGTGTGTGTGTCAGTGAGTCTGTGGAGATGATAACTGACGAACAAATGGACCGATTCGAACGAAATTTGGTACAAAAAGTACAATCCATGAATACTGGAAGCCTATTGCTTTTTTATACGTAATCAAATGTTGAGACCCCCCCCCCTAAATTTTCGAGTGGAATTTTGAGAAAAATCATCAAAAAATTAAAACATTTAATAAAGTTACATAAATAGTCATTTCTTATGTAATTTTTCATCAGAAAACGATTGAGATAAATTTTAGAACGCTAGCATGAACCTTTCTCAAGATATTGTGCATTTTTCAAAAAGATTATAAAAAAATCATATAACATAAAAAAGAAATATTACCTATTGTGAAATATGTTCACTTTACATAAGTAATATCATGCGATAAATTGGGTGACATGATTCTCGTGGATTTTGCTAGTTCCATTCATGTTAAAAGATAGTTTAGGTAATACTTTTGTATTTGGACGCTAATAGTCATTTATCTGCTACAAGAATATAGCTCCGTCCATAACGCTTGACGAAATTTTAGAGGAATGCCGTCAACTTGGCGACTTTTTTAAATGTTGTTCAAATAACAAAAATATCGCAAAATTAATAAAAATGACGCTAAATCAATGAAAATGACGACCAGATAATGAAAGTTTAATATCTTGAAAAAACTATAAGCGTAAACTATAAGAATAACACGTTTCTCCGTCCGTCCGTTTGGTGAGAAATTTAGCGGGACGTCGCCAACTTGGCGACTATTTTAAATGTTGCTAAAATGACAAAAATGTCGCCAATTTGATAAAAAAGACGCCAAATGGGAAGTAATGTCTCCCAAATTTTGATTTCCTGCATATGAGGAACATACATACCTTTTAGTATATAACAAATACTCTTCTCTCCGGTTGTCTGTAACACTTGATAATGCATTTGGCAAACTCAGCGAATAATTTAGCAAAGTATTTCCAACTTGGCGATAATTCGCCCCAGATTGACAAAAATATCGTCAAAATTTTAAAAAATGACGTTAAATTAATGAAAATGACGTCTAATTGATGGTGTAATTATTAAGGTACTTAATATATGGACTCTATCGCTTATTGGGGATGCTATCCATATTGGAGTTTATTTAGCGTTGCGCGAAGTATAAGGTAAGTGAGTATTTTGAAATAGTTTTACATGTTGTCATCCGGAAAATCGCCCAATGTACAATTCAACGATAGAAACACAGCTCCGTGGATCTTATACATTATTTTTTTACTGTTGTTGTTGTTGACCTCCTTTTTCGGCGGAGCCAATTCAGGACCAGTGACGCAGGAAAGAACGAAGAAAAACACAAGACGAGAGAACCCGGCCGTCCAAATAGCTGCTCTTAGTCCTCTGGACGAGTCGGACGGTCTGGGTCTTCAACAAGACGAGAGAACAAAGTTTATTACAACAGCGCATCACTGACGAAGGTCGGCAGGGGTGCAGCTTCACATTTGACGAGGACCCAGAAGGCGGAAGACTGACTTTCCTCAAGAAAACATCCATGCCTTATTCGGGATTCGAACCCGAGCTCACAAGACAGCAGTCGAAGACGCTATCCACTTCACCGCCTGGGCGGCTTTTTTTACTGTAAAACTAGTAAATTCATTGCATTATATAAGGAAAGTCATGTGTTGCCAACATCAGATTTTTTTTTCATAGTTGTAGGATAGAGTGCAGAATATAGAGATAAAAATAAATAGGAAGGTAAAATAATTTTGAATACGTAGGGATATTCTTTATTGTTTCAGTTCTACTTTACATTGCGCTAATATTTTATAAATTTTTAAACGATTGACAGCTTAATTAATTATTTTAAACCTTTCGCCGTAGAAATGCATACAGTGCAGGACTTATCCCAGGGCATTAGAATGATTGTCTCAAATGATATTGGCATTTTCTTAATAAAGTTCTAGCTCCTTTCTTTTACCTTCATGACTGCTACTTTACTAACATGAGCTACATCTAGATGTAATTCTCAAAGCATTATGGCATTTTCATCTTCTTTTTAATACTGCCGTATGAGCATTCGCTATACATAAATATATCTATGTTATTTTTTTTGAAATATCATATATCTGCAAAAGTTGCATTGAAATAGTTCTCTTCGGTCATTCATAAAAATTATTTGCGAATAATGATGATGCAGTTCTGTTTCTTGAATAAAGCAATGTAGTTAAGTCATTAAATTACAGAAGAATAAACATTTTAAATGTTCAGGTACTTACCTAATTCACCTTTTCGAAGCGTGGAATGATAGAATAAAATCATTATATGTACATAAAATTATCATTAAAAATAAACATACATTTTGTTCATTATACAACTTGGTAATGTTTTAATTGACGGACAGTTCCGCCGATAGAATGTTCGGGTTCCTATGCATAGGCTAACCATACGTCTCGGTTTAAAGGTATGTCCCGAAGTCCCGACCGGTTTGTTATTTATCCCGGTTTGAAATTTATCTTTCGGAATTGAGTTTTGGCGGGAACGAATAACTCTTGTGGCTACGGATCATGACATTCCGTTGAATGCGAAGAGAAGCATTTGCAAAAATAAAAAATAAATCACAAATAAAGCGTTTGATGAAGTGATTATTGTTAAGAAACTGTAGTCTTCCAATTGCGACACAGGCAAAGTATTAAAGTAAACTGTGAAGAAAAGAAACTGTAAAGATTCAAATTTTGAACAATTTCTGGGATCAGAGCAAAAATTTAATACCGAATTTCAGCCGAAGGAGTATATTACATTTCCTTTAATACATGGTAATGTATAGGGAAAGCATCGGAATCATGCCGAAAATCGCAACTCGAGTTTTCGACGGAACTACACGTTTTGGGTCCTCTAGAACACGAAAAAACTATTTTTAGCGTGACGTCTGTCTGTCTGTGCAATGTATGTGTCCACTCTAACTCAAAAACTAATGGACCGAATTTCATAAATTTGGTAGGTAAGTCACTTGAAGGTGACCCTGCCTGAGTAGTTTCTGGGAAACATTTTAAAGACCATATATTGTAGTACGGGTATATCTTCTAATACATGGGTATATTCTTCTAAACTACGAAAATATAAATGATTACGTCGGTCCGTCCCTGTAACACTTGGCGAGCTTTCTTTTTAATATTGCAAAATTGATAAAAATGTTGTCGAATCGTTAAAAATGTTGCCAAATTGATAAAAATGTCCCCAAATTCATAAAAAATATCGCCCAATTGATAAAAATGATGCCAAATTAATGAACTTAATTTTGTTTTGAAAGGGGATAGTATTATAATGATGTTTCGGTAGTTTTTTGATTGTCAGTCCATCCCTACTTGGCAACAAGTTTGGTGACCGTTTAAATGCAGCCAAATTGCTCAAATATTGCCAAATCGATAAAACTGTTATCAACTTGATAAAACTGACATCAAATCAATGAAATTAATTGCGTTTTGAAATATCATAGTATTGTAATGATACTTCGGTGTCGTTTATCTCTTAGTCCAACTGTCCCACTTTATGACAAATTTAGCGACTTTTTAGAAGGTCGTCAAATTAATTAAAATGCGGCCGAATTGATAAAATGATACTAAATTAATAGAGATGACTCCTAATTAATGAAAATTCAATATTTTGCAAAATTAAGTTCAATTTTCTTGATAATCCCTGTCGTTTGGTTGGAATTAAATAATAGATTTTGTAAATGTGTTTACAAACGGGACCGGGATGTTTTGTATTCTTCAGATTTGCCTGTGAAGGCAATTTTGTATAGCGAGTACAGAGATTTTTATGCATCTTTTTAGGAGAATAAAATTAAATATTTTAATAAAATATTTAGAATAACAATGTCATTTAAAGTATTATAGTAATATGCACATAACTGAAGTTTTAATTTCTTTATATTACATATTCCGTGCGAAGAACTGCTAGTATTTATAAAAAATCTTCTGCCGTATATATACATTGGATTTAATTCTTTTGATAAGCGATATGATATTATTTTCTTCAGATAAATTGACGAAAAATGTATCGTGTGCATAATGTTATCTCTATGAAAGATTTAACTGTGCGTTTTTATAATATTTCGACAACCCCTGGTCCTAGAGACTCACAGCATGGACTCAATTTTAAGTTGGACCATTTCAAGAATACCCTCAAAATTTCATGAAATTCGGAGCAGCCGTTCTCCCGTGATGTTGAGACAAATAAACAGACAAATTTTCAATTTTATTTATATAGATTATCATAATGGCAATAATCTACAAATCTACAAGATTCTCAGACAATTATGTTTGCTTGAAACTTTATATATAATTCCTCTAGAGCAACATAGAAAATAAACACTGGGGTGCTATATTACAAGCAGGTGAAACTTAGTTCTATGGCAACGATGGCGATTTAGTTTCTATGGCAACGATGGCGATTTAGTTTCTATGGCAACGTTAGCGATCAACCGCAGTGAGACAGAGCAGCTGAAACCGAGCAAGCATTAAATTTTATACAATAATAGAGGCTCTGAAAATTTCTCTTGGATATTTAAATCCTCACGAGATTCACCTGTTTGAAAAATAATTGGATCTTTGAAATATAGTCTTTAAGTGTTGATTCTAAAGTTTTAGATTTAATACTAGTTTTAGTTTAGTTTTATCATATGATTTCATACATTTAAATTACAAGTTTAAAAATTCATCTATTATTTCTAAATAAAATTCGATAATTCATTTTGCTCTGTTTTATTACCCTTGATTTTTACTATCTTCACTAATATGTGTGAATGAAAACACATAATATGTATGAATGAAAAATGTTGTGATAAAATCAAAAAACCCGACATCGGATTTTGATGGGGACATACGTGTTTCGCGCTTCGCTGAATATAAATAAACCATTTTCACAGATGCCTGTGTGTTAGTCTGGCCGTCGGCACGATATATCTCTGACAAAATACTAGAATGGAATGAAACGAAACTTGGTACAATTATTTCAATCACTAATCGTCACAGGACTATTAGGTTTTGTGATAAACATAACGACCTGATTTTTTTTAACACTTTCCAACATAATTGAAAAGTGTTTATGACTTTGTACATTCTGTCTGTCTGTCCGTTCATACAATAACTGCCGTAAAAATGACTTTATCAAAATGGAATTTTAGTATATTGTTGAGACTGTCTGTGGAACATATGGGAATGTCAATGAATAATATCACCCAATTAGTTTTGGATTGAATCCGGGTTGAAAAAGTGGAATGCATTGAACCCTATGGAAACTCATTTTTCAAACATTTTTTAAGCAAATTTAAAAATCACAAATTGCTTCGAAAATTTTAGGAAATATTCAAATTATCCCATAAAATATATAAAAAAATTGAGCAAAATATGTTCAGTAGTTTTTTAAATAAAAATTAAAATAATAATTGCAACCATATTATTTGGCTAGATCACGTGACCCACTTCAAAATAAAATAGGGCATCCATATCTTTTTTCCCACTGTAAAAATCGTGATTTTTGAAGTTCTTTTAAATTTATATTGAGTGTTGCATCCGTCCGTTGATCTTTCTTGTTTAATGTTTCGGTAAATACTCTTAACCCGAAATGAATTGCCACCATTTTCATCATATCATGACACGGATCTTTTTAAATACAGGTTGAATAGAAAACATCAGCATTGCAAGCAGTATATCTGATGGGCAGTCTTATTAAATTTTTGTTTCTACCACTTGGTACTTTCTCTTATCTATACTTAGACGTTAGTTCACATCACAAAAATTTAGCAAGCAAGTGACCTTAGTAAAGTCTCTGGTTCATGTTGGTTGTCTATTTTTCACTGTGGCCAATGGTTGGTCAGAAACGCAGGGCTCCCATTGGTGCGTTCTAAGCACTACTTTTTGACAGGCTCTTGTTGCCCCTTCCTCTGTTACTCGCAGCAAATACTACGGTGAGTTATCCGGGCTTCATAGTCTCTGGTCTGGATGGGGCTGTCAGTCCAGTGGTTAAGGGAGTTGCACACGCGTTCGATTCCTTACTATGCCCAAACTTTACGCAGAATACGGGCACGTTAAGTCTGTGGTTCCGAAAGTCTTTCCGAGAGGTTGGTGGTAGAGGAAGGACGTTCTGCATGTGCTACCTTTTATTTCACAGTTGGTTACTTTAAAGACATATTTATCTATTTATATAGTTTTTATATTTTTATAGTATTTATCTGCTCATGGATTGTTGATTGCCGCTGCATAGCACTGTAATGTAGCTACCCATGTAACTAATAATGTATAACAGTTATTTGTTGAATTTAATATAAGCATTTTAGCCGTTTTTACTGTCGATTCCCACTGATTAGATAATGCTTTACAACTTTGTAATTGACATTTTTGTTCTATTTCGCTTTATTTGTTGAGTTCATTTTCGTAACTTCTTTCATTTTTCGCTAAGGGCGCTGCAACCGCTTTCATTTGATAAGACATTGCCACTTTACTGTAGTTGGACTTAACCTGTGCACTCGAGGAACTTTTATTCCATAGTTGTTTAAGTGTATAGATATTTCGACTCCTAGAATGTGTCTTTAATACAGAATCATAAAATTTGTTATTAATTTGGAATGACTTTAAAGAGCTTATTTCCATTTCTATTTATTGTGCGTATAGATATAATTTGAAGTAATATGTTTTATAATTGAAGTCATTAATAATCCTAAGAATCAATGAAGTTACTAGGCTTTTCAAATGTCTAAATGCTTTAGAATTGAATCCCTGAGGATATTTAGGAATGGCTAATGCTGTTCTAAATTGCATTAGCCCTACTATAAATAGATATTAGAGTATGTGTACTGAAAATGTTTCTGTGAGACTTTCTATATGATAATGTTGATAAAATACTTAATTACAATATTATTATAAGTACAATAGAACCGATAATCTCAGAAATTTTATGTTTTTTCGTTTTGTCCCCCGCAAAATTTTTGCTTGTAACATCTGGGTATTGCATTTTCGGATGTTTTTTTTTAACATTTTACAGCATAGTTGGAAAGTGTTTATGGCTTTGTTCATTCTGTCTGTCTGTTCGCACGATAACTGCCGTAAAAATGACTTTATCAAAATGAAATTTTAGTATGTTGTGCAGACGGTCTGTGAGACCTATGGGAATATAAATGAATAATATCACCTAGTTAGTTTCGGACTGAACCCGGGTTGAAAAAATGAAATACTTTGAACCCTATGGGACCTCATTTTCAAACATTTTTTAAGCGAATTTAAAATTCACAAATTGCATCGAAAGTTTTAGGAAACATCCAAATTATCCCATAAAAAATATGGTAAAAATTTCAGCAAAATACATTCGACAGTTTTTAAAATAAAAATTAAAATAATAATGACACCCATATTATATGAAGCTATCACGTGACCCACTTCAAAATAAAATATGACATCCATCTTGTGTTAAATCGTGATTTTTAAAGTTCTTTTTAATTCATATTGAGTGTTACATCCGTCCAAAAACCGCTTTATTTTTGCTTACTTTCTGTGCATCTACATTCTGAAACAAAGCAATTACAATATATTCGAGTTTAAATGATCATCTAACTTTGATTATTTCTACAACGGAGCCTAATTTTCACTTATGGAGAATGCAAACACATAACGATGTAGGATGAGTTGTATAACAATTGCTAAATTTCTTTAACGTAAAATTATTTAGCTCTGAAGTCTGCAATATAGCTGATATGAATGAAACATTCTTTGATTTTACATAGAGAAACAGGCGATTTGAAATCAGACTTTTTTGTTGAAGTTTCAAACATAGAGTTAAATTACTTTTAGCTCCATGGTTTTAAATAAAATAAATTATTGTAGTATTGTGATGGATGAAAGGAATGGAATAAAAGTGTATGAATGAAACATTTACAGCGTTTACATAGAAAGAGAGAGAGCCAGACGATGCATATTTCAATGACGTCATTTGAATAAAGTTCATTTTTTTCGATGAAGTTTTAAGTTTTCCAATATAATAAATTAATTTAGTATTGTGATGATTTTAAAAATACTACCGCTGAATGTATTGCATTTCACAGATGTTTAAATAAAATTGCATTGCAGATGGAAAGCGTTTCATAATCAATGTTTTATGCATGATTGATCTTTCTTGTGTTGGTTCCTTGCAATCTCTTTATATTGGGATTAAGAATTTTTCACTCCCTGATGGAATCTGCATTGCTTTCATTTTACTTTATTTAAATGAAGCTATAATTTATGCTCTTACACATTTACAAATTTATATACATATAATTTTTACAAATATATATTTACATATTTATATACAAGCTCCATATTGACAAATTTATGTATAAAACAGTATCCATAATAATAAGAGAAGATGTCTGTCTGCTTGTTTTGTCTGCATCTAAACAACCCACAGCTATAAAATTTGGCACAGAGGTACCTCGAATCCGAAAATTAAACACCCTGTCAAGATTTTTTAAAAATTAGAATAAGTTTAAAAGTTAAGAATTTAATAATCAAAATTCGGCCCTATTTCAATACAGCAGACAGTTTTGCTCAATAGCGCCATCTATTGCACGTTGCTAAAATTAAAACTATTTTTGAATTTTACTTACAGTTCGAGAAAGGTATCGGCCCATTGTACATTATCGATAATAACAAAAATTAAATGTAACTAGCACGACGCATCGAAAATGGCTGTGCTTAGACACTTTAATGCAGATTTTGGATTACATGTCTTGTGGGTTATTCCACGTTTTCATGTTCTGGTACCTCTTTTTACATCTTTTTAAATTTTTGATACTTCGGTATTCATTTCTTGGGCATTATATCGGCTACCGGGAGTGTTGTCAAGACGAAAAGCTTGCTTAACCGGGGAGTGGGGGTCACAACTCCCCCCGGCCATTCTTTGGTATATTGCTTCCATTTACTTGTCGACTTTTCTGGTATGATGTTTAAATCCACATTGTAGTGCAGCATTGCGTCTTATTCGTGTGATTTTTGGAATTTTATAACTTTCACTCTTATATTACATATTTATTTATAAATAAATATATATATATATACATATATATATATACACACACACATATATATATATATAGTATAATTTTGCTAATACCCACTTTTTTAAAGAAATTTCCGTTAAAAATACGGATTGGGATATAATAGGATATTTTGAAGAGCATAAAACTATTGGGATTTACAGTAGATTTCGGGAGTTTCCGATTTTATATAATAGAGGGATTGTAGCTTCTTTTCGAGGATAAGAGTTTGAATTTCGGAGTTTTATTGGAATATTCTTTGTAACATTCTATTTCTTCGTTAAATTCTATATACTATTAAAGTAAAAACTAACTTTACTTATTCTGCTGCAACCCTGACTTGCAAAAGACAGGTTAAGAGAATAAACATGGCGTTGCCCTTTTAATAATAAGCGAGATCACAATGTAAATTATAGCGCACATAAAGATGAAAAAAAAATCCTAACTCACACAGGTTTTAGAAATCAATGGATTAACTTCTTCTGGGCAACGAACCTGGCACAGAACGTCCAGGCTTGTTATACTATAGAAGTATTCTCTCGGGATATTTCTCTCCCAGATTTGTTGCACTGAAGGAGAAAATTTATCCATTTTTTAAACGCACGTATGCCTTCCTATAATATTTATTTGTGCTGAATTTTACGCTGCGATCTAATTTATTATGTATTCACCCGCAAAGTCACCTTTTTAATTTAGCTAATAAATTACATTTCATTGCATTCCTTGTAAATTAAAGTATTCTCTTAAATAGATGCCTGGTAATAAAACAACTCACTGAGAAAAGATGCCCATAACCAATAAGCTCCACGATAACTTGAACATCAAGATCGACACGATGGAAGAATGCCTATACAAGTGGTTGGATTTGGTATCAAGTTAACACGAGGTGATAAGTTATGTGTTCAAAATAATTTGGATAAACACATCATACAGTTTTCTCGATTTCCTCCGCATTTTGCAGTTTTTTGAACTGTTCCTGCATCGAACGCAATTTGCAATGATTAGCGCGCGGAAATTGCACTCGGTAGGCCCGGGTTCGATTCCCAAAATTGCCGCCGTGTTTACGCGGAGTACGATCACGTTAAACATGTGGGTCTGTAAGTCCTTCCGAGAGGTTGGTGGTAGGGGAAGAAGGGTACGGTCCCTGTGGATGCTTCTCCCACTTGGTTCCGGTCTAAATTGGGTGAATAAAAAGAAAGTTATGAAGAATATCGCGGAGGGTGAAGTACCCCAGTGGTTAGTGCGCGGGATTTGCACTTGGTAGGCCCGGGTTCGATTCCCAAAATTGCCGAATAAAAATAAAGTTATGGAGATTGTCGCGGATGGCACGGTAGCCCAGTGGTTAGCGCGCGGGAATTTCACTCGGTAGGCCCGGGTTCGATTCCCGCCATTGCCAAAACTGCAGCCGTGTTCACGCGGAGTACGATCACGTTAAACGTGTGGGACTGCAAGTCCTTCCGAGAGGTTTGTGGTAGGGGAAGGAGGGTACGGTCTCTTTGGATGCCTCCCCCATTGGGTTCCGGTCTAAATTGTGTGGCACTTCCTGGCCTTCCAAGCAGTTACCTTACACCTTTCTGGTAGGTCGCGCCAACGAGTTTGCCACGGTCAGAATTTTCAAGGGTAGCGAACAGGCTGGTCGCCAAAGGCGGCTAGTACATAATAAAATATATTTGTTTTTTGGCAACGGCGTGTTTTGGTCTGCGTCAGGTTCGAATCCAAGACCACGAGTTAGCTAGACCAATACTATAAGGAGGTTAGACCAAAAGCTAACTTGAGGTGCGATTGATGTTGGAAGGCGCAAAGTCGTAGTTCCTGCGCAACCTGCAGAGTCGACTTCGATAATAAGAGCTTGCAATTCCGGCCCAGTAGCTCAACGGTAGAGCGTCGGCTGGCCAGTTCGGAGATCCAGATTTCGATTTCCGATTTGTGAGGGTGGTGTGTGTGTGTGTGTGGGGGGGGGGAAGCAAAGCTCTTTACAATGGCGCCCGAACCAATCACCTTGAGGTTAGGGCAAATATGTCGGAGGTCTGAAAGTAACCCTAGTACGATTGGTACCGATTCAGTGAACTCTGGAAGATTGAATGCCGATTTCAAAAGTGAGCGGTTAACGACCACGCATGATACTAACCTGGGTAAAAATAGTAGTAGCAGGAAGCTAACCTGAGGTAAAAATAGCAGGAGGTGGTCAGTCAGATTGTCAGTTGCCCGCCAATCTGACATTAGAGGGTAGAGAATTCAGAGTCTACTTCGACGATAAGAACTTGCAATCTCGCTCAACGGTAGAGTGTCGGCTGACAAATTCGGAGATCCAGGGTTCGATTCCCAGCAGGGTTCTTTACAAACCTATTTATTTAACATAATCTGTTGTTCGTTAATGTGATTCAAACATTTGAGGCACCCATTCATCAAGATCCATTAATCACAGTAATATGGAGTTTGGTATGTTGTTGTATTTGGGGTATATTTCAATTTTTTTAATTTTGAACCTCATCAGGCTTGCACGTCTAGGGGATAGAAAAGGACTCGCTTTGGGGAGAATAAAATGATCATATTTGACGCCTCGCTGTCTTTCGTGGTCTACTTAAAATTTTGAATTCTGAACCGTACGGGTCCTGCCCCCACCTTACCCATAGTAATACACTCGTGTTTTAGGGAATAACTCGAAAACCGGAGTCGTTAGAATGTGCAAATCGACGTTTTTGCTTTTATTTTAGATTATAATTTTTTACTTTTCCTGCAATACATGGTAATGTATAGGGAAAGTATTGTAATCATGTCGGAAATCCCAACTCGAGTTTTCGACGGATCGATACGTTTTAACACCTCTAGAATACGACAAATCTATTTTTAGCGTGACGTCTGTGTGTGTGTCAGCCTGTGTGTCTATCAGCTTGTTTGTCGTCTGTCTGTGCAATGTATGTATGCACTCTAACTCAAAAAAATCTGATGTAGGCAACACATGACTTTCCTTATATGATGTAATGAATTTACTACTTTTACAGTAAAAAAATACGTTTTTCTTATAGTAGATACTAATATTCTTTCAAAGATATTGAATTTTCGACAACGAGTCGTCATTTTCATTGATTTAGTGTCATTTTTATCCATATGGCGAGATTTTCGTTAATTTGGCAACATTTCAAAATATCGCCAAGTTGGCGACATTCCGCCAAATTTGTCGCCAAAATCTCGCCAATCATTACTGACGGAGGAATACGTTATTCTTATAGCAGATAAATGACTATTGGCGTTCAAATACAAAAGTATTACTCAAAGTATCTTTTCTCATGAATGGAACGAGCTAGATTCACGAGAATGATGTCACCAAATTCATCGCATAGTATTACATATGAAAAGTGAACATGTTTCTCAATAGGAATTTTTTTTTTTAATTTTATATGACTTTTTGATAATTTCTTTGAAAAATGTGCAATTTCTCGAGAACGGTTCATGTTAGCGTTCTAAAATTTATGTTAATCGTTTTATAATGAAAAATTACATAAGAAATGTCTATTTGCGTAACTTTATTAGCGGTTTGATTTTTTGACGATTTTCTTTAAATTTCACTCGAAAATTTAGGGGAGTTCTGAATATTCGAATACGTTTAAAAACAATAAGTTTCCAGTGTTTACGGATTGTGATTTTTGTACCAAATTTCGTTCGAATCATCGATCCATTCGTTCATCAGTTATCGTCTAAACGGACTCACTGACACACACACACATACTTTCACACACACACACACAGACATCCCTTCAAAAATGTTTGATTCGTGATCAGGAATGCTTGAAACGTGCTCTCCCGTCGAAAACTCGAATTCGAATGTTCGACCCCGTCATAATACTTTCCTTATACATTATGTATATAAGGAAAGTAAAAACTAATGGACCGAATTTCATAAAATTTCGCAAATAAGTCACTAATGTGTGACCTTGGTGTTGATTAGTTTTGGGTACGATTGGGGGTAAAAAGAACTCGCTTTTCTTTTTGAAAAATGGCCCGTAATAATTGCCAGTATCTAATCCAGCTGAAAAACTAATAGATCAAATATTACAAAATTGGGTCGATAAGTCAGTTGTGGGTTACCCTGGTGCTGATTAGATGTTCGTACAAATCGGAAAAAAAGGAACCTGCCATGTTTTTCGAAATGGCGTAAAAATCTAAAATAAAAACTACGTATGCTCAAATGTGTTAATGAAATGCTTGTTTCATACGTAATTTTTAAAGACGCAAAGAATAAGACCAACCCCAGAACTAGCCATTCTCGATATATTTAAGTTTTTTCGCATTTTTGCTACGTCATCTTTTGAAAATAAGTCCGGTTACCAAATGAGAACGAAAATTGAATTAATAGTGCCAATTCAGTGTTATTACTTTCCTTATATACATAATGTATAAGGAAAGTATTGTGACGGGGTTGAAAATTCGAATTCGAGTTTCCGACGGAAGAGCACGTTTCAAACATCCCTGATCACGAATCAAACATTTTTGAAGTGATGTCTGTATGTGTGTGTGGAGACGAGAACTGGCGAACGAATGGACCGATTCAAACCAAATTTGGTACAAAAATCACAATCCGTAAACACTGCAAGCCTATTGTTTTTATACGCAAACGAATGTTCAAAATCCCCCTAAATTTTCGAATGAAATTTTGAAAAAATCGTCAAAAAATTAAAACCCCTAATAAAGCTACTCAAATAGACATTTCTTATGTAATTTTTCATTAGAAACCGATTGACATAAATTTTGGAATGCTAACATGAACCGTTCTCGAGATATTGCGCATTTTTCAATAAAATTATCAAAAAGTCATATAAAAAAATGTGTCCTATTGAGAAACATGTTCACTTTTCATATGTAATACCATGCGATCAATTGGGTGACATCATTCTCGTGGATCTAGCTCGTTCCATTCATGAAAAAACATACTTCGAGTAATACTTTTGTATTTGAACGCTAATAGTCATTTATCTGCTATAAGAATAACGCTTGGCGAGATTTTTCGACGAATTTGGCGGAATGTCGCCATCTTGGCGACTTTTGAAACGTTGTCAAATTAACGAAAATGTCCCCAAATGGATTAAAATGACGCTAAATCAATGAAAATGACGACTAATGGTCGAAAATTCAATATCTTGGAAAGAATATAAGTAGCTACTATAAGAAAAACCTATTTTTTTTACTGTGAAAGTAGTCAATTCATCGCATTATATATAAGGAAAGTCATGTGTTGCCCGCATCAGATTTTTTTATTTACAACTTCATTGGTGTTCCAGCCACATGCTATATGACACCCATTTCCCATTTGCCGAAAGCTGGTATGTCAACTCCGCCACCGTTCTTTATGACGTCGTAATCATGAGGGTTAAAAATATCTTAAGATGGCTCTTAAGGCGCCCATTTCCATTCAAACTAATTGCTTGTAATGAGTGAAATTGGACTGGATTGAATCGGATTTATGATTAAAGGCATCAATGACTCGCGAGGTTTAATGGGAATGCATGACTTTTCGAACTAAGTGCTTTAGTATTAAAAGGGCCTGTGAGGATTTCCCCATTTATAAATACATGGCGTTTTATTAGATTTAATTAGTCGGGGCGTTAAACTGTTAGCTAGGCATATATGCAGAAGACGTCGCTGGTGACTAGAAGCAAATGTGTTTTTAATCACTTTAAATACATTAAAACGTTATCAATAAGTAAAATACTCTTTACGCGAAGGATAAGGAAAACTTGAGCAATGTATATAGCAATGGAGTAGCGTCCATTGAGGCTAAAAAGCTGAGCCTCCCCTGTTTAAAATCTCCCTGTTAAAAATTATTTTAATATACCTTTATTTATAATTTTTTAAATAATTTTGCGAAGATATATGTATTATTTAGATAATTGTTGCCTTTTATTTGCTAAAAGTGGCACGTTTCAAAGTAATTTTCCTACTAAAACGCATAATTTAATGTTTTAGAAGCTGAAATCATCCAGCCTTCGTGGTCTATAAGGAGAGGCATGGCATTAAAATCATCCATTTGTTAAACTCTTAGATGATTAACTAGCATGGAAGTTAGTTAATAGAAAGGCGTGGCTATTCCTTTCCCTATTTTTAACACTTTATAAGCAAACAATAACTGGATATGGGACCTGACGCTTCATTAATGGTGGGTAGTGCAAGGCTAACGAATCCTCCATTTTGCGCCAAACGTGATTCTATTAATTAATATTCGCAGAAAATAATTATTATTTGTAAACTAAAGAATATAAGTCATTTTTCACGAATAACCAAGCATTTACCTAACTTTAAACAATATCAAGATGAAGATCAAGATGATCATTTGAATAAAGTTCATTTTTTTCGATGAAGTTTTAAGTTTTCAAATATAATAAATGATTGTAGTACTGTGATAATTCAAAATATATCACCGCTGAATGTATCGCATTTTAGAGCTATTTAAATAACATCGCACTGCAGTTGGAAAGTGTTTCATAATCAATGCTTTATGCATGATTGATCTTTCTTGTTATCACTCAATTAGACATAATAAATTGGTTATAGCATTTTTTTCATTTTTTCAATCTTTCCTTTTTTGCAGCATTCTCAAATTATTGCTTCATATATTTGACGCAGTTGGCATCAATCAAAAGTTGCATTGTTAACAATGCCGATGCATTGTCTGTTTCCTGTGTGGTTTAAGAGCTTCATTATCGATACGCGTAACACTGCTTGTTTCGATACTCAAAACAATTCCATAAATTAAATAAAAGACGAATTTCATTCTAAAATGTATACTCCGATTTCTCGCCAAACGAACTTTACACAAGTTTGCATATATTAAAGCTAGAACGAAATAAGATTTGTCCTGGACTTTATAAAGCGAGTACAATGCCCACTTATTTTCTAAGTATATGCTGAAGATGAAAAGAGGAAAATATTCAACTGAATCTAGGATTACGTGCAAATTCCGGTGTTCAATTCAGTGATATATTCCTGTCACGTCGCGCTTCATCGACCACCTAAAGGTTGAACTAGGATTATTACGTGTCTCGTCGCATCAGCCAATGAAGATACGATAGACGAGAGAGCCAGCCAATAAGCTGCCTTAAATGAATCAAATCAAGCTCGGCGCCTTGACGCATATACAATAAGGCTGGAAACGTATAATGAAATTTCGGCAAAGTGTCAGGGTGGTGTGGTATGAATTTCGCGAGTCTCACTTAAAATGTTTTGAAATATATGATTTCAAACATTTTTTTATTAATATACAAGATCTATTTAAAGTGATTAACATATTATTTGAGTAAAATTTTAGTTCTATTAATTAAATAATCAACAAGGTGGATTTTAATTAGCTTCTAAAATTTATTTTGTTTAATAACTATATTTGTCAAAGAAGAATAATAGGGAGAATCTATGTACCTTGGCTTTATTTTTAAATTTTTTAAAAATAATTAGAACCTTTGTACCTTGGCTAATTTCTTTATTTTTAATTTATTTTAAATAATTAGAACCGTTGTACCTTGGCTAATTTCTTTATTTTTAATTAATTTTTAATTAATTTTAAATAATTAGAATGGTTGTACCTTGGCTAATTTCTTTATTTTTAATTAATTTTTAATTAATTTTAAATAATTAGAACCGTTGTACCTTGGCTAATTTCTTTATTTTTAATTTATTTTAAATAATTAGAACCGTTGTACCTTGGCTAATTTCTTTATTTTTAATTAATTTTAAATAATTAGAACCGTTGTACCTTGGCTAATTTCTTTATTTTTAATTAATTTTAAATAATTAGAACCGTTGTACCTTGGCTAATTTCTTTATTTTTAATAATTTTAAATAATTAGAACCGTTGTACCTTGGCTAATTTCTTTATTTTTAATTAATTTTAAGTAATTAGAATCGTTGTACCTTGGCTAATTTCTTTATTTTTAATTAATTTTAAATAATTAGAACCGTTGTACCTTGGCTAATTTCTTTATTTTTAATTAATTTTAAATAATTAGAACCTTTGTACCTTGGCTAATTTCTTTATTTTTAATTAATTTTAAATAATTAGAACCGTTGTACCTTGGCTAATTTCTTTATTTTTAATTCATTTTAAATAATTAGAACCGTTGTACCTTGACTAAAATAAATTTTTAATCAATTTTAAATAATTAGAACTGTTGTACCTTGGCTAATTTCTTTATTTTTAATTTATTTTAAATAATTAGAACCGTTGTACCTTGGCTAATTTCTTTATTTTTAATTAATTTTAAATAATTAGAACCGTTGTACCTTGGCTATAATTTCTTTATTTTTAATTAATTTTAAATAATTAGAATCGTTGTACCTTGGCTAATTTCTTTATTTTTAATTAATTTTAAATAATTAGAACCGTTGTACCTTGGCTAATTTCTATATTTTTAATTTATTTTAAATAATTAGAACCGTTGTACCTTGGCTATAATTTCTTTATTTTTAATTAATTTTAAATAATGAGAACCGTTGTACCTTGGCTAATTTCTTCATTTTTAATTAATTTTAAATAATTAGAACCGTTGTACCTTGGCTAATTTCTTTATTTTTAATTAATTTTAAATAATTAGAACCGTTGTACCTTGGCTAATTTCTTTATTTTTAATTAGTTTTAAATAATTAGAACCGTTGTACCTTGGCTAATTTCTTTATTTTTAATTAGTTTTAAATAATTAGAACCGTTGTACCTTGGCTAATTTCTTTATTTTTAATTAATTTTAAATAATTAGAACCGTTGTACCTTGGCTAAAATAAATTTTTAATTAATTTTAAATAATTAGAACCGTTGTACCTTGGCTAATTTCTTTATTTTTAATTAATTTTAAATAATTAGAACCGTTGTACCTTGGCTAATTTCTTTATTTTTAATTAATTTTAAATAATTAGAACCGTTGTACCTTGGCTAAAATAAATTTTTAATTAATTTTAAATAATTAGAACCGTTGTACCTTGGCTAATTTCTTTATTTTTAATTTATTTTAAATAATTGGAACCTATGTACGAGGATAGGTTAAAAAGTAATGCGCACATGCTTGTAGAGCGCGAACAAAAACAAATAGCAAGATCGGGCAAAAAGTACATTAAATTACAATTCTTAAGTTTCAAAATCATATATTTATTTTTCAACATAGTCACCGTTAAAGCTAACACATTTCTCCCAAAGAATAAATAATTGATAAAGTCATGTTTACGGCAGTTATCGCGCGAACGGGCAGACAGACAAAATGAACAAAGTCATAAACACTTTTTAATAATGTTGTAAAGTGCTAAAAACAAGTATAAAAGAAAACAAGAAATATCAATCATGCATAAAGCATTAAATATGAAACACTTTCCAATTGCAATGCAATTTTACTTAAACATCTCTAAAATGTGATACATTCAGCGGTAATATTTTTTAAATTATCACAGTACTACAATAATTCATTACATTTAAAAACTTAAAACTTCATAAAAAAAAATGAATTTTTTCAATGAGGTCATTTAAATATAAATCGCCTGGCTCTCTGTTGTTGCAACTTGAAGCTGATACAGATTCAAATTAAAACAATACAATCAAATTAAATTAAAACAATAAGTAAAGTTAGTTTCTTATTATTATCTAATATTAATATTATGCGAAATTGTCGGAACTCTCATCTTCCTACATTCTCATTTCCTTCGAGCATTTTGTTTAATATCAATTTGGATAATGATGAGATTTATATAGTACTAACAGTATACCTGTTCCTCATACGAAATATGCAGGGTGAATTGCACCTAATCTGCCAAACGAAAGGGGGTGATAGATGTGCCCATGTGCAGTATAAAACACCATAGCAATCTTGTCCTATCTCTAACTCAGTGGTTCTCAACCTTTTGTAGGTGACGACCCCCTATCGTCGTAAAATAACTTCGCGTCCCCCCCCCCCCCCCCACACACACTGTACTCTTTATTAACTGTATTTGGTTTCAATATTTGAAGGCATTACTTTCCCTCCAATAAATTAACATTAATATAATTTGCAATAACATTATCAATTTCATATCATACAATTTCATTTCATTATCAATATCAGTATCATACCCTTTGCCACGTCCTATCTTTGCAAACTTGGCTTCTCGACCATGTTAAACTTAAAAACTAAACCAAGAAATCGTTTAGACCTGGAAAATGACTTGATTATGTGTGTGACAGGAATAGAACCAGTCATTAAAAAAATTGTTAAATCAAAACGAGCACAAGTTTCTCATTAGCTTGTTGCAACGAAAACGTGCTAGTATTGAAATGATGTATTAACATTAAAAACGTTGGAGCGTATATTAAACAAGTTATTAAGTAAAATAACATATACTCATATTTTTTTTTCAATTCTAGTTGTAAAATTATTGTATAATACATTATTTATAAAAATTTTTTTGTATTTTTTTAAACTTCTTGCGACCTCCCCTAGGATCCATTCGCGACCCACCGGTTGAGAATCACTGCTCTAACTGTTATAGTGGATAGAAGGGAAGTGCGTCAAGTCTGAAAAAACTCAAATTTGTGAGGTTTCTGAAAAGTCTACAAGCAAAATAAGGACGTTTTGCGGATTAGGTGCAATTTACCTTGCATAATGTAAAAAAAAAAAAAAAAAAAAAAAAAACTTAAAATTTACAAACATGTGTAAATACCTATAATATTCTAAATTGTATTATTATTCAAAGCATTCTATTAAAATATTTAACTTAATGTTCCTAAAAAGAAGTTTAAGAATCTCTGTTCTCGCAATATAAACATTATCTTCCCTGGAAGATCTGACGAATAAAATATCCCGGTTCCGCTTGTAAACGAATTTACAAAAATATAAAATGAAATTAATATGTGCCGAAATAAAAGCGATAAAATTGCATAGAAAGTACTACGTACTACTTATATTACCGAATATTGGAAGATATGCTCGTGTATTGGTATTACCCGTCTACAATATATGAGTTTGAAAAATATTTGCCAAACAAAAAGATAACGTAATAAATTAAAAATATCGATAATCCCCGTAATCTTTAAACCTGAAAGCGGTAATCGATTCCAATATATACTAAAACGAAAGCGCAAAAATTAAATACCCCTACTACTTGTATTCTCGTTAGAAGATATACCTGTGTATTAGTAGAAGATTACCCGTGGTAAAATATATGAGTTTTAAAAAGATTTGCCAAATTAAAACAGATCTTGAGAAAATCAAAGTCAAAATCAAGTTTCGTCCAGAACAGAGCACCAGGCGCGAAGCTCCTTTAATCTCCAATCTCTAGGTGTGGTTCTTATCTTCATACTGTGACATTATTTCATTGGTCCATAGTTGGAGGTTCGAGGTTTTTGATTTACTGTTTTTATTATTTGTCCTAGCTCCTCGTGTGGCAGTTTGTTGCACATTTAGAGTTTAAGCAGTTTGGGGGGTTGATGCAGATCTGAGGGTAACCTAGCATTTTAGCAGTTTAGGATTTTAAACATTTTGTAGAAAACCAAAGATCGCGAGTTTTCGTTAATATCAACTGATTAAGGTGGGACGTTCCTAGTACCGAATATCAAAGTTAAGTACCGAGCGGGGTCTCTTACGAGATTTAGCCTTGCGATGATCATAGTCATGCAGATTAAATAATAGTTCATTTGGGACAGATGGCAGATTTTTGTAGAATTTAAGCGCTAGCTTTTTGATTTGGGCTCTAACAGTTTTTATTTTGAAGTCTTTCCTAATTACCGAGTTTCTTAAGTATCTAGGGGCTTTCCTTATAATCCTTAGGGTTTTGTTTTGTCTTGTCTCTAATAAGTCTATGGTAGTTTTACAGACATATCCCCATACGGGTGCTGCATACAGCATTCCCGGGCAGATGACGGATTTATAAATTAGGAGTTTATTTTGATAACTTAGATTTCCGTTTCCTATCATTGGGTATAAAGCTCCTGTGGCCATATACGCTTTTTTGATTAAGTTCGTTACGTGCAGTTTCCAAGTTAGGTGGGAGTCTATCGTTACACCTAGGTATTTAGTAGATTTTTCCGCTTTTAGGGCATGGTTGTTTATGTACAGAGGAGGCGGAGGTTTACGTTTTCTTGAGAAATAAATCCAATGACATTTATTGGGATTTAATTTTATTCGCCATTTTTCCAGCCATGTTTGGAGTATGTCTAAGTGTTGTTGTAGCTGTCTGTGCATTACTGAGACGTAAGGGTGTTTTGCAAGTATCGCGCTGTCGTCTGCATAGAGTGCCAGCTCCGTGTCTGGGGTCCTGGGAATGTCATTTAGATATATGTTAAAGAGGGTCGGGCCCAGGATGGATCCTTGCGGTACACTACTTTTAATGAGCTTGGGTGTAGATAAGTTATTTTTTACTCTGACTTGAAAGTGTCTGTTATTTAGGTATGAAATTAAAAGTTTGACAAGTGCGTCAGGGACTTTTAGAGTGATCAATTTGTAAGCTAATCCACAGTGCCACACTTTATCAAAGGCTTTTTGGATGTCAAGAAAAATCGCAGCTGTGGGTGTCTTATTATTAAAACCAGAAGAAATGTACTCTACCACTCTCAGCAATTGATGAGTGGTGGAGTGTTTTGGCCGAAATCCAAACTGCTCCGGAATGATAATGTCATTCTCACTAAGGTGCGTGTTCAGTCTCTTAAGAATTATTTTCTCAGTAATTTTACTAAGTGTCGGCAACAAACTGATTGGTCTGTAGTTGGCTGGAATTGAGGCATCCTCACCAGGTTTATGGATCGCTATAATTATCGCTTCCTTCCATTCTTTGTGGAAATAATTTAGTTCTAGTATTTTATTTATTAAGATGGTCAAGTAAAATATTATATTTAAGGGTAGGTTTTTTACCGCGATATTCCTGATTTTGTCGTGCCCTGGGCTTTTACGGTTTTTGATAATCTCTACTATTTCTTGCGGGGTGGCTGGGTTAATCTCAGCCGTGACCGGGGAGTTCCTGAAATTGTTTAGAGTTTGCCTAACCATTCTTAGGGTGTCCTGACACATTAGATCGTGGTTTGGTTCAAATTGCTTTTCGTAATGCCTAGCAAGCGCCTCTGCCTTTTCTTCGTCTGAGTACGCAATATTAGCGCCATCTATTAGTGGCGGGAGTTTAATTTGAGGTTTTCTGAGTCTTTTAGCGAATTGCCAGAGCGATACGTCTTCCGAGCTAAGGGATTCAATTAACTCTTTATACTGTTGCTGCTTTTCTGCGACAATTTTATCCCTGACTTTCCACGTGAGTCTGTTAAGCACCCTTTTGAGGGTAGGGTCTCTATTAGCCTGCCATGTCTTACGCATTCTGTTCCTTTGCCTAACTAATTGTTTGACATGGTGGGAAAGTGTGGGCATTTTTGGTGACTCACGATGTGTTGTGGCAGATGCAATAGCTCTCCTGATTTCTGTTGTGAGTGTGTGCGTGGCAGAGTCAATATCCGCCGTGCTCATAATGTTGGGTACTGCTAAATGCGGCTCGAAAAGTGCTCTTTTGAATGCGTTCCAGTTCACCCTCTCTTGTCCCAGAGAGGCTGGAAGGGGAGTGTTCAAATCGAATGTCACCAGTACCGGTAGATGATCCGAGTCGAATTCATCCAGGGTATCAATTGTGTGAGCGTATTCTATGTTTCTCGTTAGGACAAAGTCTATGAATGAGCCATTGGCACCTGAGAAGCAGGTTGGTCTCGACGGTGCAATGATGTCAGTGTTTGTTGTGTTTAGCAATCTATGTATCTGTGTACCGCGTGTGTTGGCTCTCCTGCTGCCCCACGCTCGGTGGTGTGCATTGAAGTCGCCCGCGAGTATTGTGTTTGGATATCGCGAGAAAAGCAGTTCCAGCTGCGCAGCTACATTTATACCACTCATGTTTTTGACATATATTGAAGTTAGGATAAATGGGTTTACATTATTTATTTTAATTTTTATACTAGTATTTTCTATACCTTGAAGATTTATGTTGTTTATTTCCTCGTGGGGAATATTACTTTTAATATATATTGCTGTTCCTCCATGGGGATTTCTAGCAGTTATATTTGAGCTAAGGGTATGATAGCTATTATAGTTTGCTATATTTAGTTTTTTGTTTTCTCTAACTTTAGTTTCCTGGATTAGCAGGGCATCTACATCATTTTCATTTACGTAGCTCCTAAGTTCATTTATTCTTGGAGATATGCCGTTCGCATTCCAAAATATTATTTTAAAACTTTCTTTTTGGGACCTATTCATGGCGGGTTTGTTTCTCACTGTTTTTATTAAATTCAGCGATTAATTTAAAAGCCTCAAAGACCATTTGCATTGGATCGCTCTTTTTTTTAATTAACTCAGCGAGCTGCATCAACAGATGTTTTATATCGTCTAGGTTAAACATACTGATAAATCCTCTGACGAGGTTGAGGATTTCATCCATCTTTTCATCATTGGATTTATCAGCAAGTTCAGTCTCAGCTTCCATTTCCTCAGTCTCAGCTACAATTTCCTCAACCTCAACCGCGGTTTGATCTGTTTTGTGAGTATCCTTTTGGACCTCGGTAGTCTTTTGTTTTTTTTCAGCCGATTTGTCTAACTGCTGTGTTTGCGCGAGCTCTTCTCGGGCGCGTTTAGTTTTCTGCCATTCCTGAACCTTTTTTTCTAATCTTTGTTTTGCTTCTCTTGCCTCTTTGGCGGCTTTATCAATTGCTATCCTCTGATTTATGTCTTCATGAGCTATTCTCACTTCCTCCACAGTCATTTCTCTGGAGGTCGACGGTTTAGGGGCCTGCTCTTGCACCGATCTGGTAGGTGCTGAAGTTTGAATTCTTTTAACCTGTGGCACAGAGTGCGAGGAGTCCTGATGGGGTGTCTGAGGGTTTAGACCGAGGGCCTTTTGCCTCCAAGGGGGTATCTGATTTTTGGGGGGAGGGGGGGCATACCCCGGTGCCTTTCCTCTGTTCCAGGGGTTCTTCGGGCATTGCCTGAAGTTCGCCGGGTGATCTCCATTGCAGTTAGCAATCAAATATTCTTGATGGGTACAATTTTTCGAAATCAGAAAAGAAATATTTCTCAGCTAAGTTGCGTATCACATGTCAGCCACGTGGTAAGCGCTAGCCGTTGAAATAGTATAGGCAGACGATATTTGACTAGACAGTGGAGTCAAAATGGCGATTGCGTCAGCCTGTATACTTAGGACTGAAGGTCGTGGCTGTCCTTTGAAGTCTGTGTGGGATAATCAGTATCTTATCAAATAAAAAAAAAGTAAGCCACAATAGAAAAGTTAGTGAAAAATTCTTTTAAGAAATCGCTTTCTGAATTAGAACCTGAATGCTGATTTTGTTCAGTTAATATCTTGCTGTTTGTAAAACAGTTTTTTCACTGTGAGGCATGTCTCATTGCAGTAATCAGCGGTAATTAATACATTTTCTTTATAATCGAAACCAATAAAAACATGAACAGAATGATCCTTTCCGTTGCAGTGATCAGCATCGGCGGACCCGAGGTTCTTTAATGTAAGGTTGGGTCGTCAGCCCAGCAACGAATCAAAACGAAGTCAGCTTGACGTCAGTGGAGTTTGAATTTCTTCATTTGCAACGTCACGGTCCAGGGAGGACTTTGGGAAGTTGCCAAACCACAGTAAGTTTTAGTATTATTATAGTTAAAAAATTATTTGTTAATTTTGAAGTGGCAATATCCATGCGTAAACAAGTTGCGCAAATATATTAAGTTGCACTGTGCACGCCTTCTCCATCGACGTCTAAGAAGATTAAGTGACGTCGGTAGAGTAGAATGGCAGATGCAGTTGCTCGGACAATAAAATTCCCGCGTTTTCTCTTCCACTGATATCAGATGCCTAGAACGAGGTAAAAAAATAAATGCAGTCATGTCCCAAGGTTAATAGAATATTAACCTTATATATATAAGATATTCTACGGACCTTGGTCATGTCCGGGATAAAACTCCCCCTCGGTAGACCTACTTTTCAGCTTCTTAACGCTATTCTGCACCAAATAACCGATAATTGCACAAGCAGAAACAGGGTCCGCCTTAGCCTAATTGGGGCCCAGAAGAGATATTCCTCTGCCCCCCCCCTCCCTTCAGCTCTCGACATATCTGAAGCGAAAATATTTATTGAACAAGATAATTGTATTGTAGAGAAAGGTATACAAAATAAAGTTCCTCCATATTTTAATGGAATTTTAATTACTGTTGTTTTCATCATAGCCGAGAAGACGAATTTGGCCGGTAATCCCTATATGTCTTAAAAATAAATATTTTCAATGGGCGAGCCAGTTCGGATAGTATGAATATATTTTTCAGGAAGCAGTAGTTAATTTATAAAAATAACTCTTCGGCAGACGATAATTAGCTGAATATTTCATAAATAAAGCTGGAATTTTCATGAACGCCTGTAATCGTGGCTTTTCTTATCAGTTTGCCGAAATTATCAACAAAGTAGCTTAAAAGAATGAATGATCAAAGGTTGATAAGAAATAGGTTATTCTTATAGTAGATAAACGACTAACGGCGTCCAAATCGAAATTATTTCCTAAAGTAGCTTCTCTTATAGTAGATTCTTATATTTTATCCATGATATTGAATTTTCATTATTAGTCGTCATTTTCATTGATTTAGCATCATTTTTATCAATTTGGTGACATTTTCGTCAATTTGACAACATTTGAAAAAACACGCCAAGTTGGCGATATTTCACCAAATTCATCGCTTTGGCAGCCGATAATTAGTTGAATATTTCAGAAATGAAGCTGGAATTTTCATGAACGTCTGTAATCGCGGCTTTTCTTATCAATTTGCCGTAATGGTTAACAAAGTAGCTGAAAAAAGAAAATGAGCAAAGATTGCAAAATGTTTTGCAGTTTAGCTGGATGATATGACAGCATAGTACATCCCGTAATTTGACAACGTGAAATTACTTCGGCGGTCAGTATAGGCTTGTAAAATTGCGGCAAAAGCAAGTTTTCTTGCTCTCCTTGCAGGCTATTCCTTGGCTAATCCTTAGCTATTCCTTGCCTATTCTCTTGCCTATTCTATTGGCTATTCCTTACTACAGCTCTGCAGGCGTTGATAGCTGCATTTGTAATGTGCTTTCAAATTCCGAGAACGAATTGAACAACACGAGGAATTTGAAAGCAATTTGGTTTATAAGTTCTGAAAGCAATAAACGTTTTAAAACTCAAACCCGACCCTGGAAAATGATATTCAAAACAATTGTAAGCGAAGCAGAGAAAATCAAAACACTTTCGCCTGTCGTCTTCGTAAAGAATGCAGTTAGTTTTTTCCCTTTCACTTTACAACTTTCTTCGAAACAAGGGGAACAACAGAATTTCCTGCACTAAGTGCACTAGAAAGTTTGATATATAACTCTCGGATGTCTTTTTGGAACGAATATTTGCATATTGCGGAAAAAAGCAAATAGGTAAGGAACGTGCGCAGAATGCAGATTTAATTGAAGTTGGGAATTTTTACGCTCTTGTACTATAAAGTAAAGTATTCAGTTCTCAAAATTTTCAAATTTGAGATTTTGTTGGAAATATATTTTTAAAGAATTTCGAATATTTATGAAATGATATCATTCTGCTTATGTGTAAGATGTCCCCTTAATAATGCAAGGAATAATTCATATTCTAAAGGATTTGATATAAAATGAGATTTATAGAAAGGTATATTATGTAATTTGCATGGTTAAAAAACACATTTTTAAAACTGTAGAATTTTTTACGTTAAACTCTATATAACACAATAGAAACAGCGTATGAATCTTTAAATTCTTTAAATTGCTCTTTCTTTCACACAGTCATATTTTATTATTTAACTCTACTTCTATCATAATCAGTAGTAACACACACACACATATATATATATTCTTATTACACGTGGTTACTGTACATGTAAGTTTATATTTCTGTTTTTTTAATTCTTTTTAATTTTTTTATTTTTCCTTCCATTATCCAGTAGAGAGTTCCAATGAGGTTTATAGTGTAATTCTGTACCATTGTTAGAAACTGGCTATTCTTTCTGGTTTATTTCGGATTGCATGTTGTCCTGATGAGTGCGCAATTCCGAATTAACCACCATTTTTTATGTTGCAAGCATACAGTCTAATGGCATGGTTTAGTCACCATTTATCAGTTTCAACTTATTTTTCTCCTTGTCTTGAACTTTTATTTTGAGCTAATTGTTATTGCTTTGTCTCCCTTTTTTTTTGTCATCTTTGCTCTTTCATATATTTTATATATATTTTGATATATAATTATATATTTATTAATGATTTTTGTATACATTTATACTCATATCCTTTTCGATTGTATTTTATATCATCACATTAGTTATTCTTCTCATCCCCCTTTTACCTTTATAGCGATAAGTTACCTACTAATTTTATCCTGTTAGTCTTGGTCTATAGTTACTTAGCTTAACACTTATTGGTAACGCATGTGCTAGAGATGGGTTTTTTGTACTTATTGTAGTTTATGCATAGTTTCCACTTATAAATTTCAATTTTTAAATATATATATATATATATATATACATATATATATATATATATATATATATACGCAGTATTCTTTCATTTGATAGTGAATTTATTTTTTCAAGAAATTTTCATTTTAATATTTAAATTAAAAACATGATTTATCTCTAGACGGCATATGTTAATGTCATATAAATAATGGTTTTCGCTTTTAAATATGAAATCAGGTATCAAATATCAATTGTCATTACATTTTATATACGAAATTATATTTTATAACGTTTTCAATGGATTCAAACAAAATTAAGTTTTAAAAATTGAGGAGTCAGTTTTATTTCCACGAAATCGATACGTTTTCAAATTCAACAAGAAAGATCAATCATGCATAAAGCATTGATTATGAAACACTTTCCAACTTCAATGCAGTTTTATTTAAACATCTCTAAAATGCGAAACATTCCTCGGTAATATTTTTAAAATTATCACAATACTACATTAATTTATTATATTTGTAAACTTCATCGAAGAAGAACTTCATTCAAATGACGGCATTGAAATATAAATTGCCTGGTTTAAATATCTCTAAAATGCGATATATTCCTCGGTAATATTTTTAAAATTATCATAATACTACAATAATTTATTATATTTGAAAGCTTCATAGAAAACAAATGAACTTTATTCAAATGAAGTCATCGAAATATAAATCGCCTCTATATAAAAGCAGCATTTCATTCATAAGCATGTTTCCAATCGTTTCATTCATCACAATACTATAATAATTTATGTTATTTAAAAATTTGAAAAATTGTTATCTACCATATTTATTTTAAAATGTGAACCTTCTCTAATATATAAAATAATTAATCTCTTGGAAAGATATTTCATCAAGGGTCAAGGGCATGACGATTCGGAGCTCAGACTTCGAAGTGTGAGGTTGTGATTTTGCGAAGCTGCTGTTTTTATCTTGTGGTGACTTTTCTTACTTACGCTTGGGCGTGTTATATCTAGTTACGATAGAGCACGTCGGGCTAAGTAATCTTCAACTTTTCTGTGTATCGCCATTTTGTGCTGTTCGAACTTGGATTGCCACGTGTGTTTTCCCACGTGGTTGTGCTTTTCGTACTTCGAGTTATTTGACCCTGATTTATGATGGATCTTGACAACGACCTTTTGGAGAAGACGAAGGAAGTTGCTAGTGAGCTGGAGGGTGACGATGCTCGGCCTCTCAAGGATGCAATGGATGCGTATCTTGGACGCCTGCCGGACGCTGGACTTCTTGCCGCAAAGACCCAGGAAGTGAAGGATGCGGTGAACTATTGTGGAATGGTGATCTACGTGCTGACACTGCATATCCAGGATATGCTCAAGTATGGACTCCTCGGACAGGACAAGGACCAAGTCTCCCGGATTCTAGGTTCGTTCAATTTTGTGAATTCTTTTTTGTTCTGCTGTGACATTGGTAAATTTAGAAATTGTGATAGTGATATTTATGTGATCTTTAACTCAGTTGAGGAGTATAATGATAGAGTAATTAGAGCTAAACTGTTAGAGTTAGGACTAATAAATGAAATTAAACTTATTGACAAAACTGAAACGGTTGTAAATCCATGTAAAAGGGCTAGGATAGAGGAGTCTCACACTGAGGGAACTCCTACTAAAAACCAGGATGGAAATTTAAAATTAAAATCTAATGACCATGATAACATGGACTGTAATGCTGCTAGTGATAGTGTTGTAAATGAAAAGGTTAGTGATAATGTTGTAACTGTAAATGAAAAAGTTAAAACTAAGACTTATGCTGAAATTGCCGCGCAACCGGTTCAATTTAAGAGTGCACCTAAACCTAAAGCGGTTGAAAATAGTGTTAGAGAAAATATTATGGAGGTAGAAAAAAAAGAACCAAAAGCAGAATGTTTCTTCATAAAGTTTAGAGACAACTACCAGGCTCTCCTTAAAAAGCTAAATGAAATTACAGGCAATAAAGTATCTGACAAACTCTCAGGAGATATGCTCAAACTCATACCCAATGACGCTGACTCCTATAGGGTTGTTCAGCGCCATTTGACTAGCGAGAAAATCCCCTTCCATAGTTTAAACCTAAAAACTGAAAGGCCAAAAAAGGTAGTTTTGAAGGGGCTACCAACTAACTATGACATTGAGGAGATTAAAATGACGCTAACATCCATTGGATTAGATGTAGTCCGGGTTTCTCAATTGAGAAACACAAAAACAAGATTACCCCTGCCGATCTTCTTACTCAGCCTTAGGCCCACGGAAGACTGGCAGAGGATTTACAGACTGACAAGGTTAGGATACTTGGCTGTGAAGGTAGAGGCCTTCAGAGCACGGGGCTTTAAGATTTGCTACCGGTGCCAGCAGTTCAACCACTCCTCTGAGAACTGCAGTATGCCACCAAAGTGCCTGAAGTGTGCACAAGATCATCTCACACGGGACTGCCAGAGACCCAGGACAGAGAAGGCAACGTGTGCAAATTGTAATGGAGACCATCCAGCGAACTTCAGGCAATGCCCGAAGAACCCCTGGAACAGAGGAAAGGCACCGGAGTATGGCCCCCCTCCCCCAATAAATCAGATACCACCTTGGAGGCAAAAGGCCCTCGGACTAAACCCCCAGGCACCCCCTCAGGACTCCTCGCACATAGTGCCACAGGAAAAAAGACACCAACCTTCAGCACCTACCAGATCGGTGCAAGAGCAGGCCCCCAAATCATCGACCTCCAGAGAATTGACCCTGGAGGAAGTAAGAGCAGCTACAGCTGACATTAAAAAGAGATCGGAAATAGAAAAAGCCAGACAGGCAAAGGATAGGCTTGACATTAAGGTTGAGGATTGGAAACAAAATAAACGAGTCAGGGATGAAGAGATCGCGCAAACCCAGCCGTTAGTTAAAACGGGTGAAAAAAAGCAAAAAACTATCGAGTTCCAAAAGGACACTCACAAAAAAGTGCAAACCGCGGTTGAGGCTGAGGAAATGGAAGCTGAGACTGAACCGACTGATAAATCTGATGCTGAAAAGATGGAGGATATCATCAACCTTATCAGAGGATTTATTAGCATGTTCAATCTAGACGACATAAAACATCTGTTGATGCAGTTCGCAGAGTTAGTACAAAAAAAGAGCGATCCTATGGTAATGGTCTTTGAGGCCCTTAAAATAATCGCGGACTTTAAAAATAACAGTGAGAATCAAACCCGTCATGGCTAGGTCCCAAAAAGAATCCTTAAAAATAATATTTTGGAATGCGAACGGCATATCTCCAAGAATAAATGAACTTAGGAACTATGTAAATGAAAATGACGTAGACGCCTTATTAATTCAGGAAACTAAAGTTAGAGAAAGTAAAAAACTAAACATAGCCAACTATATATGCTATCATAATCTTAGCTCAAATACTAATGCTAGAACGCCCCATGGAGGAACAGCAGTATACATTAAAAGAAATATTCCCCACGAGGAACTAAACAACATAAATCTTCAAGGTATAGAAAATACTAGTATAAAAATTAAAATTAATAATACTAGCCCGTTTATCCTAACCTCAACATATGTCAAAAATATGAGTAGAGTAGATGTAGCTGCGCAACTGGAACTGCTTTTCGCGCGATATCCAAACACTATACTCGCAGGCGACTTCAACGCGCACCACCGAGCGTGGGGCTGTAGGAGAGCCAATTCACGCGGTACACAGATACACAGACTGCTGAACACGACAAACACTAACATTATTGTACCGTCGACACCAACCTGCTTCTCAGGCGCCAACGGCTCATTTATAGACTTTGTCCTAACGCGAAACATAGATTACGCTCACACTATTAGTACCTTGGATGAATTCGACTCGGATCATCTGCCGGTACTGGTGACATTCGACCTGAACACACCTCTTCCAGCCTCTTTGGGACAAGAGAGGGTCAACTGGGAAGTATTCAAAAGAGCACTCTTCGAGCCGCACTTAGCAGTACCTAATATAATGAGCACGGCGGATATTGACTCTGCCACGCACACACTCACAACAGAAATCAAGAGAGCAATTGCCTCTGCCACAACACATCGTGAGTCTCCAAAAATGCCCACACTTTCCCACCATGTCAAACAATTAGTCAGGCAAAGAAACAGAATACGTAAGACATGACAGGCTAACAGAGACCCCGCCCTTAAAAGGGAGCTTAACAGACTCACGTGCAAAGTCAGGGAAAAAATTGTCGCAGAAAAGCAGCAACAGTATAAAGAACTAATCGAATCCCTTAGTCCAGAAGACGTATCGCTCTGGCAATTCGCAAAAAGACTCAGGAAACCTCAAATTAAGCTCCCGCCACTAATAGATGGTGCTAAAATCGCGTACTCAGACGAGGAAAAAGCCGAGGCGCTCGCAAGCCATTATGAAAAACAATTCCAACCAAACCACGATCTAATGTGTCAGGACACCCTAAGAATGGTCAGACAAACTTTAAATAATTTCAGGAATTCCCCGGTAACGGCTGAGATTAGCCCAGCCACCCCGCAGGAGATAGTAGAAATCATTAAAAATCTCAAAAACCGTAAAAGCCCAGGGCACGACAAAATCAGAAATATTGCGGTTAAAAACCTACCCTTAAACGTAATATGTTACTTGACAATCTTAATAAATAAAATATTAAAACTAAACTATTTTCCCAAAGAATGGAAGGAAGCGATAATTATAGCAATCCATAAGCCTGGTGAGGATGCCACAATTCCAGCCAACTATAGACCAATTAGCTTGCTACCGACACTTAGTAAAATTACTGAGAAAATTATTCTTAAGAGACTGAACACGCACATTAGTGAGAATGACATTATCATTCCGGAGCAGTTTGGATTTCGGCCAAAACACTCCACCACTCATCAATTGCTGAGAGTGGTAGAGTACATTTCTTCTGGTCTCAATAACAAGACACCCACAGCTGCGATTTTTCTGGACATACAAAAAGCCTTTGATAAAGTATGGCACTGTGGATTAGCGTACAAATTGATCACTTTAAAAGTCCCTGACGCTATTGTCAAACTTTTAATCTCATACTTAAATAACAGACACTTTCAAGTCAGAGTAGGAGGTAACTTATCTACACCCAAGCTCATTAAAAGTAGTGTACCGCAAGGTTCTATCCTGGGCCCGACACTCTTTAACATATACCTGAACGACATCCCTAGGACTCCAAACACAGAGCTGGCACTCTATGCAGACGACAGTGCGATACTTGCAAAACACCCCTATGTCTCAGTAATGCACAGACAGCTACAACAACACTTAGACATACTCCAAACTTGGCTGGAAAAATGGCGAATAAAATTAAACCCCAATAAATGTCATTGGATTTATTTCTCAAGAAAACGTAAACCTCCGCCGCCTCTGTACATAAACAACCATGCCCTAAAAGCGGAAAAATCTACTAAATACCTAGGTGTAACGATAGACTCCCACCTAACTTGGAAACTGCACGTAACGAACTTAATCAAAAAAGCGTATATGGCCACAGGAGCTTCATACCCAATGATAGGAAACGGAAATCTAAGTTATCAAAATAAACTCCTAATTTATAAATCGGTCATCCGCCCGGGAATGCTGTATGCAGCACCCGTATGGGGATATGCCTGTAAAACTACAATAGACCTCCTAGAGACAAAACAAAACAAAATCCTACGGATTATCAGGAAAGCTCCCAGGTACTTAAGAAACTCGGTAATTAGGAATGACTTCAAAATAAAAACTGTTAGAGCCCAAATTAAAAAGCTAGCGCTTAAATTTTACAGAAATTTGCCATCCGTTCCAAACGAACTGTTATTCAATCTACATGACTATGATCATCGCAAGGCCAAATCTCGTAAGAGACCCCGCGCTGTTCTAAACATCGATAATCGGAATTAAATGATCCCACCTCAAACATCTGATTTTAAAATAAAACTCGCGACTATTATTTTATAAAAAAAAAAAAAAATATTCTAAACACTAAACTGCCAAAACGCTAGGTAACCCTTAGATCTGCATCAACCCCCCAAACTGCTTAAACTCTAAATGTGCAACAAACTGCCACACTAGGAGCTAGGATAAATAATAAAAAGTAGTAAATAAAAACCTCGAACCTCCAATTAGGGTCACTGAATTAATGTCACAGTTTGACGATAAGAACCACATATTGAAACTGGAGATTAAAGGCGCTTCGCGCCTGGTGCTCTGTCTTGTACGACACTACGTATAGGAAAGATATTTATTATATAATATATCTCTTTTTTCTTTCTGGAGGATATAGCAAAAGTCAAAATTTAATTGAATTTGTTTTTCTCCTCATATTAAATAATTTTTATTTAAAAAACTACCTAACATATTTTACTGAAATTTTTTCTATATATTTTATGGGATAATTTGAATATTTCCTAAAACTTTCGAAGCAATCTGTGAATTTTAAATTCGCTTAAAAAATGTTTGAAAAATTAGGTCCCATAGGATTCAATGTATTTCATTTTTTCAACCCGGGTTCAATCCAAAACTAATTAGGTGATATTATTCATTTATATTCCCATAGGTTCCACAGACCGTCTGAAAAATATACCAAAATTTCATTTTGATAAAGTCATTTTTACGGCAGTTATCGTGCTAACGGCAGACAGACAGACAGAATGAACAAAGTCATAAACACTTTTCAACTTTGTTGTAAAGTGTTAATAATCAAAATAATTATACTAAATGTCATTCGATTTTACCCATTTGCTCAAGAGTTATCGTTTCCAAAAACCGACACAATCACATCATTGACAAAAGTGTTGATTCGTATTCAGGGATGATGGAAACGTGTATGGCCATTAAAATGACATTTTTGATCCTATCACCATATTTTTTCGTTAGATATAGAATGAATTGTAGGGAAAGTGAAAATCCCTTATAATACAAGGAAATCCTTACTTGGCGAACACTCTGGTAGGTTGATGACGGCCCAGCTACCGTACCAGCAGCGCAAGGAGTCTGGCCCCATCAGCTTGAACCCTGGAATGCACGTGATGGTGACAATCTCACCATGGGGCACACCATCCTTGGGGGGCCCCGTACCTTCAAAGTAATGATATACACCATTCGGAGTCACAGGTAGAGAACAAGGCACTACAATGAGTAAAAAAAAAACTGGTAATGAGATCAGAAATTCGATATCAGTGAAAAATAACAAGTATAATTTATTCAGAGACAGAACAATTTTGGGAAGGATAATTTAGAATACACCAGGAGTCTGCACCGTATTTACTGCACTCTTAAGAAAGCCATGGAACCAAAATACGTATCGCTTCTGAGCTGTGGTTTGAACTCGTTCCCAAAGCTCTCTTTACGAGTGTGGATAGTCATTGTCTAACATTTAATAGTGGTTCATTTAAACGTATATATGGTGATTAAAAAAAGGTGGGACAAACTGGAGGTGGTAGTATACACCAAACCAAGTATTTTTCGTCATAGGGAACGAAATGAAACGTAAAGGCGTAACAGGGCGCTTTCTCGTTGGGAAGCGGCCGCTCTGCAAACTTAAAAGCGTCATTCTGGTTGTTATTTTCTGGTTGAAAAAGAGAACCACGTATGCAAATTTCATCTAGGGATGACGAAGAACCCATTGAATCTGAAGAGGAACTCATCGCCAGAATTTCGGCTGCTACTGCTGAAGTGCGCGACATACCTGGTCTGTTCGAGAGAGTTCGCCAATCTCTCCATCGCCGCTGTGAGACGTGCATTTAGGTTGGCGGTCGCTCTCTTGAGCCGTTACTGTAATTATTGTTCATTAAATGTCATTTTATAACTTCTAAGTCATTCTTGTGTTTTCGCCTCACCTCAGCGGTTTCACCATTAACGGCCCACTGGCGCCTTTGCGTTTCATTTCCGACCTGGTAAACTGTGACGAAAAATGCTTAGTTTGGTGTGTACTACTACCTCGTAAAGTTTGATCCATTTTTTTTAATTATCCTGTATAACAGAGATTTCAATCAACTAGCCATGAATGGAATGCAAGCTTGCCACAAAATAATAATATACGGATTTTTGTCTAATAATAATATATGGAAAAGGAATGTACCATGATTCTCGTGGAATCCATTAATATTTCTTTTAGTTAAAAGCATTTTGTAATAGTTTTGCATTGCGTAGCCAATTAGTGAATACTCCAATGGACCAACTGAATTAGCGATACGATTTATGACTGTGATGTCTAGCAACAAAGAGCTGCACCGTACAAGGTGATATCTTGTCCACAAAGGAATTATATAATTATATGATCGTACAGACCGGTATGATGCTTTCAAGGCTCATCCATGTGAGAGATCATCAGAGGCTATACAGTTTGGGGCAATCAAAAGGCCTACTATGACACAAAACGTAATTTATTTTTAGTCTGGTGTCTGAACAAATTTGTCACAAAACCCAGTGCACCGATTTGTGCTACAATAGCCATATAGTTCGTACCAGACAGGATAATCTTATTTGACTTCTTGGATTGATGAACTGCCTAATGTCCTGTCTGGGGTTCGTGCTCTACTCGGAACACTATCGGTAGGTACTCCCAGCGTTTGATTGTGAATACATACTGCACTTGCTGTTTTGCAAGTACTATTGTCCCAGTCATCTGTCATCCTACAGGGGACCCGGCAAAGGATGGCGGTGTACGGAACTTGGCTTCCTCATAGCCCTGATCCCCCTTTCTTGTGGGGGTAAATCAATCTGTGGACAGGCCAATTGCTAACGTGATTGGGTGCTTGAAGCATACGCTTCCAGTTGGAGGAGAGGAGCAGGCCCCTTATGACCCGTTTCCAGACCCCTTGGCAACTCGGGTCGAGTCTCAGTGAGTTGCCTTCGCTCTGCCCAATGAATAATGCCGCCGACCCTTGCTCTCTTGGTTGTGCGCCTCCCCGGATGGCGGATATAGCTCTTTACCGCCCTTCTCGTAGTGGCGTAAACCACTAGAGGATGCAACGGGAGTTGTTCCTTAACCTGTCCCAGTCGTCTGCCTGACAACAACGATTTGGCCTTTGTCGAAATCTCTTTTATTTGTTGTTATTCTCCTTCAGAAAACTAGTACAGCAGTGTTTAACCGTCTATGGGTGTTAGTTGGCTACCGCATTAGTTTCACAGGCGTCGCCATTTACATGTAACTGCTTTCATTTGACGAAGGTGAAGTCATTACGATTGGCCTCATCGGTTAAAATGAATGGTGCCCAGTGCGTCAACACCGGGTTTAACCAATGAATCGGTCTCGTCTGCTTCGTTAAAACGAGGTCTGTTTGTATTGTATTGCATATGGATTAAACCCTAAAATTATAATGTACAAACACATAATAGCGACACACACATATATAAATACAATACATAATTTTGCGAATGAGTATTGTAAAACGAGTCCATTTCTATAGGTTAAAATGGATAGAGCAGTTACTTCACAGAAATAGACAAACGCCTGGTTAAGTGAAATGAGTGTAGTGACGCAATATGGAAAATAATGTACAAACCGAAGGTTAGAAAAAGAAATCAAACGGAAATATACATAATAAAAATATAATAGAGAAATATGTACAGCCGAAGAGTGTAAAACGTTATTTCAAGCCTTTGTGAAAATAACTGTGAATACATACAGTGGCTGAAAATATTATCACCACCTGGGTATTCCATGCAAAGTAGCTACCCAGCATGTATTGCTGGGAATAGCTGAAGGCATGCAAAAATCAATGAAGTAAATATACGATAAATATTTTGAATGATTGTGATCGCTCGATTTTGCGAGCCTTAGCGAAATGGCTGCACTTGCGAATTATTCGAGAGCAAAAGTTATTAGAGTTTACAGACACTGCACCAGTAGATAAAATGTGGGTCTGTTCATAAGTCTTTAACGTTACAAGGTGTCCTATCGACTTTTGGAACATCATCTCAATTTCCTGCATTTCGGAGCCATTTTATCGAAAGATTTTCTGTTCTCGTCGATTAACATGGGAAAATGCAGTTCTGTTTTCGCGCGTTAGATTGTTGTCGCCTGTCGTGTCTAGGAAGTGACGTATGTTGGGTCTTTAATAACCATACGTCACTGTTGTAGGTAGAGCTCCTCTACAACAGGCTGACTTATCAAGCATATTGAAGCCCATAGGGTTCCATACTACAGTTACAGAAATTATAAAATGAGTGTTTAAAATAAATACTTTATATAAAAAAAGAAGTTTCAATTAAAATATGGTAGAATTTAGCTTGCACAAGTATGCTCCAGTACCGGGTATCCAATTATTTATTAGCCATTGTTTTCTTCTTTCTTAGTTTCTAGGAAAGCGAAATAGCCTAAAACCCTTTCTAGAATGATTACAGAAGTTCGGTGCAGAACAACCACCCATAATTATTTCAATAGTACTTCCTAAAGTGAAAATACGAATAGAGCTAATGCTAATGGGTTGCGCTTCCAGCTACGGTGGGCTTCAATATGCTTGATGAGTCAGCTCGTATATAGAGGAACCTTAGTTGCAGGTGTCGTTTAGCCAATGAGGGCTTCGAATGATGGTGACGTATGAACTGTTCGGATAACGCTTGTGGCATTTCATCCTTAATTGATGCGTAGTGTGGACCGCCGCCATTTCACGTTTTTTTTTCTAAGATGAATTGTTGAGTTCGTGTGGATCAATAAAAAGATGAATAAATCGAGTCTTCTAATAAATATTCCTCTGATCCCCATTTCCACCATTATAGCGATAAGTTACCTACTATTTTTATCCTATTAGTCTTGGTCTATAGTTACTTTGGTTAACACTTATTTGTAACGGATGTGTTAGAGATTGTTATTTTTGTACTTACAGTAGTTTATGCATAGTTTTCGCTTATAAATATCAAATTTTAAATGCCAATATTATATATATATATATATATATATATATATATATATATATATATATATATATATATATATATATATATATATATATATATATATATATATATATATATATATATATATATATATAGAGAGAGAGAGAGATGATGATATATGGATTTAGAATCTAATTCCAGACAGGATTGGGGGGGGGGGGTTCACTAAAGATTTCCACTTCTGCAGACGTCACTTCCGATTTTTCCGAAAAGACGCATGACTGTACGACATCAGTGTGCAAAAGAGAATAAAAGTACGTAATAGTTCCATTAACTATGCAGTGTATGCAACATTTGTCACCGTCATAAATTTCTTGTATTAATTTGTTTTACTAAGGAATATATTATCCACACGTACTTTGCTTTTTTTCTTTCTGCCAAATTCGGGAGTAAAGTGCATTGGTTATGCAGTGAATAAATTGAATGCAATTATAATATATTACATATACACAAACAGACTGTTTAATATAGAAACGGTTGAAGCCATAATATGCATTCAATTTTCACATACATATACAATTTTCAAGATATATCCTATGAAGTAGACAATACATCATGTAATACCTAATTTCTTTCCAATTTTTACATGTTCGCAAATAATTCCGCGAGCTGTACATAAATAATATCGAACAGAGAGGAAGGCGCAGGCGATTTAGCAAAAGGTGTGAGACATAATGGGAAAAGCGAGATCTATGGTGGTGGCAGAATGCGGACGTCTTGGAGAGCTACCTCGTTAAGCGTGAATTATGTTTTGGTTGAAACGCTCTTTCGCGGAGCGACTCGAGTTATGCAAGGAGTCATAACGGATGAATGACGAAAATGGTTCAAGTAGTAAAAGAAAGATTGAGATCTATCGGTATAAAATAGTATATGATTAATAAATCTTAAAATATTTTTCGCAAATTATGTATAGCGATTAGAAATTATATATTGCAATTAAATTATAAATTTAATTGCTGATGCAATTATCAATTACATTTCTTAGGGGACTGCAGAACTTGCTTTCTCAAAATTTCTTGCTGCTTAAAATTACAATCATCTATCATTCATGTCACATATAAAAAAAATCTGCGATTTCCAATTCTATAATAATGGGCGTGGCCTAGTAACGGCCCTGGCCTAACGACACGCGTGATTTAGCTCTGAGTGTTAAAAACCCAGCCCAATCAACTCGCCCAGAGGCATGAGCGGCAAATTGAGTGACCGGTTTAGTTCTGAGTGAACTAGTCATAAGACCTTACTTTTAAATATTATTTTTTTTTTCTTAATAATTTATTTTTGTTTCTTTTTCTTTATTAGCTAAGCAAGTTAGAAATAAAATATATTCCAGTAATGTCTGAAAAAAAAAGTTTTTTTTTTACAATAACAATATTTCACTATACGATTACTAATCTTTATATTTTTAAACGTCCATTAAACCCAAATCAATAGATCTATTAATAGTCTTAAAATGCCAAATAAACCAGAATTAACCAGCATTGTAAATATTATTGAAAAACTTTGCATTTTTGTTAAAATATAACATTAAACATCGCGTGAATGTTAAGGAATATTTAATTCATGTATGCGATTTTTAAAGGATATGAGCAATATTTTGGGCAAATATCGATTTCTATTGAAATCGAAAATTGTATGGAAGTATAAATTAACATTATTGTTCTCCAAAAAAAAATCTACAGAATTATTTTATCAAGCCTAAATATTCAACCAATTTTGCATCAAAAACATAAAAAATCTATATTAACTGTTAATGTCAATTTTATTTTTTATGTTTCAGAAAATTTCATTAAAAAAATTATTTAATTAAGTAACTTATTTAACAAGATTTCCACCAACGCCCCGCCCACCTGGGGCGGGCCCACGGACAACTTTGAAGGGTTCAGCTAATGTCAAACACTCTTGCACTATAATTGACTGTTACCGAAGATTACGACGCTGCCTACAGAACCAACGTACTGATAAAAATTTATTGGATTTTTAATTTGGATTAATAATTCAAAATGGTAAAGTTTTCAAACTGAACCTAATGGCTAGATACATAGCTGAATCACTAAACGGGAATTTTTAATAAAATTGTAAGGAAACACGTTAAAATAATTAATACATTAAAAATAAAGGCAACCAAAAAATTGGCTATAATTAAAATTATTTTATTAAAATCTCCTTTTACGGGGTACTAAAATTACATAGCCATCGTAAAAGGAGATTTTAATAAAATACTTTTAATTATGGCCAATTTTTAGGTGTCTTTATTTTTAAATGGCTATGTAATTTTAGTACGTCGTAAAAGGAGATTTTAACAAAATTCAATAATAAAAGACAATATTATTCTTGGCTGAAATTTAGGCATGCTTCATTTCCTTTTTTGTATTTGTATTTACTACTGGTTTAATCTTAATTTTCCTGTTTATAATACAATTTAATGTAATTTTGAAATCGTTTAATCTTAAATATCCCGTTTATAATACAATTTAGTAATCATTATTCCGTAGTTAATTTATGCAAAATTTGTCTGCCGATTTCGTCTATATATAAGCTTGTTTGCACGGTCATTTTTATACAGCGACTGATGAAGTGTATGTTGATACCCGAAAGCGATCTGGCCTTTTTACTTTCCCTGCAATACAAGGTAATGTATAGGGAAAGTATTGGAATCATGTCGAAAATCGCAACTCGAGTATTCGACGGATCTACACGTTTCAAGACCTCTAGAATACGAAAAAAACATTTTTAGCGTGACGTCTGTGTGTGTGTGTCTGTCTGTGCCGATTTTGTATCCACTCTAACTAAAAAACTAATTGACCTAATTTCATAAAATTTGATAGGTAAGTCACTTGTGGGCGAATCTGGTGCTGATTAGTTTTAAGTACGATTCGGGATAAAAGAACCCGCCTGTTTTTGCGAAATGGCCCGCAAAAGCTTGTATCCACTCTAGCTAAAAAAATAATGGACCGAATTTCACAAAATTTGATAGATAAGTCGCTTATGGGTCATCCTGGTGCTGATTAGATTTTTGTTCGATTCGAAAAAAATAACCTGCCTTTTTTTGCGAAATGGCTCGCAAAAATCGTCAAAATCTAAAGTAAAAAACTACGTATGCCAACTATATCCATTAAATGCTTGTTTTATAAGTAATTTTTAACAAAGAAAAGAATAAGACCAACCCCATTACACTAGGTCTAGCCGTTCTCGAGATATTTTAGTTTTTTCGTATGTTCTCTACGCCACTTTTGAAAATAAGTCCAGTTACCGAATGAAACAATTGAAAATTGAAAAGTGAATTAAATTTAATTAAAATAAATAGAACGTGTATATAAGACTGCAGGGAAAATCATGTGCTGCCCACATCAGATTTTTTAATATTTGTACGTCATAAAGGATGGTTTTTATTAAATTGCATTTTAATCTACGATTTGTTGTCTTTGATTTAGTGCATTAATAAAAGACTTTTAATTATGGCCAATTTTTTGGTTGTCTTTATTTTTAAAGGGGATTTTAAAACTTGAATTCGCGCCCAAAAAGGAAATGTTCCACACGCCACAATAACCTTTCTGGTAGGTCGGACGGTCTGGGTTTCAACAACAACAACACGCCACAATAAATAAATACAGTTGATAATCCATATTGTTGTTTAAATTCACAGCGTTCTAGATTTTGCGCTTCTTTATCGAATGGAAGTAACGGATGCGTTAGAGCAAAGTTTCTCAACCTCGGTATTGGGGCCTGGCATCCATTATACCGGGCCGAGAGAGATTCTCTAGGAATGTGTCGTTTTAGTTTTTTAAGCATTTTTTTATGAATCAATATATGATAGTGGAAATATTCAAATGAGAATAATATTGGTGAATGTGTCGTGAAGCTCAGAACCTGGACGTCTAAATAACACCTGAGTAGCAAATGTTAGTGACTAAGCTGCATTTAAGTTTGGATGTGAATAAAAGACTGCTCAGCTAACCTCTGCCGTGAATTACGATGGAGAAATATTTTTCCCTCTCAATACAGATTTTTTTTCAAACCGACATCAGTAAAATCAATTTAATAATACAATAATCCATTTTATACTGAATAATATTATAAATTCTTGTTGGTAAGAATGGGATATGTCGGTGAAAATCAGCACAAATTAATTTATTGATATTGGTCTGAGGAAATTACAATATGCTTTCTTGAGTTCAGTGATTGATAACTTGTTTAAATGCAATTTTATATTTATCAACATGTCACACGGTATATACATAAATGAACTAATACGCTTTATGATTATGCCATGATTAATTATTAACACTTATGCTAGTTTAATGTAGGAGTAAATTTGCTGGGACCGGGCCCTCGTTTCATAAAAATATAATTTACCGGAGCGCGGTCTCACAAAGGTTGAGAAGCACTGCTTTAGAAAACTACAAGTTTACCACTTTGTTATTTCCATATTTAGTATTTGATCTGTGTACAACGTATTGTTACAAATTGCCCATTGCCCAAATAAGTTTTTCTGGATAGCAACTAAAATAATAAAATTTATTCTACTTTAACCTTTTGCTTACGAGTGGAACAGCGTCCATCCCAAACGAAGAACCTCTCAAATAGACAGGTATTTGACATACTCTATCCCAAACTGTTTGATCCCCTTTTGCAGACATTGGGGTCCATGGACGCCAATGCTTGCAAAGGGGGATTAAATTGTTTGGGATAGGGTATGTCAAATGTCTGTCTTTTTGGGATAGGGTATATCAAATAACTGTCTTTTTGAGAGGTTCTTCGTTTGGGATGGACGCTGTCCCACTCGTAAGCAAAAGGTTAAGACGCAAATGATTAAATAAGAGAAATATTTCGCGAGATGAGAAATAGATGGCGATCTCTATCCATTGACTTTTGTTCCGGGCCATCTTTTGCGCTTTTTCTGAATTATTTATTATGGAGACAAATCATTCTAGGAGAAATAGTTCGGAAAATGTGAAATAGATGGCGCTGACTCTTCTGACTTTTCACGCCCGCCATTTTTGTACGTTTGCTGAACAATTTCTTTTAGAAGCAAAATTTTCTAGGAGAAACAGTTCGGTAAATTAGAAATGGATGGCCGTTACCGTTGTTTCGTGCTGGTTGAAGCTCCTGGCACGTCGTGCCATATCTTCAGTCTGGTAGATAAGCGAACTTGTTGAATGACATTCTCTACGTTGCTTGTAGGGATGGGTCAGAGTCCGTGACCGCCTCCTGAAATGGGCGGGGCGACAAGAGAGTCCTGCCTCTTGAAGGTGAGAAGGATGTAAGGGGTGCTCAGGCAGACGCACCCAGTCAACAGGTACATAAGAAGAAATCTCACTTGCTCCGCAAAAATAATTAATAAATATTTTGGGGGCTATTAGGCGATTTTAGGTCAGATATCACTGACTTTTCCACGCCCGCCATCTATTCTTCACTTCCTGAACTATTTCTCTTAGAAGCAAATCAGTCATTTATCTGGGATAAATATGTACCTTTATTAAATACTGTAATTTTATCTCTTTAAGTGCGATTAATTCATGAAGTTGGATAAATTAAGTAGTATAAATCATTTAAATAAGATAAATGGTGTGTGTGTGTATTTGCCCGGGTGCCTGTGTACATCATATCTCATAAACGTATGGAGTGATTCAAACGAAATTGAATACAAATATTACCATCAGTGACTACTACAAGCCAATTTATTTTAAACACAATCGAGGTTTCGAAGCACCTCTAAATTGTCGAACGAAGTCTTGAAAAATTAATCAAAAAATCTAAACCTTCAATAATGTTACGTAAGTAATCATTTCTTATGTAATTTCTCATTAAAAAAATTATTGACGTAAACTTTAGAACGCTAAAGCACACCGTTTTCGAAATAATGTTAATGTTTTCATTAAATGTATCAACAAATTAGAATATGTTATACGATTTCATGAGTCCAGTGATTGATAATTTATTTATATGTAATTTTATATTTGTCAACATGCCACATAAATGTAGTAAATATGCTACATGATTATGCCATGATTAATTAATACTTATGTTAATTCAATGTACGAGTAAATTTGTTGGGACCATACCCTCGTTTTAGAAAAAAAACAAGTTACCGGCGAGCGGTCTCACAGAAGTTGAGAAGCACTACTTTGGAGGATTTATGATTGAACGAAATCATATTTTATCTCAGTAAAACCTTTAAAATAGTTTTGGTAGTTATAAATAATTTTAATTTATACAAAAATTAAATTTTACAACAATGAATTCCGAATTTTCTGTGAATTTTGGCTCCTCCATCGCCCCTAGTTCACGATGTCATTGCCCTTTGGTGAAAATCGCATTAATGTTCCGATTGTTCGAAGGCGCCTTTGCTGAGAATAAAATTCGATTGGGCAACGCCCCCCACATAATACAAAAATTTTATTTCTATTATAGCAGACGAATCATCCACAAGATTCATTGTTTTTTACTTTGAATCATACTATAAAATTCATTCTTGCTTTTCAACAACACGTAAACATGTTTTTCGACAACATGTTTTTGTGGCAACTTGTAAAATTATTTTCAAATGCCAAATCGGCTTATATTTTGCGTAAAGATAAATCGCAAACTTACAGATAAGAAAAATATTTAGCGTCCGCTAAGTAATATGATACATCTATTAAACGTTTATAATAATATAAAACTAAAATTTCATTATGAAAAGCCGATGGTTTGTATCGTAATCAATGGATTCTAAAACTTCAAAAGCAACATTCTGATCATGACGTATGCTATGTATTGTTGAAAAGTAAAAACAAATGCAATGGTGTTGTTGTTGAGACCCAGACCGTCCGACCTACCAGAAAGATGTAAGATAACCGTTTGGACGGCCGGGAAGTGCCACCCAATTTAGACCGGAACCCAGTGGGGGAGGCATCCACAGGGACCGTACCCTCCTTCCCCTACCACCAACCTCTCGGAAGGACTTACGGACCCACATGTTTAACGTGATCGTACTCCGCATGAACACGGCGGCATTTGTGGTAGCGTGCAAATCTAGCGCGCAAACCACGGGGATACCGCACCCGAGATGGCCAACAGCACGCGGTGTTCCGAGGTGGTCACCCACCAAGTACTAACCGCGCCCGATGCTGCTTGACTTCGGTGATCTAACGAGAACCGGTGTTTTCAGCACGGTACGGCCGTTGGCCCAGGGGTCTCAATGGTGTTGAAAACCCAGACCACACGACAGACCCGAAGGTTTACTGTGGCTAAGTGTGTGGCCGGGAGGGGTCGCAATGGTGTTGTTGTTGAAACCCAGACCGTCCGACCTACCAGAAAGGTGTAAGGTAACTGTTTGGACGGTCGGGAAGTGCCACCCAATTCAGACCGGAACCCAGTGGGGGAGGCATCCACAGGGACCGTACCCTCCTTCCCCTACCACCAACCTCTCGGAAGGACTTTCGGACCCACATGTTTAACGTGATCGTACTCCGCATGAACACGGCGGCAGTTTTGGCAGTGGCTGGAATCGAACCCGGGCCTACCGAGTGCAACTCCAGCGCGCTAACCAATGGGCTACCGCGCCCTGGGTCGCAATGGTGTGTATAATTTGACGCCACGATAGCTATTAATGATCAAATTTCTTTACAATATTATAAACTTAAAAAACTAAGAGAATGAATTCTTGGAAGAAGAAAATTTTAAGCACAGATTTAAAATTCCGTTGAAATTTCTTTTTTTTTTCAACGGAAAGATTCAAACATTTACTTTCATAACTAGTGGTAAGAATTTCGTCATATATGTTCTTACCAAACATTTTGAAGCATCTATTTATCCGGATCTGTTAAAGATTGAGCTAAAACGATGGCTGATATGGATTCGGCATAAAATTCTGGAGAAGGCAATCGAATGAAAAAAGTTCTGATCTAAACAATTGAAAATTTCAAACGTTATGCATTGGCTTCAAAATGGCTAATTTACATCAGCATTGCCTAGCTTTGTATTTAAATAGTACGAGTTACGCGGTGATGTCCGGGTCCCAAATAAGCGCCCGCTACTTAAGCAATATAGATACAGATAACACGACTCAGTTTCCAAATCGCCTGTTTTGAACTACAATCATTATTGAGCTCTATTTTATTCATCCACAACCATGTCAATTGTATAGCTGTCAAAATATGAAAACGAAACGCCCGATTGCAATTGCGCAAAATACATAGCAGAACAAAACGGAAGATACCATTCGATAGGGATTAATGTTTTCTACAAATATCCATATTTCAAATTTGCACTGGGGGACCATCTTTATAGTTGTTCTGGCACAGACTCCGAAATCTTTAAGGACAACCCCGCTGATCATTACATATTCGGATTCCCCGAAAACGTTCATGCAGATTAAAAAAATGTTGAAAAAAGAACCAAAATTGAGCAAAAAAATCATTAGAAACTATTAAGGGAGCATTTAAAAATTAAACTTTGTAGCGGAAAGGGCGGATTCCGATCTGATAGTTTAGTTCCGCGGCTATCTATTGTGTCTGGAATATGACATTTTAGGCAGTATAGTTCTGTAGCTTTTACTAATGTTTTGGGGGAGTTTTGTTTCAGTGTTACACATAGATAATAATTGTTTTTGAAACATGGATGAGTTCGGTGCCGCATTCTATGTTTTTAATCATAGATGGCTTTAAAAAAACATCGATGTTTTCTTCCGACAACAGTGTAGTAGAAGAGAAAACTTTTTGATCAAAATGTGTTTGTTTCATTATTGGCTTCATTTTTGATTTAGTACGATGTTATTATTCATTGGCAAACCTCTTTTGTTAAAAAAAAATGATCATGTGTCAATCAATAAATTATAAATGGCGTTTGTTATAAAAACGTAAATATTTTGTGTTTACATCTTCTGTGTTTTGTTTGTAATATGAATTTTACGTATTTTAATAAAATATTTATACAGTGAAATTTCAAGGAAATTATTTAAATTTAAATATTTTTACCCCACGGATGAAAGTGGGATTTTTTTTTTATCCGAAACAAAACCAGAGTTTACGCCCCCTTTTCCACAAAATTGACGCCCCTGTTACCGGCGCCCGAAACAGGTGTTCATTTCCTAGTTCCGTCCATGCTTATCCTCAATGAAGTAGGATATAGTGCTTCAAACTTTGTCTTAACAGCTACAAATGCAAGAAAGCGGACACCAAAGTTTCCTAGATCGTAAAAGCTTCGAAGTCCGCATTGACGCTTACGGGCTGTTTCGAGAGTGTCTGCTTCGATTCTCGCATGACAAGGGCGATACCCTGCTTGGCTGAGTGTTTGTAGTGGTCTAGAATTCATTTTAAACTAAATATTTTGGTCTAATCAATCACAGGATGTACTAAAAATGACCCATCGAATTTTGATCGCCCTCAAGGGCACCAAAAATTCAGATCCGTTAGGTTCTGGTCTGTTGTCGATATTGTAAGAAAATTTACTCTTCTAGGTTACTGGACGGTAGTGGAGGGGAGTCTGGAATTATAAAATCACGTTAGACAAGTTATATACAGGGTGTCCCAAAAACACTGACCTCGGCTTTTATTCCTTAAATATGGATCTTAAATATATATAATAAATTACAAAGTTGCGTAGAAAAAGATACAGAATTTTATGAAATCGATTAAAATTTCCAAGGGAATTAAATTTTAAGAAATACAAAATTTAAATTTTTATACGGCTCCCGTACAAAAACATTTCCAATGAATAAAATAGACCCCATATACTAATAAGGTGATGTACAAAATGTCAGCATTTTATCATAAAAAGTTCCAGAGACATGAAAAGACAAAAATGCTGACTTAAACCACTTTTCGATGCAACGACATGGGTTTTCAGAGGAGAAAAATCATATCGGCAGATCGCGTTTCAGGGATCATACACATATTACGAAAGAAAACAATGATTACATAAATAAATAATAATTTTGTTATTTATTGGTTCAAAAGTATCTACACTGTGTAGAAGTAATAACTTTAAACACATATTACAAATTTTGTTCAAAATATTTTTCATCCTTGCCAAAGATCCATTAAAGATAAGAGATAGATATTATTTGCCTATGATGCATTTCTGCGTTGCCTCATTTGAACTCTTGCTGTAAACATTTACATTTTAATGTGTGACTAATCCCTCACCCACTTTGTTTAAACATATCTCTGGGACTTTTTATGATAAAATGCTGAAATTGTGCACATCACCTTATTAGTGTATGGGGCCATTTTACTCATTGGAAATGTTTTTGTACGGGGGCCATATAAAAATTTAAATTTTGTATTTCTTCAAATTTAATATCCTGAAAATTTTTATCGATTTCATAAAATTCTGTACCTTTTTTTTACGCAACTTTGTCATTTATTATATATGCCTAAGATCAATATTTAAGGAATAAAAGCGGAAGTCAATGTTTTTGGGACACCTGTATAGTGATAATTAAGAGTTGCCATATTTCCTGAAAAAAAGTTTCATATATTGCAATAATTATGTTTTATATACTTTAAATATCAAGAAATCCAAATCGCTATATTTGTTAATTAGATCTGTAGATCTATTAATAATCGCAAATAAATCAGAATTGAGCAGCATTTTAAATATTATTAGAAACCTTGCATTCTGTTAATATGTAACATTAAATGTCACAACTGTTAAGAAATAATTATATTTCATTTTCTTATGGTATTGACAACTCTGTTTTGGCTAGAAAGTTCTCTGTTACTGATCTTGGAGTTTTACGTCTGATTTCTCCTTTCCTCCTCATATGTCTTATATTTATGCTAAATGCTATAGGGAACTCGGTTACGTTAAGAGACTGACTCAAGATGTTCCGAATGAGGATACCATGATTGTCCTCTTTAATGCCTTGGTCAGGTTTGTGTGGGTCTGTGGTGAGGAGGCCTTTTCATGCTGTTCATCCACACAAGATCGAGATGATTCAAAATAATTTCTTGAGATACCTATATTATAAGAAAACTCCCATTTTTACTTTTCTTATATACATAATGTATAAGGAAAGTATTGTGACGGGGTCGAAAATTCGAATTCGAGTTTTCGACGGGAGAAAACATTTCAAGCATCCCTGATCACGAATCAAACATTTTTGAAGTGGTGTGTGTGTGTGTGTGTGTGTGTGTGTGAGAAAGTGTGTGTGTGTGTGTGTGTGTGTGTGTGTGTGTGTGTCTGTGGAGACGATATCTCAAGAACGAATGGACCGATTCGAAAGAACTTTGGTACAAAAATCATAATCCGTAAATACTGAAAGCCTATTGTTTTTTTACGCAATCGAATGTTCAAAACCCTTCTAAATTTTCGAGTGAAATTTTGAAAAAATCGTCAAAAAATCAAAACCGCTAATAAAGTTACGCAAATAGACATTTTTTATGTAATTTTTCATGAGAAAGCGACTGGCATAAATTTTATTTTAGAACGCTGACATGAACCGTCGTCCAGATATTGCACATTTTTCAAAAAAATTATCAAAATGTTATATATATTAAAAAGAAATATTTCCTGTTGAGAAACATGTTCACTTTTCATATGTAATACCATGCGATAAATTGGGTGACATCATTCTCGTGGATCTAGATCGTTCCATTCATGAAAAAGATGCTTTGAGTAATACTTTTGTATTTGAACGCCAACAGTCATTTATCTGCTATAAGAATAACTTATTTCTTCGTCCATAACGCTTGGCGAGATTTTGGCGACGAATTGGGTGGAATGTCGCCAACTTGGTGACTTTTTTAAATGTTGTTAAATTAACCAAAAACTTGCCAAATTGATAAAAATGACGCTAAATCAATGATGACTCATTGATGATGACGACATGGAAAATGACGACTCATTGACGAAAATTCAATATCTTGGAAAGAATATAAATAACAACTATAAAATTCCCTGCAATACATGGTAATGTATAGGGAAAGTATTGGAATCATGCCGAAAATCACAATTCGAGTTTTCGGCGGATCTACACGTTTTGAGACCTCTTGAATACGAAAAAACTATTTTTATCGTGACGTCTGTGTGTGTGTGTGTGTCTGTCTGTCTGTCTGTCTGTCTGTCTGTCTGTCTGTGTAATGTATGTATCCACTCTAACTAGAAAACTAATGGACCGAATTTCATAAAATGAGGTATTTATGTCAGTTGGGTGAGACCCTGGTGCTGATTAGTTTTTGGTAGGATTCGTAGAAACAGAACTCTCCTTTTTCTGCGAAATGACCCATAAAAATTCCATGTATCCACTCTAACTAAAATACTAATTGACCAAATTTCACAAAATTTGGTAGATAAGTTACTTGTACAATAATCTAGTGCTGATTACATTTTAGTATTAATAGGAAAAGAACAACCTGCCTTTTTTTACGAAATGGCCCGCAATAATGTCATGTATCCAATCTGGCTAAAATACTAATTGACCAAATTTCACAAAATTTGGTAGATAAGTTACTTGTGCGATACTCTGGTGCTGATTAGATTTTGGTATTATTCGGAAAAGAACAACCTGCCTTTTTTAACGAAATGGCCCTCAAAAATCGGCAAAATAAAAAAAAAAAGCTACGTATGTTCAAATATATCAATTAAACGCTTGTTTTATACATAATTTCTGATGAGCGAAAGAATAAGAACAACTCTATTATTCTAGGACAATCCGTTCTCGAGATATTTGAAATTTTTCGCATTTATTTATGCTACTTTTGGAAAAATGTCCAATTACCAAATAAAAACAGAAATTCAATTAAAAATGCAAATTTAGTGTTATTTTGTGCAATTAAACTTAATTTAATGAATTATTAAAGAAATAAAAAAAAATGAATTTGAGTCTGCAGGGAAAGTCATATGCTGCCCACATCAGATTTTTTACATTCTCTGCAATACATGGTAATGTATAGTGAAAGTATTGGAACCATGACAAAAATCGCAACTCGAGTTTTCGACGGATCTACACGTTTTGAGACCTCTAGAATACGAAAAAACTATTTTAAGCGTGGCGTCTGTGTGTGTGTCTGTGTGTCTGTCGGTGTGTCTGTGCAGATTTTGTATCCACTCTAACTAAAAAACTAATGGACCGAATTTCACAAAATTAGGTAGGTAAGTCACTTGTGGGCGAGTTTGGTGCTAATTAGTTTTGGGTACGATTCGGGATAAAAGAACCCACCTGTTTTTGCGAAATAGCCCGCAAAAGTTTGTATCCACTCTAGCTGAAAAACTAATGGACCAAATTTCACAAAATTCGGTAGATAAGTCACTTGTGTGTCACCCTGGTGCTGATTAGATTTTGGTAGGATTAGGAAAAAAATAATCTGCCTTTTGGCCCGCAAAATGGCCAGCAAAAATCGCCAATATATAAAATAAAAAACTACGTATGCTCAAATATATCCATTAAATGCTTGTTTGATACGTAATTTTTAACGAAGAAAAGAATGAAATCAACCCCATTACACTAGGACTAGCCGTTCTCGAGATATTTGAGTTTTTTCGTATTTTCTGTACGTCACCTTTGAAAATAAGTCCAGTTATCAAATGAGGACGAAAATTGAATTCAAAGTGAATTAATTTTAATCAAAGTGAAGAGAACGTGGATTTAAGTCTGCAGGGAAAGTCATGTGCTGCCAACAACAGATACTTTTTACTGTAAAAGGTGTAAATTCATTGGATTATATAAGGAAAGTCATGGGCTCCCTACATCAGATTTTTTGTTATGCCTTATCCGCTACTTTTCTACGTAATATATTTAATGTTAAAAGCTTAGAGAACAGAAGGGATTACATTTTATTTTCATTCTTAAGGAATCTGTTCAATGGCGGAGTGGATTGTTCCCCTGTCTTGGGTGGGATCGGGTTTCATGTTCCTCAGTATTCTTCCAGAAACATAAATCTATTTGCTGTAAGGGATTTTAGTTCGAATATGAGTTGTTATTGTGCGATAAGAAATTTTTGTAAACTGTACAACAGCTTCCCCGATAATCTTGGGGGTTTTTATTCAACGGAAATGGCTTTTAAAAATCATTTATCGTAAATATTTTATGTTTAATGTATTTATTCATTTCCAGGTGTTTTCACAAATCATGTGTTGTCAATAGTTTGTATTTTAATGTATTTTATTATATTTTAATCTGTATACTTTGTATTATTTTTTATCTGACACGCTTTTACTGAGATTTTGTCCCTTAGCTTGCATTCTTTTAAAATAAAATAAATAAAAAAATCTGATGTGGGCAACACATTCACGTTCTCTTTATTTCAGTTAAATTTAATTCACTTTTAATTCAATTTTCGTTCTCATTTGATAACTGGACTTATTTTCAAAGGTGGAGTGGAGAAAATACGAAAAAAACTAATATATCTCGAGAACGGCTAGTCCTAGTGTAATGGGGTTGGTCTTATTCTTTTCTTCTTTAAAATTTACGTATTAAACAAGCATTTAATGGATATATTTGAGCATACGTATCTTTTTAGTTTAGATTTTGACTATTTTTGCGGGCCATTCTGCAAAAAAAGGCAGGTTATTTTTTTCCGAATCGTACCAAAATCTAATCAGCACCAGGGTGACCTATAAGTGACTCATCTACCGAATTTTGTGAAATTCGGTCTATTAGTTTTTCAGCTAGAATGGATACACACAGACAGACACACGGACACACAGACAGACACACAGACAGACACACAGATAGACACACAGATAGACAGACACATAGACACACAGACACACACACAGACGTCACGCTAAAAATAGTTTTTTCGTATTCTAGAGGTCTCGAAACGTGTAGATCCGTCGAAAACTCGAGTTGCGATTTTCGACATGATTCCAATACTTTCCCTATACATTACCATGTATTGCAGGGAAAGTAAAAATCTGATGTGGGCAGCACATGACTTTTCCTGCAGACTTATATTAACGTTCTCTTTATTTAACTAAATTTATTTCACTTTTAATTCAATTTTCGTTCTCATGCAGTAACCGGGCTTATTTTCAAAGGTGGCGTAGGGAAAGTACGAAAACCTAAAATATCTCGAGAACGGCTAGTCTTAGTGTAATGGGGTTGGTCTTATTCTTTTCGTCGTTAAAAATTACGTATTAAATCAGCATTTAATGGATATATTTGAGTATACCCAGTGTTTTATTTTAGATTTTGGCAATTTTTGCGGGCCATTTTGCAAAAAAAGGCAGGTTATTTTTTTCTGAATCATACCAAAATCTAATCAGCACCAGGGTGACATATACGTGACTCATCTACCGAATTTTGTGAAATTCGGTCCATTAGTTTTTCAGCTACAGTGGATACAAGCTTTTGCGGGCCATTTCACATAAAAGGCGGGTTCTTTTATTCCGAATCGTACCCAAAACTAATCAGCACCAGCCCCGCCCACAAGTGACTTACCTACAAAATTTTGTGAAATTCGGTCCATTAGTTTTTTAGTTAGAGTGGATACAAAATCTGCACAGACAGACACACAGACACACACACAGACGTCACGCTAAAAATGGTTTTTTCGTATTCTAGATGTCTTTAAACGTGTAGATCCGTCGAAAACTGGAGTTGTGATTTTCGGCATGATTCCAATACTTTCCCTATACATTACCATGTATTGCAGGGAAAGTAAAAATAGGTTTTTCTTATAGTAGATACTTATATTCTTTCCAAGATATTGAATTTCCGACAATGAGTCGTCATTTTCATTGATTTAGCGTCATTTTTATCCATTTGGAGAGATTTTCGTTAATTTGGCAACATATCAAAAAGTTGCCAAGTTGGCGACATTCCGCCCAATTTGTTGCCATAATCTCGCAAAGCGTTATGGAGAAATAAGTTATTCTTATAGCAGATAAATGACTATTGGCGTTCAAATACAAAAGTATTACTCAAAGTATCTTTTCTCATAAATGGAACGAGCTAGATCCACGAGAATGATGTCACCCAATTTATCGCATGATATTATATATGAAAAGTGAACATGTTTTTCAACAGGTATAATTTTTTTTTTTAATTTATGGCATTTTTTGATAATTTTTTTTGAAAAATGTGCAATATCTCGAGAACGGTTCATGCTAGCGGTCTAAAGTTTAAGGCAATCGTTTTCTAACGAAAAATTACATAAGAAATGTCTATTTGCGTAACTTTATTAAAGGTTTTGATTTTTTCAAAATTTCACTCGAAAATTTAGAGGGGTTCTGAACATTCGATTACGTTTAAAAACAATAGGCTTCCTGTATTCACGGATTGTGATTTTTGTACCAAATTTCATTCGAATCGCTCTATTCGTTCTTGAGATATCGTCTCCACAGGCTCACTGACACACACACACACACATACTTTCACACACACACACATACTTTCACACACACACACACACACACACACACACACACAGACATCACCTCAAAAATGTTTGATTCGTGATCAGGGATGCTTGAAACGTGCTCTCCCGTCGAAAACTCAAATTCGAATTTTCGACCTGTTACAATACTTTCCTTATACATTATGTATATCAGGAAAGTGAAAATGCATGGCAATGTATAGTGGAAGCACTGGAATCATGCCGAATATCGCAATACGAGTTTTCGACGGTTCTACACGTTTTGGGACCTATTGGCACATTTTGGAAAAAATTGCATTCGGCAACCCTTATTGTAATTGTTTAAATTTACAGCTCTCTAATAATAGAGCTGCTTGCTGGAAGTATATCTTTAGAACATATATGCTCATTAATAAAGGAGCGGAATTAATTTTTTATATAGAATAAATTCATAAAATATTTTGGTAGATGTAAATATTTTTAATTTATAAAGAAATTACATTTCTTAAGCTTGCATGTATTTATTCACAACTGGAAATTTACCCTGACTCCAGCACCGCCGCTAGATCGCGCTGCCAGCGCCTTTTGGTGAAAATTCAAAACTGCGATGTAATTAATGACTTTGTACATTCTGCCTGTCCGTTTCGCAAGATAACTGCCGTAAAAATAAGTTTATCAAAACGAAATTTTAGTGTGGTGTCGAGACGGTCTGTGGGACATATGGGAATGTCAATGAATAATATCACCCAATTAGCTTTGGATTGATCCCTAGTTGAAAAAATGAAAGACATTGAACACTATGGGACCCCATTTTTCAAGCATTATATAAACCAAGTTAAAATTCGCTATTTGCTTCGAAAATTTTAGGAAATATTCAAATTATTTCATAATTTACAAAAAGAAAAAAATGAGCAAAATATGTTTAAAATAATTTTTTTTAAAATAAAAATTAAAATAATATAATGACACCCATATTATATGAAGAGATCACGTGACCCACTACAAAATAAAGTACAGCATCCATCTTCTTTTCCCCAGTGTAAAAATCGTGGCTTTTTAAAGCTCTTTTTAATTTATATTGAGTGTTGCATCCGCCCTAAAACCGCTTTATTTTTGCGTATTTCCTGTGCATCCATACTCTGCGCCAATGCAATGACACTATTTTTGAGATTAAATGATCATCAAGCTTTGATTATTTCTACAACAAAGTTTAATTTTAGTGGATCCAGAATGTAAACAAATCAAGCTGTAAGATGAGTTGTATAAGAATTGCTGATTCTTTTTCTCGCAAAATTACTTAGCTCTGGAGTCTGGAATAAAAGTGATATGAATGAAATAGTCATTGCTTTTATATAGAAATAGGCGATTTATATTTCGATGATATCATTTGAATAAAGTTCATTTTTTTTCATGAAGCTTTAAGTTTTCAAATATAATGAATTGCTGAATTACTGTGATAATTTAAAATATATTAGCACTTAATGTTACTCATTTTATATAAGTTTAAATAAAATTGCGTTGCAGTTGGAAAGTGTTTCATAATCAATGTTTTATGCATGATTGATATTTTTTTGTTATATATACTATAAAATGCAAATCATCATAAAATGCAAAATGTGGAACATTTAATTAATATATACGACTTAAAATGAAAGAAATTTCTTTCAGAAGTCCGCACTTGATGCCTTTTGGCCGACTTTTCCCCACTCCTGGGTTAGACAGACAGTTATATGAGAAATCTTCCAGAAATGTCTCGATATAATCATAAAATGGCTGAGTTAGCAACCCCGAGTTCACTCTTTTGCCTCGATCCTTAACGGAACAGAGAGTTTAATGCTACTTACCGTACCTCAGGTTTTCCGATTTAGTCATGACATTTAAGAGCATACTAGCTGAATACCCGTTGAAAATCAACGGGCCCACAATAATAACCCCTAAATAACGTAAAATGAATAGTTCGCGTTTCACATTTATTCGGAAAATCGAAAATTTTGGTATACGGAACGCCTTGAAGAAAAAAAATATTGGGAAACTAAAATTTGGCCATGACCTTTCTATCGAACTATCTACCCGTACACCAAATCTGAAGTCTATCAAAGCTCGAAGAATGGTTTTCTTTATTTTACCTTTCGAAAGTTTTTTTCTCTGGAGCATCCCTTTAAATAAATATTCTTGAAAAACTCTTTTGTCTTGGGTGTTTTCATTAATAATTAGCACATATACCAAATTTCAAGCCTCTATCAAATTTTAAAGCAGGCCTTTATCATTTGTTCGGCAAATCGAACATTTCGGTGCACTGCACCCCCTAGAGTAGCAAATATTGAAAATCTTTCGAATGGTTTACCCATACACTAACTTTGAAAGTTTATTATTTTCTGTTAATGTAAAACCAAATTCGCAAGTTCGCAATGCAGTAACAGTAGCAAGCCCCGCCCAATAACGTGTCTAGTTTATAAGGTCTGTGACCCGAGGAGTGGGAGGAATTTAAATTTGGACTGAAGTAGGATCTGCTCCGTGGTCAGTGCTCTTTGCCGTGGTTAGCTTTCTTAGTTACCAAAGGATGGGGATTAGGGGCTGATCATATTTATTGAAAAGCACTTCATTTCCCCCCGCCCTCGGGGAATCGAAAATTCGACCCAGTTTCTGTCCTGTTGTAAAATTTCAGTTTTCTAGGTCACCGGGGACTTCTGGAGGGTCTGGAAAGACAAAAACACGTTAGACATATTAGATAAGTATATATACTGATGATTAGAGATGCCAAAGTTTCAAAATTTGACTAAAGAGATAAACATTGCATCCCTAACTTATCTATGGAATTTATTCAATCAAGCAAATAGTATTTAAGTATATTCATTTCTCCCAATTCTTTCTTGGTTTTTAGAATAATTCTACAGGTTTCCCATAAACAATTTTTAGAAGATTGGAAGAGGCGTTCAATCTAAAAGAAAATGCGGAAACTAATGAGAGATGAGACATCTATGGCAGAGTTGAGAACGCGAACACCTTCGAGAGTTATCTCGTTAAATGTGAATTGTGTTTCCTGCAAACGTCCTTTTATGGGGTTACAAATGAATGCATCATAACGGATGCTGAACGATAAAAGTATAATGGGATATTTGAGGAATTATCAAAAGCATGGCCCTTATTTGCTAATAAGACATTCATTCAAAATATCTAAAGGAGTTCACCCATGAGAAATTCGGATATATTTCAATACACGGTTTTCACTAGAGGTTAATAAATTAGGATATTGTTACAAAACATTAACATAAATTGTAGATCGTGAAGCACTCGTTTGAAGGACGCCCGATTAGGGGCTCGGACAATAGAAAATCTGATGTGGGCAGCACATGACTTTCCCTGCAGACACAAATTCGTGTTCTCTTTATTTTAATACTTCATTAAATTGAATTTAATTGCATTAAATATAAGACGCATAGTTAATTGAAATTGCACTGAATTTACGCTTTTAATTCAGCTTTCGTTTCCATTTGGTAACTGGACTTATTCTCAAAACCGGCGTAGCAAAAATACGAAAAAACTAATATATCTCGAGAACGGCTGGTTCTAGAGTAATGGGGTTGGTCTAATTTACATATTAAGCAAGCATTTAATGGATGCATTTGAGCATACATAGTCTTTCATTTTAGATTTTGACAATTTTTGCTGGCCCTTTTGCAAAAAAAGTAGGTTCGTTTTTACGGATCGTACAAAAATCTAATCAGCACTAGGGTAACCCACAAGGGACTTACCTACCAAATTTTATGAAATTCGGTCCATTAATTTTTCAGTTAGAGTGGATACATACATTGCACATATAGACACATAAACAGACAGACACGCACGCAGACGTCACGCTAAAAATAGTTTTTTCGTATTTTAGAGGTTCTAAAACGTGTAGATTCCTCGAAAACTCGAGTTGTGATTTTCGGTATGATTCCAATACTTTCCCTATATATTACCATGTATTGCAGAGAAAGTAAAATGGTAAAGACAGCCAGCCTAACACAATATAAATACATAACACAATAGTAATGGTAATAAAACCACATGCAGGATATAGCTGCATTATTTAATTTCATTTCTATCATTTTTTTTGAAAAACTTGAATATTTCAACATTGAGAATGTAGTTATATTGAACATTTTTTGCCTGTTTGAGGTTTTTAATGAAATAATATGTAAACAGGTCTACTGCCAAAGTCCGTCCTGTTGAATATGAAATAATCATGGGCATGAACCATGAAGGTAGTTCTAGAATCATGTGGCAAAGTGGTTGTATTTGAGAGTTGTTGAAGCGCAGATGTTATTAGTTTACAAAGAGTGGAACACCAGACCAAACAACGCAATTCAGAGAAAGTAGTGTGGTTGTCGACGGCCGCTGGATGTTTTAATTGAGCTGAAAGTTGACACATTTGTTCAATCCAACACAGAAGGACAACTGTTCGTGTAATTATGGATAATACCTGGTGGTCAGAATTAAAACACCCCTACTCTGAGCTCTCTATAAATCGAACTACTCAGTGTAAAGGCTCCAAAATTGTTGAACATACTATTCAAGACATGGGGAAAGGGATTACGCGAAAAAAAATTAAATCCAGAAACACCGATAGGTGGCGTTGTAGAACAGAAAATATGCTGAAAAGACACAAAATACACATTTGTAACACATTTTATTCGAACGTACCAAACATTCATATCACAAGGACCTTATCGATGCAGGGAATGCTGCGCATAACGTTATCCATTGATTGTTCAACATTAGCGGTGGCAACATCGTCAACGACATCTGAACGAGTCGATTTGCGTCCTCGACCCGGCTGAACTCCAAGATGTCCAGTTTTCTCGAATCGAGCGATCATTCTCCTGAGAGCTTGTGGAAGTAATGGTCCTTTGCGCAAATTCTTAAGTCGACGAAACTCTCAAAGTGCAACTGCAGCATGTCCTTTGTTTTCATAAAACAGCTTCACAAGCAAAGCGCGTTCTGGCAGTGTGACAGCCATCGCTGATAAGAATGAAAATTTCCCAGTTTTATCCCCTTTTATGCCCAGAACATAGTAGCTGCAAACCAAGGGTTTATGCAAATTTTTGTGCTTACAGTGTGAAGTTGCAGTTACAATGACAGTTTAAGTTTCTTCACTTTTTTATCTTCTTCTTTTTCATATCAGCAAAATAAATTAAAAAGGAAAAATTCCATATCTCGTGTTTGTTTTTTGTGATTATTTTGTGTCTTTTCAGCATATTTTATTTTGTACAGCACCACCTATCGGTGTTTCTGGAACTAATTTTTTTTCGCGTAATCCCTTTCCCCATGTCTTGAATAGTAGGTTCAACAGTTTTGGAGCCTTTACACTGAGTAGTCCGATGTATAGAGAGCTCAGAGTAGGGGTGTTTTAATTCTGATCACCCGGTATAAAACGGAGTTAAGTCAAATAGCATCTCAACATGCAGTTCGCCTGCCATCGTGTAGGCTGCAGAAGCAGAAACTCCAATATTCTCCAGCCTCATTTTGTGCTAATCAAATTTTTGATGCTTTCGTGGGTGGGTAACACGTTATTTGGTTATATGTTGATTTATAATGAAGGTAACAGTTTTTGAAACAGTTCCAGAGAATAATGTGTTAACAAAACGACTTTTAATATTTATGTATGTGTTATGCTATGATAAACATTGGAAATGCTTTTAATTGGTTAATGATATTAAAGAATAATACAAATATCTATATTTTCCATATTTATGTTAGGAAAATTTTAGAAACGAACCGAGTAAGAGATGAAAACTTTTCGAAGTCTAGTTTCTTTGCCTGCGCCTATAAAGTCTCCCACAACGAACACATGCACATGGATATGAAAATGCATCACGGAAGTTTTTATGTCAGCCAGATGGAATGCTTGTTTTGTCCCGTACATATTCCAGATGTTTGTCCCTGATATCAGGTGACTCGTTATAGCCGTTATTTTGAAAATTCATATGTACTTTTCCCCCTCTTTCGTTGAAAGGTACAACGATATCAAAGAAAAATACATTACAAGATAAAACTTCGATAGTTAATAATGACTGAAACGATAAATCTATGCTCCTTTACATTTCGTTATTTTTATATTCTTTTACATTTCGTTATATTCTATGTTCGTTTACATTTCATTGTCTTGCATGTTCGTTTACATTTCGTTATCTTTTATGTTCGTTTATATTTCGCTATCATTTATGTTCGTTATAACTTCGAAACAGCCGCAATTTGCTTTTTACTTTCCCTAAATACATAATGTATAAGGAATGGTATATAATGTATAAGGAAAGTATTGTGATGGGGTCGAAAATTCGAATTGAAGTTTTCGACGGGAGAGCACGTTCCAAGCATCCCTAATCACGAATCAAACATTTTTGAAGTGATGTGTGTGTGTGTGTGTGAGTGAGTCTGTGGAGACGATATCTCACGAACGAATGGAGCGATTCGAATGAAATTTCATACAAAAATCAGAATCCGTGAACACTGGAAGCCTATTTTTTAAAACACAATCGAATGTTCAGAACTTCCCTAAATTTTCGAGTGACATATTGAAAAAATCACCAAAAAATCAAAATCTTTAATAAAGTTACGCATATAGACATGTCTTATGTCATTTTTCCTTAGAAAATGATTGACATAAACTTTAAAACGCTAGTATGAACCGTTCTCGAGATATTGCATATTTCTCAAATAAATTTATCAAAAAATCCCATAAATTAAAAAAAATATTAACTGCTAAGAAACATGTTCACATTTCATATGTAATATCATGCGATAAATTCGGTGACATCATTCTCGTGGATCTAACTCGTTCCATTCACGAGAAAAGATACTTTGAGTAATACTTTTGTATTTGAACGCCAATATTCATTTATCCGCTGTAAGAATAACTTATTTTTCCTTCCATAACGCTTGGCGAGATTTTGGCGAAGAATTTAGCGGAATGTCGCCAACTTGGCGACATTTTTAAATGTTGCCAAATTAACGAAAATCTCGCCAAATGGATAAAAATGACGCTAAATCAATGAAAATGACGACTCATTGAAGAAAACTCAATATTTTGGAAAGAATATAAGTATCTACTATAAGAATAACATTTTTTTAGCTGTAAAAGTAATTGTAAAAGTAGTAAATTCATTGCATTATATACGGAAAGTCATGTGCTGCCCACATCAGATTTTTAATTTAATATTTTAATGTTGTCTCTTTTTCTTAAGAAGTATGCCTTTATGAGAGGCACACCTTGTTATATGATCTTTAAAGGAATAGATTCAAAAACATGACGGAAATATTGTAAGAATACCCAATTTCTGCTCATTCTTTAAAATTTTAATATTAATTCCTTCAGTTTAACTTGAATAATATTCAATAGATCGAAACATATGCAATTTTAAGTGAAAAGAAGAAAAATAATGGGATATTTATAATCAGCAGCAGTATGCAGGCATCTTGGGAAGTCACTTACATATAAATGGGAAATATGTATTTGTAAAAGGGTTGTGATTTTATGCAAGACGTCGCAGAAGAGAACAATTTAGCGAAAATATTAGAAGGATGACAGGAAGTATGACTCTCATTTATTTGACGAGGTTTAATAGGAAAAAGTAACGACATAGTACGCATGTGACTCTCTATAATGATGTTACTTTTTTAGATGTCAAACTATGGTGTTCCAAATCAAATTTTTTCCTCAATAGCCGTAAGTTAAAATTTAACACTTTTCAGTGTAATACCCTGATAAATTATAATTTTTTTAGGTTAAAATGTACGTGCACATATAACCTATATAATAAATAAGAAATATCAATCATGCATAAAGCATTGATTATGAGACACTTTCCAACTGATACGCAATTTTATTTAAACATATCTATCATGAGATACATTCAGCGGTGATATATTTTAAATGATCACAGTACTACAATCATTTATTATATTTGAAAACTTAAAACTTTATAAAAAAATGAACTTTATGTAAATGACGTTATCGAAATATAGATCGTCTCGCTCTCTGTCTAAAAGCTATGGATATTTCATTCATATCACTTTTATTCCAGACTGCAGTGCTAAATAATTTTGCGTGAAAAATTCAGCCATTTTTATGCAACTCATCTTACAATCACTTGTTTACATTTTTCATCCACTAAAATGAGGCTTCATTGTAGAAATCATCAAAGTTTGATGTTCATTTAATCTCAAAAATAGTGTAATTGCGTCTTCGCAGAATATAGATGCACAGAAAATACGCAAAAATAAAATGAAGCGGTTTGAGGACGGATGTAACACTTCAATGTAAATTTCAAAGAACTTTAAAAATTACATTTTTGACACTAGGGGAAAAAGATGGCTTTTTTAAAATATTTTTCCTATTTTTTAATATTTTCCCTATTTTCCTTATTTTATTTTAAGGTGGCTCACGTGATCAATTCATATAGAATGGGTGTCATTACTATTTTAATTTTTATTTAAAAAACTACCGATTCTATTTTGCTGAAATTTTTTTATTATATTTTATGGGATCATTTGAATATTTACTAAAATTTTCGAAGCAATTTGTAAATGCTGACTTTGCTTAAAAAATGTTTGAAAAATGAGGTTCCATAGGGGTTCAATGTATTTCACTTTTTCAACCCGTGTTAAATCCAAATCTACTTGGGTGATATTGTTCATTTACATTCCCATATGTCCCACAGACCGTTTCAACAATATACTAAAATTTCATTTTCATCATTTTTATGGCAGTTATTGTGCGAACGGATAGACAGACAGAATGAACAAAGTTATAAACACTTTTCATCTATGTTGAAAAATGTTAACAAGATATGTTGCTAAAGCAACGGATTTAAATCCAATGAGTTTATACAACATATATTTATTTGAATATATATATATATATGTGTGTGTGTGTGAACTAAAACGAAACGAAAACGGAAAAATGTGTCGAAAAATATGTAACATAAAATTGAGCTCAATTTCTGATAAATGTAATTGTTTTTCAGGGTCATTTTCTCTAAACGGCCTTTTTCATCTTTCTTCTTACAATATCTATTTTATTCTTTTTTTAACCTGTTTTCCACATTATATTTTAACATGGGTAGTTTAAACAGAAAAAAAAAAGTAGCAGCGATCATTTTGGGAAAATTAAGTAGAAAATACAAAATTAAATCGAAAGTGCAATTTATTTTCAAGACAAATAAATGACAGCATAACAGGAGAATGACACTTAATATAGGCAACTGCTTTGCTAGTATAGATATATATACAGGGTGTTCCAAAAAGATTGAAATTCTTTACCTGTAGGAGATAAGTGGGCAAAGTAAATTGCAAAAATGTTGAAAGTAAGGTAGGAAATAAGGCTATGTTAATGAAATAGTCCTCCCATTTATTTTCAAAAAGTGACACTTTTTAAAATTTTATACGATTCCCTTAGACAAATCGGGTCAATCGAAAAATTTTTATTTCATCGTTAGAAATATAAAAAAAATTGTTTCGCTTTAATTGCAATCTTTAGAAATAACTTTAACAACATATGAGATCTAAGTGGCCATGCATATGTCGAGAATTGAACCAATTTTTTCTGCAAACCACAGCTCAATGGGAGTACTTTGTTTATTCAATAGATTTCCTTATAAACGCAAACAAGACCCGTTTCCTTACCGTTTATAACAACCATGCGTCGGGGGCGCGTACAGCTATTACCACGGTTGCAAGAAAATGACCATTTCAATGAACACACATCAGTCAAATGATTCCAATTCACTGGCGTGAGACACTTTTAGCTAACTTAAATAATTTTTTAAGTATTTTTTATAAACATTTTGAGCGAATGGTAAAAATATTCGGTTTTTTCCCTTTCTCTATACATGTTAATGTATAGGGAAAATATTGGAATCGTGTCGAAAATTGCAACTCGAGTTTTCAAAGGATCTACACATTTTGAACTTTCATCTGAACTTTCATCATTTAGTCGTCATTTTCATTGATTCAGTATCATTTTTATCAATTTGGCGACATTTTCGTTAATTTGGCAGTATTTAAAAATGTCGCCAAGTTGGCGAAATTTCGCCAAAATGTCGCCAAGAGTTATGGAAGGAGAAATAAGCTATTCTTATAGCAGATAAATGACTATCGGCGTCCAAATACAAAAGTACTACCTAAAGTAACTTTTCTTATGAATGGGACTAGCTAGATCCACGAGAATGATGTCACGTAATTTATCACATGCAATTACTTATGAAAAGTGAACATATTTGACAATAGGTAATATTTATTTTTATTTGATTTGAATTTTTGATAATTTTTTCTTAGACATGTGCAATATCTCGAGAACGGTTTATGCTTCGTTTTCTAATGAAAAATTACATAAGAAATGACTTTTTACGTAACTCTAATAAAGGTTTCAATTTTTTGATGATTTTTTCGAAATTTCACTTCAAAATTTAGGGTGGTTCTGAACATTCGATTGCGTATAAAAATAATAAGCTTCTAGTATTCATGGATTGTAATTTTTGTACTAAACTTTGTTCGATTCGCTCCATTCTTTCATACGTCAGTTATCGTCTCCACAGATTCACTGACACACACACTCACACACAGACATCTCATAAACGTTTGATTCGTGTGCTGCTTGAAACGTGCTCTCCCGTTGAAAACTCGAATTCGAATTTTAGACCCCGTAACAATATTTTCCTTATAAATTACATGTATATAATGAAAGTAATAATAAAACCAAAATAATTACTCTAGGAGGGACTAATCGATCTCGAGATGTTTTAGTTTTTTCGCGTTTTTGCTACGTCGCCTTTGAAAAAAATACGAACATTTAACCAATGAAAACGAAACTTGAATTAAAAGTGCAAATTCAGTGTCATTTCAAACAAGTATGCGTATTATTTTGCGCAATAAAACTTAATTTAACGAATTAAAGAAAGAGAAAATGAATGAGTTTGTAGTGAAAGTCATCGACTGGCCACGTCAGATTTTTTTCCTTATACATAATGTATAAGGAAGGTAGTGTAACGGGGTCTAAAAGTCAAATTCGAGTTTTCGATGGGAGAGCACGTTTCAAGCATCTCTGAATACGAATCAAACGTTTTTGAGGTGATGTCTGTGTGTGTGTATGTATGTGTGTGTGAATGAGGCTGTGGAGAAGACATTCTACGAACAAATGGAGCGATTCGAATGAAATTTGATACAAAAATTTCAATCAGGGAGTACTGGAAACCTATTGTTTTTAAATGCAATGGAAGGATCAGAACTCCCCTAAATTTTCGAGTGAAAGTTTGAAAAAATCATCAAAAAATCAAAACCTTTAATAAAGTTACGAAAATAGTCATTGCTTATGTAATTTTTCTTTAGAAAATAATTGACATAAACCTTAGAACGCTAGCATGAACCGTTCTTGCGATATTGCACATTTTTCAAATTAATTTATCAAAAATCTTATAAAATAAAAAAAGTTTATTAACTATTATGAAATATGTTCGCTTTTCATATGGAATATCATGCTATAAATTGGGTGACATCATTTTGGTGGATCTAGCTATTTCCAATCATGAGGGAAGTTACTTTAGCTAATACTTTTGTGTTTGGACGCCAATAGTCATTTATCTGCTATAAGAATAATTTATTTCTCCTTCCATAACACTTGGCGAGATTTTGACGGCGAATTTGGTGGAATGTTGCCAACTTGACAACTTTTTTAAATGTTGCCAAATTAACGAAAATGTCTCAATTGGTAAAAATGACGCTAAGTCAATGAAAATGACGACTCATTGACGAAAATTCAATATCTTGGAAATAATATAAGTATCTATTACAGTAAAGCCTGTAAAGTTGGACACCTCTATATGTTGGACACTTGTCTATCTTGGACACAATTCCCTGGAACGGAATGAATTCCTATGTTTTAACATGTATATAATACTGTCTAACTTGGACACCTGTCTATCTTGGAAGTTGGACACTCTTTACATTGCTAAGTTGGACAAGTTCCTTAAAATTGGCATTTGCATAAAGGAAGTAACCTACCACTTTTGACCTTCCTTATCTATCCCTAGGGATTATCTTTTGTTGTTGATCCCTAGAAGTATTCCTTTGTTGTTATCACTTTCAGGAAGCTCTTATCTGCTCACATTTCTTTCTTATTGTTGCTAAAGGGCTGTCCCTCCCCACCATTCCACAGCCCACAACCTTTTTGTTATCAGTTTGTTACACACACACAACAACACACTTGAAGAATGGACATCTGTAGCTTCCCTACCCCATCTTTGCTTTGTCCAATTAGATTTCTGCATCCTCTGAATAAAAAGGTTTCTCTACCCTCAAAATTCACATTTGTTTCTTAGTGCATTCTGGAAAGGTGACTGTGATTTTAGTGACGTGCACATTAGTTTTTAATAATGAGCAAACGTAAATTAGTTGAGCTAACAATTGAAAAGAAAAAAATAATTCTTGATCGCCTAGACAAAGGTGACAGCTGCAGAAAGTTGGCGGCAGAGGAGTTCGGCATATCAAAATCTACTGTTTCCAATATAAACAATAAGAGATCTGATATCATACATGCATAGGAACTGAACTGCTCTGGAACAAGAAAAAGAATCTGTAGAACCCCACATGATGACCTAAATGAAAAAGTGCGTCAATTTTTTCTATGTTGTCGTGGCAAGAACATCCCTATAAGTGGCCCACTTCTTCAGGAAAAGGCTAAAGAAATCGCTTCAGAGTTGAAAATGGAGTCATTTTTTGCAAGTAACGGATGGTTAGAGTCCTTTCGGAAACGAAACAATATCAGTTTTAAAGTTCTTTGCGGTGAATCAGCTGGTGCTAACATCCACGTTGCAGAAGACTGGAAAAGTAAACTTTCAAATCTAACATTGGAGTATGGCGACGAAAACATTTTTAATGCTGATGAAACTGGCCTTTTTTATCGGTTGTTGCCTACACGTTCATTGGTGAAAAAAGGTGAAACATGCAGAGGTGGGCAAAAGTCTAAAGAGACGATCACAGTCTTGTTGTGCTGCAGCGCTCGAGGAGAAAAGTTGAAGCCTTTGGTAATAGGAAAGGCAGCCTACCCTAGAGCATTTAAGAGCAGCAATGTGAAAATAAACAACCTTCCTGTAATATGGCAGTATAACAAGAAAGCCTGGATGACTACCGCAATATTTTCAGGTTGGTTGACTGAGATCAATAAAAAAATGAAGCATGCAAACAGAAAAATTTTGTTATTCATTGACAATGCAACATGTCATGTCGACTTGAAGTTGTCAAACATTACAATACAATTTTTGCCTCCTAATTTAACGAGTGAAGTGCAGCCATTAGACAAAGGGATTATTCAAGCAGTAAAGTTATTGTATAGGAAACAACTAATGCGGAAACTTATCCAGGCTGCAGAAAATTGTGAGAATGCGGCAAAATTTGTCAAACAGGTGACAGTCTTAGACGCAGTCCGACGGATTTATGAATCGTGGAAAAATGTATCAGAAAACACTATTGTTAAGTGTTTCAAGCATGCAGGATTTATATGTGATCTCAGCTCTTCCGAGGGTCAAGTGACAGACTGTTTCGAATTGGAGTCACTGGATGAAGAACTAAAGTGTCTTTCTGAAACGTCCAGAAAAGAGTTATCCGATGCTTGTCAAAATGTTGCATTTGATGACATTCTTGAAACCCATGATACTGAATCTCCATGTGTTGCTACATTGAGCAAGAATGATTACGACAGCTTTTCTTTGGAGGAAGAGGAAAAAACAGATGTAGAAGAACTTCCTACACACGAAAGTGCAATGCAGTGTGTCAAGAAATTAGAACTGTATGCTTTTATGCAAAATACGCCAGAACTCATTGAGGCCGTGTTTAATCTGCACAGTAAAATAGAAAGACAATGTGCATCTGGAATCAGAAAAAAACAAACTTTTCTGACAGAGTATTTTTCTGAACAATAGAAATGGATTACTGCATCAATCTGACAGTATGTGAGTAGCCGTTACATATTACGTATAAAATTATATGTATAAGATTTCTTGCTTCACATTTTAAGTATGTACGCACATACATGAGTATTTTGTAACAGTAATTACAATATTTAATTAAAACCATTGGCTTATTAGTATTTTCTACATGTTAAAAATGAAGTCTTTTGATGTGCTTTATTGAAGGGGAAAAATGAAATTTCATCATACTGTCTATGTTGGACACCTGTCTAAGTTGGACGCTTTTAGGGGGAACCGTGAGTGTCCAACTTAGACAGGTTTAACTGTATATGAACAATCCATTTTTCCGCCCGTAACGTTTGGGAAAATTTTGGTGACGAATTTGTCGGAATATCTCCAACTTGGTGACTTTTAAAATGTTGCTAAATTGATGAAAATGTCACTCCATTAATAATTCGCCAAATTGATGAAACTAATGCTAAATGAATGATATGACGTATAATTGATGGAAGTTCAATATCTTAGAAAGAACATAAGAATAGACTACAAAAACAACCCATTTCTACGTCCATCTGTCCATAACGCTTGGTGAGAAATTTTGCGGGACGTCGCGAACTTGGCGACATTTTAAAATGTTGCCAAAGTTGCAAAACTGTCGCCAAATGGGAAGTAATGCTTCGGAAATATTGATTTCCGTCAATATGACAGGCATATTTTCCAGTATATAAGAAATGTTGCTCTCTTTTTCTTTTGTCTGTAACACTTGGTGATGCATTTAGCGAACTTGGTGAATAATTAAGCGAAGTATTGCCATCTTGGATATTTTGTCCCAGTTGGGTGAAAATATCATCAAAATTGCAAAAACCACGCCAAATTCATGAAACTGACGCCTAATTAGTGAATTAATTATTAAAATATTTTGATATGGACTATATCGCTTATAGAGGATGCAATCAATATTGATAATTATTTATTTAGAGCTGCGCGAAACATGTTGTCATCAGCAAAATTGCAAAATGTGCAATTTAATGTTAAAAACTTTCCACAGTACTGTGGATCTTATACATTATCTTTTTACTGTAAAAGGAGTCAATTCATTGCATTATATAAGGAAAATCATGTGCTGAAAGTCATGTGATAAGGAAAGTCATGTCAGATCTTCTTTTTGGATTCTGACCCTGGTTATAATAGAAGTTAAAACTTAAATACGGAAAATGAATCATTTATTATTTAATAAGGAAAGTGTATGATTGAAGTCGTATGAAGAATTACATTCCAAATATTTTTCATTTGCAAAATATAATGACTTATGAAACTCAGTACCAATTTTTTAAATTTTTGTAATTTATAGAGTAATACATACTTAACTTTTAAAATTTACATTTGGAAATCACTCCTAATATTGGATCCAATATAGAAGCCCGTAAACGTTCAAAAATCGTAGCTATAGTCAGAGAAATAAACCATTGGTTCGTCATTATATTTGTAATGATGTGCAGTATCTCATACCCTATTGACGAAAGAATTTATAGACGCTGTTATACTACACACGTTTTTTTTAAAAAACTCCGTTTTATGAGTTTGAGAGACGTCCATAAAATCTAATTGAGACTTCGAAAGGCATGCTCTGTCGAGAAGAAAACACTTTTTTAGGTGGTATAAAATTTATGGTGTTAGGAAGAATTACATTCGCGTCTAGAAAGAAGCATTTCTGAATGCTTGAAACATAACATTTTTAATGATAATAAATAACAAAAGAGGAAAGAAAAGGATGTAGGCAGCACATGGCTACCTCTACAGAATACAATAGCCTGTACATAATACTTGCTTCACAGTGAAATAATTATAATATACATACAGCTGAGTGAGTAAAAGATTGACTAAGGGAGATTGCACTGTCCCGAACTACTGAAGGTAGAAACTTGAAATTTTGCACGCGTCTGGGACTTGACCCATAGGTAATAGAAAAAATTACAACGGATCTAGGAGACCCTGTTGAAGGATCCTAGCACTTGGCAGGGAGTTTTTTTTTTCTTACCGTAAAGTGGGGTTTAGTGCGATTCTAATACGTTTTATGGAAATGTTTAACATGATTATGCAACAACTAGAAGGTATGACCGTCATATGACGGAATTAAAATTTTACAAAGCATTGCCCCCCATTTAGCGTTATTTTTACCAATCTGGTGACATTTTTATCAATTTGACATTATTTAAAAAAGTCGCCAAGTTTGCGACATGCCGCCAGATTTTTTCGCCAAGCATTACAGACGGGCGGAGAAATAAGTTATTCATATAGTCGTTTGTTATATTCTTTCCAAGATATTGAATTTTCATCAATTCGTCGTTATTTTCATTGATTTAGCGTCAATTTTATCAATTCGGCGATATTTTCGTCAATTTAGCAGCATTTAAAAACACGCGGCAAGTTGGCGATATGCCGCCAGAATTCGCCAAGCGTTACAGACGGAGAAATAGGTTATTATTATAGTAGATTCTTAAAGTTTTTCCAAGATATTGAATTTTCATCCATTTGGCTATATTTTTATCAGTTTGGTGACATTTTCGTCAATTTGACAACATTTAAATATTCTCGCCAAGTTGGCGATATTCCGCCAATTTTGACTTCAAAATTTCGTCAATCGTTACCCAAATATAGTTAAATAAACAAACACATAAATAAAGGTGTTTATATAGAAGACATTGCAAATTCTGCTTTATAGCCGAGCACTACTTATTCATTACTTTTTTTTTCAATTTTTTAACTTTTAAATCAAATTTATCTTGAAGTTTTGAAAGGAAAGTATATACCCCTCTACCCAAAACATACAAAATGAGTCATGCTTGATTATATTCGATTCAGTAGTTTAGGCTGTAGGCCCATCACTGATAAAAAATCTGATGTGTGTAGCACATGACTTTCCTTACATAATGCTAGTACTTCTGTCAATGCGAAAAAAAAAATGGTCAAGATTCGCGGTACAATGTTGTAGACAATTCAAAGCGCTAATGGCGCCTAATGTCATTGGGCGCCTAATGTCTTTTGGGGATGATAACATGTCAAATTATTTTAAAGTACCCAATTCACTTATATTTCATGCATATCTAACTTAACAACTGGAAAAATGGCTAACGTCTGCTAAGCAATTTACTCTATTATATTAAAATAGGTTAATTATAATTTCACCAATTTAGCTTCATGTTAGCTAATTGGGCGACATTTTCGTCCATTTTGCTCCACATTAAAACGTTGTCAAGTGGGTGATAATTCGCCAAATTTTTGCTCATACTTGCTACTGTTCATTTGTATGACTTTTTAGATGTATTTATTTGGAAAACGTGCAATATCTCGAAAAGGGTTCAAACTAGCGTTCCAAAATTTGTGTCATTCGTTTTAGAATAAAAAAAAATACATATTTTTGTAACAATATTGAATGTCCTGATTCTCTAAAGATTTTTTTAAAAAGTCATTAAAAAATTTGGGGGAGACGGGGGGGGGGGGTCTTCTGAATGTTTGATGGCGATAGAATAAATTCCGGTATTCACGGATCGTACTAATCGTACCAATTTAGGTTCGAAATGCTCCATTCGTTTGTGACATATCGTATCGACACACACACACACACACACACACACATACACACACATCACTTCAAAACCGTACCGTTCAAATCAAGTTGAGGTATGCTTGAAACGTGCTCTTCAGTCGAAAACCGAATTCGAATTTTTGACCCCGTTACAATTTTTTTCCTATACATTATACTATATATGTAGGGAAGGTAAAAGGGCCGAGGGTTCTACCGTACCAGTTGCAATTGTTTTCTTAGCTTTGTTCATGTATTGCAGAGAAAAATCAAACAGGTCTATAACTATCTTGGAGTCTGAGCTACAAACTCTTGGAAATTTGGTTTTTCACGTCAAGTACAATACTATACACTTGTCAGCTTCGGACATGCCGACTTAACTATGCGAAATGCTATGTCGTTCTTAAAATGTGTGCCGAATTTGGAATCAATCTGGATTCAGAAATACGTCGATTTTGTATAGATCGGTAGATACACGAAATGCAAAAAAAGGAGATTTTCTGAATAAGAAACCTTAAAAACATTAGATGTTCAATTGGGTGGAAATGCGTTTTCGACATGATTTACTTCAATAAATTATTTACCTATTATGTAAAAACTATAATCTTTCTTTAACGATAAAAATATTATTACTTAAATGCTTTTTTATACCACACTTAAACGACACATAACGAGGCATTTATATCGTCACGATTATCATTCCCGCATAATAAACATTATTTTTTGGCGGTTAAATTTATGGATTAAAGTTTCAGCATACAAATTAGGCAGACAGCTGCTAAGCGACAAGATAAAAAAAAAATCCTTTATCAAGCATCGAGGACGTAATCAAGAATGAGTGTTGCATGAAAATGTAACTTAATATATGAGTCCTACAGACAAGACAAGTACAACAAAAACAAGATTAGATTATCAAAAATAATTTTAAAAAATTTATTTGCTTTGTTCGCATATTAACAGCAGCAAAAATTTCTTTTTTATTTTATATGGGTACTTAACTATTTAGTGTTTCGCCATTTTTAATATTCATAATAATATATCAATATATCAATAGTGCAATATATCAATATATCAATATATCAATAGTGCTCAAAATATCGATATTAAAAAAAAGTAGCTGTCACCGCCGTTGTTTGACACATTTCTCGTTTCTCAAGACTCTTTGCTTCGTACCGCAAAATCTACCGCATATAAAAATATGAAATTGGGTACACTTGTAGAAAAAGCTGTGGGGAATACGCTGAAATAAATATATAACTATATACAGGTATTATATTGCAGTTTAGGAAATATTTAATATCAAAGTAAAAGACAAAATATTTGAACTGCGAGTTCGTGTCCTGGATAGACTAACAAGAGCAAGAACAAGAATTTTTGCAGGCAGGTACCTACATGGATGAATTTTTGCAGGACGGAGCCCCCCTTTTTTTAATTTCGATGTAGTTCTTTAAATTAAAACAAAATGAAAACTAAACATTAATTCCAAGGTTATATGTGATTACAGACGATTTTTATATACTTAAATGAAATTACATATGTACTTCATACAATATCCTACAATGTGTTTAAATATAAGTTCAAAATTTCATTATATATATATATATATATATATATAAAATACGTAGTATATATAAAATACGTATATATATATAAAATACGTATATATACAATAACTCTATATCAACTGTCTTATCTCCTTATTTATTCTTCATTTGTTCTTTCACAACTCATATTTATTTTCCTTAAATTATTTCCTATCCAAGTTTATATTCTTACATTGATCTAATAACACTGTCAGTCAGAAAGGGCTTATCCTCACTTGTGATTGGTATATCCTGATCCCAGTACCAATGACAAGGGGTAAATAAAAATACTTACAAAAGAAAAAGTTTACTTTCAACACAGAATCAGTTACTTTTGTTTATGTTAATATATCTCTGCCAGAGTCATTGATCCCCTTATATGTGTTTTCATCATTTCTCATACTTTAATTTATACAACATAATATTTATTTCATACTACATAATATTTATTTCATACTACATAATATTCTTCTTTAAAATTTATAAAATCAAAATCATTATCATAATATACGTCTTATTTATGTACAATAATCAACTTCATGTGATTTTCACTGGTTATCTTCAAACTTTATTTATATTGTATAAAGTGGAAGAGGCAAAATTAAAAACTGAGAAAATATTATGATAAGAACCAAAAAGTTTGGGTTGCCTTAGATCCATCATCAAAAATTATTTATACAGTAAAGGTGATTTAGTTGGTTTAAAAGTCCTTAGTTTTATAATAGATAATGTAATATAAAAGAAAGTTAGTTAAATTTCAAAATATTCTTAATTTAGTTAAATTATTAAAGGCATTAGAGTTGTTCTAAAGTGATAAAACATTATTATAGAATTTTGAACATTATAAACGATCAAGTTAAACATGTGGGTCCGTAAGTCCTTCCGAGAGGTTGGTAGTAGGGAAGGAGGGTACGGTCCCTGTGGATGCCTCCCCCACTGGGTTCCGGTCTAAATTGGATAGCACTTCCCGGCCGTCCAAATGGTTACCTTACACCTTTCTGGTAGGTCGGACGGTCTGGGTCTCAACAACAACTTGCAGTTATAGAAATGTCAATTCCTATTAAAATATGTCGTTTTCCTTGTAACATCTATTTATTTGGATCGGCTATGAATAGAGCTTAGATGATGACTGATATGAAAGGAATTAGGGCTACACTAAGGACCTACACTTCTGAATTTGGAGATATTACTCCTGATTTTTCCGAAAATTCGCATAAATATACAAATTAAGTGTGCAAAAAAGAATTAAAAATTCTTAATTGTTCCTTCGAAAGTGAAGCGTAGACTTATATGAAAGCTTCTTCAATATTTTCTTGTTAAATATATTTTTTATCTCCCCATCTATAAATACAAGCAATTATTCATTGCCTCTAAAGTCGTTATCATGAACTTTGAAATTCTACTCTTTAAATTTGTTGTAAGAATATACTGAATATAAGAAAACACACTATACAATAGAATACGGAAGAAAAAATGCACCGAAAAAATATTATTCTCAAAGAAATTCTGACACATTTTTTTTATTAAGAACTTTTTTCTGCATATTTTTGGATGTTTATGGGACAAAAAAGAAACCATGACTGCACTGATTTAGCTTACTGATATATTTGCAACGAAAAACAATTTTCATTATATGCAAAGAAAATAACACACAATTTCATAAGCCAAAAAGGTCTTTGCATAATAAACATCTTATATGACGCCATTATTATCCCAATTTTAGTTGGAAGTTTCTAAAAAAGCTTATTTTGCAAGTTCGATTATAGGAAAAGATCTCTTAGATCAAATTTATATTGGTTCTGCATTTATTATCTCTTAAAAAATGATGAGCGGTAGAGGATACAATTCACTTTTCGAACATCAAATTTGAGATGTAAATTTAAAGGTAGCTGGAAAATTTCGCCTAAAAATATAATATACTCTTTTTGAATTTTTTTTTGGAATGTTGATTTAATACCAACATATTGCTGTCATAACTAATATGTCTTTACCCCTATTTTCGGAAGCAAAATATAGTTAAACTAATGTTTTAAACTAATTGCTATTACGGTAAATGCGAATCAAACGATTTGGGGGGTTGAATGTGTGAATTTCGTACTTATGGAAAAGTTAGAGAATTGAAGTAGGAAGCGACGTCTTTGTGAGTGTTCTGGACGTTTTCGTGGGAACTAAGAACTTCAGTTAAAGGAGGATTTAGTGATTTTAAATGCGAGTGATTTCAGTGTATTAACTACGTTACTTGCAGCTGAAGGTCAAGTTTCAGTGATTTTTTTACACCCAATGGCAGATACACCAGTTGCGCGGGTCTCATTTTCTCCAATAATTTTGCACCGCAGTTCGCGTAGGATACAAGCAATAATGGTTTGAAACATGCTAAGCGGATTGCATACGATAATGCAATCGTATGCAATCCGCTTAGCATGTTTCAAAAATAAATTACCTTTTATTTAAAATAAAATATAAAATCATAATAAATGATGCTTAATTCTCGTCCGATTTATACGACTTTTTAACAGAGTATACTTGTTTATGTATTCAATGGCTGCATATCCAATTTGAAGTAATTTGCTATAAAATTCATGACATCAGAACTTTGCATTTTTATTCCCCACACTGTAAATACAAGTGTTAGAAATTCACCTGACCTAAATGAAACTTTAATTGGAATGAGAATATCATGTGAAATATGTTTTTCAGTGTGTATTTGTGAATGAAAAGATTTCATATATCAGTCGGCAAATGAAAGATACGTGTAACGTACAGAATTTCACTAAAATACAAACACTCAAGTTACGTAAATAATTCAGTCACGTGAAACCACTAATATCATTCAAAATGGCGAAGTACGGGAGATCAAACGTTATTACTTTAGAAATATATGGAAAATTGGAGTATATAACCAGGTATTTTGCATTAGATGTAGATTTGAATGCGAGGACGTGTCTAGTTTTCACTGTACTTTGTCTATCTACCAGGTAAAACAACATTTACAGGCAACCATCCCTATTACGTGAAGGTAGGGTTGCCTCAACTTTTCGAGGCATGAGTGCCAGATTGGACGAAATATCGTCAACTTACCGACTTTTGCTAGTTTTTGAATCCACTAGAACTTTTGAGAAATACCGACTTATTTTAATGAAACCGAGCACTTTTAAAAAGTTTAGAGTTGGAGAGTATATAAGGGAGTCATCGCTCAGTTAGATATAGTTGACATGATACGAGCCCATTGAATGTGAGATATGTCAGTGTTTCGAGAATAGTATCTGCTGTTTTGTGAATTGGCTGAGTTTTGAGAATTAGTTGAATTTAATAGTGGTTTTATTGCATAGGACAGTTGTTTAGTGTCGTATCGACTTTCGAACCCCTTCTCAATTTCTTGCATTTCTGATCCATTTTGCTGAAATATTTCCTGTTTCCATAGGCTAACATGGGAAAGCGAGAGTTTGTCTGGATATATGTTTATGCCGCTGTTTTGTCTAGCGCCGGCATTCGTCTAGAAGTGACGTGTACTGCAGTTTTAATTACGATACGTCACGGATGCAGGTGTTGGTTAGCCAATGAGGGCTTGCGTGATGAGTGACGTCGGAGCTGTTCAAAGGACGCTGGACCCTAAACTTTGGCGGAGTGCGGACGTCCGGAGGAGAGCAAAATAATTGAAATAATTTGGAAATGAAATAATTTCAGTTCGAATGATTAATATTTAAAATGTTTGAATAAAATCCTCGGAATGGAGAAAAGTGGGTTATTACGAAAGTGCTTACCAATCCAATTTTATTGCCAACGAGTTTCGGATTCGCCGTGTTATGATTTCGCCGTTCGAGTATTTATCTGTTCAGCGTGCAGAATGCGAAAAATGGAGTTTTGCACTACTTCACGTATTGGTTGCCATGTGGACTCATTTCATCTCCAAGAATTATAGTGCCGGAAATTTGAAATGCCATCTTTGGCCATCCAGGACCCATCCGATGTTCGAGAATGTTTAGAATGTGTTGACCCGATCTCCCCTCGTCTCAGATTAGTATAAGAATTATTTGATGTATTCTTTGATAAACTATAAGTACATTTTATTAATACTGAAATGAGATGCTTTAATATTACTTAATTTCGGATGTGTCGTCATATATGGACATACAATGTTTTGTATTTGCTAAAAGATCATTATTTTCGATTTTGAAATAAGTATATTTACATTTAATTACCTTGTCATGCTTTCCACTATTTATAGTGTTATGTGCGCTCTTTTCATGAGCTTCGAGTTAAGGCTGATCAACCGATTCCTAGAATCAGTCGGGGGAAAAAGAACCTGGGCAAACACAACGCAATAAGGTTAAATAAGGTTACAAGTTTGCTAATATCAAAACCTTTACCACATTAATGATCATGTTAGGTAGCTAGCAGGCTATTGGTTGTTCCTATGTGTTGTTCCTATTTACGCTTATTTGTACTTTTAAATAAAAGCGTTAATTATCCAGAAATTTTGTTTCGCATTTGTATGCCGAGAGTACACACATGATTTTACAGGATACGTCTTAACATAATGAATGGATGAAGGAAAAACAAGAAAGATCAACTATGCATAAAGCATTGATTATGAAACACTTTCAAACTGCCATACAATTTTATTTAAACATCTCTAATGTGCGATACATTCAGCGGTAATATTTTTAAAATGATCACATAGGGTTCAATGCATTTCAACTTTTCAACCCGGGTTTAATCCAAAATTAATCGAGTGATATTATTCATTTACATTCCCATATGTCCCACACACCGTCTCAACAACATACTAAACTTTCCTTTTGATATAGTCATTTTTACGGCAGTTATCATGCGAACGGGCAGACAGACAGACTAAAGTCATAAACACTTTTCATCTATACTGGAAAGTGTTAAAAACATATAACAGAAACATTTGGGTCAGTTAAATCTGTTTGGGAAAAACAGTACCTTTTCTATACAGCAATATGGGAAAACAAATGTACCTTTACAAGTATATATTGTAAAAAATCTCTAAAAATTTACGAAACGAAAATATTACTATATGCGAATTTTACGCAACTTTTTCATGGATAAGTCTTTCAAGCTTCTAATATGTTTAGACGTTTATGGGCCAGAAAAATCTTGAATATACGGCTTTGTGACATCTATATATAAATTTATCATCAGACCATTTCATTACTTTGGTGATGAGAATACAAAAGGATTTCATAAATCAATAAATTCTTACATAATAACATTTTTATACCAAGCCATTTTTTATTCCAGTTTCGATTTAAGTCTCTTCAAAAAGCTCATTATGGGCTGTCGATTTATAGGAAAAGTTTTCCTTCTCTATGTGGGATCAAATTTATATCAGTTCCATATTTATTCTCTCTTAAAATCGTGATGAAAATAATCATGGTAAGAAGATTTTCTCTTAAACTCGTGATAAGAAGATTTCAATGGTATCTTTCGCATTGCATGTCAAAGGCTGTTTGAAGTTTTTTTAAATACTGCTATTCAGGATATTATTTTGATTGTAAATATTTTAAAATTAGATTTTTTACTGACCAACTCAATGGGGTGATAGAAATGAAAGGGAGTAAAGTGATAATTAACATTTGAAATTGGTAATTTGAGAATTAAATTTATCAAATAAAGGTACTGGTAAAATATATTCGTGTTTTTTTGAAAAATACATATACATTTCTTGCTGCTATTTCTGCACTTGAAAACAGTATTTCTTTCAGGCATACGTCCGGAAGGGGGGGAGGGAAGCTCCCCGGAGACGATTCGCCCCTCCGGAGACATTTTATATTAACTTAGTTTATATTCATGTGACAGCATTTAGATATATTTATATAGGTCAAATAGAAAACTCCCCACCCTCCTAATGTTTAAATCTCCCCTGGCCAAAAAGTCCTTAAAGACTGCCTGAACTAGCTACAAGTTAAATATTTGAGTTTAAATAAGCAAGCATCAGTAATATTTAAAAAATATATTTTTTTAAAAGCTAATTTCGAATCAAATGCATTCTCTTAAAGTTGGCTTCTAAATAAAAATGAAGATTATATGCATATATAAAATTAACTTTACAACAGAATGTAGTAAATCTTATGTATACCTTTAACTTGAAGTATTCTAAAGTTTCAAAAACATGGTTTACTAAAAGGAAAGCGATTATGAGCTGGCTGTCGATTGAAAAAGTCCTCTAGGGGCAAGTTGAAGACGTTGGAATTCCTATCTTGAAAACGAACAGGTTAAACAACATAGTTAATAACACAGCTGTAGAGCGTTCTCCATTTAGTATGGAAAGGTGTGTCGTTTGCCCTTAAACATGTATAAAGAGCCTTGCTGCCCCAACTCGGAATCGAACCCTGGATCTCCAAACTGGCCAGTCGAAACTCTACCGTTGAGCTACTGGAATGAAATGGTAAGATCTTATCTTCGAATCTGCATTTTCCACCTTCTAATGTCAGATTGGCGAGCAACTGACCACCTCCCGCTATTTTCCCCTCAGGTTAACTTTCTGCTACTACTATTTTTACCCAGGTTAGTATCGTGCGTGGTCGTTATTCTCACAATTTGAAATCGATGCTCAATCTTCCAGAATCCACTCAATCCGTACTGGGGTCACATTGTTGTTACTAATCCCCCGCGGTGAAGGAGCGCCTATGCATCACGTCCACTAGACCCCTGGTCCCATGGCGAAGGGCTCGACTTGCAGTTTCACTTTTATTGAGGCTCCTCAAGGGCGGAAGTTTGACTTTGCCTCGACAACACAATATCCATGCTCGCTGGCGGGATTCGAACCCACAACTCGGCAATCCAGCGATCAGACGGAAACGCCTGCCCCTGACCGCTCGACCGCTCGACCACCAATTTTTCAAACATTTTTTAAGCGAAGTTAAAATTCGCAAATTACTTCGAAAGTTTTAGGAAATATTCAAATTATCTCATAGAATATATAAAAAAATATTCAGCAAAATAGGTTCGGTAGTTTTTAAAATAAAATTTTAAATAATAACTACACCAATAGAATATGAAGAGATCAAGTGATCCACTTCAAATTAAAAAAATCTGATGTCGGCAGCACATGACTTTCCCTGCAGACTTATATCCACGTTCTCTTTATTTCAATTAAATTAATTCATTTTCTTCGTTAAAAATTACGTATTAAACAAGCATTTAAAGGATATATTTGAGCATACGTAGCTTTTTAATTTAGATTTTCACAATTTTTGCGGGCCATTCTGCAAAACAGGGCAGGTTATTTTTTTTTAATCGTACCAAAATCTAATCAGCACCAGGGTGACCTATACGTGACTCATCTACCGAATTTTGTGAAATTCGGTCCATTAGTTTTTCAGCTAGAGTGGATACAAGCTTTTGCGGGCCATTTCGCAAAAAAAAGGCGGGTTCTTTTATTCCGAATCGTACCCAAAACTAATCAGCACCAGCCCCGCCCACAAGTGACTTACCTACAAAATTTTGTGAAATTCGGTGTATTAGTTTTTTATTTAGAGTGGATACAAAATCTGCACAGACAGACAGACAGACACACAGACAGACACACAGACAGATACACAGACAGACAGACACACAGACACACAGACGTCACGCTAAAAATGGTTTTTGCGTATTCTAGAGGTCTCGAAACGTGTAGATCCGTCGAAAACTCGAGTTGTGATTTTCGGCATGATTCCAATACTTTCCCTATACATTACCATGTATTGCAGGGAAAGTAAAAATCTGATGTGAGCAGCACATGACTTTCCCTGCAGACTTATATTAACGTTCTCTTTATTTTAACTAAATTTATTTCACTTTAAATTCAATTTTCGTTCTCATGCGGTAACCGGGCTTATTTTCAAAGGTGGCGTAGGGAAAGTACGAAAAACTAAAATATCTCGAGAACGGCTAGACCTAGTGTAATGGGGTTGGTCTTATTCTTTTCGTCGTTAAAAATTACGTATTAAATCAGCATTTAATGTTTATATTTGAGTATAACTAGTTCTTTAGTTTAGATTTGGACGATTTTTGCGGGCCATTTTGCAAAAAAAGGCAGGTCATTTTATTCCGAATCGTACCAAAATCTAATCAGCACCAGGTTAGCCTACAAGCGACTTATCCACCAAATTTTGTGAAATTCGGTCCATTAGTTTTTCAGTTAGAGTGGATACAAGCTTTTGCGGGCCATTTCGCAAAAAAGGCGGGTTCTTTTATTCCGAATCGTACCCAAAACTAATCAGCATTAGCCCCGCCCACAAGTGACTTACCTACAAAATTTTGTGAAATTCGGACCATTAGTTTTTTAATTAGAGTGGATACAAAATCTGCACAGACAGACACACAGACAGACAGACAGACACACAGACAGACAGACACACAGACAGACAGACAGACACACACACAGACGTCACGCTAAAAATGGTTTTTTCGTATTCTAGAGGTCTCGAAACGTGTAGATCCGTCGAAAACTCCAGTTGTGATTTTCGGTATGATTCCAATACTTTCCCTATACATTACCATGTATTGCAGGGAAAGTAATAAGGCATTCCTCTTTTTTTCCCAGTTAAAGTCGCGGTTTTTTTTACTTTCCCTGCAATACATGGTAATGTATAGGGAAAGTATTGGAATCATACCGAAAATCACAACTCGAGTTTTCGACGGATCTACACATTTCGAGACCTCTAGAATGCGAAGCAACCATTTTTAGCGTGACGTCTGTGTGTGTGTCTGTGTGTCTGTCTGTGCAGATTTTGTATCCATTCTGACTAAAGAAAGTAATTGACCGAATTTCATAAAATTTGGTAGGTAAGTCATTTGTGGGCGACTCTGGTGCTGATTAATTTTGGGTAGGATTCGGAATAAAAGAATCCGCCTTTTTTTGCGAAATGGCCCGCAAAAGCTTGTATCCACTCTAACTGAAAAACTAATGGACCGAATTTAACAAAATTCGGTAGATAAGTCACTTGTGGATTACCCTGGTGCTGATTAGATTTTGGTACGATTCGGAAAAAATAACCTGCCGTTTTTTGCAAAATGGCCCGCAAAAATCATCAAAATCTGAACTAAAGAACTAGGTATACTCAAATATATCCATTAAATGCTCGTTTAATACGTAATTTTTAACGACGAAAAGAATAAGACCAACCCCATTGCACTAGGGCTAGCCGTTCTCGAGATATATTAGTTTTTTTCGTATTTTCTCCACGCCACCTTTGAAAATAAGTCCAGTTATCAAATAAGAACGAAAATTGAATTAAAAGTGAATTAAATTTAATTGAAATAAAGAGAACGTGGATATAAGTCTGCAGGGAAAGTCATGTGCTGCCCACATCAGATTTTTACTTTCCTTATATACATAATGTATAAGGAAAGTATTGTGACGGGGTCGAAAATTCGAATTCGAGTTTTCGACGGGAGAGCACGCTTCAAGCATCCCTGATCACGAATCAAACATTTTTGGAGTGATGTCTGTGTGTGTGTGTGTGTGTGTGTGTGTGTGTGTGAAAGTATGTGTGTATGTGTGTGTGTCAGTGAGTCTGTGGAGACGATAACTGACGAACGAATGGACCGATTCGAACCAAATTTGGTACAAAAATCACAATCCATAAACACTGGAAGCCTATTGTTTTTATACGTAATCGAATGTTCAGAACCTCCCTAAATTTTCGAATGAAATTTTGAAAAAATCGTCAAAAAATCAAAACCGCTAATAAAGTTACGCAAATAGACATTTCTTATGTAATTTTTCATTAGAAAACGATTGGCATAAATTTTAGAAGGCTAACATGAACCGTTCTCGAGATATTGTACATTTTTCAAAAAAATTATGAAAAAGTCACATAAAAAAAAATTCCTATTGAGAAACATGTTCACTTTTCATATGTAATACCATGCGATAAATTGAGTGACATCATTCTCGTGGATCTAGCTCGTTCCATTCATGAAAAAATATACTTTGAATAATACTTTTGTATTTGAACGCAAATAGTCATTTATCTGCTGTAAGAATAACTTTTTTCTTAGTGCATAACTCTTGGCGAGATTTTGGCGACGAATTTGGCGAAATGTCGCCAACTTGGCGACTTTTTGAAATGTTGCCAAATTAACGTAAATCTCGTCAAATGGATAAAAATGACGCTAAATCAATGAAAATGACAACTAATTGTCGAAAATTCAATATCATGGAAAGAATATTAGTATCTACTATAAGAAAAACCTATTTTTTTACTGTAAAAGTAGTAAATTCATTACATTATATAAGGAAAGTCATGTGTTGCCCACATCAGATTTTTAAATTTATATTGAGTATTGCATTCGTCCTAAAACGCTTTCTTTTTGCGTATATTCTGCTTCAACGCAATTACAATGTTTTTGAGTTTAAAAGATCATTAAACTTTGATTATTTCTGCAACGAAGCCTCATTTTAACGTATGAAGAAATGCAGAGTGTAAAAAAAGCTGTAAGATGCTCTAACAAAAGCTGTAGGAGAGTTGTTTAATAATTGCTGAATTTTTTTAACGCAACATTATTTAGCTCTGGAGTCTGGAATATAGGTGATATAAATGAAATATTCATTGATTTTACATAGAGAAGCAAACGATTTTACAGCATTTGCTGTTTCTATGAAATTTTGAGCATGGAATTAGAAAGTACTTTTGCCTCCATGGTTTTAAGTTTCCAAGTAAAATAAATTATTGTAGTATTGTGATAATTAAAAAAATATCAGCGCTGAATGTATCACAATTTAGGTATGTTTAAATAAAATTACATTTCAGTTGGAAAGTGTTTCATAATCAATGCTTTATGCATGATTGATCTTTCTTGTCTTATTTTTTGTCGTCTGTGTGCATGTTATGTATAAACCCCACGTCTTTTCATACTAAATAGAGAATTTTTAAATTGGAAAATTTCACCCATCTTGCTTCGTTTTCGAGATAGGATTTTTTTCAATTCACCGGTAGAGGCACTGCATGCTTTCTCAATAGGTGGCCCATAATCGTTTTCCGTTAGTAGACCCTGTTTCCTTAGCTCTAGAACACTTCTATCGAAAGTTAAAGGGATGCATAGGGACTTAAGAGGGAACCTTATACATTCATTATAACAAAATTATTTTACAAAGTTACTAATATTTTTCACCCATTAACCTTATGACTAAATTTCGGGATAGGCATTTGGAATTTAATGACACACATGCTCGAAAACACTGATCTTAGAAAATTATATTTTCAACAAAATATTCTGCCATAACGATTTCCACTAAAGTCAATATTTAATTTTCACAGATATCTAAGAGTGGAATGCTTAGTGTAGAAGCATGTGCTTTGTTTGACATGTTTGCTTGAAACACGCTGCTGTTCATTTACAAGACTTGCTGCTGCTACTTCACACTTTAAATAAAAATAACTGACCATGTTAGAAATATTTTTTACGAAACACTTTGATTGCACATATCAAGACTTAATATAACGTTACTGTTATCTATTAACAACAGAGGTCTCATGTTTAAATATCTGAACAAGCTAATACATAGCTGCCAAAAATTATAATTATGTGTGTGTCGGAGAAAAATCTTCTATTGGTAGCAGTGGCATTTGAATGTTCCATTCTCCTCTCTCGCCCGAAGGCAAACTTGTCATCTTACTAACTTCCTACCTGATACGTGATTGGTTTAGGACATTGCGGACCAGACACGAGTAGTTTTTTCAAAATGGAGCTTTCCAGCGTGACGTCATACGTCCTTTATCGTCTGCTGCTAAAGCGTTTGTAAGACACCACCTCATCTTTCTTTGATTTGAACCATTTGGTTTTGTAAGAAAAGCGTGAGATTTGAAGGAAAAGTTTATAAATATTCCGAACTTTTGTGCTGAAACTTTTGTTCGGGACTTCTAGAACACGAAAACACTATTTTTAGCGTGACGTCTGTGTGTGTGTGTGTCTGTCTGTCTGTGGGTCTGTATGTGCGTTTGTCTGTTTGTGTGTCCGTCTCTGCAATGTGTGTATCCACTCTAACTAAAAAACGAATGGACCGAATTTCATATAATTGGGTAGGTAAGTCTCTTGTATGTGATCCGTGGTGCTGATTAGTTTTCGGTACGATTCGGAAAAAATAATCTGTCTTTTTTGAGAAATGGCCCGCAAAAATCGTCAACAACTAAAATAAAAAACTACGTATGCTCAAATATATCCATTAAATGCTTCTCTTATACATGATTTTTAACAATGGAAAGAATGAGACCAACCCCATTGCACTAGGGCTAGCCGTTCTCGAGATAGTTTAGTTTTTTTCGCATTTACACTGAGCCACCGTTGAAAAATATACACTCACCAACTAAGAACGAAAATTGATTTAAAAGTGCTCATTTAGTGTCATTTTAAAGAATTGTGGGCGTTATTTTGTGCAATTACTCTAAATATATCTAATGAATTAATTATTGAAGAAATAGAAAACGTGAATATGAGTCTGCAAGGAAGGCCATGTGCTGCCCACGTCTTTAAAACTAATTTATAACATTATTTGACAGCACAAAATTGCTACTACAACTCTAGAGAAAATTATAAACACTACGTACGTACAGGTGAGGCACTCGGGCTCCTTAGGTCTCCATCGTCCCTTCACGCACTTGACCGTGCTGCTGCCTATGTTGAGCCGGTGGCCCTCGGGACAGGTGACGTTGATGATGGTGCCATGGGGGAGGGATTCGTTTCCACGACCCATCCTCACAATCTCCACGTCCATCTCGACGTCTGTCTGCTGCAGAGAGCATGAAGCTGAAAGAAATAGAATTTTATGAGACTCCTGCTTCAAATAGACCCAAAAGCATAGACTACTGCGATAGAGAAATGACCGTAATCTAAATGAACGCAAACTTTAAGATTCCACTTATCGTTCTAATATCATTGCAAAAATGGCAAATGAACTTATGGAGACGCACTAAATCGAGTTCTTCAAGATATTTTCGGTAAGCCGGATATAAAATTTCGTAAGAATCCATTAACATTTGTGTTGCATCTATCATGTGCACAAGAAATATTTGTAGTGCATCTATCATGTGCACACCCAGGCAGACCGACAAACAGACGGACATCAATCTAAGAATAGTCCAAACGTGTTCAGAAGGTCCTAAAACATATATTAGCGTCAAAATCTCGAAATCAAAAATTTTCGTGAAAAACAATACTTTTCTATACTAGTATAAGAAATAAAATTCTATAGTATAAGAAAATAAAAATTGTAAAAACCGTTATTATACTGGGCACATCCTATCCATGAAATGAACAGGACAGGAATATATGACACTGTATTTCAGTCTGACCCTGAAGTACTCTTCAATGCAACCGACACTTAATTCGATTGACCGTGGTCGTCTCTGGAATGTCCTTTACAGCATTTGAGTGAATTAGGCTTTCCATTATTATGTGTACTCAGCGTGAGAAACTATGTGCGAGATGGCTAATGTCGAGTTAAATTATCAACATTTTAGGGAGATGAGATCCATAGAAGGTGTGTTGAAAGAGATAGATTCCATATGGAATTAAGTTTCCTGAATTATTTATTTAATTCTCTATTTAATTAAATTTAATTTTTATTATTTATTTAATTTTTCTTACTAATTATTAATTATTAAAATTATTATTAATAATATAAAATTTATAATTAAAATTTATTAATTTTACTTATTTTATTTAATTTTACTTAATTATTTAATTACTGTTGCACTGTTTATTAAAAAAATTTCATTTTCTCGTGCAATTGCAGAGAAAATGTCTATTATTTTCCTAAAAATTGTCAAATTCCAAATTTTGGCACATTGGCACGTTTTCAAGAACCTGTTATTTGTCTTTGCGTTTGTGTATCTGTGCATGTCTATAAGGTGTGGATATAGATACTTCCAAAACAGAAACAAAGGGGTTAGGACAGCTGCTTTGTATCTGTACCTTAACCTTCGGGTAGGGCGAACGGCTTGGGTCGAAGAAAAATAGCATATACAAAGGTGTGGGACAGCCCAGTGGTAAGCGCGCGGGGATTGGCCTAACCGATATAGATTCCCTTTTCTACCCAAACTATCTCCGCGTTTTTGTGGAGTACATGTATGTTAGATCTGTGGGTCCGAAAGCCTTTTCGAGAGATGGATGGTATGGGAAGGAGGATACGGTAAAAAGAACTTTGCTGCCGTAACCGGGAATGGAACGCTCTTTAAACTGGCCAGCCGACGTTCTACCGTTGAGCTTCTGGGACGAAATTGTAAGTTCTTACTATCGAAGTGGACGCTGCATTCTCCATCCTATAATGCCAGATTGATGTGAAACCGACAATCTGTCTGACCACCTCTTGCTATTTTCACCTCAGGTTAGCCTCCTAATACTATTTTTATCCTCACGGTAAGCTTTTTGCGTGGTCGCTATCCTTTCAATTTGAAATCAGCGGTCAATATCCCACTGAATACGTGCTGGTTATACTAGAGTCACTTTTAGATCTTTGCACTAACCTGCGAGGTTGATTTGTAAAGAGACTTGCTCAGTGAATCGCGAATCGAACTAGCCAGCCGACGCTCTACCGTTGAGCTTCTGGGACGAAAATGCTAATTCTTATTTTTAAAGTGGATTCTGAAAAGGTCCCTGTGGATGTAGCCCTCCACTGAGCTCCGGTCTATGTTGGGTGGCATTGTCCCAGTCGTCCAAACAGATGCATTTTGAGTAGGTCGTACAGTCTGGGTCGAAAGAAAGAAAGAACAAATGCATTCCAATCTAGTCTCTCAAAAACATAATTAAACTATCGTACCCCCCAAAAAATTGCTTAACAAGATAAGTGTAGTTTAAAAAATTCCTGACTACGACTGACGTCACGACGCGGTACGATGAGGCACCACACGCCTCCTGGCTATTCAGCTTCCGACTGAGTTTCAGCTTGGAGACGCTTTGATGAGTTTTTCAGCTGCCCCCCCCCCCCCCTTTTCACTGAAATTCGATCGAGCTTCTCGCCCGTAGATATCCTATCTACATTCTCACCAGGAAAGGGTGTGTGCGGCTGGGCCGCATTGCATCATTCACTGCTGCGAGATACGCCCCAGATTATTCTCTCGGCCTTGAAGAATTCTTTTGTCCCTGATGGCGTAGCGGATGACCGAGTCTAAAGGTTCAGAGTTCAAATTTATTCCCCACCATAGGGAAACTTCGCTCCTCCCTACACAGTTGGTGACCCTGGATGAAAAACAAGCACGAGAATATAAGTAGTATGGGTTATATCTTTCAATACAATTTTAGAGCTTTTATTTTGGCATATGTTGATTCAATTTCATATTTTCTGTAAATCTGCCTAGAAACGAGATCAGGATGTTTTATTCTTTAGATTTGTCTGTGAAGATCATTTTGTAGAGAGAGAACAGAGATTTTTAAAGTTCTTTTTAGGAGCATTGATTTAAACATTTTAATAGAATGTTTTGAATAACAATATCGCTTAGTAATACTATAGTAATTTGCCCATGATTGTGAATTTATAGTTTCATTATATTGCGTATGAAGAATGGGTATACTGCTAGTCTACTATAAGAATAACTCCGTCCGTAACGCTTCGCGAAATTTGAAGGAATATCACGATTTCATAATCTTTGTTTAAACCAAGTTGTGAAATATATATCAACGTATGAGTGCACAATATATAATAAGTCATAAGACGTGTGGCGAGGCTGCAGCATTGCGTCACTCACTATTACGAATGACATCCCGGATTATTCCCTCGGCCGCGAAGAATTCTCTTCGGCCTGATGTCACAGCGGAGGACCAGCCATCTAAAGGTTCCGAGTTCGAACCTATCTGCCTCCATTGGGGATCAGCGTCCCCCACAGATCAAAGAGTGTTGCTTCTGGGACCACAGATTGTTTTAATTATGTCGTGCCAAATCTTCGTTTTTTAATTGAGCTACTTTTTATTTAGATCAGCATTGAAGGCTCGAAGGAGGTGCTGTGTTATCATGCCGATTACCTTACCAAGAACAGAGATCTAATTAGTGCGGGGTTGAGTTCTTCCAGAACTAAAGGTACGGAATTGCTTTATATTACATTAAAATTATATGTTAAACAATAAAATTGAAATCCTTCAGATAAATAAATGTTTGTATTGTAAAAGCGAAATAAAGATATTGGAGAATTCAAGTGAAATATAAAATGTTAAATTTGAAAAGAAATGTAATAAGAAAGTAAAAAATACATTAAGAAAAGAAACGCTCTAAGGCATTTTTGTGTAGAAAGTTTTTATATAGTTTTCCCGTAAATTTACCAATTCGTGATTTTTACAAATAAGCATGATTTAGAACACTTTAAATGATGATTGCATGATTTGCATGATTTAGAACATTTTATGATTTAGAACATTTTATGATTTTGAATACTTTAGAACACTTTTGGTGCATTTAGAACACTTTTTGGAAAATATCTGTCTGTGTGCGTATGTGTTTTTATCTATTAAACTTGGATGAAATTCATATCTGATTTAACACAAGTGGGCCCTTACCTCAATCTATATAAATAAGAAATTGTAGCGTATATAACAATCCTAAACTTATCTGTTACCATTGCACTTAAGCACTCATATATATGTGCATACTACATGCACTTGATGAGATCAACAGAAAGCCGGATATGTATGGCATTACACTTAAAATCGGCCAGAAATGCAACCGAATTTTGATTCCATCGTCAGGCCATTTCAGGAACAGGAACCTTTTATGGCGTTTGTCTGAAATGCTCAGCTCATTATCCTGTCTACTGTCGAGGAGAGCGTTGCACGGAATGGCTAATGCGGCATTAGATTATCAACAATTCAGCGGGACAGGACTTAGTGGGATAAAGCGCCAGCTCGGTACGTATATGCTTACATCCAGAAGTTATGTGATCCTATTTCCTTAATTGTCGCACTTGAAATTACTGAGATTTCTTCGTCACAGGTGAGTTTAAAGCGTTCAGGATAATTTCATGGCTTGGTTGGGGTGTTAAAGTTTACACTGCTAGGTACAAGGGATCTTCTTATTAGTGTGTTTAATTAATTAATCAACATAGTTGAAAAGTGTTTATGACTTTGTTCATTCTGTCTGTATGTCCGTTCGCACGATAACTGCCGTAAAAATGACTTTATCAAAATGATATTTTAGTATGTTGTTGAGACAGTCTGTGGGACATATGGAAATGTAAATGAATAATATCATCCAATTCGTTTTGGATTGAACCCGGGTTGAAAACATGAAATGCATTGAAACTTACGGAACTTCAATTTTCAACCATTTTTTAAGCAAAGTTAAAATTCGCAAATTGCTTTGAAAATTTTAGAAAATATTCAAATTATTCCATAAAATATATAAAAAAAATGCAGCAAAATAGGTTTGGTAGTTTTTTAAATAAAATTAAAATAATGACACCCATATTATATGAAGAGATCACGTGACTCGCTTCAAAATAAAATAGGGCATCCATCCTTTTTCTCAGTGTCAAAATCGTGCTTTTTAAAGTTCTCTTAAATTTATATTGAGTGTTGCATCCGCCCTAAAATCGCTTTAGTTTTGCGTATTTTCTGTGCATCTCTATTCTGCGCCAACATAATGACACTATTTCTGAGTTTAAATGATCATCAAACTTTGATTATTTCTACAACGAAGCCTAATTTTAACATAGTCAGAATGTAAACAAATCAAGCTGTAAAATGAGTTGTATAAGAATTGCTGAATTTTTTGAACGCAAAATTATTTAGCTCTGGAGTCTGGAATACTGTATAGGTGATATGAATGAAATATTCATTGATTTTATATATAGAAGCAAACGATTTTATAGCATTGCCTTTTTCGATGACGTTTTAAGCATGGAGTTAAAAATCCTTTTACCTCCATGGTTTTAAGTTTCCAAGTAAAATAGATTATTATAGTGCTGTGTATCACCGCTGAATGTATCGCATTTTAGAGATGTTCAAATAAATAATCGCATTTCAGTTGGAAAGTGTTTCATAATCAATGTTTTATGCATGATCGATCTTTTTTGTTTATTATATACTGCTTTTAAACAAGAAAGAATTCCAATCCGTATTCAAATGTAGTTGTTGTCAGGTATGTAACTTTTTAAGTAATAATAAAAGTGTTTGCTTAAAATAAGTCTAGTAGGGCATTTTAAAAATATATAGTGTTTGTGTTTACATTTTTGTTTATATTATTTAGACGTGTTACAAGTATATAGAATAAATGCTTATTATTATTTATCATATATTATTATTGAAAAACTTATTTATTATATAAATTATTATTTTAAATAAATGTGTAATTGTATTTCACGAGAATCCCCAAACTATAACTGTCCTGGGCCCATCTTTACCTCTAAGAGTCCCTGAGTCTGTCTGTATATGTATATTTCTAGGGGCACGATATTTCTCGAACAAATAGATAAAATCGAATGAAATTTTGTATGATTATTTCAATCGCTGATCGTCAGAGTCCTATTGATTTTCTAGTAAACGTAGGCCCTCAATCTTTCGAACATTTTTTGCGAAAATCAATGAAAAGTTTTTAAAATACATTTACGCATAAAAAGTTACAAAAATTGATATTTAATGTGCTTTTTTTTATTATTAACATTGAATGCCACCATTTAGGAAGCGTATATATGAATCGTTTTCAAATATTTCATGTTTGTGATCTATAATGAAAACATTGATAAAATGTGAAACAAACTTACTATTATCAAATGCTTTGAAAATAATATTAACCTGTAATAAATTGAAATCTTCGTTTAGAATAAATCAAGAGACGTTATCGAGATATTATTTTTTTTATTGTTTTCCATGTGGATCACTATATCTCTCGAGTAAATTAATCGAATTGAATAAAATTGGGTACGATTTTTACAATAAATAAATGCCAGATGTTTATAATCTGTCGCGGGGGTTAAACTAAGGGAACCTCTTCATTGTTTCAATCTATTTGCATGAAAAAATCTATAAAAAAAAATTACAAAAACATAAGTATGTTACATTTTTTTGCAAATTTATATAAAATGTTTTTAAAAGTGAATGATATTAGCTTACAGAATGATAACTTGCAGTTCTCCAGATATTAAACATTTTTTTTTTATCTACAATCTTAGACAATCTAAAAAAAAATTCTGTGTGGTCTTTAGTAATTAACAAATTAATGACTGAATACATTTTAATTATTTTATGAAACAAAATGTACACTCATTTTTATAGTTATTACAAATCGCTCTCGATACATGATGAATTTTATTTTTCCACAATGAGCAGGATATTTCTGGAAATACACAATCTATGTATATGATATTTGATATGCCTATTTTAATCGGTAACAACAATAAACCTGTAAAATTTAGCAAGATTTAGTAATAAGAATGTTTGTTATTATTTATCACATAATCGAAGTTAATTATTTATAGAAAAAGTATATATTCAATTTTTACTTTCTCTACAGTACATGGTAATGTATAGAGAAGTATTGGAATTATGTCGAAAATCACGACTCGAGTTAACGTCGGATCAACAGGTTTTGGAACTTCTAGAACACGAACAAACTATTTTTAGTGTGACGTCTGTGTGTGTGTGTATGTGTGTGTGCAACGCGTGTATCCACTTTAACTCAAAAACTAATCGATTCAATTTCATAAAATTATATAGTTAAGTCACTTGTGGGTTATGTTATCCTGGTGCTGATTACATTTTGGTACGATATGGGATAAAAGAATCGAACATTTTTGCGAAATGGCTCGTAAAAATCGTCAAAATATAAAATAAAAGACTACGTACACTCAAATGTATCCAGAAAATGCCTGTTTTATACGTCATTTTTGATGATGAAAAGAATAAGACCCACCCCATTACTTCAGGACTAGCCGTTTTCGAGATATTTTAGTTTTTTGGCATTTTTTCTGCGCCGTCTTTGGAAATACATTCAGTTACCCAATGGAAACGAAAGTTGAATTAAAAGTGCCAATACAGTGTCATATCAAATGATGATGCGCTTTATTTTATGCAAGTCAACTCGATTTGATCAATTTTTAAAGAAATAAAGAGAAAATTGAATGAGTCTGTAAGGAAACTCATATGCTACCAACATCAGATTTTGTATTCTGAAGTCTTGGAATTCACCCATGCTCATTCATTTCACAGTATATGAAATAAATGTCACATTCATTAGGATGGGTGCGGTAGCCCAGTGGTTAGCGCGCAGGAATTGCACTCGGTAGGCCCGGTTTCGATTCCAGCCACTGCCAAAACTGCCGCCGTGTTCACGCGGAGTACGATCACGTTAAACATGTGGGTCCGTAAGTCTTTGAGAGGTTGGTGGTAGGGGAAGGAGGGTACGGTCCCTGTGGATGCCTCCCCCACTGGGTTCCGGTCTAAATTGGGTGGCTCTTCCTGGCCGTCAAAAACAGTTACCTTACACCTTTCTGGTAGGTCGGACGGCCTGGGTCTCAACAACTAACGCTATGTCAGAAATAGAAGATCTTCTAAGGCTATATTTGAAGGAGAAGATCCTCTAAGTCTAAAGCTATATTTGAAGGAGAAGAAACTCTCTACGTTTGAAGCAGAAGAAACTCTCTACGTTTGAAAGAGCAGAAACTCTACGTTTGAAGGAGAAGAAACTTTACGTTTGAAGGAGAAGATACTCTAAAACTACGTTTGAAAGAAAAGATACTCTACGTTTAAAAAAGATACACTAAAACTACCGCTTGATGGAGAAGATACTCTAAAGACACTTTTGCCACAGGAGATGCTCACAACTGTCTTTATATAGTATTATCCTAAGTCTCCAAACAGTGATTTTTAAAAAATAACAATCTATTATGGCGGTCTATTCGAAAGATGGATTATTGATATACAGTTTAGAATCAAAATGAGAATCACGATTAGGGCAGTAATTATATCGCGCAAAAGAAAAAAAGGCGAAATTCACGTAACGGTCCCAAAATAAATCGCAAAATTTCGAGGTCTGAAATTTACACTAACAACAACATTCATTATGATGAAGATTTTGTAATGGAGTATGAATATGCTATTCCGGGCAGAATTTGAAATTTTTTCGAGAAAAAATGCTTTCTTTGTGTAGCAATAGTAGGAGAGAGAGAGAGAGAGTAAAATTAACTCCACTTTCTGGTACCAGAACCCAAATTTTACAAGAAAAAATTTAAACAAGTGTGGCGCAACAAGAAAAATCAATCATGCATAAAGCATTGACACATTCCAACTGCAGTTTTATTTAAACATCTCTGAAATGCGATGCATTCAGCGGCGATATTATTTTAATTTTCACAGAACTACAATAATTTATTGTACTTGAAACGAAAAATGATTTTACTTCATCGGAAAAAAATGAACTTTATTCACATGACGTCCTCGAAATATAAATCGTTTGGCTCTCTATGCAAAAGCAGTGAATCTTTCATTCATACACTTTTATTCCAGACTCCATAGTTAAATAATTTTGTGTTAAAAAATTCAGCAATTCTTATACAACTCATCTTAGAGCTTGGTTTGTTTACATTCTGCATTCATTAAAATGAGGCTTCGTTGTAGAAATGATCAAAGTTGGATGATCATTTAAACCCAAAATTATTGTCACTGCGTTGGTGCAGAATATAGATACACAAAAATACAGCGGTTTTAGGACGGATATAACACTCAATATAAATGTAAAATAACTCTTAAAAATCACGATATTGACTTAAGATGGATGGTTTGAACTGAAATATATTGTAATTACTCCATTTCAAAATATGATGCACAGAAATTAAGTAAAAAGTAAATTGGTATTAAGACTGATACAACACTCAATATAAATTAAAAACAACTTTAAAATTCACGATTTTGACACAAGATGGATGCCCCATTTTATTTTGAAGTGGGTCATATGATCTCTTCATATGATATGGGTGTCATTATTATTTTAATTTTTATTTCAAAAACTAGCGAATATATTTTACTGAATTTTTTTACATATTGTATGGGATAATTTGAATATTTCCTAAAACTTTCGAAGGAATTTGAGAATTTTAACTTCTCTTAAAAAATGTTTGAAAAATTATGTGCCGGAGTTTAATGTGTGTCATTTTTTCAACATATAAAGTGTTAATAATCGGTATCTTAAGTCCATATAGACTTTAAAGGGCTTAAAAAAATAGTTCAATTGGTGTCTTACTTGGCAGTAATAAAGCCAAAATAGATTTGTATTGGTAGGAACAGTCTTGTGCCGCCCACATTTAGATTTTTAATTATGTAGAGAAAATGGTATTATACGAATGCTATGAAAATTATTCGGAGTCTGACGAGATGTAATATCACTGCACTTCACATCCGGCAAAATATATCTGGCAATTCACATCTATAAAATTAACATAAACTCGAATATCTATAAGATTATATTCGGGGTCGTTCGGAAATAGAACGGAATCTTAATTCAATAGCCATCATCAGGTTATGTGTCGAACACTATACATGATAGCTTTTGGCGCAATGGTTGGCGTATTATCCCGTGCACTTGTATGAATCACGATATGTGTGTGTAATGTGTTGTTGGGTTATCGGTTATTTTAGGAGAGATGAGGCTTAGGGTGAAATCCCAGACCCATATCAGATTGTGGGCATTCTATATGCGCTGGTTGAGAAGATCTAGAAATCTTTATCTAAAAATAGTGTTTCAAGCGCTATTTTTGATGAAATAAATCGATTGATATTGGGTTTTGGGTTAATGTCTATTCATAGGAAGATATTTGAGAGACTTTGAAAGACACTCATTGCAAATACCAGCATTCATGGACCGGTTTTGCCTTTATTGTGCGCTCGTCAGCATCGAATACACGATATCTGCAATGACAGAGAGAAACTTGCTGTAAACCACAATTTTTGCTCCCTTCTATGTGAATTGACAAATTCAGTCCTTCCTTGTGGCGGGTTTTGGGCTCTTATGAGAGTTCAATTGAAGAGCTTCAGAATGAAATTACCATGTTCTAAAACTTTTAACAATTGAGCAATTATGGGTGGGATAGCCCCGTGGTTAGTGAGCGAGGATTGCATTCGAACGATCAGAGTTTCAGTCAAGACTTTCAACTGTCCCGTGTTCACATGGAGTATGGGTATGCTAAATATGTGGGTCCGTAAGTCCTTCCGAGAGATTAGTGGTAGGGAAAGGAAGGTAAGGTCCCTGTGGAGGCTGACAAAGATTGGAAAATATTTAATAAAAATCGTCTGTCGTATAAACACATTGGATTTAATTTCGTTGCTATGTGACTTAATGAGTTGATAAAAAAACGTTTGAGTATTACTATCTCGATTAGAAGGTTTAATCGTCTGTTTTTTATTAATACCCCAACAACCCCTGGTGCAAGAAATTCGATACATGGACTCTTTTAAGTGGATCTATTCCACGGTTACCCATAAAATTTCATGAAATTCGGTGTAGGCGTTCTCTCATGGTGATAAGACAAACACACATACATATCCACAGACAGATTTTCAAATTTTATTAACAATTTACAACATAGTTGAAAGGTGCTTATGACTTTGTTCAACCTGTTTGTCTGTCTGTCCGTTCGCAAGATAACTGCCGTAAAAATGAATTTATCAAAATGAAATTTTAGTGTCTTGTTCTGACGGTCTGTCGGACATACGGGAAAGTAAATGAATAATATTATCACCCAATTAGTTTTATATTGAACCCTGGTTGAAAAATTGAAATACATTGAATCCTATGGGACCTAATTTTTTAAACATTTTTAAGCGGATTTAAAAGTCACACATTGCTTCGAAAATTTTAGGAAATATTCAAATTATCCCGTAAAATATATATGAAAAAACGAAATATGTTCGGTAGTTTTTAAAATATTATTTAAAATAATAATGACACCTATATAATATGAATAGATCACTTGGCCCACTTCAAAACAAAAAAATCTGATGTGGGCAACACATGACTTTCTTTATATAATGCAATGAATTTACTACTTTTACAGTTAGAAAAAATGTTATTCTTATAGTAGATACTTATATTCTTTCCAAGATATTGAATTTTCTTCAATGAGTCGTCATTTTCATTGATTTAGCGTCATTATTATCTATTTGGCGAAATTCTCGTTATTTTGGCAACATTTAAAAAGTCTCAAAGTTAGCGACATTCCGCCAAATTTGTCGCCAAAATCTCGCCAAGCGGTATGGACGGAGAAATAAGATATTCTTATACCAGATAAATGACTATTGGCGTTCTAATACAAAAGTATTACTCAAACTATCTTCTCTCATGAACGGAACAAGCTAGATCCACGAGAATGACGTTACCGAATTTATCGCAGGATATCACATATGGAAAGTGAACATGTTTCTCAACAGTTAATATATTTTTTTAATTTATGGGATTTTTTGATAAATTTATTTGAGAAATATGCAATAAAAAATGTCTATTTGTGTAACTTTATTAAAGGTTTTGATTTTTAAATTTTTTCAAAATTTCACTCGAAAATTTAGGGGGGTTCTGAACATTCGATTGCGTTTAAAAACAATAGGCTTCCAGTATTCATGGATTGTGATTTTGTACCAAATTTCATACGAATCGCTCTATTCGTTCGTGAGATATTTTCTCCACAGAGTCACTGACACACCCACACACCCACTCACATACTTTCACACACACACACACACACACACACACACACAGACAGACATCACCTCAAAAAGGTTTGATTCGTGATCAGGTATGCTTGAAACCTGCTCTCTCGTCGAAAACTCGAATTCGAATTTACACACAATACTTTCCTTATACATTATGTATATAAGGAAAGTAATAGGGGATCCATCTTTTTTTCCTAAAGTAAGAATTGTGATTTTTAAAATTCTTTTAAATTTACATTGAGTGTTGCATTCGTCCTAAAAGCGCTGTATTTTTGCGTATTTTCTGTGCATCTATAGTCTGCGCCTACGCAATGACACTATTTTTGAGGTTAAATGATCATCCAACTTTTATTATTTCTACCACGAAGCCTCATTAGGATGCAGAATGTAAACAAGTGATTGTAAGATGAGTCGTGTAAGAATTGCTAAATTTTTTCGAGCAAAATTATTTAATTCTGGAATCTGAAAAAAAATTGTGTATAAATGAAATATTCACTGCTTTCACATAGAGAGCCAGGCGATTTATATTTTGATGACGTCATTTGAATAAAGTTCATTTTTTTCGATGAAGTTTTCAAGTAAAATATATTACCGTAGTTCTGTGATCATTAAAAAAATATCACCGCTGAATGTATCGCATTTTAGAGATGAGATACATTCAGCGGATTGCATTCCTGTAGGAAAGGGTTTCATATGTAATTCTTTATGCATGATTGATATTTCTTGTTTATATAGATTTCAATTTCTCGTTGCATTAAATGATTTTAAAATTAGATGGGCGTCCTTGTGTTTCCGCCGTCTTGTATTATGCACTTGCTATCAGGAGTACTACAGTTGCTATCTGGAGTACAACAGTGCTTGCTTTAGGAGTACTACAGTTCATCATAAAATTCATGACAAATTGAGTCTATCCTGACGAACTATGTCTTCTCATATTAAACTCAAACACACACTCGCATTTGATATCCATAAAATTAACAGAGATATGAATATCTATCTACAAGATTACATCCGCGGACTGAAATATATCAGAAGCGAAATTTAATTCAATCCTCAGCAAGTCATTTCGAACAGAACTCTATGTCTTCGGGGCGCCATAGCTAAAGCATTATTCTGTACATTATATTTTAGTGAAGAACTTGCACGATATAACGAATATCGTGTTAGATTCAATTCTCCTACGAGGATTTTAATTCGGAGGAAATAACAGTTAATTTTTATGTCATTCAATGAGATGAGCAACGGAAAAGTAACATAGAATACATTTTTAACACTTTACAACAAAGTTGAAAAGTGTTTACAACTTTGTTCATTCTGTCCGTTCGCACGGTAATTGGCGTAAAAATGATGAAAATGAAATTTTAGTATATTGTTGAAACGGTCTGTGGGACATATGGCAATGTAAATGAATAATATCACCCAAATAGTTTTGGATTGAACCCGGGTTAAAAAATGAAATACATTGAACCCTATGGGACCTAATTTTTCAAATATTTTTTAAGCGGATTTAAAATTCACAAATTACTTCGAAAGTTTTAGGAAATATTCTACATCATGCATCTACATATTGAAACAACGCAATCACAATATAGTCACAATTCATTTCAATAGTCACAATTCATTTTTTAACTGTAATTTATTAATTGAAAATCTGTTTGTGTGTGTTTGTTTAATCTCACGGGAGAACGGCTGCACATAATTCGATGATATTTTCGTAGTGGACTTGGAATAGCCCCATTTAAAATTTAGTCCATGTTTACAGTTTTTAGGACCAGGGATTGTCGAGATATTAATAAATAAGAAAGATCAATCGTGTATAAAGTATTTATGAAACACTTTCCAACTCTAATGCAATTTTATTTAACGATCTCTAAAATGCGATACATTCAGCGGTAATATTTTTTTAATGATCGCAGAACTGCAATAACTTATTTTACTTTAAAATTTAAAACTTCCTAAAAAATGAACTTTATTCAAATGACGTCATCGAAATATAAATCGTCTGGTTCTCTATGTAAAAGAAGTGAATTCTTCTATTCCAGACTCCCAATAATTTTGCGTGAAAAAAGTTCAGCAATTCTTATACAACTCATATTACAATCACTTGTTTACAATCTGCATCCATTAAAATTAGACTTCGTTGTAGAAATAATCAAGTTTGATGATTATTTAAACAAAAAAATATTGTAATTGAGTTGGCGCAGAATATAGATGCACTAAATATACGCAAAAATATAGCGGTTTTAGGACGGATGCAACACTCAATATAAATTTAACAGAATTTTAAAAATTACGATTTTTACTCTGGAAAGAAAAGATGGATGCCCTACTTTATTTTGAAGTGAGTCACGTGATCTCTTCATATTATATGGGTGTCATTATTATTCTAATGTTTATTTAAAAAACTATCGAACCCTATTTCGCTGAAATTTCCTTTTTATATATATCATGGGATAACTTAAATATTTCCTAAAAATTTCGAAACAATTTCTGAATTTTAACTTTGCTTAAAAAATGTTTGTAAAATGAGATGTAAAATGGTTCAATGTATTTCATTTTTCCAACCCGGGTTCAATCCAAAACTTATTGGGTGATATTGTTCATTTAAATTTCTGTATGTCCCACAGACCGTCTCAACAGCATACTAACGTTTCATTTTGATGAAGTCATTTTTACGGTAGTTATCGTGCGAAAGGACAGACAGAACGACCCAAGTCATAAACACTTTTCAACTATGTTGGAAAGTGTTAAGAACGCATACCTTCCATTGAGATAAAATAAGCAGACGATATTTGTTCCGCAAAGTTTTTTGAAAAAAAAAATGATATCATGTTGCTAAGCAACGGAATTTAAATCCAGTGAGTTAATACAGCAGTAAATATTTAATAATTTGAATTTAAATAATAAAGAAATGTACCGAAATAAATTTTATTGGAATTGCATTTTTGATCACATTATATCCATACTGTTCTTGAGTTTAAAAATGACGGGGATTATTGATATTTTCAAATTTTTATGTCATATGTTTTATTTTGGTGAATAATATATTGTAGCACTGGTATAGTCTTCTAATTTACGAAAATATAAGTAGTACGGGTATAGCTACTAATCCACGAGAATATAGGTACGGGTATATTTTCTAATACAATTTTTGAGTTTTTATCTTGGCATATATTGATTCAATTTAATGTTTTCTGTAAATTTCTTCAGAAACAGGATCAATATATTTTATTCTTCAGATCTGCCTGCAAAGATAATTTTGTAGAGCGAGAACAGATATTCTGAAATTTCTTTTTAGGATTATTCATTTAAATATTTTAATAGAATGTTTTGAATAACAATACAATTTAGAATACTATAGGAATTGGCACAGGATTGTGAATTTTAAGTTTCTATATAATGCATATTTAGTTCGAAGAACGGGTATATTACTAGTTTCGTAATAAATCCGCTAATTCTATCTAATCCGCTAATATTAATATCCGCTCATAAATTAGAGTTCGTTATGTATATACAGATTAATCAAATTAGTAAATGTTTCGAAAGTAGAGAATTCCAGTTATAACGCGGGGTTTTGCTACATCAAACCACTGGCGTTATAAGGGCAGTAGCTTTAAAATGCATTATATAGCAGTACTCGAGGACAGATGCTTTAATAAGGGCTTTTTCAGTATTAAAATATATTGTTGTATGCTATGTTCTAAATATTTGCTCTAAAAAAAAAATAAAAATCACGTATTTGTGTTACTTAGTAGCAACGTAATAGAAACAAGTGGCCTATAAAATTTTATGAAATTGGGTCCATTAGCTCTTCAGTTAGAATGGGTACATACATTGCACAGATAGACGCACGCACGCACGCACGCACACGCACCCACACACCCTCACACTCACACATAGCCGTCACGCTAAAAATAGTTTGTTCATGTTCAAGCGGTCCCCAAACCTGTAGATCCGTCGAAAACTCGAGTTGCGGTTTTCGATACGATTTTAGCACTTTTCCCATACATTACCATGGGAAGCAAAAACAACGAGAGAAGATAATTATTACAGAAGATATGAATGTAGGAAACTCATTTGACATTTGGAGACCATAACTTTACACACTAATAATCGGAAACATTTTAATCAGATGATTTGAAATTTTGTATTAGCGGTTGAATTTTTACTCTATTCGAACTATATTATCCCTTGGGTGTTGGAAATTTCGAAGTTTATGCTCGTTTTGAAAGCCTTATACAAATGCTATTCACATGGAATTTTAGAGAGCGTTGTTCCTAATCAAATGCTATCCCTAAATTTTCTCTACGTTGGACGATGATCGAGTAACGAGGTGGAGCGCGTTTTTTTTCGGTACCTGTGCATTATTCTTTATTATTATTCTTCTGTAAAAGAAGTGCATTCTGTAGGGAAAGTCATGCGCCGCCCACATCCGATTTATATCGATATATATCAGGTTCTAAACATCTCGACTAAATCTGGGTAAAACATTTGCATTTTTCAAAACTCGGTGACAGATGGCGCAAACAGCCGCCACAAGCCGCAGTTCCCTTATTCTCTGCCGCTGCTATTTTTCAAAAAAGTGATTTTTCATTCCCCGCAGACGATATTAAAGGGCCCACATGTCAACAGGAAATATCGGTTCTCATTGGAATTGGATTTCAGTTGGAAGCTCTTGTATCAGTCGCCAGGGAGACACCTGGTGCGCAGATTGATTGTTTCAAGATGTGTCCAAGGATGATAATGTATGGCCGCTCGTGTGTGTCCTTACGCATCAATCACTATTCACGCTCAATTTGCTTTTAAATAAATGAGTTAAAGGTGGATCCAACATTTAATATCAGAAATGTAAAATAGCCGAATATAGCATATATATATCGAATATACTCTTTAAATATAAAATATTGGTTCACGTTGTTCAGCAGCACCGTAAAACTTTTCCGTGAGATTTCTTTACTACTTAGGTGCTTCGCACTCCCCCCCCCCCCCTCCTGGTCAACCCCGGATTTTTGTTTGTGACACCAAATCAACATCAAATTTTTGTTTATGAAGCTGTCTAATAAAAAGATTGGGGATTTTTTTCACTGTGCTTGGAGAATTCTTTTAAAACGCAATAAAATTCATCAATCAACCTCTACAAGTAAATGTAGTGTTATCTCCCCTTTTTAGTAAATGTAGTGTTGTGTCTTTTACTCATAGAAAAGTGCTTATTTTACTTTCTTATGGTATTGACAACTCTGTTTTGGCTAGAAAGTTCTCTGTTACGGATCTTGGAGTTATTTATACGTCCGATTTCTCTTTTTCTCCTCATATTTCTGATATCTGTTCTAATTCCTATAGAAAACTAGGTTACATTAAGAGAATGACTCAGGATTTTACAAATGAGGATGCCATTATTGTTCTTTTCAATGCCTTGGTCAGGTCTGGGCGTCATACTCGTCTGTGGTTTGGAGGCCTTTTCATGCCGTTCACTCTAACAGGATTGAGATAATTCAAAATTATTTCTTGAGGTATCTTTATTATAGGAAAACTCGCATTCTCTGTTACACCTTATCAGCTAATTTTCTACGTGATTTGTTTGGTTTAATAGCTTACAGAGCAGAAGGGATTACCGTCTGTTGTCTTTCTTCAGGAGTCTGTTCGGTGACCTTGTTGACTGTTCCCCTGTCTTGGGTGGGATTGGGTTTCGTCCTCAGTATACAACCAGGAGCGTTAATTTATTTGCTGTAAAGAACATTAATTGGAATATTGGATGTAATTGTGCAATTACTAGTTTTTAATACTTTACAACAAAGTTGAAAAGTGTTTATGACTTTGTTCATTCTGTCTGTCTGTCCGTTAGCACGATAACTGCCGTAAAAACGACTTAATCGAAATGAAATTTTAGTATGTTGTTCAGACGGTCTGTAGGACCTATGGGAATATAAATGAATAATATCACGCAATTAGTTTTGGATTGAAGCCGGGTTGAAAAAATGAAATACATTCAGCCCTATGGAACCTAATTTTTCAAACATTTTTTAAGCGGATTTAAAATTCACAAATTGCTTCGAAAATTTTAGGTAATATTCAAATTGTTCCATAAAATATTTAAAAAAAATTCAGCGAAATATATTCAGTAGTTTTTTAAATAAAAATTAAAATAATAATAACACCTTGTATATGAAGCGATCACGTGACCATGATATCAAAAGATCACGTGACTCACTTCAAAATGATATATGGCATCCATCTTGTCTCAAAATCGTGATTTTTAAAGTTCTTTTCAATTCATATTGAGTGTTGTATCCGTCCTAAAACCACTTCATTTTTACATAAATTCTGTGCATCTACATACTGAAACAACGCAATTACAATATATTTGAGTTTAAATGCTCATCCAAATTTGATTATTTCTACAACGAAGCCTATTTTTCACCTATGTAAAATGTAAACAGCGAAATATGTAGAATGAGTTGTATTAGAATTGCTGTATTTCTTTAACACAAAAGTATTTAGCTCATGGAGTCTGCATAGCTGATATGAATGAAATATTCATTGATTTTACAAAGAGAAGGACGATTTTTTTCGATGAAGTTTTACGCATAGAGTTTAATTACTTGTAGCTCCGTGGTCTTAATTTTTAAATAAAATAAATTATTATAGTATTGTGATGAATGACATAAATGGGAAATTATTTATGAATGAAATGCTGCTTTTATGGAGAGAGCCAGGCGTGTTATTTTTTCTATGACGTCATTTGAATGAATTTCAGTTGTTTTTGATGAAGTTTTCAAATATAATAAATTATCGTAGTATTATGATAATTTTAAAATTATTACCGAGGAATGTATAACATTTTAGAGATGTTTAAACCAGGCAATTTATACTTCAATGCCGTCATTGGAAGGAAGTTCATTTTGTTCGATGAAGGTTAAGTTTTCAAATATAATAAATTAATGTAGTATTGTGATAAGTTTTAAATTATTACCGAGGAATGTATTGCATTTTAGACTTGTTTAAATAAAATTGCATTAAAGTTGGAAAGTGTTTCATAATCAATGCTTTAAGCATGATTGATCTTTCTTGTTGTAAATTATACAACAATTTACCTGATAATCTGAATGTTTTTTATTCATCACAGATGGATTTTAAAAAGCAGTTGTAAACATCTTGTATTTTATTGTTTTTATTTATGTGCATCGGTTTATGAAGAAGGGTTTCCTTTCTTTTTAATGTCTTGAACAATATTTTAATCTGTATTTGTTTTAATGTATTTTTATTCCTGCTCGCTGTAACTGGGACTACGTCCTGTTGTATAGCTTGCAGTCTTTTTCAAATAAATAAATAAAAAATAAAAATAAAAATAAATAAACAACTAAATTTATAGTTCATTCACCTCTCAATTTGCTTTTATTTTCCAAGTTAAAGCTTAGGTTGAGAGAACGTATTAGTTTTTTTACGATGTTCCGGTTCAAAAAAGCATTAGATTGATTTTTGCCGCAAAATTTCCAATTTCTACTATCAATAGCAACAAAATAATGGCCATTGTTCTGACGTAAATAAAAATCTCGATACCAGACAACGGCTAGTTTTCTATGAAACAAGATATCGAGAGTATATTGTAGTGTCTCATGATATATAGCAGCTAATCCTAAACTTTTATACACTAAGCTGAAGTTTATACTTTCGAGGAACACAGAGCTTAAGTTTTTTGCGGCACACACTAAATTGAAAAAACATGTAATTTATCTTTATTTTATTATTTTTTTTTAAATATCAGTTTTTACTTTTTTAGACTATTGTAAAGAGAAAGTGTCGTTTTTCTCAAAAAATTCGAATTAAAGATGTCCAAGGACAAGCATGCTTATAAAGTGAAAGGCTCTCGCACATAGGGCGAACGTATCTAAGACGTATCAAATGAGTTTATGTAAGACGTATCAAAAGAGCTTATTTAGGGCGTATCAAAGGAGCTTTTTTTAGGGTATATCAGAAAAGTTTATTTAGGCATATAAAAAGAGCTTAGGCGCATTACTTCCACGCATAGGGCAAAAGACTATCTAAAGCGTATCAAAGGAGCTAGTTTAGGGTGTATCAGAAAATTTTATTTGGACGTATCGAAAGAGCACATTTAGAGCGTATTACTCCTACGCATAGGGCGAAAGGTTAAATACTGTTTATCAAAGTTTATTTAGGGTACATCAAAAGAGTTTATTTAGATCTTCCTAAAGTTCTTTTTAGGGCATATCAAAAGAGCTTATTTAGGGCGTATTAAAGAAACTAATTCATGGTGAATTAAAAAGCTAATTTTTGGCGTATCAAAAACCTTATTTAGGCATATTAAAAGAACGTATTTAGGGCGTATTAAATGAACTTATTTAGAGCGTATTAAACGTTTATTTGGGTATATCAAAATAGAATATTTAAGGCGTATCAAAAGAGCCTATTTAAGGCTATCAAGAGCTTATTTAGTGTGCATCAAAGGAGCTTATTTAGGATGTATTAAAAGTGTTCATTTAGAGAGTATTAAAAGCGCTTATTTAGGGTGCATCAAAAGTTTATTTAGGACATATCAAAAGAGGTTATTTAAAGCGTGTTATGCCGCGCAGAGGGCGAAAGGCCTATAGGGCATAATACTCGGTCATATTAGGGCTTAGTACACGATGTGCTCAGCGGCGGGCCCAAGGCACATTGCGTTCCTCAGCAGCGAGGTAAGATGTATTTTAGGTGATTATTTAGGGAAAATTACGGTCGCTTAAAATACAGGGCGCATCCGTGTGAGTGCTCGCGAAGCTGGAGATTATGCCATTTGAAAACTTTATGAATGAATTCAATTAATTCGTCTGGATGCATTTTGTAGATGAAAATATGATAACACTGACCCTATTCAATCATGTTTTACAATAAATAAAAATCTGCGCTTTGGTAAATTGAATTATATTTAAAAGAATTGCACACGCGGCGTATTTTTTCTTATATTTTATAGAATTGCTGTAAACATCATACTTTCCTTTTAATGGTGAACGACAGAATGGTGTGCGGACTTCCAAACCGCAGTTTTATGTTCCATCCGTCTACCATTTCGGGAAGTAGCAGTGTATTATTTCATTTTTATAAAAAAATGCCACAGCATGAAATGTCAGAACAAAAATCAATTGCAAGTGATTTGAAATCTTTTATTTGGAGAAATGTCCACACACCAAAACCCAAGTTATAAGAAAATAAAATCTGATGTGGGCAGCACATGACTTTCTCTGCAGACTCATATTCACGTTCTCTTTATTTCTTCAATAATTCATTCCATTTAGTTTAATGGCACAAAATAACCCCCATCATTATTTTAAATGACACTGAATTTACACTTCTAATTCGATTTTCGTGCTCAGTTGGCAACTCCACTGTTTTGCAACGGTGGCGTAGTGAAAATGCGAAACAAAAATATATCTCGAGAACGGCAAGTCGTAGAGTAATGGGCTTGGTCTTATTCCTTTCGACGTAAAAATGACGTATAAGGCAAGCATTTAATTAATATATTTGAGCATACGTAGTCTTTTATTTTAAGATGTAGAATACTTTTGCCGGTCATTTGGCACAGAAAAAGGCAGGTTTATTTTCCAAATCGTACCAATATCTGAGTCACTTCGCTACCAAATTTTGTGAAATTGGGTCTATTAGTTTTTCAGCTAGAGTGGATACAGCCAGTTTTTTGCGCGCTATTTCGCAAAAAAGGCAGGTTCTTTTATCCAGAATTGTACCGAAATCTAATCAGCACCAGGGTCACCCACAAGGGACTTACCTACAAAATTTTATGAAATTCGGTCAATTAGTTTTTGTAGTTAAAGTGGATACATGCATGACACAGACAGGCAGGCACACACACAGACGTCACGGTAAAAATATTTTTTCGTTGTTCTAGAGATCCCAAAACGTGTCGATCCGTCGAAAACTCGAGTTGCGATTTTCGGTAGGATTCCATACTTTTCCTATACATTACCAAGTACCGTAGGGAAAGTAAAGATCTGTTGTGATCAGTAAATGACTTTTACTGCATAATGCAATCACTTTATTTCTTTAACAGCGACATAATGGTGTATCAGATTGCAGAATGTACTTCGATGAGAGCCCTCGATTCTATCCCAGTAGCTCAAAGGTAGAGCATCGGCTGCTCAGTACAAAGATCCGCAGTTCAATTCTAGATTGCGGCTGCAAGGTTCTTTACACTGGCGCCCGAAGAAATCAACCCTGAGAACCCGGACCGTCCTGTTTACTCGGGAGTATGGAGCAGTTGAATGGAGGACCGGGAAGGAAACACCACCAGCAAAGTGGAGGCTTTCCAGACAGGAGATTCTCTAGACCGGGGGGTTCTCCAAGCAACGCGACAGACCAGCATCTGTTTTTTCTGGAAGTCACACTTGAAGAAACATATTTAGAAAATACAAGGATGATTTACAATAATAAAAGGAATTTTATAGAAACAGACAATTCACATAATTGGGTATGAGTGTGGCCACCATCCTTAAAATTAAATCATCACATTAAGCATTGTAAATTAATTTAATTTTTTTTTAAGAAAAGGAAAGAATTTGAAAGAAATAAATCAAAAGAATAAGAAAAAGTCGAAAGAAAACAACAAAAATCCTATATATCCAACTATATCCACGAAAATGATGTTAAAGTATTTGTTATTAGTTTAAAAAACGTGCAATATCTCGAGAACGGGTTACGCTAGCTTTCAAAGATTTGTATCATTCGTTTTCTAACAAAAAATTACTTCCGAACTAACTATTTATGGTCTTTTTTTTATGATTTTTTCAAAAATTCATTTAGAGGACTTTCGTTTATGCCATTGTCTTAATAATCAATAAGTTCCAGTATTCACAGATGGCAATAATCGTACAAATGTTTTCTTCGAAACGTTTCATTCGTTTGTGAGATATCGTATTCACAGACTCACGGATACACACACTAAAATATATACATACACACATATAAACACGCTAATATACTGCAGAGTTCACTTCACCGATAAGAGGTTGCAATTTCATCCCAGTAGATCAACGGTAGAGCTTCGGCTGGTTAGTTCGGTGATCCAGGGTTCGATCCCCGGTTGGGGCACCAACCCTCTTTACAATGGCGCTCTAACAAATCAACCCTGTAGGTTAGCAAAAAGATTTCGGAGGTCTGAAAGTGACCCTAGTACGACTATAGTACGGATTCAGTAGACTCTGGAAGAAGGAGCGTCAATTTTAAAACTGAGAGGATAACGACCGCGTATAATATTAACCTGGGTAGAAATAGTAGTAGCAGGAGGCTAATTTGAGATAAAAATAGCGGGAGGTGGTCAGTCAGAGGGTCAGTTGCCCCCAATCTGAGATTAGAGGTTGGAGAATGCAGAGTCCACTTCGACGATAATAGTTCGAAATTTCGTCCCAGTAGCTCAACCGTAGACAATCAGCCTCCCAGTTCGCAGATCCAGGGTTCGATTCCCAGTTGGGGAGGCAATGCTCTTTACAAAACATGCATGCATACATACATACACACATATAAACACGCTAACATACATGCATACACACATACATATGCCAGCATACACCCATATACAGAAATATCACTTCATAAGAGTTCGATTCGAGTTCAGGGATGCTCTAAACATGCTCTTCCATCGAAAGCACGAATTTGAATTCTCGACATGATTCTTTCGGTATACCTTATATGTAGGGAAAGTAAAAATGATTGCAATTTCTTGTTAACATCTTTTTCCTATATGTTGGATTATTAAAATAGCAATTTATTATCCTCCCCAAATAAAAGCTTAGAATAACGTCACCGCAATCCATACATTTCTTTCTACTTTTATTCCGGATAGCCATTTTTCATTTCTCTAGATGGTATTAGGATATCGTGATTTCACGTTGCGCCATTAGTTCGAGATTATAGAAAAATGGGTCCGAGAGTTTGGACAACGTAATGGGCCATAAAGCACAGGTAAGTTCGGAATTTCCGGAACGAAACGACCTTCCAGTCAAGATTGCATTTCAAATTATTTTTAGGAAAATTATAAATATGAACCTCGGAGGCGCATTTCGCGTTATATTTATTGCTTTTCTCAACTAATAAGGAACACCGGCTCAGTTTTCATAAATATTTTAATATAATGCTGTTTTCATATAAAAACATATTTTATGCGTTTCAGGCATCTGATAAAAACAAAGAATATTAGTGAAATGTTTTAAATGGTGCGGTATATTTTTATTTTCAGGTAAATTTTAGTTAAGAAAAGAAAATAATACGTTTTCCATCTTTTTTTTTTTTTTTTTTTGCACAGTTCAATGTAAATTTTTTTTTCGGATTGATTACTGTTTTTCTTTGACTACAACACGAAAATCTATTGAGATAAATAGACTACAACAAAAACTAAAATGCATAGTAAAATGGATTTACCGCTTCTATAACTCAAATTAGTAATACAAAAACAAGAAAGATCAATCATGCATAAGCATTGATTATGAAACATTTTCCAACTGAAATGCAATTTCATTTAAAAATTTTTAAAATGTGACACATTCAGTGTGTGGTGATATCTTTTACATTATCACAGTACTACAGTAATTTATTATACTTAAATATTTAAAACTGTATCGTACGTACGTATTTCTTACGTCATCTGTTTTATTTTAGCAAAGAAGGTTGAAATTCATATATGGTAGTACGGGTAATGTTCTTATTAGTACACGGGTATATCTTCTAATCTACGAGAATACTCGTATAAGCAGTTAGGACGAGTTCCCATGCAATCTTAGCGTTTTCGTTTCGGCATATATTGGAACCAATTACATCCCTCAAGTTTAAAGATTGCGGTGATAATTTATATTTTCTCTTTATTGTGTTATCTGTTTTATTTTGGCAAATATGTTTTAAATTCATATATTGTAGTACGGGTCATTTTTTACTAATACAGGGATATATTTTCTAATATTCGGGAAATAGTACAGGTAAATATTCCCACACAGTGCTTTTATTTTTGCCGTCCTCTTTTGCCGTCCTCTTTTGGTTCATAAATTCTTTCTTTTACCTGTGTTTTTCCTTTGTTTTACTTGTGTTTTACTTTTTCGGATTCCTGTTCTGCAGCCGTCCGCTTTTTGGCTTTCAAATTTTTCTAGGATTCCTGGTTTTCAGCCGTCCGCTTTTGGTTTTAAAATTTTTTATATTTAGTCATTTTTATCTCTGTTTATCTCTTGCTGTTTATTTGTCTTTTTGTCACCTTTTTGCTTTTTCTTCTCGGATTCCTGCTCTGCAGCCGTCCGTTCTTTGGCTTTAAAATTTTTCTTTTGGATTCCTGGTGTACAGCCGTCCATTGTTGGCCTTAAATTTCCTTGTTTTTTTCTCTTTGTTTTTTTCTCTTCATTTCTTACTTTTTGTTATTTCTTTTCGGATTCCTGTTCTGCAGCCGTCCTCTTTTTGGCTTTTAAATTTTCTCTTGGATTCCTGGTTTACAGCCGTCCGTTTTTGGCCCTAAATTTGTTTTGCTTTCTATTGTAATAAATTTTATTGTCTTGATGTAATAAATTTTAATGTCTTGTTGTAATAAATGTTATTAAATTTTTTTGAATATGTCACTTTAACCTTGTTTTATGTCTCTGTAAGAAGCCTAATTAATTTTTTTTTTCTTTTTATTTTCTGGTTTTTCAAACTTTGTCTTAACCCATTAGTCTTCCAACCTTGACCCTTTTCTTTTTCTGTTTTCCCTTTTGTATTTTGTGTTTGGGTTTTTTCCCTTCGGGGTTTTCCCCTCTTTACAATTTTCTGCCTTTTGTCTCTCTTGTATTGCATTGCATTGTACTGTACTGTATTGTATTGTTTTATGTTTTGTTTTGTTGTTGCCAATCTTTTGCTTGTCTTGGATGTAACTACCTGTGCTGTGATTCAATTTTAATATGTATTGTGTTTTGTAATGTCTTGAATCTAAAATAAAGTTCCCGGCCACACACTTAGCTACAGTAAACCTTCGGGTCTGTCGTGTGGTCTGGGTTTTCAACACTTCAACACAGTGCTTTTATTTTGGCATCTATTTTTAGTGCTTTTATTTTGGCATCTATTGATTTAATTTCACATTTTTTGTAAATTTGTTTACAAACGGAACTAGGCTGTTTTATTCTTCAGATCTGCCTGTGAAGATAACTTTTATGTAGAGAGAACTTATGTAGAGAGATTCTTAATATGATTTCTTAATATAAATATAATTTAGTATAATTTTGTATAGGAAGAACAGAGATTCTTAAACTTCTTTTTAGGAGCATTAATTTAAATATTTTAATATAATGCTTTGAATAACAATACTATTTAGAATATTACACTAATTTGCACATGATTGTGAATTTGAAGTTTCTTTATATTATATATTCCGTACGAAGAACGGGTATACTGCTAGTATTTAATATAATTATCTCGTGGGCATGTATGGCGTTCCCAACGACAGGAAGGGCTGGGCAAAGGTTGGTAGTATATAAAACTATTAAAATTGAAAATCCAATGACAGAAATAGTAACCCATAATATACTAACTAACTTAAAATTTACCTACACACACACACACGCACATATATATATATATATATATATATATATATATATATATACATACATACATACATACATACACACACACACACACAGGGTAATCCCCAAAAGATGGGCTAAACTTTACGAGGTGGTAGTACACACCAAACCAAGCATTTTTCGTCATAGTTTACCGGATCGGAAATGAAACGCAAAGGCGCCAGTGGGCACTTAATGGTGAAACCGATGAGGTGAGACGAAAACACAAGAATGTCATAGAAGTTATAAAATGACATTTAATAAACCATAATTACAGTCATGGCTCAAAAGAACGACCCGCCAAATTCAATGCACGTCTCACAGCGGCGATGGAGGGATTTGTGAAATCTCTCGAACAGACCATTAGGTTTCTCCCCTCCTCCAAAAAAATTCTGGTGACACTACTGGCATATACACTATACAAATGTCAAAAGTATTCGTACACATAGATTGAAAGGGTTGCATTTATCTCACGAAATCAATACATTGTTGGACCACTCTTGACCATAATGACTGCATCTACTCTTCTAAGAAAGTTTTTCACCAATTTCTGGTATATTTTTACTGGAACCAGTCGCCATTCCTCGATTAAAGCTGCAGCAAGAAAAGTCTTAGAGAAAAGCTTTCTCACTTGGAGACGGATTTGGCGTTCTAGATTGTCCCACTGGTACTCCATCGGATTCACATACCGACTTTAAGTCGGCCCATCTAGCTTTCATACTTTATACTGTAACGCTGTAGGGCCGAAGGGGAAATTAAGAAACAGCAGATAAAATTTTAAAGTAAAACTTTAATGTATAAGAAAATATTTATATTATTTATAAATTGGAGGATTAAAATGTATATACATACCCCACCGCTGCCACCATTTTTAAACTACTGTAACGTAGTAGCGTTGTAGGGCCGAGGGGGCACTAAATATTTACATTATTTACAGATTGGAAAATTAAAATGTATATACATTTTTAAGTATCGGCTGTTGGCCGAAATTTGGTTCGCCAGCTGCAGAAGGATGTGCGACTAGCGCCTTCGGATTCTAAAATTAAAAACCCTCTCTTTCGAATGGGTTTTTCTCCTCCCTCCGCTGGCAGGCCAGAGTTTACCTCTCTTCGGAGGCGACTCCATCAGTATGAAAAACGAAACTCAGTCCAAAGATTCCTTTTCCGAGTGTCATATACAACAAACTCAAGCAGCACAATTTCCACAGCTGTGGAAATTCAGACATTTCCCTTCTACATGAAATTGGCCGGCACTGGGGTGTGTGAATGATAAATATATATCTGCATCTCATGGCAGTTTCGTAAACACTAGCAGTTTTTCAGTTTTTCCAAACCATTCAACACACCTGGGTAACAGTACGTTACAGCTTGTAGGAATGTCACATGTCGGACACATCATATCATTTATGAGCGACTTTTATTTCCATGCGTCGCAGATATAAATAGTATATTTCCACTTTTATTCGGTAAATCCATTTTTCATATCCAGAGACGATAATTGAGATATCAAGATTTCACGTCCGGCTGTTAGAGATTGTAGAGAAATTTCAGTCCGATCGTTTGGGTCACGTAGCAGGTGATAAAGCGTTTGTTAACTACTAGTCTGGCTTTTGAGAGAAATTGCATTTCCCGAGATTGGCTGGAATAGTGTAAATATGTATCATAAAATGAACATTGGACCATTTAGTTAGAAACAGCATAGTATATACAGTGTTCCTAGGAAAGTCTTTAAGTATTCCAATAACTTTGTAAGGAAAAGGTCATGAGATTGCCCGTTATGTTTGCATATAATAAAGTTGCCGAGTCCACTTCAAAAAAGAGCTTGAAATGCTTGAAATTCCGCCCCAGTAACTCATCGGTAGAGCATCGGCTAGCTAATACGAAAATCTGTGTTTCGGTTCCCGGTTGGAGCAGCAAGGTTCTCAATAGCGTCTGAACAAATCAACATTGTAGCAGGGCTATAGCCAGAGACGAAATTCAAGTGGGCTGGGGTGACATTCAAAAGGGACTGGCTCAACAGTCTTGAAGGAGGGGCTCAACAAAAGCTTTATGTATTCGCTTTTATTAACAGTAATAGTTACTATTATATATATCAATCCATATAAATTCTTAACAACTAATTGCATATTTATATTTCCAAGTTAAAAGTTAATTATTATTATCCATATATAGCTATACTATACATCAATATTAATATATAATACTTACAATTGATTTAAATATAAGCATTATCTAGTAGCAAAGTTCTTAATCAATCGAAGAAAATTTCTGAAAATTAATACAGTTAACGCTTAATATTGATCTTGACTACTTATCAGTTGATTTTGACTCTATAATGTATAACAGTGAACCCCCCCGCAATAATGCAAAAGTATCCAAATACTATTGTCTTATATTTTAAATATTTTTAAAATTAAATATGTCAATAAATGGATCATCAGTATAACTATATACACATTCAACTAGTAATCTATTAAAGCAAAGTAATTTATAAATAAAAATATGGAGACATTTTTAATGCAAAATTTGGATGACATGTTGGATTATATTTCATATCATTACTAAATATTTAATATTTTTATCAGGGGGCTGAGTATACCTCTTGGGGGGGGGGGCTTAGCCCCCTCTGGCCCCTGCCTGATGACAGCCCTGCCTTGTAAGTTAGTTCACAGGTGTCCAGGTCTGAAAGTGAAGCTAGTACGACTAGCACGGATTCAGTGGACTTTGGAAAATTGATAGCCGATTTCAAATCGGCGGGTCCACGACCACGTAATAAGCTAACCTGGAGGGTTAAAGTGCCAACAGGAAGCTGACCTGGAGGGTTAAAGTAGCAGCAGGAAGTGAACCTAGAGGTAAACATAGCAGGACGTGGTCAGTCAGATTGTAAGTTGCCCATCAATCCGACAACAGAGGGTGAAGCACAGTCTAGCAAATGCACCAGTCTAATGCACAGTCCAGTTCGACGGTAAGAGCCTACAATTCCGTCTTAGGAGCTCAACAATAGAGCATCTATCTGCTTGCCAGTAGAAACATCCGAGGTTCGATTCTCGGTTTTAGCAGCAAGGTTCTTCACAAAGTGACTATATCCGGTCGATTGAAAGGCATTGAAACGCTCCAAGCGGATAATTTATAAAGTTAGTATGACGCGTTTCTCAACAAAGAGAGTTAGAAGAAAATAAACAGTTAAAATGATAGGGCATTGTGTAATGAGGAAAATCAACAATAAAACTATTACAGAAGGCATTTATTTATGACAATAGGCGAATGGCTCTACCATTAAGAATGATACAACTTATATGAACAGAAATGAAGTGTAGAGTCTATTTGAAATGCCATTCGTCAGAGATGCTGCACATTGGAATTAAAAAACAATGACCGCGAACTATCACAACCATTGTAGGTGTCACCGTGATAGAGATCCGGTGGATTTATTTCATTCTAAACCTGTCTGGGGGTGTATTTCTGCAGCGTATTTATACTTACAATATAGGAAAAGAAGTACAACTTATTTTATATTTTCTAGTTCAAACGAACATTAAAGCATTAGCTGTTTGACAAACTATTAAGAAATTCAATTTGTAACTTTCCGAAAATAAAACCTTAGACTGTAATGGTCACCGCAGACTGGAATTTCTTTTCACTTTTATCCTGGAAGGCCATTTTTCATTTCTTAAGAAGGTATGAAGACATCCAATTTCGTTGGACCATTAGTCTAAGATTATTAAGAAAGTTGAGCTTGAATATTTGGATTGCGTAAAGGGCAATAACGTGCAGGTAAGTTGAAAACTTTCCGACTGTAGCAATTCTAAATGCGCTCCTACGTTTGTAATATTTTAAGGGGAAAATTATAAGTGGACATAAAGATTTGGCTCACATTATATTTATTGTTTTCCTCATGCGCATAGTATAATGTATAGGAAAGTATTGGGATGGGAGTCGAAAACTCGACTTTTCGACACCCGTCAAAATGCTAGATTGAACGTTTTACGCTAGCATGACCCGTTCTCTAAATACTGAACTATTTTGCTTTCTATGAACTATAATAATGTAAAATACATAAATAATTTAGTAATTATAGTAGTGCGAATAAAAGTATGTAATTATTTCAAGAGCACTATTTTGCTTTCTCTAAACTATACTAATGTAAAATACATAAATAATTTAGTAATTATAGTAATGCGAATGTAATTATGCGTATGTAATTATTTCGAGAGCACGTTGCAAGGATCACTGAACTTGAATCGAACCAGTTTGAGGTGTGTAAGTCCATGTATCTGTGAATGCGATATCACATGGGTGAATTTTAATGCAATAAAACGTATTTTGGGGACTCTCGAATTGATATATTTTAATCGAATTAATCTAATCGTAATTAATGTAAACGAATTAATAAATGTATGTGTTTGGAGGACACTCAATGAGTCCCACCCCCTCAATTTTCGAATGAAAATTTGAAATAAAAACATTAGAACTTTCAATAATGTAACATAATCATTTCTTAGATAATTTTTCAACAGCAATTGATTGACACACATTTTAGAACGCTTTGGCGATATTTTATCGGATCAGTCGCCAATCTCGTAACATTTTTGATAAGTGTTACATATTTACTGATACTTACTATTGACCATTTTTAACACTTTCCGACATATTCGAAAAGGATAAAACTTTAGTATGTTGTTCAGACGGTCTGTAGGATGTATGGGAATGTCAATGAATAATATCACCCAATTAGCTTTGGATTGTTCAAAAAAGGGAAATACACTGAATCCTATGAGACTTCATTTTTCCAACATTTTTAAAGCAAAGTTAAAATTCGCAAATTGCTTCGAAAGTTTTGGGAAATATTTAAGTTATCCCATAAAATATATGAAAACAATTTCAGCAAAATAGGTTAGGCAATTTTTTAAATAAGAATTAAAATAATAATGGCACCCATATTATATGAAGATATCACGTGATCCACTTCAAAATAAAATAGGTAATACATCTTTCTCCCAGAGTCAAAATCGTGATTTTTAACGTTCTTTTTAATTTATATTGATTTTTGCTTATTTTCGGTGCATCTATAGTCTGCGCCAACGCAATGACACTATTTTTGAGTTTAAAGGATCCTCCAACTGTGATTATTTCTAAAACGAAGGCTCATTTTAACGAATACAAACTGTGAACAAATCAAGCTGTAAGATGAGTTGTATAAGAATTGCTGAATTATGTTTAACACAAAATTATTTAGCTCTGAAGTCTGAAATATAGGTGATATGAATGAAATATTGATTGAATTTTACATAGAGAACAAATCAAACATTGAATATTAAAAGCCCATTGATTTTAACGTAATCGAATATTCTCTTAAGTTTTCGAATGAAATTAAAAAAAAAAGAAAAATAATAATAAAAAAAATCAGAATATTCAATAATGTAACATGAAAAATTATCCAAGAAATAATTATTAATTAGAATTGCATTGGCACAGATTTTTGAACACTAGTATGAACCGTTCTCAAGATATTGCATCTTTTTGCTTTCTCTGGACTATCATAATGTGAAATACATAAATTATAAAGTTATTATAGTAATACGAATAGTGTTGCGAACGCGTAGTGTTGTATTTGGCGCCTGCTCTTTCGTCTGTCTCGAAGGCCAGGCGTAGAAAATACAGTGCATGACGTCAGCCCAGGGTTACCAGGATTTCCCAGTTAGAGGAAGAGTTGCCAGATTTGGCAATTTATTGCCAATTTGGCGACTTCCAGAATGTTCCAGAAACTTCTCAATAGAACGATTATTCTTTTAGATTTAGAGATTTCCAGAAGTTTCTCTGGAGAGGCTATGCAAAGGACTCACCCCTCCGTTGCAGGGGAGTTAACGAATGGACGTGACATGAGTTCCATTGGACTGTGATTTTTGTCAATGTTTTGAGAATAGTATCGGCTGTTTTGTGAAATAACATTCAAAGTTTTGTAATATTATCGCTTATTCTGCTAAATGAGTGCAGCATTTAAGTGCTGTTTGATTGCATAGCGTTCCAGTTTACTTTGTGCTTGTGAATAAACGTTAGTTATCCAGAAATTTAGACTCGTTCTTGTATCTTCTGTATATACCCACAATTCCAGCGGATACGTTTCGTTACAATACGTATGTAATTATTTCAGGAAATATGAAATTTGAAAATCCAGAGATTTTGAAATGTACAACAGCGTTTCAGCGATAAGACAATATTGGAATAAAATACAGATATTAGCCTCGATTTTTTTAAAGACAATATTATCATATATCGCTCTTCTCGGTTTTGTAGAATAATTGAAAGTTTGATGTGGGCAGCACACGCCTTTCCCTACAGTGCTTTACTTCATTCTATTCGAAAAATTAATAGACAAAATCTATGACACGTTTTTTTTTACCTCGAAATGTATATTGACTTAGGGAGCTTTTTTGGAGGAAAACATGTAAAGTTATGTTAAAATGCCCAATTTCATATTTCGCGCAAATATAACTTGATATCCGCCAAGCAATATACTCCATTACATTAAAATAGGTTAGTTATAATTTTATCGATGGGCCACCCATTTTCATAAATTTACGACATTTGCGTTAATTTGGCTCCACCTTTGAAAAGTCGCCAAGTTGGCGATACTTTGTCAAAAGAGTCGCCAATGTTGAAAATTGTTTGCCAAGTTTCACCTTGCGTGGTGATACTTAACACTGTTCATTTTTATGTATCATTTTAGATACATTTTTTTGAAAAACATGGAATATCTCGAGAACGATTCAAGATAGCTTTCTAAAGTTATTGTCATTCGTTTCAGAATAATAAAAATGCGTATACGATTATTTATTTAACATTATTGAAAGTTCAAATTTGTTATGACTTTTTAAAATATTCATTCGAAAATTTCGGCGGCTCACAAACGTCCGATCCTATTTAAAATCAATTGGGTTCCAATATTCATGGATCGTAATAATCGCACCGAATTGCGTTCGAAACGCTCCATTTGTGCGGGAGATATCGCATCCACGACGAACGTGCACACACACATACACGGATACGCACACGCTCATACAGACACATAATACATAGATACATTCACACATAGATACTTATATACATGCGCACATATGCATACATACATACACACGCTTACATAGATACATAGACAGACATACATGTATGCACACACGTACATGCACATATACACACACACACATACAATTATCACATAAAAAGCGTTTCACTTGAGGTCAGGGATGCTTGATATATGCCCTGCCATAGAAAATCGAATTTCCGACCCCGGCACAATACTTTTCCTATACATGTATGTATGGGAAGTAACAATGAAAGAGGGGAAAAATGTGTAAATAAGACAAAATATTAAAAAATTTGGCGAATTGTTTGCCATGTGAACTTTACTATAATTACACGAAAATATCCTTGTCACAAAAGAATGAAATATGCATGAACTGAGTTAAAGTATTAATAAAGCATATAACATATAAACAAAAATACTCAAGAACCTAAAGATAAAAAAAAAATTATCATAGTTACGGCTGACAAACTGCATTCAAAATGTGTGTTTTGATGTTTTTTCCTGTCGCAAGGAACTGTAACAAGCCACTCTTATTTATTTTTCAGTTTCACTGACAGATTTCGTTAATGGCTGTCGTAAACTAGCGCCATAAACTTTTCTCTTAGGTGATAATTCCGGAGGAAAAAAAAGCTAACATTTCTCTTTTTTATGGTAACAATTTGTATTTAAAGATATGAAAGAAATATATTAGATACAATTACAGAATCTGTTTTTTGTTTTTTTCCAAAATATAGGTCGTTTTTACTTCTTGATATTTAAGTATTATGAAAATACTAATAGTTAAGCATGCTAGAGACAGGGGAATTGTTACTCTGTAAAGAACCTTGTTACCCCAACCGGGAATCTAACCCTGGATCTCCGAACTGACCAACGGACGCTCTACCAATGAGCTACTGGGGCGAAATTACAAGCTCTTATCGTAGAAGTGGACTCTGCGACTCTTAAATCACTAATCTGCAATGTTTAAAGTAAGTTTTATTTTGGAAGACACTATCATTACAGATACCAGCATCGATGGACCGGTTTCGCGCTTTCTATGTGGTCGTCAGCATGGCATTGCCGATATCTGTAATGGCAGCAAGAAACTTACTTGAAATTGTAATGATGTAAGCATATTTTAATAAAAATGCCCTTGAAGTAGGCACATTTGAGGCCTCTTAACACTATGCACGGTCCGGGTTCGATTCCCGCCACTGCCAAGAACTGCCTCCGTGTTCACGCGGAGTACGATCACGTTAAACATGTGGGTCCGTAAGTCCTTCCGAGAGATTGGTGGTAGGGGAAGGAGGGTACGGTCCCTGTGGATGCCTCCCCCACTGGGTTTTAAATTGAGTGGCACTTCCCGACTGTCCAAACAGTTACCTTACACCTTTCTAGTACCGGTCGTCCAAATTGTTACTCAAGTCCTCTGGACGAGTCGGACGGCCTATGGTTTCCACACCTTTCTAGTAGGTCGGATTGTCTGGGTCTCAAAAACAACAACTATATACGGTCCCCTGGCGCATCCGTCACAACACCAAGCCTGCAATACAGTAACAATGGAGCTGAGACCTAGTTGGGACTCCCAGGCATGGGCGCCCATAAGGGCGGGCAAGGGGAGGACCTGCACTCTCCCGAAAGTTCAAGATCGCATCAAGCTAGTCGTTGTTGTAGATCTTATCCTCGAGTTTGCCCCCTCCTGAAAAAAGTTATATAGGCGCCCATGCCCTAAGGGGCATATTTAAGGGGTGTGGCCTTAAAATTTGAGAAAGTATTAGAAATAATATTGATGTGATTTTTTGTATTATTTATTTCCATGAAGAAGATATGATGTGGGCAGCACATGATTTTTTCCTGCAGTCTCATATTCACGTTTTCTTTATTTCTTCAATAATTCATTGAGTTTAATGGCACAAAATAACACCCATGATTATTTAAAACAACACTGAGTCTGCACTTTTAATTCGATTTTCGTTCTCAGTTAGTAACTGTATTGCTTTTCAACGGTGGCGTGGCGAAAATGCGAAAAAACTAAAATATATCGAGAACGGCTGGCCCTAGTGTAATGGTGTTCTTTCTCTACACCGTTAAAAATTACGCATAAAACAAACATTTAATGGATATATTTGAGCACACGTAGTTTTTATTTTAGATTTTGAACGGATTTTGAAGGCCATTTCGCAAAAAAAGGCTTTTTCTGAATCATACCAAAATCTAATCAGCATCTGGGTAACCAGCAAGTGACTAGTCTACCGATCTCTAAAAGGGGATGCTAGAGTGGATACAGATAATTTTTGCGGGTCATTTTGCAAAAAAAGGCTAATTATTTTATCCCGAATCGTACCAAAAACTAATCAGCACCAGGATTGCATACAAGTGACTGACCTACTAAATTGTATGAAATTGGGTCCATTACTTTTTGAGTTATAATGTATACATACATTGCACAGACAAACACACACACAGACGTCACACTAAAAATAGTACTTTCTCTGCAATACATAGTAATGTATAAGGAAAGTATTGGAATCATGCCGAAAATCGCAACTCTAGTTTTCGACGGATCTACACGTTTCGGAACCTCTAGAATACGAAAATATTATTTTTAGCCTGACGCCTGTGTGTGTGTGTGTCTGTCTGTGCAGTGTATGTATCCATTCTAACTAAAAAACTAATGGATTCAATTTTATAACATTCGGTAGGTAAGTCACGTGGGTGTGACACCTGGTGCTGACTAGTTTTTGGTATCATTCGGAAAAAAAAAGAACCCGATTTTTTTTTGCGAAATGACCCGCAAAAATTTCATGCATCCACTCTAGCTGGAAAACTAATTGACCCAATTTCACAAAATTTGGTAGATAAGTTACTTGTAGGATTCTATGGTGCTGATTAGATTTTGGTATGATTTGGAAAAGGACAACCTGCCTTTTTTTACTAAATGGCCCCCCAAAATTGACAAAATCTGAAAAATAAAAAGACTACGTATGTTCAAATGCATCCATTAAATGCTTGTTTTATACGTAATTTTTGACGAGGAAAAGAATAAGAACAACTCTAGTATTCTAGGACTAACCGCTCTCGAGATATTCGAGATTTGTCGTATTTTTCTTACGCCGTCTATGGAAAAATGTCCAATTGCCAAATAAAAATAGAAATTGAATTAAAAATGCAAATTTTGTGTTATTTTGTGCCATTAAACTCAATTTAATGAATTATTAAAAAAATAAAGAAAAAATGAATTTAAATCTGCAGGGAAAGTCATGTGCTGTCCACATCAGATTTTTTCCTACTCTAGAGGCCCCAAAACGATGTGTAGATCCGTCGAAAACTAGAGTTCCAATTTTCGACACGATTCCAATACTTTCTCTATAAATTACCATGTATTGCAGGAAAAGTAAAAATTCTTCTGATACCATATATTATCCCCTTGGAGACCAGTAGGTCCCGTCTTGCCGACCCCTAAACTCGCCACTAGATTTCGGATACGCCAAATATAAAATAAAGTCAAATTACGGCACCACTTACCTGCGAGCGATTTTTTCTTGATGCGTATTCTGTGAAATCGCGTCGAAGCAAGAATGTGCAAGAAACTGTATAAAAAGCAGAGGATAAAAATTATTTGTTCAACCTTTGTCGCTTTCATTGGGACTCATGTAAGGGATCGCAGCTTTAAGCGAGGAAATTGTCCAGAATCGTTTCATTTTGATTGTTTGTTCTCCTGCGATAAGATATAGTATGTTCGAGAAGATAGTATGTTTACAAAATATTTTAACCTTCTGACACTTGGAATTCTCAACATTTGACACACTACATTGATCAACTTCTTAATTTGCTTAATACAAGATACCCAAGAGAAACGTTTTCCAAAGAAACTTTAACAAGAAAAATCAATCATGCATAAAGCATTAATTATGAAACACTTTTCAACTGAAATGCAATTTTATTTAAATATCTCTAAAATGCGATACGTTCAGCGCTGATATATTTTAAATGATCACAGTACTACAATCATTTATTATATTTGAAAACTTAAAATGAACTTTATTCAAATGAACCAAAATATGAATGTCACACAAATATGAATCGTCTGGTTCTTTATGTAAAGGCAATGAATATTTTATTCGTAACACTTTTATTCCAGACTCCAGAGCTAAATAATTTTCTGTAAAAATTAAGCAATTCTTATACAACTCATCTTACAACTTGACTTGTTTACATTCTGCATTTGTTAAAAGTAGGCTTCGTTGTTTCTTAAAACTTCATCGAAAAAATGAACTTCATTCAAATGACGTCATCGAAATGTAAAACGTCTGGCTCTCTATGTAAAAACAATGAATATTTCATTCATATCCCTTTTATTTCAGGCTCCAGAGTTAAATCATTTTACGTGAAAAAATGTCAGAAATTCTTATACAACTCATCTTACAATCACTCGTTTATATTCTGCATCCAGTAAAATTAGACTTCGTTGTAGAAATAGTCAAAGTTTGATGATCATTAAATTCAAAAATAGTGTAATTGCGTTGGCCCAAAATATATAAGCAGAAAATACGCTTATAGATAAGCAGAAAATACGCTTATAGATAAGCAGAAAATACGCAAAAATAAAGCAGTTTTAGGATGAATACAACACTAAATATGAATGTAAAAGAACTTTAAAAATTACGATTTTTACACTGGGGAAAAAAGGATGGATGCCCTCCCTTTTTTATTTAAAATGGGTCAGGTGATCTCTTCATATTATATGGGTGTCATTATAATTTTAATTTTTATTTTAAAAACTCCCAAATATATTTTACAGAATTTTTTTTACATATTTTATGGGATAATTTGAATATTTTCTAAAATTTTCGAAAAAATTTGGGAATTTTAACTTTGTTAAAAAAATATTCGAAAAATTAGGTCCGACAGTGGTTCAATGTTTGCAATTTCTCACTCCGAGTGCAATTCGAAACTATAATTGGGTGATATTATTAATTTAGATTCCCATATGTCCCACGGACCGTTTCAACAACATACTAAAATTTCATTTTGATAAAGTCATTTTTACGGTAGTTATCCTGCGAACGGACAAATAGACAGACAGAATGAACAAACTCATAAATGCTTTTCAACTATGTTGGAAAGTGTTAATAAAAAGATGAAAATAAAGGTGTCTTTAAGATATTTTAAAATTTACAAGAACGAATTATCCGTTGTTGTACTGGTCATAAGTAAGCGGCCGCCAAGAACGTATATAATGCAGATGCAAATAACACTAATTAATTTCCAAATCGCCAAATCCAATTCTAATTAAACGAAAATCATTTCCGCTCTCCGCTTGTTCCATGCGCATTAAAACAATTATACGGCGCGGATGTAATACGCCCTATATACGCACACTGGAAATATTTACAAAGTACACAAGAGAAATCTATTTATTTAGAAAAATTAGATTTTCGTCTTTTAGCTTTTCAGAAAGTTTTAGTTTTGAAGTTAGAATTTTGCATTTTTATCGTGCACTTCCTGTCACGTCATTTTCCGCGATTCAATTTTTGAATCGGATCTTTTTGGATTTTTGTCGTTATGATGATATACAAGCTTGGCACGCTTTAAAAAACCTAAACGAAATTTTAAATAAATCAGAATACTGGATTTCAAATCTCAGTACATATCTCCAGTTGCAGATTGAATCATCATCTATATCGTATCTGTAGTATCTGTAGTATCGTATCTGAAAATAGTTTGCTGAAATGAATCAATTATGAGGCCGAAAGTGAAAATAAGATTTTATGTTCTATTTTCAAAAGTTTATGTCCTATAAAATTCATAATTTCAAAAAAAAAAACAAGAAACTTATATTCTAAATATTTCTACATTCCGAAAATTGAAAATTTATTATTAAAATCCTCAAAATCATAAAATTGAAAATGTTTTATTCCAGTTAATTTATTTTTGGAAAGGAAAGTTTATTTTTCCAGAACAAACACACACCTCATCAAAAGAATAAACCTCTTAAACTCGGATTTCCGAAAGTTACGAACGCAGGCATTCTACCCATATGGATTTTTCTGCGAGATGAAGGTACGTGTGTGGTCAAACGGTTCACTCACTTGTCTTTGGATCTATAAACTGGAACACCGATCACAAGTGAAGAGCGTAGAGTATGTATACATTCTCTATGGTGCGGAACAACTTTAACAGTCTGAGTTGCATGTCTTTTTCAATGGGTGTAGCAATAACCTTCTTCATCTCAATATTAGTAAATGTATTGTTGTGTTTTTTACTCGTAGAAAAGTGCCTATTTTCTTTTCTTATAGTATTAGTAACTCTGTTTTGGCTAGAAAGTTTTCTGTTACTGATCTTGGCTTTATTTATACGTCTGATTTCTCCACTTCTCCTCATATTTCTAATATCTGTTCTAATTCCTATAGAAAACTGGGTTACATTAAGGGAATGACTCAGGATTTTACGAATGAGGATACCATCATTGTTCTCTTGGATGCCTTGGTCAGGTCTATATGTATGAGTATGCGTCTGTGATGTAGAGGCCCCTTCACGCTGTCATGCAAACAAGTTCGAGATGATTCAAAATAAATTCTTGAGATATCTATATTATAAGAAACCTCGTATTTTTTGTTATACCATATCTGCTATTTTTCCACGTAATATATTTAATGTTAAAAGCTTACAGAACAAAAGGGATTACGTTTTATTTTCATTCTTCAGGAATCTGTTCCATGGCGGAATGGATTGTGTCCCTGTCTTGTTGAAAGACCCAGGCCACCCGACTCACCCTAGGGTATGAGCAGCTGGTTGAGTGGCCGGTCACCTTGTGTGAGATCGGGTTACATGATCACCAGTATTTAACCAGAAACATGAGTCTATTTGCTGCAAGGAGTGCTTAATTAGAATATGGGTAGTTATTGAGCGATAAGTCATTTTTGTAAACTATATACCAGCTTCCCAGATCATCTGGATGTTTTTATTCATCGGAAACGGCTTTGAAAAATCATGTGTCGTAAATATTTTATATTTTAATAAGTATTTATTCATTCGCGGTGCTTTCGAAAATCATGTGTTGTCAATAGTTTGCTTTTTAATGTATTTTAATAAACTTTAATCTATCTATTTGCCTTTAATCTTGTAATATATTTTTATCTTCCACGCTGTTACTGGGCCTTTGTCCGGTAGCTTGCATTTTTTTAAATTAAAAAAAAAAATCTTCGAAATGCCTTATCCCCTTCACTGTAGAATGTATCAGATTTTGTACATTCTACAAATTGGATGCAGTGTAGTGTGACTGTACCAATTTGTTGCGTAACTTTTAATTAAAAATGTTTCTACACAGCTTGTTTATATTGTATCGCTTTAAAAAAAAAGGTAACAACTATAACAATCACTATTGGTGACAAAAATTTTGTTGGTGGAAAATCTTTTGCCACATTATTATTTTTCCTAAAAATGTTTCCTTGAAACATGTATTTCTCATGATTTTCTATAGATAGAGATTAATGGCTGATTTGGATTTGGCATCGGATTCCGAAGAAGAAAGAGGGATTCACTAAGGATTTCCCACATCTGTTTTTGTTTTCCATTTCCACTTCAAAGAAATTTTCATTTTATTTCAAATATCTATTTTTTAAGATTGACTCTATTCTGTAGGAGGTAGGGTGGTTTACGAAAAATGTTTACTTCCGATTAAAACATGTTCATAGACACATATATGTCTCAAGATTGGTTACAGATAGAGCTTAATTATGGGTAGATATGGATTTAGCATTAAATTCTGGAGAGGAATAAAGGGACTTCCAAAGGTTTTCCACTTCAGGTTCGAGAGATCTATTCAAGAATTTACATTTTCCTTGTAACATTTATTTCTCGGGATCTGCTATAAATATAGCTTAAATGATGACTAATATGGATTCAGCATCCAAGGGATACTTGAGGGTTCACTAAGGATCCACACGTCCGGTTCTTCTTTTATTTTCTGTTCAAAAATTTTCTTGAAACATCTATTTCTCTAGATTGGCTATAGATAGAGCTACGATGATTATATGCTTGAATTTATATATATGAATTTAGTATTTTATTCTGGAGGAGATAAGGGACTATTTCCAATTTCGCTTCTTTCCGATTTAAAAAATGTCTTTGAAACATCTCCTTCTCAATATTGGCTATATATAGAGCTTATATAATGATTCAAATGATTCAGCATTAAATTCCAGACGGGTAAGTGAGAGGAGGGGTGTTCATATTGGATTTCCGGTTCTAGAGATATTACTTCTTGTCATGAAAATTTGTTTGACTATACGAAAGAAATATACGAGAGATAATGGAAATGTTTAACAGTTCCCCCCAAAAATGGAATGTATGCATTATCTGCCATCCTATGAAGGATTCTTCATAAATATATTGTTCATTTTATTTTCGGCTACTTTTGCCATTTATCAAAGCAGAAAAGAGCAATTTAATCTATTTTACATTTAATATCATGTCTTGCCTTGAGTTACTTCCCATGATCACTTCATTCACTACACAACAAGATTGGCTGCAAATCTGTCTCATTGTATGATCTCAGGAAGCATAAATTACCCCTGATAAGTCAGTCAGTTTTTCTTTTAAAGACTTCATGTAGTCATCTAAGGAACTGTCACACCGGAAGAAATATGCCGTACAACATACACGAGATAAAACGAGAAAAAAAAGTTAATTTGAACCGCTGTTACCAGTCAAAATTGCGTCATTTATGCCGTCATATCTCAGACTACTACTTTGATTCATTCAATTCACTCTGCTCTAATGCTCGTAAAAGAGTTTTAATGAAATATCTCAACATCTGTGAGAAGTTTTTGGAAAGTATAGCCCGTAAAATGCCAAATCTTTGATATGTTCGTCGTAACAAATTGCGGTTTCCGTTAAAAAGAGATGTTACAAGAAAATTTAAGGAAATGTTTCCAAAAAATAATTGTGGTGATTACTCACATTTCCTTTTATGCCCTTTTAAATTGAAAAGAGAATTTTCATGTAGATTTTTTTTAATATCCGTAACCATTTTCAGAGCTGCGAATAAAAATGAGATATGGAAGGCAACAGCGGAAGACTTTTTTGAGTTTCTGTGATGACTTTAAATAGATAATATCAGAAAAATGATGCATTATCATTTCGTTCATATATCACAATGCTATTAGCATAATAACATTAAGTATTATTTTAAAATGCAGAATTGTGTATTTTTCGTAATAAGTTACATATACACAGATTATTTTTTTTACACAACTTTTTTTTGCAATTTTCTTTCATGCATAGGTAAAACAACAAGAGCACAAGGTGGCCCGTGCACACCTTGAATAATCTGGCCTTCTAAATTTTGACAAATGTTCTTAAAAACTCTAATATTCTTTTTTTCTAACGATAATACTGAAATTAAATGTTTTTATACAATAATACTTCATTAACTGTACATAATTACACGAATAGCTTTAAGTTATCGCCCAGAAAATCTTTAGGTGTCAAAAAGGGAAGGGGGGGGGCAATTTTTTTATCCTTCTCCTTCGAAAAGCCATTTCACTTGATTAACAGCAGCAAATTCTCAAAATATAAATGTTGCAAGATCGCAGAATCCACTTCTACGATAAGAACTTGCCATTTCGTCCCAGTTGCTCAACGGTAGAGCGTCGGCTGGCCCGTTCGGAGATTCGGAGTTCGACTCCCGGTTGGGGCAGCAAGGTTTTTTACAAGATCCTTTTAAGGGGTGCCCAATGTATTCAGAGTCTCTACCTCTCCTTCGAAAAGAAATATTAAATTTTCACTTCATTAATAGCCACAAGTGCGCAAATTATAATTTTTGCAATTTATCTGATAAAATATAACGTATATTCTCGTATATGCAAACAAAGCGCCGCTACCATTAAGGGCCAGACTTTTTTCGAGATCCCTCCTCCCGTATATAAGTGCTAATAAATTATTCTCCACTTATAGCTTGCCAAAGTCTAAGCTCAAGTGGTGGGATAGCTTACTTTTAAAGGTACATGGATTGCACTCGGACGTCCCGAGTTCGGTTCCCGGCTCTGCCCAAACTGTCCCCGTGTTCAAGCTCAGTACGGGCGCATTAAATACGTGGGTCCGTAAATCCTTTTGAGTGGTTGATAGTATGAGAAAGAGGGTCGGTCCCTGTGGATGCCGCCCCCACTGGATTATGGTCTAAATCGAGTGGCAGTGTCTAAACAGATACCTTACACCTTCTGGTAGATCCGGGACGAACAAAGTCTATGCTTGATTACGTAAAAACGATCGGCGTTTGTAAAGTTATTGATCGTAATTAAAAATCTTTTGTTAAAATCTCCTTTTACGCCGAACTGAAATTACTCAGTCGGGCATGCCCTTCAAGAGTGGCAAATTGAAAATAAATGGCGAACATGTGCTTAAATACAGGGCATAACCGCCATACAAAATTTACATATTATTTACATTTTTAATACGAGGCATTTAAAATATTATTTAATTATAAAATACAAAATATACATTAAAAGGAAAAAAGTTTCATAAATTAAGTGGTAGCCAATAGAAATGTCGTCAAAAACAAAATAAAGCATAACTAAGGGTCTGAACGGGATCAAAATTGCAAATAGAATCACGGTAAAGATAAATAAAATGGGATTCATAAAATAAAATATTACGGGGGTTATTGCAGCTAATTAAAGAAAAGTTTTATTAACGATCATTTTCATCCTATGTTTGATAAGGCTTTTCTTTTAATTAGCTGCGCAATATTTTACTTTATGAATCCCTTTTTATTAATCATTACCTTGATTCTATTTGCAATTTTGATCCCATTCAGACCCTTTATGCTTGGTGTCTCGTTCTCGTCTCACTACATGTTAAACCCTTATCTGATTTTCTAAATATTTAGTAGTTGTTTTATTTTGTTTTTTTTGACGACATTTCTATTGATTACCATTTAATTTATGAAACTTTTTCCGGTTAATGTATATTTTGTATTTTATAATTAAATAATATTTTAAATGCCGCGTATTTTAAAAATGTAAAATGATTAATATGTAAATTTTGTAAAAGAAAATTGGAAAAAAACCCTGCCTTTTTTTAAATGACACACAAAATTCGTATGCATCTACTCTAGCTGAATACTAATAGAACAAATTTCACAAAGTATGTTAGATAAGTTACTTGTGGCATTTATATACATTTGCAGGGATTTTAAAGAACTACATATCTTTGATTCATATTCTTCACAGCTTCTTCATAGATTCTTCATAGCTCTTTCAAACTTGAAAACCGGAAAATTTTCAATATTTTCCAAACTGACAAGACGATTACTCAAACTGTGAGCGCTTTTTTTTTTAAACTATATATATTTCGAAACTAAATTTTCTAATGCATATTTTTGTCTCTTACCATTCATATCTATTTTTGTATAGTTTGCTATATATTTCAAATAAAAGTCAGAAAAATGAAGAAAAAAAAATCGCGTGAAGAATTACTTTTTCTTAAGATTTTTCGAAACATTAAAATATCGAAATTATTTTTATATAATCATAATCTGGAACCTATTTCCTACAAAACAATAACAATTGTTTGCATTTTTATTTATTTGGTTTGGAGGTATGAGCATTCAAAATTTTTACATTTTTGTAACGCTAAAAAATTTCCACCACATATACTCCTAAGCATAAATGTTATTCACATCAATATATAGTTTAAACCAATTGGGTTTAAGCCAACTCTGCCATTAACCTCTCAAGCCATTTTCTCTGCTTTAATATTCCAGCTTAAAAAATTTGTATGGCCAGTTTTAATTATCATAAATTAAATAATTAACATAAATTGTTTTTTAGAATCAGCTTTAAAAGCTGTATTTAACAAAGCCTTAAATTCAATTTTGGAAATTTTAACAACTTTATGGAATTTCTAACATTTTTAAGTGGCAAAATAGAGCATTCACAAAATTTTAGGACCCAAAAAACAGTCTTCTTCTTCAGGACAAACTCTCTCCCGAGGGTTGATGAGGTTGAGGGGCTAATGACGTCATGGACGCAAAACTTGTATCGCGTTTTCTCGTGAATGAAACGCACTATATATACGAGAATGTCGATAATATATATATCGTATAAATACTCTTTTATTAATTTTATGCAACATTTTTTATCCATATATTCGAAAAACGTGCAATAGCAGGAGAACGGTTCATGCTGTCTAAAGTAAATTCCATTTGATTTCTGCTGAAAACTTACATATAACATGAGTGTTTATTTAATATATTTTGGTGTCGTTTATTTTATGATTTATAAGAAGTTTGCAAATTTGCGACTTTTTGAATGTTCTTTGCCCTTTAAAATCATAAATTTTATTCGCTTCATTTCATTCATTCTAACATTATACTCACATACGCACAGACATCCCTTTAAAAATAATTGATTCGGGTTAAAGGATGCCCAAAACGTGTATTAATCTGTCGAAAATTCCAATTTTCGACTCTATCAATATTTTTCCTATATATTATTTGTGTGCAGGGAAATTACAAGTAAAGTCAAAAATTCAGTTATGTATTATAAATTATTGCTGTATTATATATGTATATGTATGTAGAAATAAATGTAAAGCATTACATTTTCTAAACAGCTAATTAGAGCTATAAATTTAGATGAGAATAGCATTTGATAGGTCAAATAAAATAATATTCGTAAGGTGATGGTAATCTTGTTTCTAAGGGGGATTAGTCCCCTCCTGCTCTTGCCTATCTAAGATGTTTTGCTCTTAATAGTTTTTTCGTATAATCATGAAAAAGTCCAGATCTCATCCACACACTTATGCAGCAGTCATCAGTACTGAGAGAGACGCGGGATTCGTCTCTAAACATGCCTCTAATCGGACACTGTCTAGGCCAACCGAGTTAAACACCAATCCAGGCGGCTCTACCTATGTTGAGGGGTAAGTGGTAGACGCGTTAATGGACGTCGACACTTAATCCTACCTTCACCCAGTCGTCTTCGAATGATATACATTGATACAGGATGCATGGGGATGCCAAATGCTTTCAATTGGTTAATAGCGACGCCATTGAAGTAGACGTGGCTCCTCTCCTGACTGCACGATCCTCTCGAGCAGTCCTGTCTGGGGTGTTCTGAGCCTCTGCTACGGTTACGTAGGTCTTCTCTGATCCACTGTTTTCATCACCGAGCAACTACCCAATCGCTCCGACCAAGATGGCGACTGATACGTCTGTTGGACCAAATAGTTTCCCTTGGGTCAATGATGGAACTTCTCTCAAAATCAGACAATTGTTCGTACTGCTGTCGAGTACGTCTCAAAGGAATCTTTGTGCACAGTTTTCAGTATTAAGGCAGAAAATCCAGTTGCAATTGCCCGTAAGAACCTCGGTTGTTTTAAACGTTGCACGATACGTCGTTCTCATGCGCGTTGCATGAGTCCTATAACGTCATTGGCGTTGACAGTTTGATCATTTGCATAACTCTTAAAACGAAATAATTTGCATGCCTAGTCTCGTGGCTGTAGCTCAATTTATATATAACTCTAATCTTTCATTGGGTTTTCATATTATATATATATAAATATATATATATATATATATATATATATATATATATATAATGTGTGTGTATTTGTGTGTGTGTGTGTGTTTTGTGTGTGTGTGTGTGTGAAGGGCGGCCCCAAACAGTTTTGCCCACACAGGACAATATCCTTGAACCGACCCTAATTAAATACATAAGTAGAATTGAGTCTGAAGGAAGAGTCACGTGCTGCCCACAGCACATTTTTAAATGGACCCGAACCAAGGCTGCCAAAAGGTGCTCGGTGGACTGACTTCCTCTTAAGTGCATCATTCGCATTAGTGAAAGTTCGCTGAGCAATACCTTATCCAACGTGACAGGTACAGTTTTTATGCTTTGTCCTGTCCATGTACAGCAGAATATTTTACGGCTCACGTATTCCCGACGCTGCATCTTATTATACGGCTCATAAATTCCCGCTTTTTCTGAATCTACTACAAAAGAAAAGCATCTGCTGTTTTTAGGAACTTAAACGTACACGAATCCATGGTTTTTAGTACCATTCTGAGCATTCACCGTTTAATACGCTTATATTATTGAATTAAAAATGCTTATGAGTTAAAATAAGTATTGCGTGAACGATTAAGTGAAAAAAAAATACCACTGAATAAAGATTTCTTTAGGAACATTTTAATCGCAAAATAAATGTTATTAACTGAGCTGGTTCAACTCATTAAAAATTTTAGTGGAAGGCCGTTTGGTTTTTGTTCGTATTCCTTCTACTAAAATCACACAGCGCGTTAACCAGCTGAGTTTAACTCGAACAATAATGTGAAATGCCTTCTAGGGTGTAACTTAAATTTTGTGAAATAATTTTGTACTTAGCAAGTTTAGGAACTTGGCAGCTTTCTTCCCCGCCCGCTTTCTTACCCGTCGTCATGTCCGATTCCGCAGCTGGCTAGTGTATAGTATACGTTGCTTGGCAAAATTCGATTTTCAGGGATTTGTAGTTCATTCCTCAAAATAACAATAAGATTCATTATTTTTACCCCTCTTTAAAATCTTCGAGTCAAATAGGTCTAGTAAGATAACCCCCCCGACAATTTTCACTTTTTACTTTCCCTGAAATACAGGGTAATGTATAAGGAAAGTATTGGAATCATGCCGAAAATCGCAACTCGAATTTTCGACGGATCTACATGTTTCGAAACCTCTAGAATACGAAAAAACTATTTTTAGCGTGACGTCTGTGTGTGTGTCTTTCTGTCTGTACAGATTTTGTATCCACTCTAACTGAAAAACTAATGGACCGAATTTCATAGAATTTGGTAGGTAAGTCCTTTGTGGGTGCTCCTGGTGCCAATTAGGTTTTGGTACAATTCAAGATAAAAGAACCGGACTCTTTTTGTGAAATGACCTGCAAAAATTACCTGAATCCACTCTAGCTGAAAAACTCATAGACCGAGTTTTACAAACTTTGATAAATAAGTCACTTGTGGGTTACTCTGGTGTTGATTAGATTTTGGTACGATTCAGAGAAAAAACTTGCCTTTCTTTGCGAAATGACCCGCAAAAATCGTCAAAATCTAAAATAAAAGTCTACGTATGCTCAAATACGAGGGCCCCATTTTTTGAGACAGGAGCAGACAATATGCGCTAGAAAAAAATTTTTGGTCGGATATTTAAATTTGAACTCTTTTGTGTCCGCAGATAATTTTATTGCAACAATTTGTGTAACAATTACAATTTAACAGTCGTAGAATAAATTTTGAAAGAAAAGAAAATGGGGTTGACGCGAGAGCATTATCGATCTATGATTTTAAAGTGAGGCTAAATCAAAAAGAATGTCTTCAATGTCTACAATTAGCATATGGAAATGATGCTCCATCTCGTGCCACTATATTAAGATGGTTCAAAGAGTTTAGAAGAGGTCGAAATTCTCTCCTGGATGAAGAAACACACAGGAAGACCTTTGTCAGCTGTAGTCCCAGAAAATGTGTCGCCCATTCAAAAAATGTTAACGGATGATAATCGCTGTTCCTACCAAATGTCACAGAAGGAACTTAACAGTAGATCCGCAGCTATACATAAAATTATTCATGAAGAACTGCTTATGAAAAAATGAGTTTGTCGTTGGGTCCCCATAATTTAAGAGAACGCAAAATAAAAAAAAATAATAATAAATAAATAAAAAAAAAGCAGACATGTCAGAATCAGTAAAGAAACTCTAAAATTACTTAATGATGGTGGACATCGTATTATTTCTAAAATCATAACTGGCCATGAAACGTACATACCGTTTCTTGACGTACCAACACGCCAAGAAAGTAAAATTATGGGTCTTTGAAGATGACCCCATACCAACAATGGTGAAAAGACAACGAGCCATGAAAAAAGTAATGTATATCGCGTTCTTCAGAAATGCAGGCCTGGTCAAAGCTCGAGGGACAGAAGACAGTTACATCTGACTCGTACACCACTAAGTGTCTTCCAGATATTCTTCAGGAAGTGAATATTAGGGGACTCATGCTTTGCCATGACAATGCATCTTCTCATTCAGCAAGAACGACAGTAGAATTTCTCGAACAGAAAAACGTCAAAGTGATAGAACATCCACCTTATTCTCCTGATCTTGCTATGCGTGACTTTCGGCTATTTTTTAATCTAAAAAAAATTAGGTGGGCGTCGTTTTCATTCCGAAGATGAGATTGGTGAGGCTATAAAAGCATATTTTTCACCGATTCCAAGAAATGGTTGGCTTGAAGCATTTAATCTTTGGAAAATTCGCCTACAAAAGTGCATTGATGTTGGAGGGGAGTACTTTGAACATTCCAAAGAGTTGGTAAGTTTAACTTATACTACTTAGCCATATTTCAAAAATTTCAGTGTGACCTTCATATTTGATAAAACAACAAGTTTATTCTTAAACTGTAGAAATCATAAAATAAACTCCATTAACGTAATTTATAAATAATAAATCAGAATGTACATGGTCCACCTTATCTACCATCGTCTGCATCTACACACGGATCCACTTACCAACTCGTATCATCATCTACCATATCGAACCACGTATTGAACATTCTCGTGCTTCGCATTTCGCCTTTTTATAACCCGGTTGCCAACACCCTCTACCGTCCTCAATCTACGCGTCTGCTATTTAAATTTAGACTCTTCTTTCCCCGGGAAAGATACTGCTTGAAAAATAAGAAGTCGTTAGTCCTTACAAACTGATATTCACCAGTCCCTTTGTGAGCTCTTTAAATCCGGCCAGCGCACAGGACCGTCTGCGTGTCATATGCTCGTCAACGGCCCGGAGCTCCGCCGTCCATTCGTTGCCGCTCACAAATCAGAACTCGCCGCAGGCGTGAAGTATCGCCCTTATTAGCTAACGCTCACCAATTCTCTTAATTCGCTTCGCGAACAATTTCACAAAACTCAGTCTCCATATTACTACACTCGCCAACCCCTTCGTGAGTTAAGAGGCTTCGTCAAGAAGATGGCGACATACTAAATATAGAATTTCTAGCTGATCCTATTCTCGAGTTATACCCCTCTTTCCAAAATGAAAGAGTACGCACCTTTGTAGGAGCGGACGGGTTGGACGGGTAAGGTCCAAAATCCAAAAAAATAAAATATGCCATGAAAGGCAGTGATATGCTAAATATGAGCTTTCTAGCTTCTCTAGTTTTCGAGCTATTTTCAAGGAAACAAGTGCATTCCTGTGATATGCTTAGGATGGACTGGCATAATGGGGTTCAAAAATTTGAATACGTTAAATATGTAATAACAAACGATAAAGATATACCAAATTTAGATATTTTATCTACTTCAGTACTTGAGTTATTCCTGAACAAGAAAGATCAATCATGCATAAAACATTGATTATGAAACTCATTCCAACTGAAATACAAATTTATTTAAACATATCTAAAATGCGATACATTCAGCGGTGATATATTTTAAATTATCACAGTACTACAATAATTTGTTTTATTTTAAAACTTAAAACTATGGAGGTAAAAGTACTTTTTGACTTCAAACTTCATCGAAAAAGGCGATGCTATAAAATCGTCTACTTCTCTATGTAAAATCAATGAACATTTTATTGATATCACATATTCCAGACTTCACAGCTAAATAATTTTGCGTTGAAAAAATTCAGCAATTCTTATACAACTTATCTTACAGCTTGATGTGTTTACATTCTGCATACTTCAGGCTTCGTTGTAGAAATAATAAAAGTTTGAGGATAATTTAAACTCAAAAATATTGTAATTGCGTTTTCGTAGAATATAGATGCCCAGAAAATACGCAAAAATAAACGGTTTTGGGACGGATGCAACACTCCATATAAATTTGAAAGAACTTAAAAAATCACGATTTTGACACTGGGCAAAGAGATAAGCCTTATTTTATTTTGAAGTGGGTCACGTAATCTCTTCATATAATATGGGTGTCATTATTATTTTAATTTTTATTTAAGAAACTACCTAGCATATTTTGCTCAAATTTTTTATATATATTTTATGGGATCATTTGAATATTTCTTAAAAATTTTAAAGCAATTTCCGAATTTTAACTTCGCTTAAAAAATGTTTGAAGAATGAGGTCCCATAGGGTTCAATGTATTTTATTTTTTCAACCCGTTTTCAATCCAAAACTAATTGAGTGATATTATTCATTTACATTCCCATACATCCTACAGACCGTCTGAAAAACATACTAAAATTTCATTTTGATAAAGTCATTTTTACGGCAGTGATCGTGCGAACGGACAGACAGAATGACCAAAGTCATAATCACTTTTCAACTATTTTGGAAAGTGTTAAAAACAAGTACATTTCTATAGAAGGGCTTCTTGCTCGATAAGGTTCAAAATCCAAAGAAATTAAAAACACAAGAAAATACAACGACATACGGAATTTCATGTTACTGCTGTTAAGGAACCTGTCTAGTTGAGGCCTCAAAGAACTGAACCACACTAATAACAACAAAAAATACATATTACGTTAAATAAAAGGTCTTAAAAATTAAATATAATTCCCTGCTTTAAATTAAAAAATTGAAATATTGAGTAAATTATAGTTGTGACCATGGAGTTAAAACTGCATGGGAAACGCCAATATAGCTTGAGACAATCATTCAGGTGGCGCTGGGATAAGATAAGTAGCCCTGCATTGTATGCATTTCCATGGCTTAATGCTTAAAATATTTATTTAAACTGTTCATTTTCTGAAAATAAATTATTAGCGCAATGCAAAGTAGAACTGAAGCAATAAAGAATATTCCTAAGTATTTAAAATATTTGTGCCTTTCATTTTATTTTGATCTCCCTGTATTCTGTACTCTCTACCCTACAACTGTGAAAAAATACTGGTTAATTGTACTCATAATGAGGGAACTCTTCATTTAAAAATAATCAAAAATACATATACTAAATACTACACCTTTCTGTTGTGTCCACTAACAGTAGCAGCTACTTTACTAACACTAGCTGTACCTAGATATAATTCCCAAAGCATTATGGCACTTTCAAGCGTTTCATCAATAGGAGTTTCACCTCCTTCTTTCTAACTCCATGGTTGTAACATTTTTAAAATGCTCGTGAAATAAAAAATGTACATTTTCACCAGTATTTTTTAAAATGTACGTACAAGTGTAACTAAAAGTTTGCCGAACGATGGTTCCATGTCACGTGACTGCTTCCCTTTTATCTCCTCTTGACTCGTTTACAACGGAATATTTTACGTCTCACGTCTCCCGAATGTTGCTTCGAGTTACATGGCTCATAAATTTCCATTTTTCTGGATATTGTTACGTAAAAAGTACCTGGATTTTTTTTAGAGGCGTAAAATGATTCTAATTTTTAGGAAGATTCACCACGGCGCGGCTTAAGTGTTTAATATGCGTGCATTAATAAATAGCAATGTGTAAAGTGATTTTGATAAGCGTTGCGTGAACGATTAAACAAAAGATGGGCGACGTTCAATTGTTTCTGGATTATTTTAATTCCGAGTCAAAATCTTTTAAGCACGCTGCTTGATTTTGGAAATTTCGGTGGAAAATGTTTGTCCTGAACAAAATAAGTAAATATTTAATCTTTAAGTAAAATGCTGTGCAGTTTACACACTTATCGGCTTGTATCGATCGAAACAATAATTCCAGAGTTTTAAACTGAACAAGCTGGGGTTCCCGCAGCTAGCGGTGACTTTTAACAGTTCCCACTTTTCTAGTAAATACTTTCTAACAGTCACAGTTATTATTATAAACTCAGATTATTATTATATTGAGTAAGATAGCCCGGTGGTTAGAGCTCGTGGATTGCATGCCCCTAACTATCCCCGTGTCTAAGTGGAGTACAGGTCCGTTAAAACTGTAAGACCGGAAGTCCTTCCGAAAAGGTCGATGGCAGAGAAAGGACGGTACGGTCTCTATGGATGACCCCTCACCCCCACTCAGGTTTAAATTAGCTGACACAGTCTTGGTCGTCCACAGTGTTTCTTTCAGGATTTTTAGGCCGGGATGGCGAATGAAATTTTAGAGGGATGGCAAGTTTTAGATTTGTCCTATATAAATATATTTACATGCTGTATCACATAAATAGAAAGTAGGTTAACATAAAATCTTTCCGGGGGAGCGAATACTCGTCACCGGGGGAGACATCGCCCACCGGAGGTATGCCTGAAAGAAACACTGCCCGTCCAAACATATCTGGTAGGTCGGAGGGTCTGGATGGAATGAAAGATTATTATTATGGATTATTACTTTTATTATTAAATATTATTATTATTTCATAGACGATTATGATTATAGATGTCTGTTAATATATATGCCTCTTATCAACATAGTACCTTCATGGAATCTCCCTTTTCGAAAATGAGTTTATTAAAACACGTTTGTCCTCTCCCCAACTAAAACGGAATGACGTCACTTTTTCTATACGAAATCAAATCTTTCTAAAGCCATTATTATGCTATATGCAACAATTCTGCAAATAAAGTGCATCAGGTCAAAATGATCCTTATATTAAAGTTCTTACATTATATTAATTGCCATATCACTTCTAATGAAGGCAGATAAATAGTTTTAATTTCATGAGAAGGTCAGATGATGAATTTTGTTCGTCCTATAAAATATCTTGATCGAACTGTGATAAGTTTCCTGAATATCGGCATTTTAAAACCAAACGGACAGCAGCACTCACGAAAAGCCCATTTTTTTTTCAGAATACAAAATAAAGCTCTTGTATAAGTTAGTTTTTGTTAAAAATAAGCAGGCTTATTGTTATTGTCACCACACGTGTCCTCAAGAATTATGGGTGTACACTCAGGATACAAGAACGAATCCAAGTTTCTGGATAACTAACGTTTATTCACAAGCACAAAATAAACATAAACAGTAAACTACCAAACGGCACTAAAATGCTTCATTCATTTCACAGATCAAGCGACACTATTCTAAAAATACTGACGAAAATACTTTCATAAAATAGTAGCTACAAAACTCACAGTCCAATGTAGCTCGTGTCACGTCCATTCGTCCACTCCCCTGCAACGGAGGGGCGGGGCCCTTTTATAGTCTCTCCATAGAAACTTCTTGAAATCTCTATATCTCAAAGAATAATCGTTCGAGAAGTTTCCGGAACATTTCGGAAGTCGCTAAATGTCGTCAAATGGGCGATAAATAGCCAAAACTGGCCACTCTACTACTAACTGAGAAATTTTGGTAGTCTTGGGTTCACATCCTGATGACGTCATCCACTGTATTTTCTTCATCTGGCCTTCGAGGCAGATGAAAGAGGAGGCGCCAAACGGAACATTGCGCGTTCACAACATTATTACCGATTATAAAAACAACAATAATAATAAATAAAAGCACTTATATAAGTTGATATCGCTGGAAACAAACAGGGTTATTGTTGCTACGATTATAAAAACAATAATACAAAATAAAGATCTTATATAATATATCTGAAAATAAGCAAGTGTTATCGATTATAAAAACCATAATTCAAATGAAATCTCTTTTATAAATTAATATCGCTGAAAATAAACAGGCTTATCGTTACCGATTATAAGAACAATAAATTGAAATAAAGCTCTTTTACAAGTCAATATCGCTGAAAATAAACAAGTTTATTATTGTTGTCGATTGTAAGAATAATAATTCGAAATAAAGTTCTTAAGAATAATACGAAATAAAGTTCTTATATAAGTTAATATCTCTGAAAATAAACAAGTGTATTGTTACCGATCATAAGAACAATAATACAAATTAAATCTCTTATATAAATCAATATTGCTGAAAATATACAGGCTTATTGTTACCGATTATAAGAGCAATAATTTGACATAAAGCTCTTTTACAAGTCAATGTCGCTGAAAATAAACAAGTTTATTGTTGTTACCGATTGTAAGAACAATCATTCGAAATAAAGTTCTTATATAAGTTATCATCGCTGAAAATAAAAGAACTTAATGTTACTGACTACAAATTAAAGCTCTTGTATAAATTAATAGTCGCGTTAAAAATCAACAACCTTTTTGTTACATGATAATATAAAAAATTTCGTAAATACAGCATAAACATGAATATAAACTGGTCAATCGGTCTCAAAGACCCAACAGCCTTCTTCTTGAAGGCGGACAAGAAGAGTGATCTCACTTTCTTTATAAGTGAAGTAGCGATTTGTTGGACCGAGTCATTAAGGTGGGAGGATCGCGCATGGTAGAGCCAGGTTCGACCTTGAATGCCACCCAAGACTATCTCTGTGTCTCCGCAGAGTATGTGCTAGTTACATCTGTAAGTCTGAAAGTATATCGAAAAGGTGATGGGTTTGGCGAATGATGGTACGCTGCCTATGGTTACTACCTACATTGAGTTCTGGTTTAAACTGGTTGGCGGTGTTTTGGGTGTCCTTACAGTTACCTTGCATTTTAGGGTAGGGCAGACGGTCATTGTAGGAAACGAAAAATATATTTGTTGCACACTATTTCCTATGGGGATAGAACATGTTTCACGATACTTACTGCATTTTTAATTTTATGAAATATATTTTGGATAAATTTATTTGAAAATTCTGCAATATTGTGAGAACGGTACATGTAAGTATTCTAAAATTCGTGTCATGCGTTTTGCAATGAAAAATTGCGTATCCAATGATTATTCATGGGACTTTTACAATATTAAAAGTCCTGATATTTTTCATAATTATTTCAAAAATTTATTTATAAAACAAGCAATATCTTGAGTACGGTTCATATTAGCGTTTTAAATATTTTATATCATTCATTTTCTAATGAAAAATTAACGTATGAAATTGATGAATGATTATTTATTATAACAATATTAAAAGTCCTGATTTTTTTCATGATTATTTAAAAAAAGTATTTATGAAACGTGAAATATCTCGAGCATGGTTTACACTAGCGTTTTAAATTTTATACGATTCGCTTTAGAATGAAAAATATCCTAAATAATTATTTGTCGTTATTGAAAGTTCCGATTATTTATTTATGTATTTATTTATTTTTTAATCAAATGACCAGACACTTGACTTTCATCATTCGCCTTTGTCAGCGGCCAGAATGAGAATCATTTAGCCATCTAGGACGTTGCCCCCAGGCGCACCAGAGGGGGGCGGAACACACTGCGCTCACAACACAAACATCCATGCCTTACGTGGGATTCGAACCCACAACGCGGCGTTCGAGCGATTGCTGTGGAAATGCTCGCTTTGACCACTCGACCACTGCGTCGGCCGATTTTTTAAAATGAAATATTTTTTATTCCTTCGAAAATAGTGTGGTGTTTGGAATATTCGATTTTGCTTAAAATCAATGGAGTTCTAGTATTCACTAATTGTAATAATCGTACCAAATGATTTTCAAAACGCTTCATTTATTCGTGATATATCGCGTCCACATACACACAGACATACATACACACACCCATACACACGTACACACATACACACATACATACATACACACGTACAGACATACACACATACATGCATACACACACACATATATATATATATATATACATACACACACATATACACATATACACAGACATACATACATATACTCATACACACACACTACAAAACGGAAACACACACACACATACATCTCTTCAAAAACGTTTGATTCGAGTTCGAGCATGCTTTAAAAGTTCTTACCGTGTAAAATTCGAATTTTGGAGCCCGTCACACTATTTTCCCTTTACACTATGTATGTAGAGAAAGTAAGAATGTTGTTTATCTCAGTCAATATTATTCCTTTATCGTTTGGAGAGAAACTATTAAAGTCTTCGCTTTTATTCGTGTATTGGATAAATATTTATAAAATACAATAATTCATTGTTAATTTTCGACCCATTTATCCCATTCATAGCTTTAAAAAATACTATTACGCCGTATCGCATTAATGTCTTCTACTTAGAATATCTGTGTGACAAATGAATGTTTTAGGATGCACGTATCATTTACTCCATAACGAAGAAATGTATTGGATGAAGGAAATTCATAAAAAATAAAGCAAAATGATAATGCTCTGTGGAGTTATTAATCGAGTTAGTTGCTTACATTTTTATCTTTAAAAAAATGCGTGCCTAGTTCGACTGTGAAAAGATAACATGCTGCGTACAGCACAACTTCTTTTAAGATAAGACATTTCGATTTTGCGGGAAAATAATCGGCCTACTCTTGTTTCCGGATAAAAAAACACGCCCCTTTTTATGAAATTCGGCTGAATGTTTCGAGATACTTTTATCTTTGTGTAGAAAAAGTAAAGTTTCTGATATCTCGGGAATGGTTCGGGATAACAACTAAACAGTGCTGTGTCCCATAATAATGATTGTGTCTCTCCAGACCTTCCAGAAACACCCCACCCCGAAGTTCTAGAGGATTGAAAATTAAACATGGAAACAAGGAAAAAAAATCTGATGTGAGCAGCATATGACTTTCCTTATACAATGCAATGAATTGACTTCTTTTACAGTCCAAAAATAATGTATAAGATTCACGGTACTGTGTTTTTAACGTTGAATTTAATTGTACATTGCACGATTTTCCGGATGACAGCATGTAAAACTATTTCAAAGTATCCAGATAATTTACATTTTACACAACTCTAAATTAACAATTATCAATGTGGAAAGCATCCCCAATAAGCGATATAGTCCACATATAAAAATATTTTAATCATTAATTCATCAATTAGGCGTCATTTTCATTGATTTAGCGTCATTTTTGTAATTTTGAAGATAATTTCGTCATTCTGGGGTGAAATATTGCCAAATTGGAGATACGTCGCTAGATTATTCGCCAAATGCATCAGCAAGTGTTACAGACAAACGGAGAGAAAAGCATTTTATATATACTAGAAGGCATGCCCGTCATATGACGAAAATCGGAATTTCCGAAACATTACTTCCTATTTGACGTCATTTTTATCAATTTGGTGATATTTTTGTCACTTTGACAACATTTAAAATAGTCGCGAAGTTGGCGAAATCTCGCTAAATTTCTCACCAAGCGTTATGGCCGGACGGACTGAGAAATGGGTTATTCTTATAGTCTATTCTTATGTTCTTTCCAAGATATTGAACTCAATGAGTCGTCATTTCATTGACTTAGCGTCGGTTTCATTAATTTGGCGATTTTTTTCAATTGAGTGACATTTTCGTCAATTTGACAACCTTTAAAAAGTCAGCAAGTAGAAGATATTTCGACAAATTGGTTACCAAAATTTTGCCAAACGATACGGGCGGAAAAAGAGGTTATTTTTATAGTAGATACTTATATTCTTTCCAAGATATTGAATTTTCGTCAATGAGTCGTCATTGTCATTGATTTAGAATCATTTTTATCCATTTGGAAACATTTTCGTTAATTTGGCAACATTTAAAAAGTCTCCAAGTTGGCGACATTTCGCAAAATTCGTCGCCAAAATCTCGCCAAGCGTTATGGCGCTTATTGACGTTAAAATACAAAAGTATTACCCAAAGTATATTTTCTTATGAATAGAACGAGCTATATGCATGACAATGATGTCAAACAATTTATCGCATGATATTACATATGAAAAGTGAACATATTTCACAATAGTTAATATTTTTTTTTTATTCTGTGATTTTTTTTTATACATTTATTTGGAAAATGTGCAATATCTCGAGAAAGGTTCATACTAGCATCCGAAAGTCTGTCTCAACCGTTTTTTAAAGAAAAATTGCATAACAAATGACCATTTGTGCAACTTTAGAAAAGGTTTTGATTTTCTGATAATTTTTTCAAAATTGCACTTCAAAATTTAGGTGAGTTCTGAGCATTCCATTGCTTTTAAAAACAATAGGCTTTCAGTATTCGCGGATTGTAATTTTTGTACCAAATTTCGTTCGAATCTCTCCATTAGTTTCTGAGATATCGCCTCTACAAACTCACTGACACACACACACATCACCGCAAAAACGTTTAATTCGTATTCACTGATGCTTTAAACGTGCTCTCTTGACGAAAACTCGAATCCGAATGTTCGACCCCGTTACAATACTTCCCTTATGTATTATACTACGTATATAAGGAAAGTAATAATCTAACGGAGCTGGATTTTTATTTTTACATTCGAGGAAAAGAAAATAGGGGCGGGGGTGAAAAAGTATCTCTAAATGTTTCAAAAGCGTCCATGATTACCTCAAAAGCTGAAATATACTTAGGATATTGCCGGCGACTAAAATATTTTGAGATGAATTTTCGATTTTTCAAATGGGGGTGGGGGGGTTGTAAAATATCGAGTGATTATAAAAAGTCCTTTAGACTTTCCAGAAGCCCCCTGGTATGCTGAATATTTGCAGATTTATAGTATCCTTACATATACTACCCGAAAATACATAGAAAATGCGAACCTGAACCATTTTTTTCCATATTTCAAATTTGCTATACATTTTACTTCCTCTTAACTCTAACACCTCATATTGATTATGATTTCTCAAATGTTATTGACACTTTTTAAAGATTTTCCATGTTTAATGTAGTTTTACATTAAATATATTTTGATGCCAGAAATTGATATTTTTTATGCGCGAATACGAATATGTCATTCCTAATGGAAATACCACAATGGCTGATCTTGCGCAGGATGCTCTCCTTAATATTGATAGGACTGGAAGTCATAAAACATGATAGAAATAAGAGCAGACATGAAAATAACGCGAAAACTAGGATCGAAAGCACAGTATTTAGTATTGCTTTATCTTCATTAATGGCCATTGTTACAAATGATAACTGCCATGTTTCTTATGGGATGCTATTATGGATTAGAGTCTAAAACTAGCACGAATTGGTGAGTGCATTCATAGGATTTAAGAATGAGACCGCAAATTTGAATAATTTAAGTTCTATTAAAAGCAGCAATAAGTGAAAACCGGGACAAAGTACAGTAAATCACTCTCTAGCTAATAACATAGTATATAATACAACCCAAAATAGGTTTAAAAGTCTTTTATTAAAATCTCCTTTTTACGACGTTTATAAAATCATACAAAAGGTTTGACACGTAGTGAGTCGAGAACGAGACGCCAAGCATAGTTATGTTTGGTGTCTCGCATTTGACTCACCACGTGTCAATTCTTTATATTTTATGAAAATTTAGTTGTTGCATTATGTCTTTTGTTGACAACATTCCTATTGGTTACCATTTAATGTATGTACCTTTTCCTTTCACTGTAATTTGTATTTTATAATTAAATTATATTTTAATGCCTCGTATTTAAAAAAATGTAAAAACGTAAATGGATGGATATGCAAATTTTGCCTGGCGGTTATGGCTTATATTTAAGCATATGTTTGTCCTTTGTTACTTTCCTTATATACATAATGTATAAGGAAAGTAGTGTGACTGGGGCGAAAATTCGAATTCGAGTTTTCGACGGGAGAACACGTTTTAAGTATCCCTGATCGCGAATCGAACATTTTTGAGGTGATGTCTGTCTATGTATGTGTGTGTGTAAAAGTCTGTGTGTGTGTGTAAAAGTCTGTGTGTGTGTGTGTGTGAAAGTCTATGTGTGTGTCAGTAAGTCTGTGGAGACTGACGAACGAATGGATCGATTCTAACGAAATTTGGTACAAAAATAACAATCCGCAAACACTGGAAGTCTATTGTTTTTATACGCAATCGAATGTTCAGAACTCTCCTAAATTTTCGAGTGAAATTTTGAAAAAATCGTCAAAAAATCAAAACCCCTAATAAAGTTACGCAAATAAACATTTCTTATGTAATTTTTCATTAGAAAACGATTGACATAAATTTTAGAACGTTTCCATGAACCGTTCTCGAGATATTGCACATTTTTCAAAAAATTATCAAAAAGTCATATAAAAAAAAATATTTCCTATTGAGAAACATGTTTATTTTTCATATGTAATACCATGCGATAAATTGGGTGACATCATTCTCGTGGATCTAGCTTGTTCCATTCATGAACAATAGATACTTTGAGTCATACCTCTGTATTTGAACGCCAATAATTATTTATTTGCTGTAAGAATAACTTATTTGTCCACCTATAACTCTTAGCGAGATTTTGGCGATGAATTGGGTGGAATGTCGCCAACTAAGCGACTTTTTTTAAATGTTGCTTAATAACGAAAAACTTGCCAAATGAATAAAAATGACGCTAGATCAATGAAAAAACGACTCATTGACGAAAATTCAATACCTTGGAAAGAATATAAATATCTACTATAAAAGTAATCTATTTTTTTTTACTGTAAAAGTAGTCAATTCATTGCATTATATAAGGAAAGTCATGTGCTGCCCACATCATATTTTTTTCACTTCGCCGTCGATGAAGGGCATAATAGTACCACCCGAAAGCGCTATGGCCGTGTGATTTTGTACGTCGAAAAAAGGATATTTTAAGAAAATAATTTTAAAACCTATTTTTTGGTTGACTTTACAGTATACACTCTCTAGCTGTCTAGAAAAGTCACTAACTGTCCAGTAAAACAGCAAAATAAAACAGCAAATCAATGATCAACTTATTCAAAACATTCTCAAAGAACTGTTGCTAGCATCACATAACGTTACTCTCTAAATAATCAACATCCTTATATACTCTGTATAAAAAGTTACCGAGAAACTACGTGTCTCGGTAAGTTCTTTCTCAGTTCATGAACTTCTGAAACTTTCCAAAATCTTCAAAAGTTTTCCAGGTAGTAAACATTTCGTAAAATGTATCGCCGAGGTCAAGCGACATATCCTTCCATTAATAACTAGTGGTAACTGTAAACATTGTTTTCATCAAGCCTATCACACAGAATAAAGGAAAATGCCTGTGTATTTTGGAAGTCTGTAGCGTCGTACGGCCATGAAGTTTTATTAAGCAGGTACTTCAGGTTGAGTGGGTTTTGTGGCACAAAATCGGGTACTTTAGGACCCTGTAAGGTCAATCTCAGCGTTATGTTTTAAAAATTTGAATTAGTTTTTTAGGTAATATATTTGCCAAATCTAGCCCGGATTTGAGCGATGTGCACACAAATTAGCTCCTTTGCAAGCGGAAATATTACAACAGGGTTTACATCTTGACACCATCTGAATGATCGAAAAATTATTTCCCAAACAAACCTTGATACATATAATAATTAGACGAATTTAAAAAATATATATATACTTTTCGTGTGTTTAAAATTTTCTCGAATTTTATAATGCGATATAAATATATTGATGTGCAATCCGATGTTTATAATTTAACAGCAGTTCTTAAAATTATTACAGACTGCTCCAAAACAAAAACACAATTTCTTGAAGCCGTCCGTTTATTAATTATAAATTTTATAAAAGCCAGCAAACCTGTAGGATTTTCGACGGCCTGAGTTTTCACCCAGGCAAAGAGAGACATCTTTACCTACGTTTCAGTGTGCACATGCGCGTAAAAAGCCACAGAATTAGCAACGGGTAGCACCCATTTTAAAGGTAGAGAGAAAGAAGATGCTTTGAGGATAGGTTCGTTGCATCGGTTGTCAAGGATTATATGTTATTTTTTTTAAAATTTTATATGAATAAAGAAAAATGTTATCTTTTTAAATTGATAATTTCAATGTATCTCTCCCTGGTGACGCCGGGTACGTTTTCCAGTATAACAATATTGATAGTTTTATCCCGAATAGCAAATGATACAGTAAAATGAGAACTAAGTCAATGTGTGGATTGCTGTTGTTGCATTATTTGTGTGAAAATAATAGTTTTATTTTACAACTTTGAAGTGCAATAAATTTGATATTTTATTCCAAAAAATGAGCCCTTACTTCAAAGCTCCTGCTGGTTGGAATACATGCTTCAATAGCCACCTCGATTTGTTATATAGTCAACCTTCCAATAACGCAGTATTCTCATAATACGGTTTCCATACGAAGAGCAAAAATTTCGACAGACTTCCCATAAGGCGATACTCATAAAACGCGGTTTCCATGTAACGCAGCATTTTTATAACACGGTTTCTCTATAATAGAAGTCAATTAGGTTAAGCACGCTCTCTATAACATTAATTTTTCTATTACATATTTACGGTTGAAATGAATGAGGAATTCCCCTATTTTTTCATCCACGTACATCATCCTTTCTCAATTTCAGTTATCAGGGAAATCCCCTGTAAAAAATAAATACATTCACCTCAAATATATTGGTAAACGAAAATACGGAGAAAGAATGAGTTGCAAATTTCAATTTAAATCATGTGAAGAGGGGACTGGATTTCAGTAAACAATTAGAGAATTACTTTATTGAAAATGATCCTTCAACAGTTCAAAAGAGAATTACAAAATTGATTAACTCCTTATAGAGAGATTTTGGTTAACATTACAAAATAAAACTCCATTTGAAAACGGAAATGAAGATATGCAAAGGAAGAGGACATTAAGAGGAAAATAATTAAGCCACTCATATTTGACAGCGATGATGAATGTGAATAGGAAAAAAGTTATTAAGTTTGTATTTCACATTGTTTTTTTAATTTTCTTATATGAAGTCTTAAACTCAATAAAAATAATTCTAAATATGTAAGTATTGTCTTTTGTATCTATAAACTTATATTTCATAACCGTATTCAACATAACAGGGTGCTCTAAAAATGCAATAACGTAGAATATATCAACTTGATTTATATGTTCTGAGTTTCAGTTAACGAGGATATCCTTTAAGGCGCTATGAATTGTTCTGTTTTGTACTAATTCTGAGTTTCTTATAGCACGGTACAAATGAATCTGATTTGCACTCATCTGAGTTTCTTATAACGCGATTTCCATATAGCGCGGTACGAATAAATCGCGTTACAGGAGGGTTGAGCATGATGAAATAATTTACGAGTCATCAAAACAGGGACCAAACAAACTATCAAATAAAACGTTTCTACGTTTTAGTGCATTTTAAAATAAACGTGTGCGCCTGTGCCCTTATAAATTGTCTTGAGGTAAAACTACGTCTTTTCCCGCAGTAGGTAAGGCGAAGTGTAGATGGAACAACTAGTAGACATATCTAAATATATATAGGATCCCTCTGAAAATACTTGTTCCGACATCGATACAAAACTAATAAACCATACACATCTAACGGACTTCCGATATGAATGATGTCTAATGTATTTTATATGAAGGATAATGCTCCCAAGATGGATAGATGACTTTAGAAAGCCAGTCATTCGTTGCTTCCAATGTAATGGTTGAGTCATTTATATCTGCGATGCAACACAGCATTAGACATAAAGTTCAGCAATGGAGACTAATGACTTCTTTTGCTAGATCCTACTTAGTATATATGTATTTATAATTTGATGGATTATGGCATTCGCAGAAGTCATTCTTAAATATCCAGTCATTTGCTACATTACTAGCATAATATGAACATTGGATGGAGCCGAAACGAGTAGTATACAACGTAAAATACTGCGCAAATAAATTGTAAAATAAATAGGATCGTTTCGAAAAGACTTGAAAAGTTCTCTTCATCAGTGCGAACAGGTCAAGAATTACGATTATTACGATTTTTCAAAATTATCATTTAAGGGGGTGCAACACAGAAAAACATTGGAAATATGAAGTGATAGAAAAACATGCTTCACAATAGGATATAGACATCAAATTTCGTGTATTGGTAGATAGTTTGAAAGGAAGAAAGTGTGCTATTTCAGATTCCCAAAATTTGCAACTTTAGGGGTGCCGAACACCAATATGTTCGATTTTCGGAATAAATGAGACACGTTTCCTTTAAATGTGATAGAGGCTTGATATTTGATTTCTGGGCCAATCATCTGATAGGAAACCCAAGGCGAACAGAGTTTTTTAAAAATGTTTATTTATGGGTGTGCTCCACAAGAAACCGTTCGAAAGGGGAGATGATAAAATAATATGCTTCGGGATGTGATAGAGATTTTAGTTTGGTGCACTGGTAGATAGTTTGAAAGGAGGACGTGCGCAATTTAAAATTTACAATATTTTCTTCTTTAGGGGGTTCCGCACACTGAAATATTCGATTTGCCGAATAAATGTGAAACGCGAATTATTAAAAAAATGACAATATTCAGTGATTCCGTATTGCGTTACCGCTGATTTTCAACGGGTGTTCGGCTAGTAAATGTACTAATTTATAAAACGATAATTTTGATTGTAAATTAATTTTCTGTGAATAAAAATGTCATGAAAATTCTGAAAGAAAAGAACTCGAATATGAGGTTTTTACTTAAAAGCAATAAATGAAACAATTTATGAATTATGTATATCGTTAACTAAAATAGAACATAGCGAAGCGTGGAAGCAATTTTTGTGCAGGTTGTATCATTATTTTGAGAGAGATTAAAGAGTAATTTGTTTCAAGGAATTCATATTTTTTCAACATTTTTTAATTAAAATAATGTCCATTCTACACACATTCACACACAAACACACAAAAAAACTATTTTGTTCTAGTTTTTACTCTCCGAACAATGTGTAAAGAAAAATTACTACGGTGGGGACAAGTATCTAATAGACGCACACGTTTTCAGTTTCTTTCAATATGCATCAATCATTTTATCCATAGAACAAATTTAGCAAATCCAATTTAATTTGACTCTCATATTTTATTCATTAAGTTTCCTCTTGATGTCTAGAAAACTCAGATGAGCGAAAAGTCCCAAATTTGTTGATTTTTTTTTTCGAAAATCGGAAGAAAAAAAATTATGCTTAAAATTACTATAAAAAAATAACAATATTTTATTTGAACGTAATATTTTATTTAAAACCGAAAGACACAGCTTACAGAAAGTTAATGAGCATTTCAAGTAATACTTCATTTTTAGTCTAAAATGAAAAAAAATCTTAAAAAGTAAATATTCACTAATATTAAAAGAGTGAATACGTTATAAGCATCTTTAAACCGAAATAAGTGGACATTATTGCCTAGGGGTTACCAGAAGCCGTTCTCGGGATATTAGAAATATAACTTTTCTACTACAAGAGGCAAAATATCTCTGGAAAGAATCAAGCGATTTCATTTCCTTCAGTATGCTTACTGAATCGGTAACAACACTATGCCCAAATTGCTATCTTATGGCAGATAATAGTTGGACTTGAACACTTTCGTGCCTATTGCTACGAACGTGCAAAATGCTCTCTCTCACTGGAACCCCTTTTGAAAATCAGACTGAGAAAACACTCGTACAGGCAACCTTTCCTAAGACGTGAATCTACCGTTGCCATGTTCGGAAATTCAATGGGGTTTCAAGATTTGGCAATTTATCGCCAATTTGAAGACATTTGGTGACTTTTCAAAGTTTCGAGAAGCACCCCGAAATAAAAATTATTCTACGATTTATGAGAGATTTCTAGAAGTTTCAACAGAGAGTCTATAAAGGGAGTCATCACTCAGTTGAAGAGCAGTTGACATGATACGAGCTACATTGAATGGTGATATTCTTCAATGTTTTGAGAATAGTAGCTGTTGTTTTGGGAAATTAGTGCAGTATTTAGCGCTTTTTTACTGAATATTGTTTCTGTTTATGCTGTAAATAATGAACTTGTAACTAAACTTGTTAGTTATCTAGAAATTAGAACTCATTCTTGTATCCTGAGTGTACACCCACGATTCCTGACGATACACGTTGTAACATTATTATGCGCTCTTTTCGTATTGAAGAGCAGATATCTGCACTGTTTAACCTTCGCGCTCCCAAGCCCCATCCTTTTGATTTTGGGGTAATTCTAATTGAGTTCTTCAAAAATGTGGTTCCAGTTCTTCAAAAGTGTGGATAATTTAATTTTGAAATTATTTATCCTCGTTCTCTACCAAAAATATTTTTAAATACTGAAATAATGTTATAAATAAAAGAAACGTTCATGATTTTATAAAAGGATGCAGTGCTTTGGGAATCCTCAATGTGTGCTCTGTCTTAATGGACTGAAAAGTCGTAATGGATGATGCCGAGCAGTTGTGGAAGAATATTGTCTTTGGAGCGAGTTGAAAGCGATAATTCGAGAAGTTTGCGGTTAAAAATGTTTCTTTGCACAGAAGTAAGATCGCCTTTCATGCAGGAAACGCAGTAACCCATTGGTATGAGGTGCAGGTAGAGTTCTGTCAAGTGGCTGCATGCCAGACGCGAGTACCTCCGAAGTAATATTACTGTTTTCAGCGATATCCGCATCAAATGTTCATCAAGGTTATAGTACAAAGATATGGATTCAAGCAGAACGCCGAATGAAGAGGACATATACTAATTCCCAAATGCCTGTCACGCTTTTTTCAGGCACTTTCCGAATAGATAGAGATTTGCAATTTGGTACTCGGCCCGATCGTTCTATAAAATCCCTGGAAAAATCGAATTTTTCGAAAATGTTCTCTAGAGGGGGGTGCTCCACACCAAAACGTTCGAAAAGTTCAATGATAGGAAAGCATGCTTTGCCATAAGATAGAGACTTCAAATTTGGTGTAGGGGTAAATCGTTCGAAAGGAAGAAAGTGTGCAATTTCAGATTTCCAATATTGTCTACTTAAGGGGATGCCGCATACCAAAATATTCGATTTAACGAATAAACGAGAAACGGCTCCTTTAAATTTTGATAGACACTTGAAATTTGGTATATGAGATAATTATTTTATAAAAACACCCAAGACAATTATAGTTTTTCAAAAACGTTCGTTTAAGGGGGGGGGTGTTCCTGAGGAAAACGTTCGAAAGTTGAATTGATAAGAAAATATACTTCGGGATGAGATAGAGATTTGAAATTGGGTGCTCGAGTAGATAGTTTGGAAAGAAGAATGTGTACAATTTCAGTTTTCCAAAATTTTCTACTTTAGGGGGTGTCGCACACAAAAATGTTCGATTTTCGGAATGAAGTAGAAACACTCCTTTTAGAACGTGATAGAAGCTTGATATTTGGTATATGAGAGAATCATTTAATAGAAAACCCAAGAAGAATGGAGATTTTCAAAAATGTGTATTAAAGGGAGTGGGTACGCCACAGAAAAACATTCGAAAGGTGAAATGATAGAAAAATGCATGCTTCGGAATGAGGTAGAGACTTCACATTTGGTATAGTGTAGATAGTTAGAAAAGAAGAAATTGTGCAATTTCAGTTTTCCAACATTTGCTATTGTAGGGGATGACGCACACTAAAATGTTCGATTTGAAGAACAAACGAAAAACGCCTCCTCTACAATGGTATAGAAGCTTGAAATTTAGTATATGGGGTAATCATTTGACAAAAAACCCCTACGATCATTACGGTTTTTCAAAATTATTATTTAAGGGGGTACAACACAGAAAAACGTTGGAAATATGAAGTGATAGAAAAACATGCTTCACAATAGGATAGAGACATCAAATTTGGTGTATTGGTAGATAGTTTGAAAGGAAGAAAGTGTGCAATTTCAGATTTCCAATATTTTCTACTTTAGGGGTGCCGTACATCAAAATGTTCGATTTTCGGAATAAAAGAGAAGCGTTCCTTTTAAAACGTGATAGAGGCTTGATAATTGATGTATGGGAAATTCATCTGATAGAAAATCCAAGAAAAGTGGAATTTTTCAAAAATGTATATTTAAGGGGGTGGGTAAACAAAAACATTCGAAATGTGAAATGATAGAAAAAGCATGCTTCGATGAGATAAAGAATTCAAATTTGGTGTACGGGTAAACAGTTGGAAAGGAAGAAAGTGTGCAATTTTAGTTTTCCAACATTTGCTATTATAAGGGATGCAGCTCACTAAAATATTCGATTTACCGAACACATGAAAAACGCATTCTTTACACTGCAATAGAGGCTTGAAATTTAGTATATGGACTAATCATTTACGGTTTTTCAAAAATGTTCATTTAAGTGGGTGTTACGCAAAACGCGTTCGAAAGGTGAAGTAACAGAAAAAGTATGCTTCGCCATAAGATAGAGACTTCAAATTGGCAGACTTTATTAATATTAGTTGCGTCGAATAGAATTTAATATAGTTGCAATATATGAGTGTGATACGAAATAGGAATTTGGAATAAGAATAATGAAAGAAAATGGTGAGTTATTAGGGAAAGCGTGAAATGTCTGCATTATATATATATATATATATATATATATATATATATATATATATATATATATATATATATATATATATATATGTATGAAATCAAATGATTAAAAGACAAAAGGAGAATGGGGATGCTTACAGGGAAGTCGAACGGCCAAGGGGGATTACGACCCCTTGTTACCGGTTGAAGCACGCTTTTAATCCCAGGTAACGTTCCCGGAACCAGACTCGTCTGAAGCAATCCTCCATATGCCAACATTGGAAAAGCAAAATCCAATCCATTGAAAGATACCAATGATACCAATCCATTGAAAGAAAATCCATTTCCTAGCCGAACATGAAGACCAGACTCGGTCAGACAGATACTTTTTAAAAATATTATTTTTTCTCTTTGTCGAAAAAAATATCGTTAAAAATATTAAATAATTGAAATTATTTTTATATATTCATAACTATTTACAACAAAACAAGAAAAAATATCTAAATTTTTATCTATTAGGTTCGGAGATATAAGCATTCAAAGTGTTTACATTTTTCGTAATGCTCAGATTTCCACCCCAGAAACTCCAAGCATAGGTATTATTTACATAAAAAAATAATCCGATTTAGCTAGCACAAGACTTTCTCTACATAATACAATAAATTTACTTAATTCATAATGGAAAATGATGTGCATCACATCACAATGAGATCCGCAGCACAGTGTTTTTACCTTTGAATTGAACATCTGACATCTTTACGGGAAGACAACTTTATTTCGAAGTACCTTATTAACTTATACTTTGAGCAAATTTAACTTGACGATTGTCAATAATGATAGCATCCGCAATAAGCAATATAGTCTATATATTAATAATTATTTTTGATATATTATTTTTTATTTGATTTTAAATAATGTGTTAATTTGGTGTCATTTTTGTTAATTTAACGTTATGTTTGCAATTCTAGCAATATTTTTGTCAATTTGGCACCATTAAAAAGTCGCGAATTTGGCGATATTTTGCCAGATGAGTCTCCAACGTTCGCCAGATTTATCTTCATACTTTACAGACAGATGGAGAGATGAAAAGTAAACGTTAGTTAAGACTTTTTTTATAATTTTTTTGATACATTTATTTGAAAAATGTGCAATATGTCAAGACGATTCTTGCTAGCTTTTTAAAATGTATGTCATTTGTTTTGTAGTGAAACATTGCGCAAGAAATGATCATTTATGTAACATTGTTGATGATTCTGATTTTTTAATGATTTTCTTCAAAATTTTAGTCGAAAATTTGGAGGTCTTTAGAACATTCAATTGCACCTAAAATCAAATGGGTTCCAGTATTCATCGATTGAAATATTTTTACCTAATTTCGTTCACAACGTTTCATTCACTCGTGAGATATCGCACTTATAGATTCAAGGGCACACACACATGATATACACACACCAACATATAAACACACACGCGCTAACACACACACTAACATACAAACACATACACTAACATACATACACACATACACTAACATACATACACACATACACTAACATACAAACACATACACTAACATACATACACACATACACTAACATACATACATACATACACTAACATACAAACACACACACACATAACCTCAAAAACGTTTAATTTGTGTTCAGGGATGTTTGAGACATTTTCTTCCGTCGAAAATTTAAATTCGAATTTTCGACCCGGCACAATACTTTATCTATACATTATTATACTACATATGTAGGGAAAGTAATATCTGTAAAAATGTTAGATAATAAATTACAGATTATTATTTCAAGAACGAGCATAAAAATACGTTATTAAACATGAGAGAGTATTTTAAAGATTACTAGGAGGGCGGAAAATCTGTTGTGGACATTATATGGCTTTTACTATAAACTCAAATTCATTTTCTCTTTATTTCCTTCATAATTCATTAAATTGAGTTTAATTGCTGGAAATAACACGCACTGTTATTTGAAACGACACTGAATTTGGACTTTTAATTCAAATTTCGTATTCATCGGGTAACTGGACGTATTTTCAAAGGTGTCATTGCAAAAATACGACAAACTAAAATATCTCGAGAACGGCTAGTGTATTGGAGTCGGTCTTATTTTTTTCATAGTCAAAAATTACGAATAAAATAATCATTTTATCGATACATTTGTGTACACTTAGTCTTTTACTTAAAATTTTTACTATTTCTGCGGGCCATTCGGCAAAAAAAAAGCAAGTCTGTTTATCCCGAATCGTATCCAAATCTAATCAGCACCAGAGTAATCCATGAGAAACCTACCAAATTTTGTGACATTTCGATCTTTAACTTTTTTGTTGATACATACATTGCATAGACACTCAGAAAGACACACATACACACACTGGCCAACGGCCGTACCGTGCTGAAAACACCGGTTCTCGTTAGATCACCGAAGTCAAGCAGCATCGGGCGCGGTTAGTACTTGGTGGGTGACCACCTCGGAACGCCGCGTGCTGTTGGCCATCTCGGGTGCGGTATCCCCGTGGTTTGCGCGCTAGATTTGCACGCTGCCACAAATGCCGCCGTGTTCATGCGGAGTACGATCACGTTAAACATGTGGGTCCGTAAATCCTTCCGAGAGGTTGGTGGTAGGGGAAGGAGGGTACGGTCCCTGTGGATGCCTCCCCCACTGGGTTCCGGTCTAAATTGGGTGGCACTTCCCGGCCGTCCATACAGTTACCTTACACCTTTCTGGTAGGTCGGACGGTCTGGGTCTCAACAACAACAACACATACACACACTGACATCACGTTAAAAATAGGTTTTTCGTATTCTAGAGTTCTCACAACGTGTAGTTCCGTCGAAAACTCGAGTTCTGATTGGCGACATCATTCCATTACCTTCCTTATGCATCACCTGTACTTTAAAAAAAGAAAAAGAAATGTTCACATTTTCTGATATTTTAACATTAAACCATGCAATATCTCGGGCACAGCACCCGTCGCTGCCTTATAAGAATCTCAATTTCTTTGCAATGACATATTACTCATTAACATAATGAGGAATTTTCACGTTTTTATTTTTTATTTTTATCGTGTAGTAGAGAAAAAACATGAATGATAGTATATATATTTTTTAATTTTTGAATTTAGATAGTTAATATAAAAATGTGTAAACTCGCACTTAGCAATCCGGCGCGAAAACGCTGTTTCTGCAATGGCCGCTCTTGTGACGTCACTATGCATGTAAACAAAGAGCGCAATACACTGTTTACTGTGGATTCCGAGAGGTGCTCACTTGATTCTCCGACAAAATATTTTATTTATCAGATTTTTATAATGAGTGAGATTCTGAAACCGAGCGACAAGTACTGTTTAGTACCTCGCTGCACAAATACAGCGGTTCATTCAGTTGATGAGCTGTTTTTTAAAGTTCCAAAAGATCCAATTAAACGAAAAGCATGGACTAAATGAAAAGGGACGAGCAGAAAAATCCAAAATTATCGAATGAAACATCTCTTTGGTGTTGTGAAGATCATTTTTCGGTAAGTAAAACATTTGATTCTGTTTAAATATTATTTACTTGGATTTATGGCCGTAACCAAGGGTTTTTTTCGGGGGTTCAAACCCCCCAAAATGAAAAAGTTAACATTGAAAAGGTAAAGATCCAAAGATCCATCAAGATATGAAATGTGAGTTTAACACCCCCTCCCCCCGAAATCAAATCCTGGATATGATCTTGCTTGGATCAATAATAAACAAAATAATCCTGTGTAAATAGTAATTTAAAATTAAAGAATTTTGTGGCCATGTTAGGGATTGAACAATAAAACATACTCTAGCTTGTATCTCAAAATAATAAGTTTTAAAAACATAGATTCAAACCTTAAAAATATCTCACAATTTATTAAACAGGGGTGGCGCTAGAATCGGCCCGAAGGGGGGGGGGGGAAGAGGTGGCAGTAATAAATATCTTAAAATGACGCCAGCGTTTTTGGCGCCACCCGTTATTAAGCCAAACAATTTATTGAAGTAAACAATGGCACATTAATTTATAATTATTTCTTTTTGATGATATCTATTGTATAAATAGAAATGTTAACATTATATAGTAATTTATAATAATAAATGGTTGTTATTTCTTGTGTAACAAATAAGTTGTGCAACCCTCATTTGTGAAATAAAGATATATCTTATCAATATTTATCTGATATATATATACTACTGATATATATATACTACTTTAACTATTATTTGTCAGTATAAATGCATTATATCTTCAACTTATGCAGTGTTTATACAGTAATGGTTCTATCAACTTTTGTCCCCATATACAGAACACAAAATCCCAGTGTCCCCCCCCCCCCCCTTCATCTGCTAAATAAAATATTCCTTTTTTTTGGAGGGGAGAGACGAAAAATTAAATAAACTATCTCTTATAATGCTTTTATTCTTCCAATTATATCAAAATAATATAATTTGACATATTACAGAATATTCTATGAAATTTTTTTTAAGTTTCGATAAATCCTTTTAACTTTGTAATGGGAGACATTAAATCAAACTATAAATGTAACTGTTTTTTTAGAACTGTTTCTTGATTCCTCTCCATATTTCAGTTAAAGGAAGATGTGGAGAATTATTGGCAATGGAACCTCACATATCAGACTATGTCATTCAAATTTGGTTTTTTGTAGTTTGTATTGTATTTAAATTTCTTGAGTATTTCAGGCATGCTTTATTTGTCTTTACATAATACACTACAATATAAACTACTATAATTACTACAATATAATTACAAATAATTACTACAATATAAACTACTATAAAAAGTCAATTATCAGCTTAAAATCAGAATAGGACATTGTAGTGTGCGACTATTTCCACGTGCAATCAAAATTAAAGTTTTAAATGTCAAAGAATCATTCATGCATTTGAATTAGTTTTAGATTTATTTGTCAATATTAATGAAGATCATACATGCCTCTTAGTTTTAACTCCTCGCATTTCTGCTCCAATAAAATTGGGATTCGTTCCCAAAAACGAAAACATACATATAGCGTCAATTTTAGGAAGATTATCGGATTGTCCTTTGACAAATCCAGGAAAAATCGACATCTTAAACAAAATGAAATGGATGGGTTATACTATTAAAATATACGGTAAAATTAAAAAAGATTATAAAATTTACGGCTCAAAAAATGATTTCTAAACTATGAATGCGAAGAAGCGAATTGATCTAGCGTTGTTTTTAAAACGTAAACACTGATACTTCATGCACAGTGACGTTAGAGCCAATCACGTAGCGTTTCAAGATCACATGACATCGCGTCATTTTTCGCTTATTTAAACTTTCATTTTTAATTTATTCAAAATCATTTTGACATTTAATGTGACATATTTGAAAATTGTAAGCCTAAAATTACCAGGAAAGTATAAAATTGAGCATTTAACCCACGTGTGCAAATTCCTCATTGTAGCATTAACATACTAATTCATTAAATTGAGTTCAATGGCACGAAATAATACGCATCGTTATTTGAAATGACACTGAATTGGCATTTTTAATTCAATTTTCGGTTTCATTGGGTAACTGGGCGTATTTTCAAAGGCGGCGTAGCAAAAATGCGACAAACTAAAATATCTGAAGAATGATTAGTGTAATGGGGTTGGTCTTATTCGTTTAATCGTTAGAAATTACGTATAAAACAGACATTTAATTGATACATAATGGTCTTTTATTTGAGATTCTGGCGAATTTTGCAGCCCATTTCGTAAAAAAAGGTAGGATTTATTCCGAATTGTACCAAAATTTATTTAGCACCAGAGTAATAAATGACTTATAGACTCAATTTTGTGAAATTGCGTCGATTAGTTTTCTAGCTAGAGTGATGCATACGATTTTTGTGGACCATTTCGCAAAAAAGGTAGATTATTTTTTTCCAAATTGTTCCAATTCATCACTAGGGTTTATCACAAGTGGCATATCTACCTAATTTTGTGAAATTCGGTCAATTAGTTTTCAATTTACAGTGGATACATACATTACACAGACAGGCACACACGCTTCGATACACACATGTACAGACAAACACACACAGACGTCACGGTGAAATAGTTTTTTCGTGTTCTAAAAGTCCCAAAACGTGTAGATCCGTCGAAAACTCGAGTTGCGGTTTTCGACACAATTTCAATACGTTCCCTATACATTACCATGTATAGTAGGGAAAGTAAAATACGCTGTTAAACGTGAGAGAAAGAGGCTTTTAAAGAAAACTTCTATGAGGGAAAAAACATTAACGTTTATTTTGTCAGATGATGCAGACCGTAAGGTACGTATAAACGTTTTAAACAGAAAAACTGGAATCGTCGTTATAAATAATTTTATTAAAAACAATCTTTTACGGTTTTGCTGCAGAATAAATATTTTTATTTTCTTATTCTTTCATAATTTTCTTTTTTCACGAAGGATTTTGAATGATATAAATTGCCTGAATAGCAATATGCAACCGAATTCGGAAATAGTTATATATTTATTTATGTCAAAACATATATTGGTTTTTTTTTTCTTTCGTCGTTTCCATAGTTTTAAAACATTTGATTTATTTAAATGTGATGGTAAAAAAAAAGTTTTGTAACATTTCTTCCCTGTATTAAGAATTTAATAATTTGTGAAATAAAGATGAAGCAGATAAAACGAAATTATATAATGGAAGTACTGCCCTACTCATCGACATCTGCTCTATATTGTGCCAAATTACGCGCGAAGTATGTCGCTAAGCATGTAAAGGTGTCAAAATGAACACGCAGGCATCTTTTTTGTAAAAACAACAAATTTATTCTTAAACTGTAGAAACTATAAAATAAACTCCATTAACGTATTGTACAAATAATAAATCAGAATGTACGTGGTCCACCCCTTCTACCATCGTCTGCATCCATACATGCCACGCTCCAACTCGTACCATCTCCCACCATCTCGTGCTTCGCACTTCGCCTTTTTATAATCTGGTTGCCAGCATCCTCTATCATCCTCAATCTGCGTGGCTGCTATTTAAATTTCGACTCTTCTGTCCCCGGAGAAGACACTGCTTGAAAAATAAGAAGTCGAGGAAAGAAAATCTTTACAAGTGTTACATATTTGATGATGCCACTGTTCATTTTTATGAAATTTTTAGATACATTTATTTTATAAACGTGCAATATTTCTAGAACGGTTCAAGATAGCGTTTTAAAGTGTGTAACGTTCCTTTTAGAACGAAACATGTTAGTATAAAAGTAATATTTATTCAACATTATTGAATGTATAATAAATGTTTTCATGAATATTTAAAAAATTCATTCGAAAATTTGGGGGAAATGTTTCGACCGCGTTTAAAATCAATAGGCTTCTAGTAATAGTCGTACCAATTACTTTCGAAATTCTTTATTCGTTCTTGAGACACAACATCGTTAACTGAAACTAGTTTCTTCGAAAGAAAACTATTCTAGTACATGCGAAAATTCTTTGCAAATGAACTGGAAAATAAGTCTATACTGTTAATTCTTATATAAATGGCAGAATTTGGCCGAAAAAGAAAAAAAGGGGTACCCAGAAAATGTGTGTTGACCTTTAATGCATTAGAAACTTGCAGCGTAACAGTTGAAAGAATGATGGAATCACAGAGTTGGAGAGAAGGAGATAAAACTTCTATGGATGAAACGCTTGAAAATGGCACAATGCTTTGAGAATGATATGGAGGTGTCGCTCGTGTTAGTAAAGTAGCTGCTGTTGTTACTTGGCACAACAGAAAGGCGTAGTATTGAGTATATGTTATTTTTGAACCCTACTAAAAATAGATTATGGTATGAGAAGATTGAGTTGAGCCGCACTCCTGTTTATTACTAAAATACGTCGCAAGATTAAACTTTGCATACGATGATGGCCCCCCTTAATAATAGTGTTTCTTAAATTGGACTTCATGGGGAAATTAAATCTTCATGGGACTACGACTCATCGTCGAAGGCATATTGAGTCTTTTTGAAATACCTTGTAAAAGCTCTTTGGGCAGACTCATTAGATGGATATGGATAGGTCCACGCCCTCGCTGCAGATAACAGCGTGTTTCAAACTTTTTATGCAATCACCACTTTTATATCAATGTCTGCAATGACATGAAAGTATCTGCTACATGTCACAATTTTGCCAACATCTATGAGAACCGACACATTCCATTCTACTAGATGGCTTCAGAATTCTTGAAAATTGAATACGAAATGAAAATAAGCTGAGCTCCATTATCATGAAATGGGATGCCAACTTCGTGATTGGACTAAGTTTATCGTCTCCATCAAGGTTCGCTAAATTGTGGCGCATAACTAGATTTTTGCTGCCATTGTATAAGTAGCGCTAAATGTAAAAATAGTGTATATTTATAATGATATATGGGTCATTTTCTGTAAACGGCAGTTTTACATGTCCCAGTGGTTTTAATAAAAATTTGCATGATTTGGGATTGATTTTAGATACTGATCAGTTTTACTATATTGTAGCTCATATTTATGACCCATTAGCTGTAAAAACAATTTATATTTTTAATATTTAAAAATTCAGTTCTTTTATTAATTGTTAATCCCCTGTGTGTTCCAACAGCCAAATAATAATCACAACTTCATTGATAAGCCTTTATTTTCTAGTTTTCTTTTAAATTGATATTTTATATTAAATTAGACAATTTAAAATAAAAAAAGTAATAAAAAATCCGCTATGCATTAGAGCAATAATTTAAATTCACGTTTTACAACTGTCCCCTAGCTTTTTTGTCATTCACCTGTCTTTAAATTTTAAAACCTCATTCTGTACATAGATGACAACACACTATAATTAAAATATTATTATTTTTTATTAAAGTCCATGCTCACCATTTCAAGAGTTTGACTATGTTTTAGCCGTCATTCTGTGCAGAGAAATATTATAAAACGGAACCATTTTTGTTAAGTATTTTTATTCCTTGTCATTCACTTGTCTTAAATTATTCTCAGGATAGAAAAGTAACTAATTTTTTTAACACATATGTGTGCCTAGTTAGTATAGTAAATTGAATATCAAGTTAGACTTAAAAGCAAATAAAACTCATATACTCAAAAAGTAAAATCACATGATTTGGCATTCCCTGTCGTCATTTACCTGTCTTTTTGGTGGACAAGGAAATGAAATTTTCAATTTTTTCGATTCAGACTTTCCGACCTACCCGAAAGTGTAAGGTATCTGTTTGGACGGCCAGGAAGTGCCACCCAATTTAGACTGGAATCCATTGGTAACTACATTCACAGGGACCGTAACTGCCTTTCCTTAGCACCAACCTCTCGAAAGACTTACGAACCCACATATTTAACGTGCCCTTACTCCGTGTGAACACGGAAATACATTTCAACTAGATTCTCTTTTTAGAAGATAAAACAAATAAGTTAGTTCTAAATATAAGATTGCAAGTAAAGCAAAACAATTTTTCTTTATTTTTCTAATGATATATATACATATTTACACAGCAGTTGCTTATATTAAGTGCCATTTCCCTGTCATGCTGTCATTTACTTGTCTTGAAACTAAAAATTTGCATTTTCTATTTAATTTCCCCAAAATAGTCGCTGCTACTGTTTTTTTTAGTTTAAACCACCCATGTTAAAATATAATGCAGAAAACAAGTTGATAAATAGAAAAAAATATTATAAAGCCCATTTCGAGAAAATGACCGATATGCTTGAATTTCTTGTTTAATAGTACCATTTATGTTGTACATTGCGTCATTTAAATTGAGCGTGCTAGCAAAAACTGATCGTTGACTGAAACGAAATACATACTTGCCTTTGTAAGCTGTTCTGTCTTTATTTCGATTCATACTTTCCGACTCACCCGAAAGTGTAAGGTATCTGTTTGGATGCCACCCAATTTAGACTGGAACTCATTGGTAACTACATTCACAGGGACCGTAACCGTCTTTCCTTATCACCAACCTCGGAAGACTTACGTACCTACATATTTAACGTGCCTTTACTCCGTGTGAACACGGAAATAGTTTGGGCAAAGCCCTCGGGTCCTCCAAGTACAAGCTCCGAGCTCTAATCACTGGGCTGTCCCATCCCCTGTGAGCTGTTTTTGTTAAAGTAACATATGAGTTGTTTCTGCGATCTTTATCTTTTCGACCAAATTGTTTTTGTTCTATTTTTCAGTCATAAATTTTTAGCTAAGCTTGATTTTATGGTTTGTGCTTGCCAGACTATATTTTTGTGTACTTTGAATCTGCCCACATGCATGTTCAATGATTTCCAATTTTCAATGCTTTAGTTATTTGGTAATTCGAATATCACAGCAGGAATCGGTTAATCTATGCTGACGAACACATAAAAATCGCGAAACCGGTCCGTGGATGATGTTTGATATAATGGAAATGCAATCTAAATAAAGATTTATAGAATAAAAAAATGAGCTTAAATAACAAATGATATGCTTTCTTTCGAAGAGAACAGTTAAAATAATAATAATAATAATCCATAACCTATCGAGAATTACACAGAATTCTAAATTGGTAAACTGTCTGGAAAAATAGCAAAACAACATCATTAACCGGGAATTGGATTTTGTCAGAGAGTGTTCCTTAATAATTCACTATAAATGAACCGGAAATAAGTCTGTTGAAAACTTGGTAAAAAAGAACGGCAACTAGAAAGAAAAAAAAGGACATCCACGTAAGGAATCGAAAAATGAATAAAAAGAGTTAGTTCTGAGGAAAACAGAACAACCAGCCGCTATTGCATCAAGATTAGAATTAGATACCATCGGATGCTCAAATGAATGGGGATTAACAATATATGAGATTGCCAATTTTATGCTCTAAAAACATCTTTTGATCCTACACTATTCTTATTTACTTCATGTGTATTTTATTTGTCTCTCCTTCAACACTTTTGACGGGCCTTTGTCATTTCGTTACGTCATTTACTTACCTTCTACGGTTTTGCCTTTTTCGTGCATTTTCTAGCTACGTCATTTCGTTACATCGTTGCATCATTTACGTATGTCTTGACAATGTTTCTGCCTTTTTCGTGTATTTTCTCTGTATATCACCTTTCCCAGGTTCTTTCTCGACCCCTAGATCATGTAGAGTTGAATGAAACTCAATAGAGGGTTTCACCTACCAAATTTTCATGTTACGTTATTTACTTGCGTCATCTTTTAAGGGCTCAATCTCGGCTTGCAGGCCACATACAGAACTCGGAACACAGTTTCATCTCACGGAACTTTTTTTTTCTGTAACATTATCATGTATCACGTTATGTCATTTATGTACTTCTTCTCTTAAGGACTCTGTTTCGACTCCTATAGCATGTAGACAGTTGACATTGGGTGAAAGGTTTTAATCTCGTAGAACATTTTCATCTATCAAATTTTCACGTCATTCCGTTCCGTTCGTCATTTACGTATCTCTTGACAATATTTTTGTCTTTTTCGTGCATTATCTCTGTAAGTTACGCTTCATTGTCCGAAGATGAAGCGTTCTCTTGGTTATAACTAGCTAATCCATTTATACAATGTTATATGGGTTTGAACGCAAATTAAACCAAAAAAGGAAATTTTAGAGTAAAAGTATAAATTATGAATAAAAATAAGAAAGGTCAGTCATGCAAAAAGCATTGATTATGAAACATTTTCCGTCTGAAATGCAATTTTATTTAAACATCTCTAAACTGCGATACATTCAAAGGTGATATTTTTTTAATTATCACAATATTACACTATTTTATTTTACTTGAATACTTAAATATTCATCGAAAAAACTTAATTTTATTCAAATGACGTCATAGAAACATAATCGTCTGGCTCTCTAAGTAAAAGCAATGAATATTTCATTCATATCACCTATATTCCAGATACCAGAGCTAAATAATTTTGCGTGAAAAAAAGTCAGTAATTCTTATACAACTCATCTTACAATCACTTGTTTACATTCTGCATCCATGTAAATTAGGCTTCGTTGTAGAAATAATCAAAGTTGGATGACCATTTAAACTCAAAATTAGTGTAATTGCTTTGGCACAGAATATACGCAAAAATAAAGCGGTTTTAGGGCGGATGCAGCACTCAATATAAATTTAAAATAACTTTAAAAATTGCAATTTTTATACTGGGAAACAAAGGTGAATGCCCTATTTTATTTTGAAGTGAGTCACATGATCTCCTCATATAATATGGGTATTATTATTATTTTAATTTTTATTTAAAAAGCTACCGAACCTATTTTGCTGAAATTTTTTTATATATTTTATGGGATTATTTGAATTTTTTCTAACATTTTCGAAGCAATGTGTGGATTTTAACTTCGCTTATGTGTTGAAAATGTTAGAAAAATTAGGTCAAATAGGGTTCATTGTTTTTTTATTTTTTCAACCCGGGTTCAATCCGAAACTAATTGGGTGATATTATTCATTGACATTCCCATATGGCCTACATACCATCTCAATAACATTCTAAAATTTAATTTTGATAAAGTCATTTTTGCGGCAGTGATCGTTCGAACGGACAGACAGAATGAACAAAATCATAAACACTTTTCAACTATGTTTCAAAGTGTTAAAAAGAAGCTTTTCAATGTCCTTTACAACAGTGTCGCACGTAAAAGTAGAAAATATGTATTAATCACACGCGACATTGCACTAACTTGATGGTTAGGTAGTTTAATTCACAACAAATGCTATATAAATTTTATTATCCAAAATTGATATTGAGTGTAAGCAGATTCAATTCGAACTAGTACTACATAAATTTTAAACTTATCCAAAATTGATTTTTTGCAACATTATCGAAACTTTTTCATCTGCTTATATCCCCATTTCTTTTTAACAATTTTGCATAATATTATTCTGATCATTCTGATAATGATGATATGAATGTAAGGAATGGGAATGCATAAAAGAGTCGAGTGGAGACTTCTACTTTAGATTAAAAGACACCAGAGTGCAGATTCTCTGCGCGAGTACAGCTAATGAATTTATGAACTGCTTAGAAAACAGAAAACCTCATTAACTGAGAATTATGTTTCGCGAGAAAACTTCGATAATTCTTTGCAAATGAACTGGAAAAGAAGACTATACTGTCGGAAACTTATTTGAAAGAATGGCCTCTAGGTAAAGAAAAAAAAAATCTTCAATAGAACTAAGAGAAAAGAATGAGAAAAAGTACCCAGAACATCTGAGTGGACCCTTACTGCATCAAGAATTTGAGAATCATATGCCGGAAAAAATGAAAAGTATTGGGTTGATATCTGGAAACTCTGGAATGCCAAAATTTTGCTGACATTGAACTTCTGTTGATAGACTAGAAACGTATATTGCATTTTTGGTCATTTTTATTTTCTTTAAAGCTTTTAAAACTTTAAATTGAGTTTTTGAATAGAGTTTTTCCCCGAAATGTTGAAGATTACTGAGAGCGAATAAAAAATAAATAAAGCTGCTTGAATACGTAAATTGTGAAACTTTTGATTAAATTGACTGTGTCTTTGCCATATATTTCCCCTCCCCCGTGCTCATATATTTCTTCCCATTTTTCCTTATTCCCCGTGCCATATATCGCAGAAAATAATAATGCATTAGTAAGCCATTAATGGTTGCAGATTTAATAATAAATACATTGGATAAGGAAAACTTGAGCAACGGATACAGGGTGATTCAAGAAAGAAGGTCGAACTTTTCGAGGTGGTAGTACACACCAATCCAAGCATTTTTCGTCCTAGTTTACCGGGTCGGAAATGAAACGTTAAGGAACCAGTGAGCGCTTAGTGGTGAAACCGATAAGGTGAGGCAAAAACACAAGAATGACTTAAAAGTTATAAAATGACATTTAATAAATTTAATAAACAATAGTTACAGTGATGGCTCAAAAGCACGACCGCCAACCTAAAAATACGTCTCACAGCGACGATGGAGAGATTGGCGAACTTTCTCGAACAGACCAGGCATGTCGCGCACTTCGGCAGGCAGCAGCGGCCGAAATTCTGGCGATGAGTTCCTCTTCCGATTCAAGGGGAGTGTCATAGGCGAGACTCTTGAGATATCGGTCTCTCAAATTTGGAGCTGCGAATAACTGCTGCAAACTGATAAGACCGTACATTCGGTGTTACGAAAATTTGCATACGGGTTCTTATTCTTCTCCAAATGAAATTTGCATACGCTTTTTTTTCTTCAACCAGAAAATAACAACCAGAATGACGCTTTTAAGTTTGCGGAGCGGCCGCTTCCCAGCGAGTAAGCGCCCTGTAACGCCTTTACGTTTAATTTTTGATCTGGTAAACTATGATGAAAAATGCTTGGTTTGGTGTGTACTACCAACTCGAAAAGTTTAACCCATCTTTTTTTAATCACCCTGTATTATGCTGTTGTTTCAAGTTGTTTCATTCAGCTGTTTTTAGGATACGCTGGTTCGTCAGTTCAAGAGAACTATCAGTCCAAAAGAGGAATGAGCACTGACGAAGGGGATCCATCGTATAATCGAAACAGCTGCATGCTCCACTATTTGTCATTTGTGCTTATATACATTACTCAAGTTTTCCCTTATTCTTCTCACAAAGTGCATTTTACTTATTAGTAAATAAATACATTATTTACAAGCCGAAATGTAGTCTGAAAGTTTTCTGTTCAAAATAGTATAACTATAGGTGTCATCTTTCCTCTGGAACCTTTTTTCCTTTGCGAAGTTATAAAGTACTGAAAGTACCGGAAGCAACTTATATTAAAGAACGTATGTGTGCTGCCATAATATTAATATTTAATGATTGCCATAATATTTAAAATTAAAACATTTTCCCCTATGAAAGTTTTCCATGGACGACATGCCTACTCTAGCAGATGTCCATGTCTTGTTTGAACCTTACTATATTTTGTCAGATTGTTATTCATTACTTTTGAGAATAGGAAGACATAATTTGATTGTTACTTCCAGAGCCTACAGTTTTACATTTTCAGTTACTTTTACGACTCATCAACTAACATTTACTGCATTTAGAACTCATTCATAACTCAGTAACATTGCTTTCTCTTACTAGAATCATGTCTTAAAGAGCTTGTGATTTTATTTTCCCCTTTGCAAATTTTACAAGAGACATGTTGAAAAATCTGTATAGTTGTTTCAAATGATCACAGTTATAGCATGCTATCCTTCATTTTAAAGGGCTTGGTAAAAAATATCTTGATTGATACCAAGTATAATGGTTACCAAGATAATGTACCCCGCCGGGGGGTAACGTGTTCCCTCGAGGGGGGCTAATGGCGTCCCGAACGCAAAAATTGTATCGCTGCTACTTTACACAATGATTGAAACTATTATGTTTCGTCATCCTTGAGCTATGGATAACCTTTTTCATGCTTGATTATGTCAAATGCTGGCATACACTACCATGTTAAGAAAATATAAAATTTCGAGTAACAATTTTCGAGAGAAAATTCTCTTGAAAACAATTCATTCTCAAAGTGAGGTATGAGAAAGTGAGCATGTTATGCTATCTGAAGTGTATATAAACATTTAGAATGCTGAATATCGTATTATATGCTATTGAATTTCCGTTATGTGGAGATTAAATATTGTCTACAGAGTAAAACAAGAAAGATCAATCATGCATAAGCATTGATTATAAAACACTTTCAAACTGAAATGTAATTTCATTTAAAACTTTTTAAAATGTGATATTTTCAGTGGTGATATCTTTTACATTATCACTGTACTACAGTAATTTATTATACTTAAATATTTAAAACTGTACCGAAATATAAATCATCTGATTCTCTACCCAAAATCAATGAATATTTCATTCATATAACTTGTATTCCAGATTCCAGAGCTAAATAATTTTGTGTGAAAAATATTCAGCAATTCTTATGTAACTCACCTTACAATCGCTTGAGATATTTGCATTCTGCATAAGTTAAAATTAGGCTTCGTTGAAGAAATAAAAGTTTAGGGATCATTTAAAATCGCAACTATTGTAATTGCATAGGCACGGAATTTAGATACACAGATAATACACAGATACGCAGATAATATGTGTGTGTGTGTGTGTGTGTGTGTATGTATTCAAAGTATTCGAATTGTGCCGAAGATCGGAACTCGAATTTTCGAAAGGATCTACACGTTTTGGGTCTTCTAGAACACGAAAAAACTATTTTTAGGAAGAGCTCTGTGTGTGTAAGAGTGTATCTGTGTATGTTTCCGTGTGTCTGTGAGGATATTACATCCACTCTAATTGAAAAACTAATGGACCGAATTTCATGAAATTTGGTAGGTATGTTTTTTGTGGGAAATCCTGATGTCCATTAGATTATAGTATGATTCGTAATAAACGAATCTGCCTTCTTTGCGAAATGGCGGGCAGATATTGCCTTTATCCACTCTAGCTAAAAGCTAATGGAACAAATTTAAAAAAAATTTGGTGTATAATATTTCAATGACCTACAAGTGATTTATATACCAAATTTAACAAAATTTGGTACATAAATCATTTGTAGGTTATTCTAGTACGATTCAGGAAAAAGGAACAGGCTATTTTTGCGAAATGGCCCGCAAAAATCGTTAAATATAAAAATAAAGGACTACGTGTGCACAATTATATCAATTAAATTACTATTTTATACGTGATTTTTGACAACAAAAAGAATAAAACTAATCCCATTACTCTAAGGCTAGCCGTTCTTGAGATATTCTAGTTTTTTCGCGTTTTCGCTACGCCACCTTTGACAATAAGTCCAGCTATCAAATGAGAACCAAATTTAAGTTTAACGTGCAAATTCAATGTCATTTAAAATACTTATGGCTGTTATTTTGTGCAGATAAACTCAAATTATTATTGAAGAAATAAAAAGAACATGAATATGAGTCTGCAGGGAAAGACATGTGATGCCCACATCAGAATTTTTAACAATATTACAACAGTGATTTATAGAAGTGAACGGGGATTATTTGCAGGCCATTTCGAAAAAATGTATGATCTATATTTAAAAATCCACCAAATTTTTGTAGAATAAAATGTTCAACAAATTTAAGCTGTGTACTAAATTTTAACTCTCTAGGACAGTGTTTCCCAAACTGGGGTCCCCGGACCCCTGGGGGTCCGCGACGAGATTTTAGGGGGTCCGCGAACAACACGCAATATTTAACTAATAAAAAAGAAATTAAAATTTAAAAAAAATAAAAATCATTATTTTTCGCCACTCTTTTTTTTATTTTATTTTTTTAAATGGTGACGATACTCCGATGTAGCTCGGACGTCAAAGCACTCGTAACTTCAAACATTAATACTACTAGAGACCGGATGACGTCATCTTTGAATAGAGGGGGGCGGCGAACATCTCCCGCGCTGATACGCAGGTGTTCCCGCGGAAAGTAACGTGACATAGCTACTGGCTATGTCACGTGACGTACTTCACTAACGTACTTTAAATCCTGCAGATATTTGTTAATTATTTGATAAAATGGATCTTTGGCTAAAATTAGGTGCTTCAAAGCGTCCTTTGGAAACTGAAAATGTTGTTGGTTCTAGTCGTATCGCGAATAATGAAGTGACGAGTTCGAAAGTAGATAGTTGTTTCAGTGCCAAAATTGTGAATGCTAACGTAAAAAAGGTTCGTAAATATTGTGATTCATATATAAACTTCGGGTTTATTTCTATTGAAAAGGGAGAAGTGTTATCTCCGCAATGTGTTATTTGTTACCAAGTTTTATCTAATGAAAGCATGAAACCTGCAAAACTCTATCGACATTTACAAACAAGACACCCAGAGTTTGTTAAAAAATCTGTTGATTTTTTTCAATTAAAAGCTGACGAGTTGCGTGGCAACCAAACAATGTTGTATAAAGCCAGTGGTGGCCATAATGAAAATGCTGTTCGTGCGTCATATGAGGTCTCCCTACTCATCTCTGAAAAGGGAAAGCCACATACCATTGGTGAAGAAATTATAAAACCAGCAGCTCAATTGATGGTCTCAGCAGTTCTGGATGTAAGAGCTAGTAAGTCTTTGAATTTAATTTCCTTGTCTAATAATACAGTAAAAAGACGGATAGATGAAATGGCCCAAAATGTGAAAGAAGAACTTCTCAACAGAATTAAAAAGCATTGCACATTATTTGCAATCCAGTTAGACGAAAGCACTGACACTGTCAATAATGCAAATTTGATTGCTTTTATCCGCTATGATTATGAAAAAAAATTGCATGAGGATTTTCTTTTTTGTGTAAATCTACCATCACGCACAACTTCAGAAGAACTGTTTAACATTGTGAACAAGTTTATGGTTGAGAATGACATTGATTGGAATAAATGTGTAGGTGTCAGCACTGACGGAGCAAGAGCGATGTGTGGAAGGAAGAGTGGATTGGTAACTAAATTAAAAGCTATAGCAACATCTATTGAGTGGGTTCATTGCTGTATCCACAGAGAAGCGTTAGCAACAAAAAAAATGCCACAAGAATTGAAGGAATGTTTTGATCAGGTAGTTAGAATTGTAAATTATATTAAAGCACGTCCTTTAAATGCTCGATTGTTTGCTATATTATGTGCGGAAATGGGCAGCGATCACAAACAATTGTTAATGCACTGTGATGTACGGTGGCTTTCTCGTGGAAAAGTATTAACCAGAATATTTGAATTGAGGGATGAAGTAAAATTATTTTTATTTGAATCTAACTTTGACCTTAAAGATAGATTCCATGAAACTAATTGGATTTTGAAGTTGTCATATCTGGCTGACATCTTTAACTATCTAAATGGACTTAATTTAAGCCTGCAGGGATCTAGCGTCACTATTTTTCAAGTTCAGGACAAAATCAAGGGGATGAAAAAAAAATTAAAGATTTTGATTCAGAGATTGGACACCGAGATCTTCGAACAATTTCCGTCCATGTCAGAATATATCCAGAGTTCAGAAGAAAATGTTCCACAGGAAATAATTAATATTATTAAATTACACTTGGAACAATTGCATTTACAGCTAGATGAATATTTTCCCGAAACCAATGACGGTGACGTGTGGATATTGAATCCATTTGCTAGTGAACTACCAACCAACCACTCTCTTACACCACAAGAAGAAGATTTTTTGGCGGATCTTTCATCGGATTATTCTCTAAAATTAATGTTCTCACAAGTGCAATTAGCTGACTTCTGGTTATCAGTAATGGCTGACTATTCTCAACTCGCAAGAAAGGCTCTTAAGTGCTTAACTCCCTTTCCCACATCTTACTTGTGCGAAACAGCTTTCTCCCACCTGACATATTTAAAATCTAAGTTGAGAAATAGACTTGAAGTTGAAAGTGATTTAAGACTGAAATTATCAGACATTAAACCAAATATTACTGAGCTAATTACAAGAAAGCAGCATCACTGCTCACACTAAATTATGCTTGTTGTACATATCCAATAGAAACACGCCCTTGCAATATTGTTTTAAGGGGTCCGCGAAATTTTTATTTTCTCTGAGGGGGTCCGCGGACCAGAAAGTTTGGGAACCACTGCTCTAGGACGTAGGAAAGTGCATTAAAAATGCCATCAAATAAGTATATTATGAAGAGTTATATAAAATTAAAAAAAAATTTGAAAAATTGTTATCTACCAAATTTATTTCAAAATGTGAAGCCGCTCTCATATACAAAATGATTAAACTTTTGGAAATATATTTATTATATAATATATCTCTTTTTTCCTTCTGGAGGATATCCCAAAAGTCAGAATTTAATTGAATTTGTTTTTTTCCCTATATTAAATAATTTTTAATTAAAAAACTACTTAACATAATTTACTGATATTTTTTTATATATTTTATGGGATAATGTAAATAGGTCCTAAAAATTTTGAAGCAATTTGTGAATTTTAATTTGCTTAAAAAATGTTTGAAAATTAGGTCCCATAGGGTTCAATGTATTTCATTTTTTCAACCAGAGTTCAATAAAAAACTAATTGGGTGATATTATTTATTTATATTCCCATAGATCCCACAGACCATCTGAAAAACATACTAAAATGTCATTTTGATAAAGTCATTTTTACGGCAGTTATCGTGCTAACGGACAGACAGACAGACAGAATGAACAAAGTCATAAACACTTTTCAACTATGTTGTAAAGTGTCAAAAATGGATGTGGGTAGCACATGATTTTTCCTAAATAATGAAATTACTTTACTTCTTCTACAGCGAATGAATTAATAACAAGTTAATTAAAATCGAGCATCTTTGCCAACTGCAATGATTTCTTTATACGCACGTGCAAAATCTTCATTAAAATGCAAATGACATTTAATTTATATCCCGTGAAATTAAAGAAGAGTTCTCTGGCGTCAAAATACAAAACTCTACTGCAAAAAGTAGCTATTCTCGTGAATGGAAAGAACTAAATCCATGAGAATGATATTAACAGATGTTGCGTAAATTTGAATATGGAAAGTATTTGATGAGACTCGTTATTTTTTAATTTTATGTAATTTTTGTGAAAAATGTATTTAAAAGAACTTACGATATCTCGAAAACGGTTCATGGTAATGTTCTAAAGTTTATGTCATTCATTTTCTAATGAAAAGTTACGTATGAAATGATTATTTATTTAGCAGTGTTGAAAGTCTTGCTTTTTTGATTATTTTCAAAGAATTCATTCGAAATTTGGGAGTTTTCTGAACATTCGATCGCGTTTAAAATCAATAGGGTTTCAATATTCATTGATTGCAGTAATCGTTCCAAATTAGTTTTGAACGCTTCGTTCATGAGATATTAGGCCCACAGATTCACGGACATGGCCTTCATACGCACACACACACACACACTAACATACATGTGCACGTGCACACTAACATACATGCACATAAAAACACCTTCTGAAAAACACTCGATTTGAATTCAGGGATAAAAATACTCTTCCACCAAAAACTGTAATTCGAATTTCCTACCCTGTCGTAATACTTTCCCTATAGATTTTCCCATGTATGTAGGGAAAGTAAAACAAAAAAGATGCATTATCTCGGTTTGACTGTAATGAACCATAATCAGCCAATAATGGAAGACAAAAAAGCGCCAAATGCGAGGAACGGAAGATGAAAAAGTTTTAGGTAATCATCGTACGTTCAAATTGAGGTTAAATTTATTTTTATGAAAGCTGTCATAGGGTAATCATTACAGTTAGGTAATCATCTTGTATTGTTTTTTCTTTAAATCGTCAAGCTACAGTAAATGTAGATTACAGGTAAGATCAAAATATTTTGTTTATTCTTGACTCTTGATTCGAAGCACAAAAAGTAATTCCGGATTTCGGACGATTTTGACTCTAGCTTGCAGAAGCGTCATCCGCGCCAATGATGGAATTATTTTAATGGAATTCTTTTAATTCGGTAATTTATTAACAACTTGAAATAGTTTGTTCTTTTAATGTCCTGGTATATATTCGGTTCGGTAGATATCAAGTTCGGTTAATGTTGTGGAGTGATGCAATGTTTCCAGTTTGATGCAGTAAGTACATAATTATTGTTCATTGTAGCTAAAGAACAGTTTTTGAAAATTTAAAACAGACATCTTAAGACTATATTTTAATGAGTTTATTTCTGAATTCATTTCGAAAAACGGTTCAAAATGGGTTCATACAGGCATAGTTTGAATGTTTACATCATGGAGCGGAAAATTGAGATTTGAATTACATTGATCTTTGAATTATTATAGTAGAATTGATTGTCAGTATTAATGTGTATTAATTTTGTTGATTGTGTAGTAAATGTTCTTATAGTTGTGGTATTATTTACTCGTTTGAATTGAAATTTGAATTACATTGATCTTTGAATTATAATAGTGGAATTGGTTGTCAGCATTAATGTATTAGTAATGTGTATTAATTTTATTAATTGTGTAGTAAATGTTCATGTAGTTTGTGGTATTATTTACTCGTTTGACTTGAGATTAGAATTAAATTGATCTTTGAATTATAATAGTGGAATTGGTTGTCAGCATTAATGTATTAATAATGTGTATTAATTTCATTAATTGTGTAGTAAATGTTATTGTGGTTTGTGGTACTGTTTACTCAATGAATGGCATATAGAACGGACACCAAACACTGATAGTTTTTAACTGCATAATATTTTTGTACGTTTTAGGCTACATTTTAAAGGAAAGCAGTTTTTAACTGCATAACACTTTTATGTGTTTTAGGCTATATTTTGAATGAAAATATTTTTCAGCGTATATAACAGAAATTGCGTATGTAATAAATGAAGTGGAAATAATTCTTATTTTTATAATAAGGCTACATTTAAAAGGAAAGCAGTTTAATCCTGCATAACATTTTTGTGCGTTTTAGACTACATTTTGAAAAAAACTATTTTTCATCGCACATAACAAACTGCGTATGTAATAAATTAACATTTCGAAACACATTAACGAAAAATATGATGTGAGCAGCACATGACTCTCTCTACAGATTCAAATTTATTTTGTTATTTTTTATTTCATGGTGCATTAAATTGAGATTAATTGCAGAAAATAACATGGGTGTTTTTCTGATATTATATCCAATTATTGCAATTTTACTGTATCTTCGTTTCATTTGGCAACTTAATGCACTTTAAAGTCTTCAGCTCATTAAAATTATTCCAAAAAATAAAATATCTCGAGAACGATTCAACCTAGAATCATGGGGTTAGCCTTATTCGATATGTTGTCGAAATTTACATGAATAACAAGTACTTAATATATTTCAATAATTTTAGTAATTTATTTCCGATTTTCACGAATTTTGCAGGCCATTTCGCAAAATAGAGCCAGTTATATTTTACCGATTCATATCAAAATTCAATTACCACCAGGATAACTATCAAGTGACTTAAATACTAAATTTTAAGAAATGTTATTAGACAGTATTTTAACTACAGTGAAATCGTCTTCAGTTCCTCAAAATTAAAAAAAAAATAATCTTGAGAACATAGAGCAATGGTCTTATTCTTTACTTCGTCAAAAATGACGTATAAAACAAACATTTAATCTATGCATATTTGAGCATATGTAGAGATTTTTAGATTTTGACAATTTTTGGTCATTTTGCATAAAAAGCTGATTTTTTTTTTAATCATACCAACATCTAAGGTAACCCACATTTGACTTATCTATCAAATTTTGTAAAATTGGGTCAATTAGTTTTATAGTTAGAGTGTATACATACATTGCACTGACACATACAGAGACACCACGCTAAAAATAGTTTTTTCGTGTTCTAGAGGTCTCCATATATTTTAGTTTTTTCGCATTTTCGCTACGACACCTCTGAAAATAAGCCCAGTTACCAAATGAAAACGAAAATTGAATTAAAAGTGCCAATTAAGTGTCATTCAAAATAATTATGGGTGTTATTTTGTGCCATTAAACTCATTTTAGTGAATTATTACAGAAATAAAGAGAACGTGAATATGAGTCTGCAGGGAAAGTCATGTGCTGTCCACATAAACTTTTTTCATGTTCTAGAGGTTCCAGAATGTGTAGATCCGCCGAATACTCGATTTGCAATTTTCGACATAAATCCACTATTTTTTTCATACATTTTCGTGCATTGCAGAGAAAGTAAAAATGTCAAACTGAAAAACCAAGTAAAGACCCGTAGTTATTTAAAATTTACTTAAAAATCGGTGTTGCCTGTAATTTACAGCAGGGATTCATTTATACAGTATCAGCCTAGCTGTTTTTTTTATTTTATGAATAAATTCACCAAATATCTGAATTAAATCCTGGGAAACACACTGGATACATTTTCTAGAATTTTAGTATTTTAAATAATTTTTTTTAAACTGAAATTTTTTTGTCCGAGGGAGTTTTCACTGTATTTTGTTTATTTTCCCTTGAAATATCTTCTTCTAAACTGTAAAAAATTGACATAAATAACAAGCGACAAAAATATTTAGTAGGGAATTTAATTTCTTGATCCATAATTTGCTCTTACATAGCTTTCAGAGTTTTGTCAGATTGAAGAAAATCGGAAATTTTTGTTTTTAAAAGATTGCATTGCGAAAACTAAAAGTACTAGCTATTAGCAGTAAGTGAATAATTCGAAGCCAAGTCTAACAGGAAAATATAACTAGATTTTAATTAGTTTTTGAAATATAGTGTTGATAATATCCTGTAAAATGTGCGCTGTCAAACTCGTAGCTTTGTTATTCGATGGAAACTTACTTTTCTTAATTATTACTTTCTCATATTATGTAATATAACGCAGTATTTTCACGAAAATTTTCGAATTTGTGATTGTGATGTCGTATATATGTTAAGATTTCCTGAAGACGTTTTGACTATTCTTGGAGGGATCTCAGTCTGTCCGTCTGTAGTCGATTTCTTATGTACACAATAGCGGCCTCAAATATGAATGAATTTTCACGAAACTTTATATATCTGGCTTTGTTATAAAAAAATCTAGAACTAGATAGACATTTTTAAAAGTCGAACGAAAAGTTCCAAATGGATACGAAATTTTATATTTTCTTAAAATAGCAGCATAGGACAAAATTTGACATAATCATGCATAAAAAAGTTTATTTATGGCTCGATCACGTGACTTAATCGTTTCAATCATTTTTGTTAAAAATAGCGGCGATACAATTTTTTTTGTTCCATATGTCATTAGCCGCCTCTGGGGGGGGGGGGGGGGCGAGTTATGGCCTCCAGGGGGTAAATTGTCAAGTAGGATATCAATCAAAATATTTTTTAAAGTCTTTTAAAGTGAAGGGTAACACACTATTATTATCCTCACTTTATTTGTTACAACTTTCCTTGTAATCATTTTATGCTGAGCAAGGTATTATTTTTAATTCCTTCTATTCACATCATAAACTTTCTCTTGTAATCATTTGGACCCATGATACTGATTTTTCAAAAATTGTTGTTGTAAAATTAAACAAAAAAAATCAAACATGCATAAAGCATTGATTATGAAACACTTTCCAACTTTAATGCAATTTTATTTAAACATCTCTAAAATGCGATACATTCCTTGGTAATATTTTAATTATCACAATAATATATTAATTTATTATATTTGAAAACTTAAAACTTCATCGAAAAAAATGAACTTCATTCAAATGACGACATTGAAATATAAATTGCCTGGTTTAAACATTTCTAAAATGCGATACATTCCTCGGTAATATTTTTAAAATTATCATAATTAAAAAAGCTATACATAATTATGATTATGATACAATTATTTACTATTAATTACTTATGCAATTATTTCGAAGTGGGTCATTTCATCTCTTCATATAATGACCACGTGATCTCTTCATATAAAGAATATAATTATTATTTTAATTTTTATTTAAAAAACTACTGAATATATTTTTCTGAAAATTTTTTTTATATATTTTATGGGATAATTTGAATATTTCCTTAAACTTTCGAAGCAATTTGTGAATTTTAAATCCGCATAAAAAATGTTTGAAAAATTAGGTCCCACAGGGTTCGATGTATTTCATTTTTTCAACCCGGGTTCAATCTAAAACTAATTGGGTGATAATATTCATTTATATTCCCATAGGTCCCACAGACCGTCTGAACAACATACTAAAATTTCATTTTGATAAAGTCATTTTTACGGCAGTTATGCGGACAGACAGACAGAATGAACAAAGTCATAAACACTTTTCAACTATGTTGTAAAGTGTTAAAAAAAAAGGCTTCTAAAAATGGATTCAGGTATGAGAGAGTCGAGTTGAGCCTCACTTCAGTCAATTTAATTGCTATTCCGCCCCAAAATTGAATAAATTATCATTGCTATGTAATACTCATATTCACGGTAGGATTTTATACTGAGCAAGTTATTACTTTTAACTCCTTTTGTTTACATCATAAACTTTCCCTTATTTACTATTACTCTCCTTATATACATAAGGAAATTCCTTATAATGTATAAGGAAAATATTGCAACGAGGTCGAAAAGTCGAATCCGTGTTTCGACGGGAGAGCACGTTTCAAGCATCTCTGAATACGAATCAAACGTTTTTGAGGTGATGTCTGTGCGTGTGTATGTGTCAGTGAATCTGTGGAGACGATATCTCACGAACGAATGGAGTGATTTGTACTAAGTGAAATTTTGAAAAAAAATCATCAAAACTTTCAAAATAGCTGTGAAAATACCCATTTCTTATGTAATTTTTTATTAGGAAGCGATTGACATAAATTTTAGAACGCTAGCATGAACCGTTCTTGAGATATTGCATATTTTTCAAATAATTTTATCATAAAATTAATAAAAAATACTGACATTTCTGAAATATGTTCCCTTATCATGTGTAATATTGTGGAACAGATTTGTTGACATCATTCTTGTGGATCTAGCTCGTTCAATTCATGAGAAATGATACTTTGGGCAATAGTTTTGTATTTGGACTCCAATCGTCGTTCATCCACTATATGAATAACCTATTTTTCCGTCCATAACGCTTGACGAGATTTTGGCGACACATTTTTAAATGTCGCTAATTTGATAAAATTGACACCGAATAGATAAAAATGACGTTAGATCAATGAAAATGACAACTAATTGATAAATTTATTATTAAAATATATTGATATATGGACTATATTGTTTATTGAGGATGCTATCGATATTGATAATTGCCAATTTAGAGTTGTGAGAAATATAAGTGCATTTGGTATGAAACGGTTTTGCATGTTGTCATCCACAAAAACGCAAAATAATTCGACATTAACCATTTGCTTACCGGTGGGACAGCGTCCATCCCAAACGACGAACCTCTCAAAAAGACAGGTATTTGAAATACCCTATCCATATGAAATACCCTATCCAGGCATTGACGTCCATGGACGCCAATGTCTGCAAAGAGGGATCGTACTGTTTGGGATAAGATATGTCAAATACCTGTCTTTTTGAGAGGTTCTTCGTTTGGGATGGTCACTGTCCCACCCGTAAGCAAAATTTTAAAAACAATGTGCCATGGATTTTATCGCTGTGAAAGAAGTAAATTCATTGCATTCTATAAGGAAAGTCAGGTGCTACCCACATCAGACTTTGTTTAGATATTGCAGAGAGGTACAGCATTCCATACTGTAGCCTTTTATGAATTTATTTCTTCGTAAAATTCTAGAAATGAAGTGAAGTGACATACATCTTCACATATCATCTTTCAACGCCCAGATTTTCAAAACAACATGAATTTCTCACTCTTATGTCCGCCACTTTATTTTATTAAATTCTTAGACACTGAAATTCTTTCCGCGTTCCCATATTCCTTTGCGTCTCTTTTCTGCTATTATAATTTTCTATTGCCAATTTTCGTCCAGAGTAAATATTAAACACCATTTGTCATAATAACTCTTGATTTTCCTTATTCAGTTATAAGAAAAATTCCATATTTGAAAAGGAGTAAAATGACTAGGATATAAGTTTCTACTCGACTTTTTAATAATTATATTAAGCACTAGCAGTATACCCGTTCTATGCACGGAATATAGTCATGTACTGCCCACATCAGATTTTTTTACTGTAAAAGTAGTAAATTCATTGCATTATACAAGGAAAGTCATGTGCTGCCCACATAAGATATTTTTTTTGTAACGCTCCGATTTCAGCATTGAACCATTGATGTCAAATTGAGAAACACGGCGCTTTTAAAAGAAATTTATATGTACTAATTCTAAATTCTAAAGGAGACATCAGGGTAATCTATTTACATATAACATTGCATTCTGAGTTGAAACTCGAACGGGTAATCTCAATATTAATTGGAAAAGTTCTGTAACTGTATTAAATCTCAAAAACCTCTGATGACTTCAATAATAAAAGACACTACTACACAACGTAATTGCTAATTATTAGCAATTAGTCCAATGGACATAAGCGCTTTAATTGGATTAGCATTTAGACCTTTGCATTGGTAAAGTGGGTCATGAAATAAAATTTTCTAGGGCCAATTCTGGTTTTTAAGAGTGAAGATAGAGGTCATTTTTTCTTCGATCCAGATCGTTTGACCTACCCGAAGGTGTAAGGTATCGGTTTGGACGGCCAGAATGTGCCACCCAATTTACATCGGAACAAAATGGAGGCGGAATCTACTACTACCACTAGTCTCTCGAACGGACTTATGAACCCACATATTTAACGTGCCCGTACTTCGCGTGAACACGGGGGGCAGTTTGGACAGAGTCGGGAATCGAACTCCGGTCGTCCGAGTGCAATTCCCGCACGTTAACCACTGGGCTGTTCCACCTCTGAAGGTAGAAGTCTACATGGGCTCATTCTTGCCCCGTAGGCTTAGGCCCGTCCCGGCTCGTGGGCTACGACGGGCCGAAAACAACAGTCGAAAACTTCTAATTATTATTTTTAAAAACAACGTTTATATTTTAAAAAATAACAGTCGATATTTCGGATATATTTTTGAGGATTTATGGGCACCAGCTAAATAAAACAAAATTCTGTTATTTCAAGTTCTAGGTATCTTTCATGATAAAAAAGAAATTGAGCAACGTAAAAAATATTATTTTGGCAAAATATTATTTTATTCAGGTGCCAGGCCTTTTCCTCAACTCCCCCCCCACCCCTGACCCACGTGATGCTAATCAAGGTTACTATATCTATATGCTAATGAACAATAATATTAGGTCCCGTATATAAACGAGTTAAAGAAAACATGAACAAAAGACATATCATTAGAAAAACAATAGTGAACCTAAAGATTTGTTGAAATATTCAAAATAAATTAATTAAAATTGGGTCTGAAAGAACACTTAAAATATCAATAAATTCTTGAACACATTTTAAACACTCAAAAACATTTATCAGATTACTTTAAATTTAACGCTTTTTCAAAATAAAATTTCGAAACATGACATTTTCGTTTTAAAATAATGCAGTATAGATGGCGCCACTAGCAAATTTTAAGGAAATCACAACAGTTGCGGTGTCTCACGAGTGAAAGTTGGACCCGAATACAGCCAGCGGGATCACTGGAAATTCCCCGATGCGTCGTGCTAGTTGGATTTAATTTTTGTAGTTATCGATAATGTAAAATAGGCCGACACCCTTTTCGAGCTGTAAGTAAAACTCAAAAATAGTTTTAATATTAGCAACGTGCAATAGATGTCGCTATTGAGCAAAACTGACTGCTGTATTGAAATAGAGCCTAATTTTGATTATTAAATTCTTAACTTTTAAACTTATTCTAATTTTTTAAAAATCTTGACGAGGTGTTTAATTTCGGGATTCGAGGTACCTCTGTACCAAATTCTATAGCTGTGGGTTGTTTAGATGCAGACGAAACAAACAGACAGACATCTTCTCTTATTGTTACGGATACAGTTTTATACATAAATTTGTAAATATGGAGCTTGTATATAAAAATTTAAATATGTATTTGTAAAAATTGTATGTGTATAAATTTGTAAATGTGTAAGAGCATAAATTATAGCTTCATTTAAATGTATTAAAATGAAAGCAACGCAGATTCCATCAGGGAGTGAAAAATTATTTATTCCAATATGAAGGGATTGCAAGAAACCAAAACAAGGAAGATTAATCATGCATAAAGCATTGATTATGAAACACTTTCCAACTGCAATGCCATTTTACTTAAACATCTCTGAAATGCGATACATTCAGCGGTGATATTTTTAAAATTATCACAACACTACATTAATTTATTATATTTGAAAACTTAAAATTTCATCGAAAAAGATGAACTTTATTCGAATGACGTCATTAAAATATGCATCGCCTGACTCTCTATGTAAACGCTGTAAATGTTTCATTCATACACTTTTATTCCATTCCTTTCATGCATTACAATACTACAATAATTTATTTTACTTAAAAACTTAAAACCATAGCGGTAAAAGTAATTTAACTCTATGCTTAAAACTTCATCGAAAAGGTCTGATTTCAAATCGTCTGTTTCTCTATGTAAAATCAATGAATGTTTCATTTATATCAGCTATATTGCATATTCCAGAGCTAAATAATTTTCCGTTAAAGAAATTCAGCAATTCTTATATAACTCATCCTACATCTTTATGTGTTTACATTCTCCATAAGTGAAAATTAGGCTCCGCAGTAGAAATAATCAAAGTTAGATGATCATTTAAATTAAAATATATTGTAATTACTTTGTTTCAGAATGTATATGCACAGAAATCAAGCAAAATTAAAGCGGTTTTAGGACGGATGCAACACTAAATATGAATTAAAAAGAACTTTAAAAATCACGATTTTGACACAAGATGAAGGAGGGTACGGTCCTTGTGGATGCCTCCCCCATTGGGTTCCGGTCCAAATTGGGTGGCACTTTCCGGCCGTCCAAACAGTTACCTTACACCTTTCTGGTAGGTCGGACGGTCTGGGTCTCAACAACAACAAGATGAATTCCATATTTTATTTTGAAGTGGATCACGTGATCTCTTCATATAATATGGGTGTCATTATTATTTTAATTTTTATTTAAAAACAATCGAATACATTTTGCTGAAATTTTTTTCATATTTTTTATGTGATAATTTGAATATTTCCTAAAACTTTCGATGCAATTTGTAAATTTTAAATTCGCTTAAAAAATGTTTTAAAAATGAGGTCCCATAGGGTTCAATGTATTTCATTTTTTCAACCCGGGTTCAGTCGGCCAACGGCCGTACCGTGCTGAAAATACCGGTTCTCGTTAGATCACCGAAGTCAAGCAGCATCGGGCGCGGTTAGTACTTGGTGGGTGACCACCTCGGAACACCGCGTGCTGTTAGCCATCTCGGGTGCGGTATCCCCGTGGTTTGCGCGCTAGATTTGCACGCTACCACAAATGCCGCCGTGTTCATGCGGAGTACGATCACGTTAAACATGTGGATCAGTAAGTCCTTCCGAGAGGTTGGTGGTAGGGGAAGGAGGGTACGGTCCCTGTGGATGCCTCCCCCACTGGGTTCCGGTCTAAATTGGGTGGCACTTCCCGGCCGTCCATACAGTTACCTTACACCTTTCTGGTAGGTCAGACGGCCTGGGTCTCAACAACAACAACCCGGGTTCAGTCCGAAACTAATTAGGTGATATTCATTAACATTTTAGGTGTGTATTCATTTATATTCCCATAGGTCTCACAGACCGTCTGAACAACATACTAAAATTTCATTTTGATAAAGGCATTTTTACGGCAGTTATCGTGCGAACGGACAGACAGACAGACAGAATGAACAAAGCCATAAACACTTTTCAACTATGTTGTAAAATGTTAAAAACAACATCCGAAACTGCAATACCCAGATGTTACAAACAAAAATTTTGCGGAACACAAAAAAAAAGACGTCAAATTTCTCAGGGTTATTTTCAGTTCTACTGTACTTATAATATTATTGTAACTAAGTATCTTATCAGCATTATATAGAAACTCTCACAAAAATATTTTCAGTACACATACTCTGATATCTATTTATAATAGGGCTAATGCAATTTAGAACAGCATTAGCCATTCCCAAATATCCTCAGGGATTCCATTCTAAAGCATTTAGACATTTGAAAAGCCTAGTAACTTCATTGAATCTTTGGATGACTTCAATTATAAAAGCCATTACTTTAAATTATATCCATACGCACAATAGATAGAAATGGAAATAAGCTCTTTAATGTCATTCCAAATTAATATCATATTTTATGATTCTGTATTAAGGACACATTCTAGGAGTCGAAATATCTATGTAACTTATCTTAAACAACTATGGAATAAAGATTCCTCGAGTGCACAGGTTAAATCTATCTGCAGTAAAGTGGCAATGTCTTATCAAACGAAAGTGGTTGCAGCTCCCTTAGCGAAGAATTAAAGAAGTTAGGAAAATGAACTCAACAAATAAAGCGAAATAGAACGAAATTGTCAATTACAAAGTTGTAAAGCATTATCTAATCAGTGATGGCTAAAATGCTTATATTAAATTTAACAAATAATTGTAAGACATTATTAGTTACATGCGTAGCTACATCACCGTGCTATGTAGCGGTAATCAACATCCATGAGCAGATAAATTGATAAATACTGTGATAAGGCTTTCACACCTCTGTGTTAAAATTGTATATTAAAGTATTGTTTTATTTCTGTGTGATTGAAAGTGTCAATTTCGAAATGTAAATGTCTTTTCTACATGTTTTCAATTACATTGACTTTTAAGGGAAGTGAACTCTAAAATCGCAAAAGTGTTTATGTTCCAGAAAAATAGTAATAGTTTTGTATTTTCGCTTCTCAGTCGCTAGTTGGGAACTTGCAGGTTTTGCGCACGCGCGCGTTTGAAAAAGGATTTTGGAAGCAGTGTGGAAGGAGTCGTGGAAAAATGTAGACGTGTGTGTTTGATTCGCGTATGATCGCGAATTTTAAGAAAAGGTGGATTAATTTTGAAAGTGGAAGGATGTGATTAAAATATGTAACATAGTTCGACAAGTTGTGCGTAGAGTCGTTTGGCTCGGTTCAGAGATGAGTCACTCGTGTTTTAAATGAATCAGCCTGGTAGTAATGGAATAATGAGTCTTGTGAAAAGAGAAAATGGTTCTTTCACTGGTCGGCTTGAATCGCTAATGGGGCAAGAGGGAAAGCTCATTTTACAGCGATTTGTATTTGCCTGACTCCTCCTTGTGTCCTAAGGTACGAATCAACCAATCTCCGTAACCAACCAAGATGTCGAATTCCGCCAGCATGATGTTGTGTAGTCAAGTTCCCCGACCATTATGGATTTTGTTCTGCGCAAGAATCTCGATGAGTTTATGCCGAGAGTCCATCCTGATATCCTTTCCCATGGTACAGAATTGTAAATGTTATATTTAAAAGAGACGAGGTAAAGTTTTATATATATTTAGTCTTCCACCTAACGAATAGAGTGTTAATTGTCAAATCCTCGTGAGTATCAAGTCATTGATGATGTTATATGAAAATGTCGTATATGTTCAAAGTATACAAATGTGATATATAAATGTCAAGTATAATATGAGGAATATTGTGTTTATTTTATGTATCAGAAAATATGTGTATTCTCTTGGTTCCTCTTCCTCCAGGGGTGTTCTTAATGGTCACCCTACCGAGTGTAACTCTGAGTTATTGCGAGAAATGCTTGTACTCCACTGTTTTCGATCAACTGCCTTGTTATTTCATGTTTAATAAATGTGTTTGATTTCAAAACTTTGTCTTCTCTGTCGAGTATACCAAAACGTTCGCGACAGAATTGGTGCCGTTACTTTTCTCGGTGAGTGGGGAAGAGCTGAGAGAATTAAAATTTTTAAAAAATTTTCTTAAGAATTGAAATTTTGAAGGTTAAAAATTACCGTTGTGCTAAAATGAGTATTTTCTTAAGTAAACAGAGTTCCATGTTCTGTTTTCGGTATTCTCAAAAACGAGTGTTCTTGGAATTTGATATGTGCCATTTGATAAAAAAAATTGATTTGTTTGCATATTTATGTCATTTGATTTGATAAAAACTGGTTTTATTGTAAATACTGTTTAAGAACATTGCAATTGCATATTGTGTTAAACTATACGAGTATATTTGATTGTTATGCAAAATGGCTCCAATTACTAGAAACAAAAAACTAAATGTCGGTAAGATGAGTAAAAATTCAAGTAAAAAATTAAATTCCTCCTTGAATTTGTCGCTTGATATTGCTACTGAGTCGGATACTGTTAATTCTAAAAGTAAAGTTAAAAATGTTAGCCACAAAGCTAAATCTAATGAGGAAAATATATCAGATAAATCGCCGGTATGTCTGAATTCTTCTTCTGGCACTTTGCCAAATCAAAACAGTGCTTCATCGGTAAATGATAACATGTTAAAATCATTCCATATTTTCACACCTAAGTTCGCACATCATATTCCAAAATTCTCGGGAAATTCAGAGCTTTCGTTGTCACAGTTTTTGGAAAAGTTAAATTTAGTAGCCACTCATGCAAACTGGAGTGAGTGTGACAAATTAGTTTGTTTGAGATTGAATTTAGAGGGGGAAGCAAATAGATTGATTGAAGAGAATCCAAAGCACAGAAATTGTAAAAATTTGCAGGAAATTATTCACATTTTGAAAGATCATTTTGAAGTGACCGAAAATGTTACTAAAAACATAATTTCACTCGTGAACTTTACACAGAGACCAAATGAGTCGGTTAAACAGTTTTCGATGAGAATCGAAGCTGCTTCATTTAAGGTTGTTCCGGAAGATGTAGATTCCGAAAGTGAGAATAAAATCAGGCAAACACTTTTAAAAACTTCATTTATTAATGGTTTATATCCGGAACTAAAAAGATTGGTGTTGTCACAAAACCCTAGAGATTTTTATTCGGCTAGAAAACTTGCAATTCTTGAGGAATCTATTTTAAATGAAAATAATGCTATGTACTTGACTAATCCGGTACTTACAAAAAAAGGTGTTCTCACACCAGAAAAATATGTTCTCACACCAGATCAAAGTGAAAGTATGTCAGATTTAAAAAGAAAAGTGTTAGAACAGGAAAGGGACATTGAATTTCTTAGGGGTAAAATAGAAAAATTTAAGTTTAATTCAGATAAAGTTAACGAAAAGCGTTCACCGCGTCCAAAGTGTGACAAATGTGGTAAATTAGGTCACGTTCAAGAACAGTGTTGGAAAAAGGTTTTTCAAAAAAGAGATGTGTACGGTATAAAATGTAGGAAAATTTATACCAGTCCTGGAACTAGGTATCACCAGGGTGAAAGACACAGAGGGCAAATGTCTGCAAATGAGTGGAAGTATAGAAAGCAAGGAACGCAAAATTATAAAAATAAGGAGTCATATAAATCTTTGCAAAATTCCAAAAATCATTCTTCTGGGAATCAGAGTAGATATCCCATGCACAATTATAATAATAGAAAAACTTTTGATAGGCAAACATCACATTTTGAGGAAAATAATATTTGTCATAATATTACAAATTCTTTGTCATCTTCTTCTATTATAAAAGGAAAATTAGTGAGCAGTGAAGTGTCAATATTGATTGATACGGGTAGTTCAATTAATTTAGTGTATGAGGAAGCTTTAAATACTGTACCCATTGCACATATGTTGCTAACATACAAATCAACAATTTTGCGTATCTTTAGTTCACAAGATACTAAAGTTGAATGTTTAGCCACTATTTCGCTAAATTTGGGAAAAGAAAGATTCCCTACCGAATTTTTTGTGTTAAAATCACCAGCTCCTATTTCATATAATGTAATCCTTGGTAACAAGTTTTTACATAAACATAATGCTATTATAGATTATAATCACTTCTGTTTTAAGTTTTCAAACTCTTCCATTCCTTTTGTTGGTTATCAATGTACGAATAATTTACTTTCGATTTCAAATCATGAACCGGCAAATGAGTCGGAAATTGCAGACTCAAACCTAAGTAGTGTCGCAAAGCGTATTGCTGTGCCTGACTCGCAGATGAGTAGTGGAAAAAATGTTCGTGTGGTAGAGGACTGTAAACCGAAAGAGTTCCATACGAATGCATGTGCCAAATGCAAAGCAGATCTGGCACCGGTAGTAAATGAGTCTCAGGTCATTCGGGAAGAGTATGTGAGCAGAAATTTTTCGGAAAATAATGTAGTGCCACATTTGGGTAGTGAAGAGGTACATATTAACGATTTGGAAAATGGAAGCAAATCTTTTAGAGATTTGGTAGTAAATGCACAGAATGTTACTTTGCATATGGGGGAAAAGCAAAATCATGTTAGAGGTGGTACTGAAGAAGTGGCACAGCATAAGAACTTAAACATTAAAACTGTTAATAACTTATGTAGAGTAAAAGAAACTCTAAATACAAAAATTAAAGAGCCAATTATTGTGAAAAATTCACAAAAATGTATAATTCCTCCTTTATCTGAATCATTTATTAAAATCAAACTTTCAGAAGGGTTTCCGGAAAATTCCACCTTGCTTCTGGAATCAGAGAAAAATGACCACATCTTCATTGCTAGAGCTGTATATAGAGCTCCTAAGGATGGAATTATTTGGGTTCGTGTTGCTAACCCAGAGGAAAAACCTTATCATTTGAATAAGGGTAGAAAAGTGGCTCATGTTCAGGAAATTCAGGTGTCTGAGGAGGTTGAAGTTAATGTAGTGAGTGAGGGAGAGTTGGACTCCAGTGAACCTTTGGAGCCTTTTGAAAGTTGGGGAGGAGATTTTGACCTGAGTCATCTCCAAAAAGATCAAAAACATAAATTATCAACTTTGTTGAATAAATATAGACAAGTTTTTGCAAAGAATGTTGCTGAGTTGTCTGGTTGTAAAACCATATTACATGAGATAAATTTGGAAACATCTGTTCCTGTTTATCAGAAACCATACAAAGTTCCACATCATTTACAAGGGGAACTCAATAGACAAGTCACAGAATTATTAGAAGCTAAAATAATTAAACCTAGTTTTTCACCTTACAATACGCCAGTACTGTTTGTAAGGAAACCGGATGGTTCTTATAGATTATGTTGTGATTTTCGCAAGTTAAACAAACTTACTATTACAGAAAATTTTCCAATTCCTAACATTAGTGAATTGATTGATAATTTAGCAGGTGCTACATTTTTCTCAACTTTGAACTTAACTTCAGGATTCTACCAATTGCATTTGAATCCACAGGATTCACACAAAACAGCTTTTTCCACGCCCACCGGTCACTACGAATGGTGTAGGACCCCTTTTGGTCTAAAAAACGCACCAGCGTCTTTTCAGAGATTAATGTCTCTTGTACTGGCAGGGTTATCAGGAATATACATAGATGATGTTATCATCTCATCAAAAACTTTTGAAGAACACATGATGAAATTAGAAGAAGTTTTTATTAAATTATCTCAACATGGTCTTAGGTTAAAACCATCAAAATGCTTCTTTTTCAGAAAGACAATAAAGTACTTAGGTTTCAGAGTGTCTGAGGGAAAAGTTCAGCCAGACCCTCATAACATTGATTTAGTGCAAAAATTTAAAGTACCCACCTGTGTCAAGAATATCAGACAATTTTTGGGTTTGACAGGCTTTTATAGGAAGTTTGTACCAGATTATGCAAAGATTACTCTTCCACTAACTAATCTTTTAAAATCAAAGCAGAAAAAGTTTGTGTGGAGTCAGGAGGCTCAGGAAGCTTTTGAAATACTTAAGAACAAGCTTATTCAAGAACCAATTTTAAAATTACCAAATTTTAATTTGCCCTTTACTTTGCATACAGATGCCTCTAATTACGCTTTGGGATCAGTTCTTTCGCAATTGGATGAAAATGGGTTATTTCACCCAGTTTCCTTTGCTAGTCGAAAATTACAAGGTGCTGAAGTGAATTACAGTGTAGTCGAGAAAGAAGCTTTGGCTGTGGTTTGGGCTACCCAGCAATTTAAGCACTATCTCTTAGGCAAACATTTCAAAATTTACTGTGATCAAGCATCCTTATCGTTCATTTTCAAATTAAGAGATCCTACTTCGCGCATAGCTCGCTGGATCGTTTCATTGCAGGCTTTTGATTATGAAATCATTCATAAACCGGGGAAACATAATGTTGTAGCTGACTATTTTTCGAGATGTATTGATGAGTCTTCTTCAAAGAAATCTCAAAACACTCAGAAACAAACTGTTCCTAAAAGTATTGTAGAATCTGTCCCTACGAAAATTTCTGGAAGAGTAGTGGTACAGAATAAGGATAGTAGTGAAAACATAAATGCAATCGTTGAAAATTCTCAAGATCAAGTACAGACTACTGTGGAAGCTTCTCTGGTAACTAGGATAGCTATTGGTCAATTGAAAGATCCTAGATGTATAAAAATCAAAAATCTTCTGGAAAAAGGTGTAAAACCATACCCACAAAAACTTTCATTTTTCATGAAAAATGATATGTTACATTGCATACACAAAAATCCAAAGCAGAGACAGCAATATAATGAGAGAGTAGTTATTCCTCAAGACTTAGTCTCAGAAATTCTATGGCTTTGCCATGATTCTCCTGTTGCTGCACATTGTGGTTTTCAAAGAACTCTGGCAAAAATTTCAGTTAACTATTATTGGCCAGACATGCATGCTCAGACTGAAAATTATGTGAAGTCGTGCACAACTTGTGTAAAAAACAGAGGTTTTCGTAACAACAAGGCTCCAATACAGAAATTTCCTATTACAACTTATCCTTTTGAACGTGTGGCTATGGATGTAGTCGGCCCACTACCTATCTCGAATTCTGGGATGAAGTACATTCTTGTCATTACAGATTACTTCACTAGATGGCCAGAGGCTTATCCACTTGCTACAGTTAAAACTGAGGATATTCTCGCTTGTTTAGAGAGATTTATAAGTATTCATGGAATTCCTGCTCACTTAATTACGGATCAAGGTAGTAACTTCATTTCTGAAGCTGCCAACAATCTATACAAGAAATTAGGCATAAAAAAACATAATACTTCAGCGTACCATCCCCAGTCAGACGGGCTAGTCGAAAGACTGAACGGTACGTTAGTTAGATCCTTAAAGAATCTGGTCTATTCTGATAAGGGCGATTGGGATCGGATGATTCAATTTGCTTTAATGGCTCATAGAACGTCAGTCCATGCCTCAACAGGCGAGTCCCCAGCACATCTTGTCTTTGGTCGAGACCCTGTGCTACCTGATGCTCTTTTAACAGGTGTAAAATATCCAGTTTACAAATCTACTCATGATTATTCAGATGACTTACAGGTTCGCTTAAAAAAGACCTTTGTAACTGTTAAGAAAAACCTTGAGGAAGCTCAGGAATCACAACAACTTCAACAACATAAATCTGCTAAAATGCCTAAGATTAAAGTTGGTGACTTGGTCTATCTTTACACACCTCATATTCGGCCAGGCCAATCAAAAAAACTCAGTTCTTTAAATCATGGTCCTTTTGAAGTTATCAAGCAAACAACTGAAGTTAACTTTGTCATTCAACACAAAAACAATCCATGTAATCAGCAATTGGTCCACGTTAATAGATTAACTCCTTTACCTCCTAGACGTAGTGAATTGATTTCTAGCACATATAATGATAACATTGATAATTCTTCAACTCAAGAAACAAGACAATTTAAAAGTAGATATTTTCTAAACCATCAAAATAGGGTTAAAACTCAAAATGTTCCTAATTCACACAAGTATGACTTGCGCCCAAGAGGCCAATTTATTCATTAAAGTTACTTGTCAATTAAGGCAATATGTCAAGAGAGCAATTGGCTCAAAAGTAAAGTAAAATGTTTAGATTATGAAATTCTCACATTTTCAAAAAAAAAAAAAAAAAAGACTGATATTGTTGTGAGATGGACAATTATGTTTCATAATATTATATTTTCAATTGTTTCACAAAATGTTTTGCAAAACTGTATGCTATGTTAAAATGGATCCAATATTTCTGAACTTCTGTGTAATTTGCTTTATGTGTCAGTCAGCTGAATGTTCTGTACTGCAAGTTCTGTGCCAGTGCAGCTTTCTGAATGTGAGTGCCATGTTAATCAGGTTGAAGTAGTGTTTTAAAATTCTAAATACTTAAATAATAATTTTTTTTTGCTTTACTTTAATGATAAGCAGTAATGTTTTAAAGTAATTTTAAGATAATTAAGTACTTGATGGATTAGAGTTTTGGTAAGGATTTTTAAGGATAACTGATAATTTTTATCTCTGTTTTATTTTATGAATGTGTGAATGATTTTTTTTTAATTTAAAGGTCTAGTAAATTTTAGAAATTTTTTTTTGTCATTTGGTGTTTGTTGACTTATTGGTTGGGGGTACCGCCACCTCTAGGTTTGCAACTTTCTAATGGACTTGTTTCTTGCCTGGGTGCCTGATCAACATTCTTGGTTTGAAAATTTGTCTCATTTTCTAAATTAGTAATTTTTTTTAAATGTCTTTTAAAGTAATTTGTTGGCAAGGTTGGATAATAGTTAATAAATTGATTTCTGTGAAAAGTAAATTTATAGAATTTTAATTGTAAAATTTTTGAAGAAAGAAAACTTTTTGTTTAGTTAAACTTTTTGTGAGTTGAGTAAATTAAATTTTCATGTCTCTGTGGTACTCACCAGAAAATGTATTAGTGTTTAAATTTTAAAAGGGGCAATTTCATCATTTGTGTCTTGTTAATTTGGTGTTGTCTTGTAAAGGTCTATGCCTGTATTGAGACTTATTTTTTTTTGACTCACGAGTCAAACTTTAGGCCACTCTTGGATTTTGGTTATTATGCTGGTCATGATCTTGTTTGTTTTTGTTTTTTTCTTTGATGTACATGTACATCGCTCAAAATTTACACTAAATTCCTCTCAATGGAACATATGTCATTGGGAACTTAATGCAGGTATTTTCCTAGTATTGTGCGGAAAAATTCCCCGCTTTGCAGGAAATTTTTCTCCCGGGCCCCGAAGGAGTGTGATAAGGCTTTCACACCTCTGTGTTAAAATTGTATATTAAAGTATTGTTTTATTTCTGTGTGATTGAAAGTGTCAATTTCGAAATATAGATGTCTTTTCTACATGTTTTCAATTACATTGACTTTTAAGGGAAGTGAACTCTAAAATCGCAAAAGTGTTTATGTTCCAGAAAAATAGTAATAGTTTTGTATTTTCGCTTCTCAGTCGCTAGTTGGGAACTTGCAGGTTTTGCGCACGCGCGAGTTTGAAAAAGGGATTTTGGAAGCAGTGTGGAAGGAGTCGTGGAAAAATGTAGACGTGTGTGTTTGATTCGCGTATGATCGCGAATTTTAAGAAAAGGTGGATTAATTTTGAAAGTGGAAGGATGTGATTAAAATATGTAACATAGTTCGACAAGTTGTGCGTAGAGTCGTTTGGCTCGGTTCAGAGATGAGTCACTCGTGTTTTAAATGAATCAGCCTGGTAGTAATGGAATAATGAGTCTTGTGAAAAGAGAAAATGGTTCTTTCACTGGTCGGCTTGAATCGCTAATGGGGCAAGAGGGAAAGCTCATTTTACAGCGATTTGTATTTGCCTGACTCCTCCTTGTGTCCTAAGGTACGAATCAACCAATCTCCGTAACCAACCAAGATGTCGAATTCCGCCAGCATGATGTTGTGTAGTCAAGTTTCCCGACCATTATGGATTTTGTTCTGCGCAAGAATCTCGATGAGTTTATGCCGAGAGTCCATCCTGATATCCTTTCCCATGGTACAGAATTGTAAATGTTATATTTAAAAGAGACGAGGTAAAGTTTTATATATATTTAGTCTTCCACCTAACGAATAGAGTGTTAATTGTAAAATCCTCGTGAGTATCGAGTCATTGATGATGTTATATGAAAATGTCGTATATGTTCAAAGTATACAAATGTGATATATAAATGTCAAGTATAATATGAGGAATATTGTGTTTATTTTATGTATCAGAAAATATGTGTATTCTCTTGGTTCCTCTTCCTCCAGGGGTGTTCTTAATGGTCACCCTACCGAGTGTAACTCTGAGTTATTGCGAGAAATGCTTGTACTCCACTGTTTTCGATCAACTGCCTTGTTATTTCATGTTTAATAAATGTGTTTGATTTCAAAACTTTGTCTTCTCTGTCGAGCATACCAAAACGTTCGCGACAATACTATAAAAATATAAAAACTTTATAAATAGATAAATATAGTTTTACAGTAACCATCTGTGAAATAAAAGGTAGTACATGCAGAACGTCCTTTCTCTACCACCAACCTCTCGGAAGGACTTTCGGAACCACAGACGTAACGTGCCCGTATTCTGAATAAAGTTTGGGATAGTTTGGGCAGAGCAAGGAATCGAACGCGGGTGCAACTCCCTTAACCACTGGACTGACAGCCCCATCCAGACCAGAGACTATGAAGCCCGGATAACCCACCGTAGTCTCCATCAATATCCGATGTCGGGTTTTTCGATGCCATCACAACATTTTTCATTCACACATAGTATGAATGGTGAGGATAGTAACAATCAAGGGTAATAAAAAAGAGCAAAATGAATTATCGAATTTTATTTAGAAATATTAGATGAATTTTTAAACTTGTAATTTAAATGTATGAAATCACATGATAAAACTAAACTAAAACTAGTATTAAAGCTAGTATTAAAACTAATATTAAAACTAGTATTCAGAGCCTCGATTATTGTATAAAATTTAATGCTTGCTCGGTTTTAGCTGCTCTGTCTCACTGCGGTTGATCGCCATGGTTGCCACAGAAACTAAATCGCCATCGTTGCCATAGAAACTAAATCGCCATCGTTGCCATAGAAACTAAATCGCCATCGTTGCCATAGAACTAAGTTTCACCTGCTTGTAATATAACACCCCAGTGTTTATTTTCGATGTTACTCTAGAGGAATTATATATAAAGTTTCAAACAAACATAATCGTCTGAGAATTGTAGATTATTGCCTTTATGATAATCTATATAAATAGAATTCAAAATCTGTCTGCTTATTTGTCTCATCATCACGGGAGAACGGCTGCTCCGAATTTCATGAAATTTTGAGGGTATTCTTGAAATGGCCCTACTTAAAATTGAGTCCATACTGTGAGCCTCTAGAACCAGGGGTTGTCGAAATATTATGAAAACGCACAGTTAAACCTGCCATAGAGATAACATTATGCAGTCGATATTTTTTTCAATTTATCTGAAGAAAATAATATCATGTCGCTTATCAACGAAATTAAATCCAATGTATTTATATGGCAGAAGATTTTTATTAAATACTAGCAGTTCTTCGCACGGAATATGTAATATAAAGAAATGAAAACTTCAATTATGTGCAACTTTAAATGACTTTGTTATTCTAAACATTTTATTAAAACATTTAATTTAATTCTACATAAAAGATGTATAATAATCTCTGTTCTCGCTATACAAAATTATCTTTACAGGCATATATGAAGGGAAAAAAACATCCTGGTTCCGTTTGCAAACACATTTACAAAAACTATTATTTAATTCTCACAAAGCGACGGGGATTATCGAGGAAATTGAACTTAATTTTGCAAAATATAGAATTTTCTTAAATTAGGATTCATTTTCATTAATTTAGTATCATTTTATCAATTCGACCGCATTTTCATTAATTTGGGGGAATTTTAAAATGTCGCCAAAATATCATACCGAAATATCATTATAATGCATTACATCTTTCAAAACGCAAATTAATTTTATTAATTTGGTGTCGTTTTTATCAAGTTGACAACAGTTTTATTGATTTGGTGATATTTTCGTTCATTTGATGATATTTGAGCAATTTGGCCACATTTTAAAAGGTCGCCAAATCTGTTGTCTACAACGATGCCTAATTTTAACGTATGCAGAATGTAAACAAATCAAGCTGTAAGATGAGTTGTATAAGAATTGCTGGATTTTTTCAACGCAAAATTATTTAGCTCTAGAGTCTGGAATATAGGTGATATGAATAAAATTTTCATTGATTTTACATAGAGAATTAGACTATGTTATAGCATTGTCTTTTTCGACGAAATTTTAAGCATGGAGTTTGAAAGTACTTTTTACCTCCATGGTTTTTAAGTAAAATAAATTATTGTAGATCTGTGATAATTAAAAAAATATCACCGCTCAATGTATCGCATTTTAAAGCTGTTTAAATAAAATTTCATGTCATTTGGAAAGTGTTTCATAATCAATACTTTATGCATGATTGATCTTTCTTGTTGTGACATTGTACGAATTCTAAAAATTCAGGATCAGAAATTTGCAACATATCACGACCATTCTCATCATATTCCTTAAAATCATAAATCCCATTTTCATCGTCTGAGTCGTGACCTTCTTTGGCCTTTAAAAATCTCGCCTTTTTCAAACAGTTTTCAATTAATTTTAAATTGAAGGAACCAGGCTTTATTGATGAAATGCATTGCCGTGAGTTGAATTATTTTTTGTAAATTATAATAACAGTAGATACTTTATTTTCATATAAGAGACGCGCAACATGTTTAACAATCTGACGCCAGTAACTACTTTTAATATATACACACATACACACCTATATGCACACACTAACATACATACACACACTAACATACATGCAGCATACACTAACCTACATACACACACAAACATACATGCATACATTAACCGACATACACACACATGAACTTACAGACATTAACCTAAATACACCCACTAATATACATGCACACACTAATCTACATATATACACAAGCCTACACACACATTAACCTACCCACACAGTAACCTACACACACACACACACACACACACACACACACACACCCACTAACATACATGCACACACTAACCTATACACACACACTAACATATATACACACACTACCATACATGCACACACTAACCTACATACACATTAACCTACACGCACACACTAACATACATGCACACACTAACCTATACACACACACTAACATACATACACACACTACCATACATGCACACACTAACCTACATACACATTAACCTACACATACATTAACCAACACGCACACACACTTACACTAGCCTACATACATATACACAATACCCTATATGCACACATACTAATAGTGCATACACATACTATAATACATACATACACACAGAACATTTTATTCGAATTAAGGGATGCTTCTTCCGTCAAAAACTATAATTCGAATTTTCAACCTCCTTGCAATACTTTATCTATACATTTATACTATGTATGTAGGGAAGGTAATAACAAAGTTGTAAACATCTTAAACATAAATCGTGTTCAAATTATGCAATTTACAAAAGTTCTGTCTAGTTTTAGATTTTCAATTAATAGATCCACACATAATGCAATCCTATTCGCACAATAAAATAGATTCCGTTTATCTCGAAATAATAACCTAAAGAGATTTACAAAAATTGAATTTTCAAGATACATCTTGAACGTCTTGACAAGTACGTGTCGCACATTACGTTGTTTTGACACGTTTTGTGCGGAATTTTATCATCTTTTTTTTTACGTATAACACTGTAGCCGCTATTCCGAGGACGTATCATTTTCATTGAATCCCCTTGATATTGAGTTAGGTATCAGTTAGGTACACACATGTCTTCCACCTTATTTCTCTTAGGATTTCATTTGCTTTTCAAAAAGATAAATACGTTACGTGTCTGTGTTTTGCGAATTTTTTACTTTTCTTACAATGCATATGAAAAAAAAATTCGGATTGAATGTGCAGCCGAGGAAATAAAAAAAACCCCACCTCTTGTCTCATTTGAGCCTTGTTCATCGTAGATCAAATTGAGAGATACCATTTGTAAAGACCTAAATGTCCATTTATCCTCTTTAAATGTCTTTGTGAAGGATTTTCACTTAATATGTCAAGAGTGACTTAAGTCAAACTTAAAGTACTTAATATTTCGACTTTTCGGTCCAAGGACAATAACACAGGATAGCACTGTTTAAATCAAATTCAGTCTATTGGGAACTTCACAGAAATTACAGCAGCTGGCTGTTTAAAGCAACGAATAACATATATACTAATTATTATTGCACATGCCCAGAATAATTTAAAAATCTACACATTACTACAAAGTGGTGATAATGCTTACATGGATACGCATTTATAAAGGTTTATATGCTTTCCCCGGCATTCTGTTACGTACTGCGGCCACACCCCGAATACTAGACTCTTCCTAGTCATCGTTGTATCGAATGGGGTTTCGTTATACTCACTATTTGAATCCTTCATCGTCTACTCAAGAACCCTTCTTTCATTCCAAGAACAATCTACTCCAGAACTCACTACTCACACAGCCTCTACTAGAAGTATGCCACGGAGACTCTCACGATCCGAAACATATTCCTACTCTACCTTAGGAACGCAGAAAATGCTGACTAGCTCTGTGTGATTGCTCTATAAACCGAACGTGTTAGACTTGTTTAAGTAAACATACATTATAATGCAATCTGAGGGAAATAACAATCGAAAGATTATTCTGACCTCATACATTCACTAGGAATAATTCACATATTCACTTAGGAATGACGTCCACTACAAATTATTGTGTATAAAATTTGTATAAGGAATCAATGTCTTCATATTAAAACGCGGACACATATTAAAATTTCCAATAGTAACGCCCAACTTTGACAACATATTTTGAATCTAGACCACAATTCAACTTTCAGTACAAAATTTCAAGTGATTTGGATGAGGCGTTTCCGAGTTATAAAGTTTTGAGCTTCTAATGTTAAATTAGCTTCCCAAAATTTTATTTACACCTTCTATAATAATTATTTTCTCACTCTGGTGCTTTTTATTACGTTACTATTAAGCAACCCAAACATAATTACGTGATTTTGTTTTTTAATACTTTTTGTATGAAATAGGAATTGGGAAATTAATAATAGAAAAAAAAATATAAATATAAACCTAGACATATTTTGATAGAGATCGATTTACACAGACATAGAAGTATGCAAAATTTCAGATGTTTTCTCCTTATAGTTCTTTCGCTATATTTAAATACTCATCATCACAATGATTTTAGGGGTCCTGTATTAGTTTAAAAAAATGATTAATTAGAAAAAGTTATAATAATTTTAATTTAATCTGTGTTTAATATTATTTATTCTGCTATATATATATATATATATATATATATATATATATATATATATACATATATATATATTTCTTTTATCGGCATTATGGCCACGGTTTTGCTTCTATAGTGATGTTAATATTTCACGATTACTTGAATTGATTATTTTTATTATTACATTTTTCTAATATATATATATATATATATATAATGTGTGTGTGTATGTAATAGTGGTGGAAATTCAGGGATGGCACGTTCACATTACCAAAATATACTTTACTAGATGAAACTTGAAACAGACGTCTTTTCATAGGCTTGACGACCTCCCAATCGTCGACCTGCTCCCACAAAAATCTCAATGCTGTCTGCGTAGTTTTTCACAAGTATATATATATATTTATATATATACATAGGGGGTCCCATGTGTTTGGCATGGATGGAAAACATTTTGAATAAACTTTGTAACCTTTGTGTAAAGTTATTATTTCTACACAGTGTAGATACTTTTGTACCAATAAATAGCAAAAATATTATTTATTTATGTAATCATTGTTTTCTTCCGTAATTTGTGCATGACCCTTGAAACGCGATCTGCCGACATGATTTTTTCCCTCTAAGAATCCATGTCGATGCATCGAAAAGTGGTTTAAGTCAGCATTTTTGTCTTTTCATATCGCTGGGACTTTTTATGCTGAAATTTTGCTGAAATTTTGTACATCAGCTTATTAGTATATGGGGAACATTTTACTCATTGGGAATGTTTTGTATGGGGGCCGTATAAAAATTTAAATTTTGTATTTCTTAAAATTAATTCCCTTGAAAATTTTAATCAATTTCATAAAATTCTGTACCTTTTTTTACGCAATTATGTAATTTATTATAAATGTCTAAGATCAATATTTAAAGAAGAAAAGCCGAGGTCAATGTTTTTGGGACACCCTGTATATATATATATATATATATATATATATATATATATATATATATATATATATATATATATATATATATATATAATATAGACACAACGTTTGGTTTGAGAATAATTCCTTCATAAATAAAACAGGGACTAAGCAGGTACTAAATACTCCTGGTTCCATGTTCCATATACAGGGTGTCCCAAAAAGGATTAAAACTTATGCTGCTATAAATGGGACTCTATAAGCCATCTAATAATGTATTATTAATTATTCTATAATTAATAGTCCTGGAGTTAATGCGAGTTGAAATCGGTCACAAAATTATGTGATAATTTATGATAATAAAATATTTATAAAAAAAATAATAAATATATAAAAATTCATAATTAAAATAACATCTCATAATTTTATTATTTCATTATAATATCACAGGATGTAGCTTTATGCCAAAAGACTAATTTGCATATTTGCGGTTTAGCATGATAGTCATTACAACAACCTAAGAACTGTTAGATATCATTAAAATATCTATTTGATGAACTCATCTCACGACTTTGACATATTCGCATGTTATGATTATGACACATTAATGTGCTGATTCCAACATTCGCGTCATTCGTCCATTAATTCTACAATTTTAAAATCCCATCAGTTGATTACTGGAGAGGATTTTCCGTTTTCAGAAATAAGATGAGATATCAGAATAAACCAGTGACGGGTTTCAGTAAAACAGTAAATTAACCACTTTATTAGAACCAAGTATTTTCGTTACCATGTATTTTAGGGAAAGTAAAAATTTGATGTAAGCAGCACACGATTTTCTTTACAAGCAGTTATTTTCTATTCTTCTATTTATTTATGTATATTAATGTCGGTTTCATCGGATAAAATAAAACTTAAAGTAGATACTTATTTAATATTACCCAAAATTGGTGTGGGCGCATGAGCTGTTGCAATTTATAACGAAAGATGGCGCTGCGTGCGCCGATGTAAAATTAATTAGATGAGTGTGTGTGAAAGAAAGAATTTGTAAGTGAACGCTCTAGGGTGGCTTGAGTTTATCATCCTTGGGAGTTTTAATTCCAAACTGACCAGAATGTTCGGTTACTGTAAGGCCTCCAGAAAGCTAGGCCAATGGTAATAAAAATATTCTTATTCAAGAAAATTGGTTGTGGTGTTTATCCATCTATTGGTAGCTATCATTTTCCATAGAGTACATTGGAAAGTATTGGAATGTTTTAAAAAATTTGATTTTGAGTTTCGACGGATGTATAGGATGGAATTTTGATCCATTTCGGAGACAGTCTAAGACTACCTACTACTACTTTCGCTACATACATAGTATAATCATTCACTATACATTATACAATAATGTATAGTGAAAGTATTCTGAAGGGGTCAGATATTCAAATTTAAGTTTTTTATGGAAGATTATATTGCATTAATCCCTGAACTCGAACAGTTTAGAGGGAATGTCTATATGTGTGTATTTATATTAGTGCATGTGTGTATATGTATTTTAGTGTTTGTATATATGTATGTCAATGTGTGTATATGTATGTTAGTGTGTGTATATGTGCGTTAGTGTGTGTATATGTACAGTAGTGTGTATATATGTATGTTAGTGTATATATATATGTATGTTAGTTTGTGTATATGTATGTTAGTGTGTGCATATGCATGTTAGTGTGCGCATATGCAGGTTAGTGTGTGTATATGTTTGTTAATGTGTGTATATGTATGTTTGTGTCTGTTAGTGTACGTTAGTATGTACGTCCAAAATTCTATTAAAGCACTATCTCACGGGTTTTGACAAAAAAAAAAAAAAGCCACTATTGTTATATACTGGAACCCTATAAATTTTAAACACAATCGAATATTAGAAAGACATTCTTCCCGCCAATTTTCTATGAAACCTTGAAAAATTGATGAAAATATCGGGATCTTCAGTAGTGATAAATAACTTATTGTTTCATGTGTGTTTTTTCATTAGAAAACGAATGATACATACTTTAGAGCACTACACCTAAAGTATGTATCATTCATAAGCTGTTCTCAAGATATTGCACGATTTTCGAATACATGGTTAAAAAATATTAAAACTCGAAACCCAGACTACTGTCAAATAAATAAACATTTTACGCTTAATTTTTAATTAGAAAGCAAATGACGCTAACTTTAGAATGAACCGTTAAGATATTTACGTTTTTTAAATAAATTTATCAAAAAAAAATTGCATAACATAAATATTGCATAAAATAACATTGTATAAACATAACATAACATTGCATAAAAAATAGTAATTATCTTTCAATAAGTTCTTTTTTCATATGCAATGTTCTGCAACAAATCTGCTAAAAATCATTCTCGTGGATCTACTTCGTCCCATCCATGAAAAGAGACACTTTCGATGTGAATAACATGTATGTTTGGGGTTTCTCCTTCGGAAAATCGGATCGTTACAAAACATATAAACATTCCGGACGCTTATAAACCCAAATTTATTAAAAAAATTGCTTTTGTTCTGTCGGAAATGGGGTCTGTATTATGAATATATAAATTCAATATTAAATATTATGAAAATATATTCAATACCTTAATATTTTGAATTTATTTTATCTAAAAATATTGAAATATTTGTAAGAGCGAGTGTTTTTCATTTTATTTTATTTTCACTCGAAATATATAGTCAACTATAAATATAAATAGTAAACGACAAAAATTTGTACTAGAAAATTGAGTGGTACTATTTAGTAGAACCATGGTTCTGGCGGATTTACACGTTTCAAGCACCTTAGAAGATAAAAAATCTATTTTTAGCGTGACGTATGTGTGTGTCTGTCTGTGCAATATATGTATCCACTTTAACTGAAAAACTTATTAACCATATTTCGTAAAATTTGGTAGATAAGTCACTTCTGGTTTACACTGGTGCTGATTAGATTTTAGTATGATTGGCGATAAAAGAATTTGTATTTTTTTGCCAGATGGCCAGCGAAAGTCTTTAAAATCTAAAATAAATAACCAAATTACTGTACATCTAACCTTTCTAGAGACAATTCTATTTTTTGCTTTGCTGTAACGTCGCCTTTGAAATGATGTCCACGTTCCTCAGTGAAACCAAGAATTGAATTAAAATTCCAAAATTCAGTGTCATTCTAAATTTGTATCCGTGATATTTTATGCAACTAAACCCAATTGAATGAATTATGGGAAAAAAAAGGAGAAAATACATTTGATTCTGTGGGGACATTCATAAGCTGCCACACAATATTGTTTCATTTATTTATCTGTAAGAAAAAATTTGGCGTTGGACACATCAGATTTTATTTCTCAATTACGTTCTCTGTGCAGAAACACTCTTCGAAATGATATGAATGTAGCATGTGCAATCCCCCCTTTCAATATCTCTAATGCAATTTTCTTTTGATAGAAAGAAAGAGAAAATAAATTCAATTCTGTAGGTAAAGTCATGTGCTGCCCACATCAGATTTTTTTAGAACCTGTTAGTGAAACAAATAAAGTAGATCCCATTGATGTCAAAATGACAGAAGAGATTTGCTCAAATTGAATTTCAAGTCACGTCCGTACAGCTTTGACAAGCACGGGGCGACCATTACGCTGTTTGAACACGTTTTGTCCGATATTTCCTAATCCCCCTTCTTGTTACACGTATACAAGCATAACCCCCTGTTCGGTATACCTTTTTATTGGATACATCTTGGATATTGGGTTAGATGTAACGGCACAAATATCTTTCACTCCACTTGTTTCAGCAATATATATATATATATTTCTGAAACAAGTTATATATTGTGACAAGATAGCAATCTGCTATACTGTTTCATTAAAAAATATATTTATTCAATAATGCGATAAATGCAATATGGATTTCGTTTTGGGAAGGATTATGTTGAGAGTGACCAGATAATGTATCATAAAAGAGGATATTTTCAATAGTAAAGGAGACGTGTTAAAGGTTATAAAATTACATTTTCTATCAACAGCAGCTTAAAATATCACAAACAACTCCAGAGAAAAAATGTTATAAACCCGTCCGTTGATTAATTATACTTTTTTTTGCTGAGGCATGTTTTTAATATTTTTGAACGAATGTTAGCATACTTCGAACTCAACCGGAGGTTGAAACGTATGGAAAAAATGGACCAGATTCGTTTCGTTTGGGGTAGCGGTAATTTTGGAATCGAGTGAAAGCATTCTTGGCATGCGGACGAGAGGTCCTAGATCTATAACGCTGTGGGAAGTGACGTCATCAGCCTAATTATTTATTTGGATTTCTAGCTGTAACTGGATTAGAAAATAATTGTGTGTCTAACGCCGGAGCAAAGTATTATGTAGCAGGTATTGCGTATACAAGCAGCGGTCTAAGATGCGATAAGGTGTTTATTTAGGGTGAGCATATGGCCACGTGTATTCTGTAATTTAAAAGTGTGTTCGTGCAACAGACGACTAAGCTTTTCAAATAATTTAATGAATTTAACTTTATTTTATAATTCATTAAATTGAGCTTAATGGCACAAAATAACACAGTATGTTTGAAATGACGCTGAATTTGTCTCTGTTTATTTCTGTTTTCGTTTTCATTTGGTACCTGGGCAAATTTTTAAAGGCAACGTGGTACAAATGTGAAAAACTAAAATATCTCGAGAACGGTTAGTCCAAGAGTTATAGGGTTGGTTCTTTTCGTTTCATTGTCAAATATTAGACATATTAAACAAACATTTGATGGATATATTTGAGCATACTTAGTCTTTTACTTTAGACTTTGGCAATTTTTGCTGACCTTGTTTAAAAAACAAAACAAAAACAAACAAACAAGTAATTTCTTTTTTAATCATACCAAAATGCAATCATCAACAGAATATCCCGCAGCTGATTTATCTACCACATTTTGTGAAATTTAGTCAATTCATTTTTCAGCTAGAGTGTATACATACATGTTTTGCGGATCATTTTGTAAAAATGGCATTTTCTCTTTTCTTGAATCATACCAAAATCTAATTAGCACCAGTGTAACTCGCAAATGACTTATCTACAAAATTTGTGATATTTGATCAATTAGTTTTTCAGCTAGAGTAGATGCATACAGTGCACAGACAGACATACACACGTACATACACCCGTGTTCATGCGGAGAACGATCACGTTAAACATGTGGGTCCGTAAGTCCTTCCGAGAGGTTGGTGGTAGGGGAAAGAGGGTACGGTCGCTGTGGATGCCTCCCCCACTGGGTTCCGGTCTAAATTGGGTGGCACTTCCCGGCCGTCCAAACGGTTACCTTACACCTTTCTGGTAGGTCGGACGGTCTGGGTCTCAACTACAACCACACGTACATACACACATGCAGACGTCACGCTAAAAATAGTTTGTTCTGCTTTTAGAGGGTTCGAAACGTTTAGATCCGCCGAAAATCTGAGTTTCGATTTTCGACATGATTTCAATACTTTCCCTATACATTGCCATGTATCGTAGAGAAAGTAAAATGTGTTGAAATTCTATAAAAAAATTGTAATAAATGTTTAAAAAAAATGTTAAAATAATTTGTAGTTAAATATATTTCCCCTTTTTCTTTCAATATTCAATTAAATTGTTTTTCGTAGCAATGTAATACACTATTAGTATTATGTTTTTCGTTATTAATATGAAGGGTCGATATTATAATACGAATACGCAATTTTAAGTTAGACTAAATTTAATTTTGTTTCTTCCGCCGGTTATATGTGACGATAAATCTTTAAAATTGTAAACCGAATTTTATGAAATTTGCTGATGTGGTGCAGATAGACTGTAATAGTTCGAGTTCATCCTTAGACGAGATGTGATTCAAATTATACAGGGTGATCCAAAAGTCCTTGACGCATTTTAAAATTGAATATAAACTCAAGTAATTGCCGTACGATAGTAAGGTTTGGGCTAAAATGCTTTTCACGTTGAAAAGTTTTGGTTAAGCAAATAAAAAATTCAGTTCCAAACTTTGCCCATAGATGGCGCTACATGTACAAATGTTTGTATATCTGCGTTTTTTTTAACACTTTACAACAAAGTTGAAAAGTGTTTATGACTTTGTTCATTCTGTCTGTCTGTCTGTCCGTTAGCACGATAACCGCCGTAGAAATGACTTAATCTAAATGAAATTTTATTATGTTGTTCAGACGGTCTTTAGGACCTATGGGAATATAAATGAATAATATCACCCAATTATTTTTGGATTGAACCCGGGTTGAAAAAATGAAATACATTGAACCCTATGGAGCCTAATTTTTCAAACATTTTTTAAGCGGATTAAAAATTCAAAAATTGCTTCGAAAATTTTAGGTAATATTCAAATTGTTCCATAAAATATATAAAAAAAAATTCTGCAAAGTATATGCAGTAGTTTTTTAGATAAAAATTAAAATAATAATTGCACCTCTTATATGAAGCGATCAAGTGACCATGATATGAAAAGATCACGTGACCCACTTCAAAATGAAATATGGCATCCATCTTGTCTCAAAATCGTGATTTTTAAAGTTCTTTTTAATTCATATTGAGTATTGGATCCGTCCTAAAACCGCTTTATATTTGTTTAAATTCTGTGCATCTACATACTAAAACAACGCATTTACAATATACTTGAGTTTAAATGATCATCCAAATTTGATTATTTCTACAACGAAGCCTATTTTTCACTTATGTAAAATGTAAACGGCAAAATATGCAGAATGAGTTGTATAAAAATTGCTGCATTTCTTTAACGCAAAATTATTTAGCTCATGGAGTCTGCATAGCTGATATGAATGAAAAATTCATTGATTTTACAGAGAGAAGGACGATTTTTTTCAATGAAGTTTTAAGCATAGAGTTTAATTACTTGTAGCTCCATGGTTTTAATTTTTAAATAAAATAAATTATTATAGTATAGTGATGAATGAAATGAATGGGAAAATGTAATGAATGAAATGCTGCTTTTATAGAGAGAGCCAGGCGTGTTATTTTTTCTATGACGTCATTTGAATGAATTTCAGTTGCTTTCGATGAAGTTTTCAAATATAATAAATTATCGTAGTATTATGATAATTCTAAAATTATTACTGAGGAATGTATCACATTTTAGAGATGTTTAAACCAGGCAATTTATATTTCAATGCCGTCATTTGAATGAAGTTCATTTTTTTTTAATGAAGGTTAAAGTTTTCAAATATAATAAATTAATGTAGTATTGTGATAAGTTTTAAAATATTACCGAGGAATGTATTGCATTTTAGAGATATTTAAATAAAATTGCATTGAAGTTGGAAAGGGTTTCATAATCAATGCTTTAAGCATGATTTATCTTTCTTGTTTCAGATTCGTTTTGACATTGCCACTGAGAAGTAAGAAATGACAACTCCCACCGAAAAAGCGCATTGCGTAGGTTAGTACTTTGAAACTAAATCCATCATTACAGTTCAGTTTTTTTTTGTATTGTTGAGGTACAGCGTCATCTATGAGCAAAGTTTGTAACTAAATTTTTTTTATTTGCTTAACTAAAACTTTTCAACGTGGAAAGCATTTTAGTACAAACATCACTATGGTACGCTAATTACTTGAGTTTATATTCAATTTTAAAATGTGTTAAGGACTTTTGGATCACCCTGCATGTTGGGGCATTTTTTCGTGTATATGAAACGAAAATTATTTTAAGAGATTCCGATATAACGATTTTTTAACACTGTACAACACAGTTGAAAAGTGCTTATGACTTTGTTCAATCTGCCTCTCCGTTCGCGCGATCACTGCCGTAAAAATGACTTTATCAAAATGAAATTTTAGTATGTTGTGGACGACGTATGTTATAGACGACCTTTTCGATACCTACCTTCAAAGTCTTCATCAGTTACGTCGCCTCCAGTGGTGTCAAATCAAACGTAAACGGTTGACAGAATGTGAAACATTCTGTTCACGGATGAATCACGATTCTGTTTTGACACGCCAGATGACCGTACTCACGTATGGCGGCGCTTTCAACAACGCCACCAGGAAGCTTTTTCTATCAATCGCCACACAGCCCACTAAGTGGTACCATAGTTTGGGGTGGTATAACATTTGGTGGACGAACACCTTTGGTCCATGTTTCTGGAAGTATCATGGTACAACGATACGTCTCTGACATTGTGAGACTTATGGTACAACCATATCTGTCAACCAGGTTTGGACTACTTTTTCAGCAGGAAAATGCCAGGGCACATACTCCACGGGTGACTATGAATAGTATATAAGGTTTTGATATCCTGCCTTAGCCAGCATATTCCCCGGATTCGACGCCATTTGAACCTATCCAGCACAGCATGGATCGTCGTTTAAGAGAACTCCTAATTCCAGAAAACCATGTTCAGTTACAAGCCCAATTGCATGCTGTGTGGAATGCCATCCCTCAGCACACCATTGACCATCTCCCTGAAGGGATGCCTCGTCGTATTCAATCCTGCATAGCCGCTCGCGGTGGGCCTATTCCATATTGATCTAACGTCAATAAAATTCTATGCTTTCATTTTCCAGGTATGATTTTTTGATCATTTGCACATCTCCATGTTACAATTATATTCTGTAAATTTAATAAGGATACATCAATTCCGTTATGGTGTTGCGATTTCAGTTGTGAGCAGTGCATATTGAGTGTTGCATTCGTCATAAAATTGCTTTATTTTTGCGTATTTTCTGTGCATCTATATTCTGCGTCAACGCTATTACAATATTTTTTAGTTTAAATGATCATCCAACTTTGACTTGTCCTACAACGAGGCCTCATTTTAATGGATGCTGAATGTAAACAAGTGATTGTAAGAACAGTTGTATAAGAATTGCTGAATTTTTCTCAAGCAAAATTATTTAGCTCTGGAGTCTGAAATAAAAGAAGGAAATAATTCATTGCTTTTACATATAGATCCAAGTGATTTATATTTCGATGACGTCAATTGAATAATTTTTCGATGAAGTTTTCAAGTAAAATAAATAAATTATTGTAGTTCTGTGATAATTTTTAAAAAATCACCGCTGAACGTATCGCATTTTAGAGATGCGGTACATTCAGAGGATTGCATTTCAGTTGGAAAGTGTTTCATAATCAATTTTCATGCATAATTGATCTTTCTTGTTTTGTGATGATCTTTTCATTTTTGAAGACAAAGGAGAGGTTTCCCTTGCCCGACCTCTTTAAATAGTGACTGCCCCCTTAAGTTCACCAAGTGAGGCAAGCTTACCCAATTCGCTTTCAGCTAACTTTCGTTTCACTAATTTGTTTGAAAGATGTCGTTCCCACAGACATAATGACGCATTTAAAAACAGGTTTGAATCGTATCTTGGGAAGTTCAGAATCTAAAAGTTGTTTGAATAAGGAGGAGGAGACAGATACAAGCATGAAACTTTGGAATAATTGTGTATTAAAATGCTACACAAAAAAGAAATTGAGGCAGAATCTGTGGAGGCATCTAAGGGGATGTCATGGAGCGACCTCAGCAAGAACATTTCAGTCATTCCAGAGTCTCTTCGACGAGAAGCAATTGCCAAGTCCAGACTTCTGACTGTTCATGACTGTCTCAGGGATCATCTGAATCGTGTTGGACTTGCTATTTGCCCGGATTGTATTTCATGTGACCTAGGACAGCCCGTGTCTGGAAAACAACTGGCCGAGTGCCCGGCACTAGGGACTTTTAATGAAATAATTGAGAAATACTGGACAGCTCGCTGTTTAATGGCCCAGCGGCCAAACGACCGGCATTTTTAAACAACGCTTTGTAATAATACTAGCCTACCATATGCCTTTTTTAATGGGTCATCTAAGAATATTCTAACTACTGTAGTTTCAGCGATAGAGGAATAGAGTGTTTTGTAGCTTGAAATAATTTCTATAACAGTATCTTTTTATTCTATAGGTGGAATAACACAACAATATTCGTACTATGAAAGTCTAAATAAAACGAGAAAAAAGGAAATGTGAAACTAAAGCTCGCTATCCTCTTTGAAAGGTGTTACAAATAAAAAAAAATTCTGATGAAGGCAGCACATGACCCGACACACATAGACTCATTTTTTATTTCATGATGCATTAAACTGAGTTTCATTCCACAAAATAATGTGTTTAATTATTTTAAATTACTCTGAATCCGCCGTTTTAATTCGACTTGCTTTTTCATTTCTTGACTGAACGTATTTTCAAATGCCGGGAGTTAAAAAGGCGGAAAACCAAAATATTTGAAGAACGACAACTTGGTTATGAGGTTTGTTTTATTGTTTTCATACTTGTTTGTTTCATTCTTTTATTCGTTGTCAAAAAAAATAAGTTTGAAACAGGCATTTATTTTATCCATTTCAACATACGTAATCTTTAACTTTTTAATTCTGACGTCTTTTGCGGTTCATTTCGCAAAGAAAAGGCGGGTTCTTTTTTCCAAATCCTAGCAAAATCTAATCAGTATAAGGGTCACTAACAAGTGATTTATCTACTAAATTTTGTAATATTGTGTCAGTACATATAATGTCTCTGGGCCATTTTTCAGAAAAAGACCATTTTTTTTCCTGATTCTACCGAAATTTAATCAGCACCACGGCCAAACCCCAAGTGTCACGAGTATTTACAAAATTTTTTGAAATTGCTTTCATTTGTAGACAAATACGTCTATTTGTGGACAATCCATTTGAAAGACAAATACGCAGACGTTACGCTAAAAATAGATTTTTCGACTTCTAGAGCACTCGAAACGTGTCGGCACTTTTCCGTCGAATACTCGAGTTGCGATTTTCGACACGATTCCAATACTTTCCCTATACATTACCATGATGAACTATTGATGAACTTTGGAATTTAACTATATCAGAAGGTTAATAATCCATCAGGATTACCTTTTAAAAATCAGACAATATTATTAACATTAATGAACTCTTAATATTCTCTTAATTGTAAAGAAAGTAATAAAATGGACCCTATTTGATGGACTTTGGAATTTAACTGCATGCATCGGAAGGTTAATAGTCCATTTGGATTACCTTTTAAAAATCAGTTAATATTATTAACATTAATAGTCTCTTAATATTCTTACCTTTGATAATCCTGTCCTTGCTTCTTGCGTGTTTTCCTCTTCGTTTTCTTTTTCCACCTCTTCTGAGGCGACCCCGGATGAGCTCCCTCCTCCGCCTCTGCGTAGTAAGAACGGGGTGGGAGCCTCGAACACACCTGCAAAATGACAATCCTTGAAATATATACATAACAGGTCGTGTGATGGGGGGAAATGTTTGTGCTAAAAATCGAGCAACGCAACAAAGATTTAAAACAAGCAAATATATAACGTCATAAAAGCTTTTATTCATAACTCGCCATGAGCAACTTCACTCGTGGCAAATAATTGCATTATGTAGGGAGCAGGCTGCCCGTATCATGGCCCCACTTTCAGTATCTGGTGTTATGCGCTACGCAAAGCTCCATGGTTACACCATAATTTCTCTGTGAAGGAAATATAGTCACTGCATTACGTAAGAAACAAGTCGCCAACATCATGGCCTCACTTTCAGTATATGATGCCATACACTCTGTAAAGCTCCATGGTTATATCATAAAAATTGAATTGTTTATCCGTGATTGAACTACGTTTGGTAACATTTCGTAGCAGCGTTATCCAGGATACACAGATATATCAAGGTGTTTATATTATTAATGAATTGCCTTTTTCTTGTTAATAAAATAAGCACCTTAATTTATCTCTCTATCTCTGGGTAACGCTGCTATACAAAATATTGCAAAGCGTGTTTTAATCACGGATAAACATTTCATAAAGTCTGGAGCTTTACAAGCGTATGATATCAGATACTGAAAGTGAGTCCCTGATGTGGGCGGTCGGTTCCCTACAGAATGCAATGACGATACTTCTTTCACAGTGGAAAACTACGATGTAACCATGGAGCTTCACGTGGAGTATGACATGGGATACTGAAAGTGAGACCATGGTGTTCTTTTATTTCTTATTATTTTATAAACTTTTGAGATATATGACTCAACTTGGTAAATAAATTCAACTACTTGCAAAACCATGGAGTTAGAAAGATAAAGAATAAACTCCTATGGATGATAAACTCCTATCGCTTGAAAATGCCATAATGCTTTGGGAATTATATCTGGGTATTGCTAGTGTTAGCAAAGCATCTGTTATTGTTAGTTGACACAACAGAAAGGTGTAGTATTGAGTATATGTATTTTTGATTATTTTTAAGAATTCCCTCATTATGAATATAATGAAACAGTATTTTTTCATAATTGTAGGATAGAATATAGAATACAGTGAGATAAAAACAAATTGAAAGATAAAATAACTTTGAATAAGTGGAAATATTCTTTATTGCTTCAGTTTAACTTTGCATTGCGCTCATAATTTATTTTTTCAAAATTGGCAGTTTAAATAAATAAAATAAATATTTTAGGTCTTTCACCATAGAAAAGCATACAATGGAGGGCTACTTAGCTTATCCCAGCCCCATCTAAATGATTGTCTCAACCGATTTTGGTGTTTTCTTAATATGAAGTTTTAACTCTTTATTTTTACCTCCATGTGCAAAACAAACTGGGAAACATTTTTGTTTATTACTTACAGGGCAGAATGCCCGCAGGTCTCACTAGTAATAAATAACGTGGATCCTTGTGTAGCCATTAATTATTAAAAATATTCTATACCAAATATGTAATTGGCCGTTTTCGTCTATTTCGATTTATGACCGAGTGCGTTTTCTTAACTTTTTAAATTCTCCTCTAGAGGCGCTGCAATTACTTTTATTAGATCGGACAGGGTCACTTTACTATAGGTATACTTAGCGTGTTCACCCATTGACCTTCCCGTATAAACAAATTTGATTTCTTTCATTCCTAAGAATTCCTAACAATCCTATATCTGGAAGGCCAAAAGAAAGAAACTAATTTGAAAGAAAAATGAATTGCTAGCTCGATAAAAATATCTAGTAAACATTTTATAATAATAGCTTGATTAAAATTCCTCAGTTATGATACTTTACCATCATTGAAGCATTAAGAAAGATAACCGCCCTTCTTTCAATTTTCTGTTTAACATCATAATTATCCTAATCATTGCAGTGTTCTATGAAAGAAGAAAATTATGGAAAGGTTTGCATAAAGGGGAACTAATTTTTAATAAAGCTTATTTTTCTTAGAGTGATAGTCATTTATTCTTTTTTTTATTTTTGTGTTCAAGATTGCGAGTATCAAGCATGAGATATTATAATAAAGAGAAAATGCCACAAAGGTTATTTTAAATAATAAATTTTATGTCTTTCTATAATAACCAATAATAGGATTTAAAATGGATAAAAATGTGATTTATTTGCATCTAAATGACTTCAAGAATGTAGTATAATATACGTGAGATTACTGATATGTTCTATATTCTGCAAAGTAATTTATAAAAATCTGATGTGAGCAGCACTTGACCTTCTCTGCAGACTCAAATTCCTTTTCTCTTTCGTTAATAAAGCATTAAATTCAGTTTAAATCACACGCATAATTAATTGAAATGACACCGGATTTACACTTTTAATTCAGTTTTAATTTTCATTCGGTAAGTAGACGTATTTTCAAAAAAAGCCTCGAAAAAATGCGAAAACACTTCAATCTCGCGAGCAGTTTGTCCTTGAGTAATGCCTTGGGACTTATTCTTGTCATCGTCAAAAATTACGTATGAAACAAGCATTTATTTAATACATTTTAGTCTTATTTTAAATTTTGAGGATTTTTGCGGGCAAGTCTGCAAAGAAAGGCAGGTCCTTTTTTACAAATCGTACCAAAATCTAATTAGCATCAGGATAACCCACAAATGACTTATTTACCAAAATTGGGTCAAAATTGGGTCAATAAATTCTTTAGCTAGAGTGCATACATTCGATTTTTGCGAGCAATAAAAAGCAATAAAAAGGCGGCTTCTTTTTATCCCGAAACGTATCAAAATCTAATCAGCATCAATGTCACTCACAATTGACTGACCTATAAAATTTTATGAAATTAGGTTCATGACTTTTTGAGTTAGAGTGGATACATATATTGCACAAACTCACACACACAGACGTTACGCTAAAAATAGTTTTTACTTTACTTATGTACATAGTATAATGTACAAGGAAAGTATTTATATACATAGAATAATGTACAAGGGAAGTGTTTATATACATAATATAATGTACAAGGAAAGTATTGTGACGGGGTCGAAAATTCGAATTCGAGTTTTCGACGGGAGAACACGTTTCAAGCATCCTTGATCACGTATTGAACATTTTTGAGATGATGTCAGTGTGTGTCTGTGTCAGTGAATCTGTGGAGAAGATATCTCACGAAAGAACTGAGTGATTCGAATGAAATTAGGTACAAAATTTAAAATCCGTGAATACTGGAAGCCTATTGTTTTTAAACACAATCGAATGTTCAGAATCACCCTAAATTTTCGAGTGAAATTTTGAAAAAAATCATTAAAAACTCTAAACCATTAATAAAGTTACGCAAAATAGAGATTTCTTATGTAATTTTTTCTTAGAAAACGATTGACATAAACTTTAGAACGCTAGCATGAACCGCTCTCGAGATATTGAACATTTTTCAAATAAATTTATCAAAAAATCAAGTAAAATAAAAAAATATTAACTCTTAAGAAACATGTTCACTTTTCATATATAATATCATGCGATAAATTGGGTGACATCATTCTCGTGGATCTAACTCGTTCCATTCACGAGACAAAATACTTTGGGTAATACTTTTGTATTTGAAAGCCACTATTCATTTATCATCTATAATAATAACTTATTTCTCCATCCATACCGCTTGGCGAGATTTTGGAGACGAATTGGGCGGAATGTCGCCAACTTGGCGACTTTTTTAAATGTTGCCAAATGAACGAAAATATCGCCCAATGGATAAAAATGAAGCTAAATCAATGAAAATGATGAGTCATTGACGAAAATTTAATATCTTGCGAAGAATATAAGTATCTACTATAAGAATAATCTTTATTTTTCACTGCAAAAGTAGTAAATTCTATTGCATTAAATAAGAAAAGTCATGTTCTGCCCACATCAGATTTCTTTGTGTGTGTTCTAGAGGTCCCAAAACGTGTAGATCCGTCGAAAACTCGCGTTGCAATTTTCGGTATGATTCCAGTACTTTCTCTATACATTATCATGCATTTTTTATTTATTTTATTTTAAAATAATGCAAGCTGCAGGACGAAGTCCCAATAACAGCGTGCAATGTAAAATACAAATATGCAGATTAAAATATAACAAAGTACATTAAAATGCAAACTATTCACAACAAATGTATTTCAAAGGCACCTCCAAATGAACAAATACATTAAAATATATAAAACATTAAAATGTACATTCAAATATATAAAATATAAAATATTTACGACAGATGATTTTTAAAAACCATTTCTGAAGAATAAAAACATCCAGATTATCGGGGAAGCTGTTGTATAGTTTACAAAAATTACTTATCGCACAATAAAAATCAATATTCGTTCCTTTCAGCAAATAAACTCATGCTCCTGGTTGAATACTGGGGAACATGAAACCCGATCCCACCCAAGACAGGGGAACAATCAACTCTGTTATTGAATAGATTCTTGAAAAATGAAAATAAAATGTAATCCCTTCTGTTCTGTAAGCTTTGAACTTTAAACATACCACGAAGAATATTAGTATATAAAATATTACAGGAAAAGTTAAAAGTGTTAAAATTGTATAAAAAGTTATGTAATGAATGTTAAAATAATGTGTCGTTAAAATTGTTTCCTCTCTCTCAATATACAATTAAATTGTTACTTTCATCAATCACTCTAATGTTCTACTAGTACTGCGTTTTTCTTTATTGAAATGTTCTAATAAGAATACGTTAGACAAAAATTACTTTTGCGTTTGTTTCGTGCTCCAGTTATGGGTAACAATAACTCTTTAAAAAAACTACAAACCGATTTTTTTTATGAAATTTTCCGATGTGGTACAGATAGACATTTAACAGCTCGAGTTAACTCAAATTATACGTTGTTTCATTTCTGCCTGCATATGAAGCGGACATTCTTATAAGAGATTTTAATATAACGAGTTTTTAACACTTTCCAATATAGTTGAGAAGTGTTTATGGCTTTGATCATTCTGTCGGTCCGTTCGCTCGATCACTGCGGTAAAAATGACTATATCAAAATGAAATTTTAGTATGGTGTTGAGACGGTCTGTGAGAGATATAGGAATGTAAATGAACAATATCACCCAATTCGTTTCGGATTGAACCCGAATTGAAATAGTGATATCATTGAACCCTATGGGACCTCAGTTTTAAAACATTTTTAAGCGAAGTTGAAATTCACAAATTGCTTCGATAATTTTAGGAAATATTCATATTATCCCATAAAATATATAAAAAAAAATCAGCAAAATAGGTTTGGTAATTTTTAAATAAAAATTAAAATAATATTTACACCCATATAATAGGAAGAGATCACGTGACCCATTTCAAAATAAAATAGGGCATCTATCTTTTTTCCCAGAGTAAAGATCGTGATTTTCAAAGTTCTTTTAAAGTTATATTGAGTGTTGTATCCGCCCTAAAACCGCTTCATTTTTGCGTATTTTCTGTGCATCAATATTCTGCGCCAATGCAGTGACACTATTTTTGAGTTTTTATAATTATCTAACTTTGATTATTTCTTCAATGAAACCTAATTTTAACGTATGAAGTATGTAAACACATCATGCTGTAAGATGAGTTGTGTAAGAATTACTGAATTTTTTCAACGCAAAATTATTTAACTCTGGAGTATGGAATATAGGTTATATGAATGATTTAATTCATTGATTTTACATAGAGAGGCAGACGATTTTATAGCATTGCCTTTTCGATGAAGTTTTAAGCAGAGTTAGAAAGTACTTTTACCTCCATGGTTTTAAGTTTTTAAGTGAAATAAGTTAGTGTAGTTCTGTGATAATCAAAATAATATCACCGCTAAATATATCGCATTTTAGTGATGTTTAAATAAAATTGCATTTCAGTTGGAAAGTGTATCATAATCAATGTTCTATGCACGATTGATCTTTCTTGTTAAAATATTAATTTCGTAACAGGATTGTGCGTTCGGTGTTCTCTTTCTATAGCGCATTCAGAGTACAGACTCAGAGTACAGGCAGAGTACAGACGCTTTCTATAGCGCGCTCAGAGTACAGACATAGACAGTCGACTCTTAGCGCGACTACTGAAGACTTTATCAGAAAAGGACGGTCTGGTCGCTGTAGTTGGCTATTTTTGAATATCTTATACACTTCGGCTTCTATTAAAATAAATACACGTATTGTTACGAAACGTATCCACTAGAATCGTAGGTGTACACGCTGGATACAAGAACGAGTCCACGTTTCTGGAAAACTAATGTTTATTCACAAGCACAAAGTAAACAGGAACACTATGCAATCAAACAGCACTTAAATGCTCCATTAATTTCACAAAATAACGATACTATACTGGAAATTTGACGAACGTCATTTCACAAAACAGCCGCTACTATTCTTAAAACATTGATGAAAACCACAGTCCAATGCAGCTCGTGTCACATCCATTCGTCAACTCCCCTAAAACGGAGGAGTGAGTCCTTTTTATAGCCTCTCCATGGAAACTTCTGGAATAAACGTTCTATCAAATGAACGATGAATCGTCTAATCTGAAAACCCTTCTTCTAAATGGGAAATCTCGGAAACCCTGGGCTCACGCCATGCACTATATTTTCTTCGCCTGGCCTTCAAGACAGACGAAGGAGGAGGCGCCAAACCAAACTTTGCGCGTTCGCAACAGTATCAATACTGATCGGAGTACTAGGTATAAATGTGTAACTAGCAGAACTCACTTTGGTAGCTGTTTGGGACTCCACTGACCATCCACGCACGTCGCTCCAGGAGGACCATCCTTCAGCGTGTAGTGCCTCTTGCACTCGTACATGATCTGCCTGTTGTTGGTCACTTTCTTGACATACGGCCTGTAGTCATACATGCCCATGTAGCCCACGAGAAGAACGCGGCCATGCTCCAGTACGCCAGGGTAAGGACAATAGACTGAGAGAGAAACAAACAAAGAAATAAATAACATGGATTACGGATTTCAAACTATAGTTAACGCGATCAGATTAAATCATTATGCCTTTTATTTATGCCGAACATAGTAAGATTATGCATTTATATGTACATAGTTGCTTATTAACAGTAGTTGTGAGGATTCTTATGCAAATCTTTGAAGTTCAGTGTAGAAGAAGCCCATTTTTGTGGTTGGCCAGGTCTATACGGAGGACTTTGAGTTTCAAAAGGAAGATTTGCCAAGAGATCTGGAACGGAGGGTTTGGCATATTCGGCGAAGGAAAGCCAGACTACGAAATGACCATGTGCTGTGAATAGCAGGAATGTTCATCGTCATCACGTAGTAAGTTGTCGCATCTATTAAATTTGACTGTTTGTGAAATTCAGAAATGAGCTGGGTTCGAATTAGATGAGTCATGTCCCGGGTAAAATCTCGTAGGGATCGCCGTATAAATAGATGTGTATATAGATTTCTATGTGATGTTATATATGTTTTAGAATAAAATAGTTAATATACAGGGTGTCCCAAAAAGATTTAAACGCGCTTTAATTCTTTATCTGTTGGAGATAAGTGGGCAATGTAAATTGCAAAAATGCTGAAAGTAAGATAGGAAATAAGATAACGTTAATGAAATAGTCCTCCCATTCATTTTCAAAAAGTTACACTTTTTAAATTTTTATACGATTTCCTTAGGCACATTTGGCCAATCAAAAAATTGTTATTTTTAATGCAACAAGATCATTAAAAATACCGTATATTTGTATTTTTAAAATGAACTGAATTACGATAAAGGAAAAAAATCTGACTTATAACACTTTTCCGTACCGTGTGAAAGGCTGTTTCATCAGTGAAAATAGGGATCATAAACAAATTGACGATGGAAATTGTCTAGATCAAAAATGCGTTAATATGTGTCAAATTTTTTTTATCACAAATACATCTAAATAAAGCATTACACAGACAGATCATATAAAGCAGTGGTTCTCACTACAAGGTTGGGTATCCTATGTATTATCATCCAGTTTTATCTTTTTTTGTGATATGTCACACATTTACATTTCTAATTTGAAATAGGGTCCCCATTCACAATGTTCAGTTTTCAATTAAATATAACTCGCTCAATTTTAAAGATACATATATGTGGTTTTTTTTAATGATCTTGTTGCACTAAAAATAAAAAATTTCTGATTAACCCAATTTATCTAAGGGGTCGTCTAAAAATTTAAGAAGTGTCACTTTTTGAGAATGAATGGGAGGGCTATTTCATTACCGTAGTCTGATTTCAACATTTTTGCAATTTACATTGCCCACTTATCTCCAACAGGTAAAGAATTAAAGCGCGTTTCAATATTTTTGGGACACCCTGTATTAAGTGTCGTGATTCTTTCGTCGAATTCTGATCGTTAGGTAAAAATGCAGTTATGTTTCACTTATATATTGAAGTAGATATGAAGAAACTTTACAATGACCCTCTTATTAGAATAGTACTTTATATAGTTTATTAACAGACGACAGTGATCTAATAATAAATATAGTTGTCTATTAACAGTAGTCTGATATCTTGCTTTAATTCTAGTGAATAAAGACAACTGGTTTTCACAAAAAAATTCGATTTGGATGTCAGTATATTTTTTAAGTCCAGAGTGCATACGGGTGCTTGAAAATTGGGTAAATACTTGAATTTTAGATTAACATTTTCAAGGCCATGAAAGTACTTGAAAATTACCTTTTTGTTGGTTAAATCCTTGAAAGTTCTTGAAAAGGACTGGGTTGAAAGTGTTCTGCAGATTCACAGCATTGAGTTTTTACTGAGAAGTTCTGTTTTCTCTGGAAATTCCCCGAGAAATTACGCTGTCGCTGAAATTTTCCTAAACAGCACTGTTTTTTCCCAAAAATTTCCTCAATGGCTTCCATATTAAACAATAATATTAGATTGCTTTGATTTTTCCTCCTAGAAACGCATACAACTTCATAGTATGGATGTCAGAACATGGGTAGCAGAAATGATGTCCTTGAAAAATAGTTGCATGGTACTTGAAAGTCCTTGAAAAGTGCTTGACATTTTTTTGAGATAAGTGTACTCACCCTGTAAGGCCTTCTGAACACGTTTTGACAATTTTTGAAGTGATGGCTGTCTGGTATTTGGGGTGTACACGATAGCAACCACACATATTAATGGATTTTCATGAACTTTATACCCGACTTTGTTATAAAAAAAACCTACACCTATATAGAATTTTTATTTTAATTCGAGCGAAAACTTCGAATTGACATTTTACATTTTTTTAACATGGCATCATAGAACAAAATATGACATAATCATGCATAAAAGGGTTTATTGATGACTTATTAAAACTATTAAGTTTCGTGGTCATTCATTGTTGTGAAAGATAACCACTACACACTATTTTCTTCTCGTGATGTCATTAGCCCCCGCTTGGGGTGGGCAAGTTACCCCCTTCTGAGGGGAGTGCATTGTTAAGTATGGTATCAATCGAGAGCTTTTTCCAAGCTTTTTGAAGTCAAGTGAAGAGTACTGAAGAGTCAAGTGAAGAGTAGTGAAGTCAAGTGAAGAGTGAACTTTGTCAAGTGAAGAGTAAAGCACTATAGTTGTAATAATTTGGACCCACGATACCAATTTTTCAAATTTTTTCTTATAGAATTTGAAAAAAAAGGAATTCTGGTATTTGAATTCGAATTGAGTCGCACTCCAGTTAATGTTTTATTTAACACTTGTTACAAAATTATTTATATACGTCTTTGCTTACTCCAACTAAGATTTCCCTATTTTTAAATTATCTGCAAGAAACTATAATAGTAGAACACATCTTCTTTGCATTGAAATCGCTTAAACCACAAATGATGCCAAATATCACTTTTCATTAGTTCGAGCTGTGGTCGGAAGTAGCACACTACAAGTAGCGAAACTACAGTAGTCACTACTTTTTCTCGTAGTTTGTAGTGCAACACACTACTTTTAAAAATAGATAGTGTAGTGAGTAGCGCGATACAATAAATCACTAGCTTGTATTAAGTTTGGACGCTACTTTTAACGTTACTTCGGTAAGCAAACAAGGTGCCATTCTGCATATCATGTGGTCACCCTTTCTTCAATTGTATGAAATTGGGTGTTCTGCGCAAAGATGTACGATGAATACCTGCAGGGATGCTGCAGGGTTAGGGAGGCCATTGCTTGATGAGGTTGATTTTTTATATGGATATATTCAGATGTGTTATGTCCCAAAAGATCCTGCATAACTGATTGCATTTTTGTACGTCGAGGAAAGGGGATGTTATTAAAGGACTTTTAAACCCATTTTTGGTTGTCTTTAAAGTTTATGATTTTAAAGTTTATATTTTTATTTTACTTTACTGTTTTCAGAAGTGGGTAAAAGCGTAAAGATTGGTAAGTTGATCAGTCAATTTTAATTATTCTGAGTAAGTATGTTAAATGACTACAGTATACCCATATCCTCAACTTTTTGTGAAAATTGAAGTTGTGGCAAAATTCGTCTCATAAAAGTAGCTAAGTTAGTGGCTACATTTTAAAAGTAGTCTGTAGTCACTACTTTTTAAAACAAGTAGTTGTAGTTCACTACATTTGTCATAATGTAGTTGTAGATCACTACAATAATAAAGTAGTTTTTCCAACCATTGACTTTGAGGGTAGATTGGATATAAAGTGTGCTCCAAACTGAGTTAGTGATGTCGTCTGCATACTCTGTTATTTGTACTTGCCTTCACAATTTTGATTTGTTTCGATATTGTGCTTGTTTTTCTGTTTTTAACACTTTCCAACATAGTTGAAAAGTGTTTGTCACTTTGGTCATTCTGTCTGTCTGTCTGTCCGTTCGCACGATCCCTGTCGTAAAAATGACTTTATCAAAATGAAATTTTAGTGTGTTGTTCAGATGATCCGTGGGACATACGGGAATATAAATGAATAATATCACCCAATTGAGTTTTGGATTGAATACGGGGTGAAAAACTGAAATACACTGAACCCTATGGGAACTCATTTTTCAAACATTTTTTAAGCAAAGTTAAAATTCACAAATTGTTTCGAAAATTTTAGGAAATATTCAAATTATCCCACAAAATATATAAAAGAATTTCCGAAAAATAGGTTCGGTAGTTTTTTAAATAAAAATTAAAATAATAATGACACTATTATAATATGAAGAGATCACGTGACCCACTTCAAAATAAAATATGGCATCCACCTTTTTTATGCCAGTGTCAAAATCGTGATTTTTAAAGTTCTTTTAAATTTATATTAAATGTTGTATCCGTCCTAAAACCGCTTTATTTTATAGTATTTTCTGTGCAATTATATTCTGTGTCAACGCAATTAATTGTTGTAGTTCTGTGATAATTAAAACAATATCACCGCTGAATATATATATGTTTAAATACAATTGCATTTCAGTCAGAAAGTGTTTGATGATGAGTGCTTTATGCATGATTGATCTTTTTTTTTTTACCCGGTGTAAGAGTTATTTTTAACCGTCCAGTAAATTGTAAATTAGTAAATAAATTAATAAAATGTTATAAAAAATCTGAGTTACAACACTATTTTATTAAAATGCACTAAAAAGTAAAAACTGATTTTTAGCTATTGCAACTTCCTTGGCCATATGCGACTTAAAATAAAAAAACCGCGAGGCGCCCATAAAATAATTATACTTGGTCATTAACAGCATTTAAAAGAATAATAGAAGTAAAACATAGAAATGACATATATAAGAATGATTAAATTCAATTAATTTAAATTTTTCTTTGACGGCTTGCTAAATAAAATCTGTCATTCTTATATATGCCATTTGTATGTTATCACTTCCATTGTTTTTTAAAATTCTGTTAATATCGAAATAGAATTCGGCACGGTTTAGTTTGAGTCTCTTACGATCCAGAATAGTGTGATAGTTAAAAATTATTTTTTAATCATTTGTGCATTTTGCTAAAACAGTGTAAATATATACTTTTTTAATATTTTGTGATTTTTTGATCCATTTTTCGTCAGATATCCAATCAAACAAACAAGCATATTTTTGTACAAAAGGCAATCTAGGCAAAAGTCTGGCGTTTCTGGTAATAATTAACGCGAGTTAAAATATTTATCTTTCACTTTGGGAATATTTATCTTTCATTTTGTTGGAATTCTTGGAAGATGATTTAAAAAGATTAATTTTGACTAATAAATATTTGAAGGGATTGAAGAGAAGTATATTTTACGTTGATAAAATTGTCACATAAGTACCGACTTCGATACAAGATTTTCTCATCGATTTGTCTAGCTTGTGTGTTTAATCCAATGCCTTCCAAGGCTGAATATATTAATATTCTCCCGAATGCCCAAATCAGATTACTGGTCGAAGTTCTTCCAAGAATAATATTATTTCGAAACAGTTCTAAATGTTTCCGAAGGAATCCGAAACAATTTTTTTCTATCCTTTTAGGTAAATGCGAACTCTGTCAAAGAAAAACAATTCACTGCATATTAATTTGCAGCTTTTTGAAGTCTGATGAGAACGAAAGGGGGAGATTGTGATGAGGAATTAAAATATTTAAGAACTCGCACATTTTACGAACGCGTTGTAGAATTGTTATTCAAATCTTTATTAGATTCGATTTATTGAGCCCATATTACTTTCCCTACAGCACACGGTAATGTGTAGAGAAAGTACAGCATTAAAGTTTTCCTAAAAACGACGACTTTTTCTGTCTTTACTCGTATATGTGGGTTGATTTATGGACTTTGACCATAGGACTCTTCTGTCCGGCGTTTTCAGATAGAAACTACAAGTTCGATTGAAAGCATCCGGAACATAAGGGATTTTTAGGTTTTTATTTTCAAATTTTTTTGGTAACACATTCTGTGAAAATTTACCGTAAATCAGCCCTTTTTTTAACATTTCATAACATAGTTGAAAAATGTTTGACTTTATGTTGACTGTCTGTCTGTCTGTCCGTTCGCTCGATAAGTGCAGTAAAAAAACTTCATCAAAATTAAATTTTAGTATGCTGTTGAGACGATCTGTGGGACACATAGGAATGTAAATGAATAATATCAGCCAATTAGATTTGGATGGAACCCAGGTTGAAAAAATGAATTACATTGAACCCTATGGGACCTTAATTTTCAAACATTTTTTAAGTAAAAGTTAAAATTCGCAAACTGCTTTGAAAATTTTAGGAAATATTCAAATTGTAGTTCAACTTGTACACCATTATTTCACTTTGGAAAAGTAAAGTTATTGCATTATGTAGAGAACGTAATGCTCTTGCCACATCCTATTTTTACTTTCCCTGCAATACATGGTAATGTATAGGGAAAGTATTGGAATCATGCCGAAAATCACAACTCGAGTTTTCGACGGATCTACACGTTTCGAGACCTCTAGAATACGAAAAAACCATTTTTAGCGTGACGTCTGTGCGTGTGTCTGTCTGTCTGTCTGTGTGTCTGTCTGTCTGTCTGTCTGTCTGTGTGTCTGTCTGTCTGTCTGTCTGTGTGTCTGTCTGTCTGTGCAGATTTTGTATCCACTGTAACTAAAAAACTAATGGACCGAATTTCACAAAATTTGGTAGGTAAGTCACTTGTGGGCGGGGCTGGTGCTGATTAGTTTTGGGTACGATTCGGAATAAAAGAACCTGCCTTTTTTTGCGAAATGGCCCGCAAAAGTTTGTATCCACTCTAGCTGAAAAACTAATGGACCGAATTTCACAAAACTCGGTAGATGACTCACGTATAGGTCACTCTGGTGCTGATTAGATTTTGGTACGATTCGGAAAAAAATAACCTGCCTTTTTTTGCAAAACGGCCCGCAAAAATCTTCAAAATCTAAACTAAAGAACTACGTATACTCAGACATATCCATTAAATGCCCGTTTAATACGTAATGTTTAACGACGAAAAGAATAAGACCAACCCCATTACACTAGGAATAGCCGTTCTCGAGATATTTTAGTTTTTCGTACTTTCCCTACGCCACTTTTCAACCGCAAAAGCTTGTATCCACTCTAGCTGAAAAACTAATGGACCGAATTTCACAAAATTCGGTAGATGAGTCACGTATAGGTCACTCTGGTGCTGATTACATTTTGGTACGATTCGGAAAAAAATAACCTGCCTTTTTTTGCAAAACGGCCCGCAAAAATCTTCAAAATCTAAACTAAAGAACTTGGTATACTTAGATATATCCATTAAATGCCCGTTTAATACGTAATGTTTAACGACGAAAAGAATAAGACCAACCCCATTACACTAGGACTAGCCGTTCTCGAGATATTTTAGTTTTTCGTACTTTCCCTACGCCACCTTTGAAAATAAACCCGGTTACCGAATGAGAACGAAATTTGAATTAAAAGTGAATTACATTTAATTGAAATAAATAGAACGTGGATATAAGTTTGCAGGGAAAGTCATGTGCTGCCCACATCAGATTTTTACTTTCCCTGCAATACATCGTAATGTATAGGGAAAGTATTGGAATCATGCCGAAAATCACAACTCGAGTTTTCGACGGATCTACACGTTTCGAGACCTCTAGAATACGAAAAAACCATTTTTAGCGTGACGTCTGTGTGTGTGTCTGTCTGTCTGTCTGTCTGTCTGTCTGTGTGTCTGTCTGTGTGTCTGTCTGCCTGTGCAGATTTTGTATCCGCTCTAAGTAAAAAACTAATGGACCGAATTTCACAAAATTTGGTAGATAAGTCACTTGTGGGCGAGTCTGGTGCTGATTAGTTTTGTGTACGATTTGGAATTAAAGAACCCGCCTTTTTTGCGAAATGGCCCTCAAAATCTTGTATCCACTCTAACTGAAAAACTACTGGACCGAATTTCACAAAATTCGGTAGATGAGTCTCTTGTGGGTTACCCTGATGCTGATTAGATTTTGGTACCATTCGGAAAAAAATAATCTGCCTTTTTTTGCAAAATGGCCCGCAAAAATCATCCAAATCTAAACTAAAGAACTGGGTATACTCAGATAAATCCATTAAATGCTGATTTAATACGTAATTTTTAACGACGAAAAGAATAAGACCAACCCCATTACACTAGGACTAGCCGTTCTCGAGATATATTAGTTTTTCGTACTTTCCCTACGCCACCTTTGAAAATAAGTCCGGTTACCGAATGAGAACGAAAATTGAATTAAAAGTGAAATCAATTTAATTAAAATATAGAGAACGTTAATATAAGTCTGCAGGGAAAGTCATGTGCTGCCCACATCCTATTTTTTGTATTCTGGTGCTGATTATGATATAAGTCGAGCTAAGTAATCCGAAATGAACGTATGAGAAAGTCGAGTGGATTTCTCACTCCAGTTGGTTTCTTTGCATCAGACAAGTCTAAAATTTTATTGAAAGGAATGCATTCCTTTGGTGCATCTCCTGAGAATTGTCGAATAATACCTTTGATACAAAAAGTTTCTCTTCGATGTGCCAAGCTTGTGTATTTAGCCCAATGCCCTGAAAGACTGAATATATTAATATCGCCGCAAATCAGATAAGTGGTCGGAATCTTCCCGAAGCACAATATTATTTCCAAGTATTTCGAAATGTTACAGAAAGAATCCGAAAGATTTTTCGCATTAGATTTCGGCCAAGAATAATAATTCCCTGCTATTCATTTGTAGATCTCTGACGCCATATACATAGAATTAATATAAATAAAATATCTATATAAATAAAATTGAGAATATGTTTGTCTGTCGATATGTGTGTGTGTGTTTTGCTCATCATTACCGGAGAACGGCTGCACCGAATTTACAGGATCCCCAAATTTACAGCCAAGCGTTACAGACAAACGTATAGAAGAGCTTTTTAGCACTTTACAATAAAGTTGAATAGTGTTTATGACTTTGTTCATTCTGTCTGTCTGTCTGTCCGTTAGCACGATAACTGCCGTAAAAATGACTTAATCAAAATGAAATTTTAGTATGTTGTTCAGACGGTCTGTAGAACCTATGGGAATATAAATGAATAATATTATCCAATTAGTTTTGGATTGAACCCGGGTCGAAAAAATGAAATACATTAAGCCCTATTGGACCTAATTTTTCAAACATTTTTTAAGCGGATTTAAAATTCACAAATTGCTTCGAAAATTTTAGGTAATATTCAAATTGTTCCATAAAATATATATAAAAAATTCAGCGAAATATATTCAGTAGTTTTTTAAATAAAAATTAAAATTATAATTACACCTCTTATATGAAACGATCACGTGACCATGATATGAAACGATCACATGACCCACTTCAAAATGATATATGACATCCATCTTGTTTCAAAATCGTGATTTTTTTAAGTTCTTTTTAATTCATATTGAGTGTTGTATCCGTCCTAAAACTACTTTATTTTTGCTTAAATTCTGTGCAACTACATACTGAAACAACGCAATGACAATATATTTGAGTTTAAATGCTCATCTAAATTTGATTATTTTTACAACTAAGCTTATTTTTCACCTATGTAAAACGTAAACAGCAAAATATATAGAATGAGTTGTATTAGAATTCCTGTATTTTTTTAACACAAAATAATTTAATCCATGGAGTCTGCATGGCTGATATGAATGAAATATTAATTGATTTCATAAAGAGAAGGACGATTTTTTTCGATGAAGTTTCAAGCATAGAGTTTAATTTTTTGTAGCTCCATGGTCTTAAACAAAATGTTTAAATAAAATAAATTATTATAGTATTGTGATGAATGAAATGAATGGGAGAAAGTTATGAATGAAATCCTGTTTTTATAGAGAGATCCAGGCGTGTTATTTTTTCTATGACGTCATTTGAATGAATTTCAGTTGTTTTCGATGAAGTTTTCAAATATAATAAATTATCGTAGTATTATGATAATTCTAAAACGATTACCGAGGAATGTATAACATTTTAGAGATGTTTAAACCAGGCCATTTATATTTCAATGCCGTCATTTGAATGAAGTTCATTTTTTTCGATGACGGTTTAAGTTTTCAAATATAATAAATTAATGCAGTATTGTGATAAGTTTCAAAATATTACCGAGGAATGTATTGCATTTTAGACTTGTTTAAATAAAATTGCATTGAAGTTGGTAAGTGTTTCATAATCAATGCTTCAAGCATGATTGATCTTTCTTGTTTTATATATGAATGACTGTTGGACTTCAAAATACAAAACTAGTACTCAAATTATTTTCTGTCGTGAATTGAACGAAATAGATGATATTATCAAATGTATCGCATAATATTACATATGAAACGTGAACAAATTTCACAATACTTTTTTAATTTCATGCTATTTTTTTTTTATAAATTTATTTGAAAAATGTGCAATATCTCGAGAACTGTTAATGCTAGTGTTGTAGAATTATCATTCGTTTTTTAATAAAAAATTACATTAGAAATGATTATTTGCGTAACATTAATGAAAGTTCTGATTTTTTAATGATTTTTCAAAATTTTGTTCGAAAATTTAGGGGTCTTCCAAACATTCGATTGCGTTTAAAAGCAATGGGGTTTCAGTACTCACAGATTGTAATATCTGTACCAAATTTCTTTGGAAACCTTCTTTTCGTTCAGGAGATATCGCATCCATAATCTCGCGGACAAACATGATTTTAGAAACGTTCGATTCGAATTCAGAGATGCTTGAAATGTGTTATAGATTTAAATTTTTTCAAACTTTCATGTATGAATCAAATATGTCGAGCACGACATCAGCGCATACCTGCGCTACCTTTGTGTTGGTTAGGTTTTGATATGTTTTGGTAAAATAGAACCAGTTTCTGAAATGGTCTGCAAAAATTGTCACAATCTGAATAAAAACACTAAATGATTTTTAATGATTTATAATGAGTTTCAAAATCAACGGTGCCCTCTCCCATATAGTATGTACTCGTGTTTCAAATATCTGCACGACCTTGTAGTCGGGTGACAGTTTGTTTAAAACAATGGTAATATGAATAGCCACTGTTGTTAGACAGTTTAAAAAGAGTCCAATATTTAGTTTCGCTTTTATAGAGAAAATTTTAGTAATAGTGAAGATGAATATGGGACTCTATATTTTGGATATTATGGGCGGGTGGACAGAGTAACCTAACTCAGAGATAGTACACCTCGTCGTAAAAACTTCCCGTTGCTGAAATACTCATGTATCCTTTTAGGGTAAGAACTAAATAAATACCAAAATTTAGCTCTCTATGATTGATGCTTTTTAAGACATTCTTAAAGCGACAGAGGAACTCACTCGGGAGGTAGCACGTCCCTTAGAGAAACGTTTGGTCGCTAAGGTTCTCTCTCTAGCATTTGTGGTTAGAATTGATTGCATACCAAAGCACGAATATTTTCCGTTTCGGATTGGCTGGACTGCTCTTCATGCTGAGATCTGACTGGGTCTTTCAAGTGAGCTCTTAATTTAAGTCGTGGGTATATAACCCCTCTGTTTCTTCTATTTGCGTCCATTCCTCTTTCGGACTCCAAGTTTGTTGGTTCTCTTGCACTGACGAAAGCGATTCAATGCATTCTCGAAACAGCTGTATGCTGCATTATTGTGTTATTTGTGTTCATATACGTTATACAAGTTTTACTTATCCTTCGCACAAAGTGTAATGTACTTATTGATAACAAACAATAGTTTTCAAAAAGGCGATACATACAGAAAACAGTTTAACCATAGCAATTTTGTTTAGTGGAATTCAGTGTAAAATTAGAAACATTAACATAAAGTACCAAAACTGACACCACTTAGAATAAAAAATCAATTCAAAATCAATATTCTACAACTTACGTCTTTTGTTTGAATTGCCAAATCATTTTATGCAAAGGAGATTGCATTGTTTCTGTTTGATGTAATTGATTTTGACAACAGGTGAAAATAATTTGTTCTTATTTGCACAATCTCTAATGAATTTATCTAGAGTTTGTATTTCATGAAAGACAAAAAGATTAAATGGCAGAATAAGAACATTGTTTCGATCTCCTTTGCATTTACTTAGAGAGTTAAAAGAACTTTACAAAGTCTCTGAGGGGATTTTACAGTTCAAAAGATTAAGAAAAAAATGTATTTATTTTATTTAAAGAAAGTATATTTAGAATATACGTACATATTTGCGCATTTTGAATGCACGCAGTTTTAAATTGTAATTAAAACATTTCGTTACACACAGCATAAATGGTTGATTGAAGATATCAACCACTTTCGGAGGCAAAAAAGTATTACTTCTTCAATATGAGAAACAGAGCGGCCATACCTGCAAAGGTAAGAAAGCGTCTGTTAATAAATAGTTGCATTGCGTGTCCCAGCAAAGAAATTGCTTCTAAAATAACTAAAAAAAAATATTTAGCAGGAAATGAAAATTATAGCAAGAAACGTCAAATCTCTTCTCCTGTAAATAAATCTACAATTTTAAGTGACTTAGGATAAAATTAAAAGAAAAAAGTACAAGCGGCTTTGGAAGCTACATAGCACTAGCAACATTATAAAGTAACTTAACGAAATTATTATTGTAATAACACTTATGAATAAAAAACTACGGCAATATGCAATATATAATGGAATGAAGGAAACAAGGTATTTTGGGAGCTAAATAAGCTAACTTCATCCAAATCACCATAACATGAGAAATTCTAAGTTTAAGAGCAAAGAGCAACGCTCCGCAAACCTTGAAAGCTAAACAAAATAAAACAAGAAAGATCAATCATGCATAAAGCATTGATTATGAAACACTTCCCAACTGAAATGCAATTTTATTTAAACATCTCTAAAAGTGGATACATTCAACGGTGATATTTTTTATATTATCACATTCTTACAATAATTTATTATATTTGAAAACTTAAAACTTCATCGTTAAAAAATGAACTTTATTCAAATGACGTCATCGAAATATAAATCGTCTGGCTCTCTATGTAAATATTTCATGCCATATTCCAGACTCCAGAGTTAAATAATTTTGTTTGAAAAAATTCAGCTATTCTTATACAACTCATCTTACAATTACTTGGTTCCATTCTGCTTCAATTAAAATTAGGCTTCATTGTAGAAAAAATTAAAGTTTGATGATCATTTAAACTCAAAAGTGAATATGGATGCACAGAAAATACGCAGAAATAAAGCGGTTTTAGGACGGATGCAACACTCAATATAAATTTAAAAGAACTTTAAATATCATGATTTTTACTATGGGAAAAAAGCTATATTTTATTTAAAAAAGCTATTTAAAAATATATTTTTGGTATATTTTATTTTGAAGTGGGTCACGTGATCTTTTCGTACTACATGGTTGTAATTATCATTTTAATTTTTATTTAGAAAACTATCGGACACATTTTGCTGAATTTTTTTTTATATATTTTATGGGATAATTTCAATATTTTCTAAAATTTTCGAAGGAATTTGTGAATTCTAACTTTGCTTAAAAAATGTTTGAAAAAAGAGGTCCCCACATGTATTTCACTTTTTACTTTCCTTATTTACATAATGTATAAGGAAAGTATTGTGACGGTGTCGAAAATTCGAATTCGAGTTTTCGACGGGAGAGCACGTTTCAAGCATCCCTGATCACGAATCAAACATTTTTGAAGTGATGTCTGTGTGTATGTGTGAAAGTATGTGTGTGTCAGTGAGTCTGTGGAGGCGATAACTGACGAACGAATGGACCGATTCGAACGAAATGTGGTACAACAATCACAATCCGTAAACAATGGACGCCTATTGTTTTTATACGCAATCGAATGTTCAGAACCCCCTTAAATTTTCGAGTGAAATTTTGAAAAAATCGTCAAAAAATAAAAACCGCTAATAAAGTTAAGCAAATAGACATTTCTTATGTAATTTTTCATTAGAAAACGATTGACATAAATTTTAGTATGCTAACATGAACCGTTCTCGAGATATTGCGCATTTTTAAAAAAAAATCCAAAAGTGATATATAAAAAAAAATATTTACTATTGAGAAACATGTTCACTTTTCATATGTAATACCATGCGATAAATTGGGTGACATCATTCTCGTGGATCTAGCTCGTTCCATTCATGAGAAAAATACTTTGAGTAATACTTTTGTATTTGAGCGCCAATAGTCATTTATCTGCTGTAAGAATAATTTATTTCTCCGTCCATAACGCTTAGCGAGAGTTTGGCTAAGAATTTGGCGGAATGTCGCCCACTTGACGACATTTTTAATTGTTGCCAAATTAACAAAAATCTTGCCAGATTGATAAAAATGACGCTAAATCAATGAAAATGACGACTAATTGAAGAAAATTCAATATTTTGGAAAGAATATAAGTATCTACTATATGAATAACATTTTTTTAAACTGTAAAAGTAGTAAATTCATTGCATTATATAAGGAAAATCATGTGTTGCCCACATCAGATTTTTTCACTCGGGTTCAATCCAAAAACTGAGTGATATTATTCAATTACATTCCCATTTGTCCCACGGACCGTTTCAATAATATACTAAAATTTCATTTTGATAAAGTCGTTTTTACGGTAGTTATCGTGCGGACGGGCACAGAGAATGTCATAAACACTTTTCAACTATGTTGTAAAGTGTTAAAAATCATTTTCGATAATGTCTTTTATTTCATCTGTAATTTACTTTTTCTGTCATGTTTGAAGCGATCGAACCTGTGGAATTTCGTTTGTTCCACAATGAAGGCCCTTCATCCAATGTTCGACAATGAAGATCCTTCATTCTGGAACATTGAAAATCTCACAGGTTCGCCCGCTTCAAAAATGGCAGAAAAATAAATTACAGATAGAATAAAATATTTTTTTTGTTAGAATACGAAGATATACACCCAGCATTTCACCAAGCTACAGAATTGTTCTAACACCTTAGTTATTCGGATGCGGCGAAAAAGTATTAGACAACCCGAAAAAGTGCAAATTTCGATGTACAGGGTGGCCATAATTAAAGTAGAGGTGTTTAGAGTCTGATAAGGAGAAAACTGTTGAGCCAAACTCAACCAAATTTGCAATAAATACTATTTATACTATGGGGTTTTATTTTTAAAAGAAAAAAATAGTTCGGATTTTTACCACTGGGGGCCAAAGTAGCGCTGTAAGGTCCATTTTTGGAGTAAAATAGGCATAGAAAATACAGAAAGTTCCGTCCATGCTGAGAGGTATCGAACAATGCTGCTGAACTCTGTTATTCCGCAATTTCAACAGCGTGAATTTTTTGAATCTACGATATTTATGCAAGATGGAGCACCCTCTCCTATTGGATTGCGCGTACAGAAAGTCCTACGACAGCATTTTACCAACAACCGAATAAATAATTAGTCCAGCGTTTCCTATGAAGTGGCCAGCCCGTTCTCCTGATCTGACTTTGACCCTTGTGACTTTTGGTTGTGGGGTCATGTAAAACGCGTGGTATACCAAGGGAATGTTGATAATTTAGCCACTTTGAAGGACCGAATAACATTGCACGTCAAGCAAATCAATGGAAATCTGATGCATTCTGCAATAGAGAATGTTGTTCAGAGAATGCGCTTTTTGGAACATATGCAAGGAAATCATATTGAATCACACATGTAAATGATGCCTATATAAAAATTAATGCCATACGTACTATGTAAACGTAAGATGCAAATGTAAATATAAAATGTACGAAATACGTATAAAATGTAAATGTGATGTCCTTTTTAAAATGCATGTAAAATGTTAATTTTCTGTACTTCCTATGCCTACTTTACTCCCAAAATGGACCTTACAGGCTACTTTGACCCGCGGTGGCAAAAATCCGAACTATTTTTGCTTCTTTTAAAAATCGAAACCCTCATGGTTTAAATAGTATTTATTTCAAATTTGGTTGAGTTTGGCCCAACAGTTTTCTCAACCCTGGCTCTAAGCACCTACTTTAATTATGACCATCCTGTATTTAAATAATAAAAGCAAATACGAAACACTTGTCCCACGGATGCAGTTTAAACAACGTCGGAAAGAACTTTTTTCGTTCTTTTCGATGGTGCCAAGATAGAAACTTTGTAATAATATTTTCAGCACCAATTCGAGTGAATATCACTCAAAATTGTGCTAAAACATAAAATAACTAAAAAACTAATTCGAATTATAAAAAAATCTTGTCGAGGTGCACCTTTTTGAATCTCGAAGTACCTGCAAACCGAATTTCATGGCTACATCAAATTTCATTGTACGACGCTTATATTGCCCTCTACAGATCACACATATACACAGACATATTGTTATAGTATATAAGATATATTTTCATATACTAGGAGATAATTTCGAAAATTAATCTTTATTATGAATAGAATTAGACCAATATGTTCTGTAATTCATATGATAAAACCAATTTATTTCCAATAAAATCCAGAATAATATTATTTCTCAGCAAGATATTGAAATAATAAACATTTTTAGTGAAATTATAACAGTTTTCTGTCCATTATGGAGGAGCGAAACGATGTTAATTCTCCATTCCTAACAAAGCGAAATCAACATTTGCCTGAATTTTGGGATCTTTTTTACTCGAAAACTGCAATAGGTAGGAAAATAAAAATGTCCGCACATGCGTAAACTTGCACACAGATGTGCAGAATCGCTAGTTTTATTTTCTTAATTTTTGTTGTGTTTTTATATACATTTCTTATTATTAGTAGTATTTTGCAAAAATGTTTTTAATCTTTACATAGAAACTTATTTAACTCCCAAAATAGCTTGTTTTTTTCATTCCGTTATGTACTGCATATCTTCATAGTCTTTATTCACAGTTAATATTTACAATCATTTTTAAACATGGTCCTTTAAATTACTTAATAATGTTGCTCATGTAACTTTCAAAACCGGATGTCTTTTTTTCTATTTATGACACTTAAAATAAAACACTTAAAATTGTAATGTTATTCACTAAGAAAGTGTTTTGAAGCGTCTTTTTACACATTTTACTTTCTCCTAGATTTTTCTTTCCATTCTTCTATTTTTCGTCTGGTAAAGATTTCTTTGCTGGGTTACATTGCAATTATTTATGGACAGCAGTTATTTTCCACCTTTGTGGGTACGGTCGCGCGGATATTCTCCATCGATAATTTTTGTAGTTTGTAACAAATTGATTTTAAAACTATATCCGCAAATATATATTCCAAATATTATTTCTTCAAATTAAATAAATAAAATGTTGTCTTAGTCGTTCAACTTGAAAATCTCTTACGAGACTTCGTTCTTTGTTGTTCCATGAAAGTCCTTTTGAACTCTGAAAAGAAATGCAAAACAGATCGAAACAATGTTGTTATTCTTCTGGCATTTAATCTATTTGTCTTTCATGATACACACATTCTAGATAATCTCATCGGGGTTTGTGTAAATAAGAATAAATTATTTTCGCCAGTTGTCAGAATCAATTGCATCAAACAGTCATTCAATCTCTTTTTGCATAGAATGATATGGGAATGTAAACAAAAGGCGTAAGTTGTAGAATATTGATGTTGAATTATCTTCTCTGTATCTACATGGTTTCCGTTTTGACGATTTATGTAATTGTCTTTGATTTTACATTGCATTCCACCTCTTACAAATCGGTGTCGTGAATCTCAGATGATGCAGAAAATCATTTCAAATGCAATGGATTTTCAAAATCTATCTAGTTTATAGAGGGAAAATGTCCGTCAAAAAGTTCTTGAGCGTTTTAGTACTAAGCCTATTTGTCTCCCTCAAAGGATGGAAAATAACTTGTAAAGAGCCTTGCTGCCCCAACAGGGAGTCGAACCCTGGATCGCCGATGCTCTACCGTTGAGCTACAGGGACGAAATGGCAAGCTTTTATAGTCGAAGTGGACTCTGGATTCTCCACCCTCTAATGTCAGATTGGCGGGCACCTGACACTCTGACCGATCACCTACTGCTATTTTTACCCCAGGCTAGCCTCCTGCTACTATTTTTACCCAAGTTAGTATCCTGTGTGGTCGTTATCCTACCAATTTGAAATCGGCGTTGAATCTTCTAGAGTCCACTGAATTCATAATAGTCGTTCTATGGTTACCTTCAGACCTCCGACATCTTTGCATTAACTTACAGGGTTGATTTGTTCTGGTGCTATTATAAAGAGCCTTGCTGCTCCAACTGGAAGTCGAACTCTGGATCTCCGAACTGGCCAGCCGACGCTCTACCGTTGAGCTACTGGGACGAAATAGCAAGCTCTTATTGTCGAAGCGGACTGACTCTGCAAACTCTCTAAATAACGATTATAAAGGAGAAAATTTTATTAATCTGCATGCAACAGTGTAAACGTATACACATCCTAAAACACGCACGTATGCCTCGTTGCTGACGGTGAACACACATATTGTATTTTGTGTATAATAAAGTCAGTTTTATTCTGTCGTATAATCTAAATGTTCGTTCGTTTGACCCACATCAATCGACCAACCCGAAGATGTAAGGTACCTGTTTAGACGGCTGGAGTAGTACCACCCAATTTAGGCCGGAATCCAGTGGAGGCGACATCCACAGACACCGTACCCTCCTTCCCTACCGCAAACCTCTCGGAAGGACTTTCAGACACACATATTTAACGTGTTCTTACTCTGCGTGAACATGGGGACAATTTGGGCAGAGCCGTAGAAAATCGAACCCGCGTCCTCGAAGTGCAATCTCTGTGCTTAATCACTGATCTGTCCGCACCAGTCTATATGTTCAATATTTTAGGAAGGAGAGGTATATTGTATACACTAGTTTTCAGGATTCCTTACCATTTTTCGAAGGAGACAAGCATTTTGCATAGTTGTACAACTTTGTAATCTTTAACTCGCCGAACATCTTCATCAAGGCTCCTAAATATACAGGCTGACGCAACCGCCAACTTGTCTCTAACTGGTTCGGTCGATTATAGTCTGCCTGTTCAGTTGCAATGACTGATATTTGATACGCAATTTAGCTGTAAAATAGGTGCTTCTGCTTTCAAAAATATGTACCAATCATTCAAGATGGTAGTCTGGAATGATTTTATTTTCTCGTGATTCCGAGAAAATGACGAAAAAATAACCCTCTATGCGCCATATACACAGTGTTTCTTTCTTCCCGGCCTTCTAAAAAGTTACCTTACACCTTTCTGGTAGGTCGGACGGCTTGGACCTCAACAGCAACAACAGTGTTTCAAGGAGTTTTGGCCGGGGGAGGGGAGAGCTAAAGAAATTTTAGGGGGTGGGTAAGTTTTCTATTTGCCCTATATAAATATATTTAAATGCTGTGTCACAAAAATCGAAACTAGGTTAACATAAAATGTTTTTGGTGGGGGCGAATACTCGTCTCTGGGTCTATTAGATTCTGGGTCTATTAGTATAGGATCTATTAGTTTCTCATCTAGAGTAGATACATGCGATTTCTGAAGGTTACTTTGCAAAAAAAGGCAGGTTCTTTTTTCCGGAATTGTGCAAGAATCTATTTAGCACCAAGGTAACCCATAAGTGACATATCTACTAAATTTTATGAAATTAGGTCTATCAGTGTTTTTTTTATCTAAGCTGGATATATATACAATTTTTGCAGGCCACAAGTGACTTACCTACCCAATTTTATGAAATTGGATCCATTAGTTTTAGAATTAGAGTGGATGCATACATTGCACAGACAGACAGACAGACAGAAATCAAACTAAAAATGGTTTTTTCGTGTTCCAGAGGTTCCAAAATGTGTAGATTTCTCGAAAACGCTAGTTGTGATTTTCGACCCGATTCCAATACTTCCCCTATACATTACAATGTATTGCAGGAAAAATCACAAAATTTGTCTATTTCTCATAACTTATTCTATGAATAAGTTCAGGTGTTATTATATTCCTAGTACTAGCTTAAGTAATATGTTCAATATATTGTTGTTGTTTATCCTCTTTAACAGATCTGGCATAAGTCAGATCAACTCCAGAAGGTTGTTGACCGCCAGAAAATCAATAACTAAAAGTTGGGCAGATGTCAAGTCCTCCTTGGAAAGTCCGATGCAACTCAGAATGTGCTCCGGGGAGGCCGGATGGTCACAGCATTTATTGCAAGTGGGATGGATTTTTCCACCGCGTTCAAATGAAAGACATTTAAGGTGGCCACTTTCAAGTCTAGCTGGTGCAGTCTGGGAGCCACGATCACATTTAATTTCCAGAAGAGCGCCAGGGGAAGTTCGGGTGTACCATTGGTGCGCAGGTGGAGTACGCCAAATTAAATTTAATTTAGATCTTGCATTTGAGTACAATTCTTGATAAGTAAGCGAAGAACCAGTGGTCGTTTCGTCCTCACTGCCCTCTTTGGCCAATCTATCCGCAACCTCATTACCACTAATGTTTACATGTGATGGAATTCATTGGAGATGGACTTCGTGGTTCTGAGAAATCTTCTTTAGCTTGAGTAGAATAGATATACTGGTTTCATCGCCTGCAGAGGACCAGCCACTAAGATGATGTTCAATATTGTCGAGTTAAACACCAGAAGAAAGTTATGTGTCCTTTTTTTAATTACCGTATTGATTGTATACAGCATGTGAATGTAGTCTCACTGTGTTTCAAATGTGCATTTATGACCTGGATTAAAAATGTTTAAGGAATGTCAGTGTATATTATTACGAAACGTATCCTTTAGAGTCATGGGTGTACGCGCAGGATACAGGAACGAGTTCATGCTTCTGGATAACTTACGTCTATTCACAAGCACAAAGTAAACGGGAACAGTATGCAATCAAACAGCACTTAAATGCTCCACTCGCTTCATAGAATAAGAGATATTATTCACAGAATGTTAACGAAAATAATTTCACTAAACAGTCTCTACTATTCTCAAAACGTTGAAAAAGATGACAGTTCAATGTAACTCGCGTTACATGCATTCGTCAATTCTACTGCAACGGAGGGGTGAGTCCTTTTTATATTTTCTCTATATCTCTTCGAAACTTCTGGAAATCTCTATATCTCAACGAATAATCGTTCTATCGAGAAGTTTCTGGAACGTTTCAAATGTCGCCAAATCTGGAAACCCTTCTTGTAAGTGGGAAATCCTGGAAACCCTGCGGCTCACGTCATGGTGACGTCATGCACTGTAATTTTTTCGGCTGGCCTTCGAGACAGGCTAAAGGAGAGGCGCCAAATGAAACTTTGCGCGTCCGTAACAATATATTAAATGTAATCATTAATTTTTCGTTTTAAAATTTTTACAGATTAATTAATAAGTATTGTGTTGATTTGTACTTTATCCATACGTCTATTTGTTAATTTAATGGGGCATGCAAATGTTGTTGGGGATTTGAGTGCATATGATATTTCGGTTTTGTAAGATTTACTTACAGATTCTTGCCTGTTTCAAATTCAATTAATCTATTCAATGGATGTTTTACTATATTTTTATCTAATAAAAACATGCTATAAAATTCTCAAAGTATGCACCGTTATTATCAATGGCACAACAGCCCACAGTGGGCCTTAGCCTTCCTCAGAAAATTCTTCCAAGTGACTCCACTTGTAGCAATCCTTCTCCAATTTTTACCCCTCATAGTCCTTGTCTGTCCACACAATCGATTCATCTCGTTCTCTAAATCTTTTCCTGATTGGTTTGGATATAAAAATTTTCTTTGTAGTTTTGTTCTTAGCAAATATCCTGTCCATTGCGTTCTGTTAATTGTATTTGATTATTTTAGAATTCTTAATTTGCACTGTTCGAAATTGTTTCTACTCCAAATATCATTTTCCTGAATTTCTCCCAAAATGTTGCGCCAAAATTTTCGCTCAAATATACGAAGAGTTTGTGGCGGGGTTGCAACATCGCTACACTCACTGCTACGAAAGGCATCCCAGAGTATTCCTTCGGTCTTGGAGAATTCTTTTGGACCTGATAGCATAGCGCGGGATCAGCAATCTAAAGATTCCGAGTTCGAACCTAACCCTCACCATCGGGGATCTGTGGCCCCTCACAGTTGGTGACTTTGGACATATAAGCATCCAACATTATCTTCTCCAACGATCTGAACTCTCACGAGATGGCAGCACCACATATGACACTTTTCATCCACACTTTTTCCTCTCCTCCCCTGGTTGACTCGTAACCTCAGACAACAGAAGTCAGAGAACCCCCTCCACCCACCCACCCACCCCGAAAGTGGACTGACTGGTGTTTGTAGCCCCAAAGCTGGCCTTTGAAACTTTTTAAAAAAAATTTCCCCACCGCGTTTTGTGTGTAATTTCTTATGCAACATCAGCATTAAATCAGGGAAATACCTTATTATGTTTATCGTGATACATATAGTGAATATAAATAGTGTTGATGTTCCTTCCTTAGAAGTAATGCTTACCATTTTTTGCTTCTTCTCATGCCAATTAAAATACGTATCATTGTAAATATATACTATTCAAAATATTTATATTATATTATTCCTTCTTGGCTAAATTTCTTTTTAATTACACCTAACTGGATTCTAAATTGTTTTGTTACTATTTATAACGTCAGCAAACTGTGACGTTATAAATTGCAACAAAAGTTTTCTTGACTAGTTTTAAAATTTTATTGTTGTCACATTAATTAATATAACTACCTAGACACTTGTAAAATTAAGCTAATTGTTAAATACTTAGATAAATGTTTATTTAAATAATTGTTAAGTATTAAAAATCATTCAATGTTAAAAATGTATATTTTATTAGGTTAGCTTGTGTCATTCATTCCATTTTCCTAGTGTACTTAATGTGTTCTCATAAATTATTCAGTTTTCTGCAAATATGGTAAAATAATTTTAGTAACGTTGTTAGTTTTGTGATAGTTTATAAAAGACTAGCAATATGTCCGTTCTTCGTACTTATTATATAACACAAGAAACTTAAAATTCAGAATTTGAATTTTTAATATTTGGAGTCTTTATTTTTGAAATTTTATAATAATTCTAACAACAAACATAGGTGAGGTCTACCGTGCTGAGATAATAAGCAGATAGATATATGCATAACATACAATTTTATGTATGCAATTAATAGCAGATATACCCGACATTGCTCATGATTTAAAATATGTGGAAATTCCTGCAGTATTCTAAATGACATTGTTACTCAAAATATTCTATTAAAATATTTCATTTGATTTTCTTTTCACTTAATTCTACTAAATTTAATTCTCCTTTCTATGTTTTTGTGGCATATAAAATATAAAAAGGAAACTTACAGTTGAACTTACAATTAACATTAATTGTTTATCTTTAATTTTAATGATTATAAGTGCGTTGTGTTTAAGCAATAACCCTCCAATTATTTTTACCTTTTGTGTAAGTCCTGAAAAGAATTATTAATTAATATTAAAAGATTAGACTTTTTTAAAACTTAAAACTTATCATTTATTAACAACACCAATTTATCAGAAGCACCAATTTTCATAAATATCAATTTTCATTTATTATCAATTTTCATTTAATTATTTTAGCGAGGGGAGATATGCGACCAGAAATATTAGTTTTACGATGGTTTCTAGGACCTGTTATTATGAGCACATACCTTCAAGTTTAATCTTGGGCTTATCATCGTTCTGAGGCTTGCATCAGTCTTATACTGCCATAACTCTGGTGTGTGGCTTCTCCTCGTACTACTAATGCACTCGCCATTAGATTACCTCTACGGGACACTCAGCAACTACTCGTACTTTAAGTCAAAATTCGTGATTATTTTCTTTTCATGTCTGATCTCCATTTCTGCTCCTCGTTGTCTTTCGTATGCTACTGCACTCTCATTTTGTCTATATTTGAAACTCGTGTATTTCGTCCACAACTCTGGGGTGTGTGTCTCCGAACTCTCATTTCTTTTCTCTTAAGTCATGATAGTGTAAATACTCGTACTCTAACTGCAACTCCTAAGTCATGTCTGCTAGGTCATATTCACTTCGCTCATCTTTGTAAATCTGTTTTAGACTTGTGGTTCCTTCGGCGGGGAGGGGGGGGGTAGCTCCGCCCTTCTTCCCCTTGGCACTCATTGGTTCTTCTGAACCCAATGGCATCACTTCACAGCCCCTCTCAGCCCCTGTGGCCTGGCACACCTAAATTTATAGCATTTGATCTAAAAGTTCAAGTTGTCGTAAAGTTCGGCGCCAGCCAGACTCAAGCTTTCTTTTCCTTAAAGGACACCATAAATAATCAAATAAAAATGTCTCATGTGAGAAAATTTTCTGGTCTCACAGTTTTCTATACAAATTATCTTCACAATTAGATCTGAAGAATAAAACATCTCGTTTGCAAGCAAATTATAAAATCTATATATATGAAATTGGATCAATGTATACTAAAATGAAAGCGGTAAGATGGTATTATCACTTTTATTCTGTTTTAACATTTGGTTAAGCAATATATATGAGTTAACTGACTAAGCACAATATATAAATTAATTGACTAAACACAGTATATGAATTAATGGACTAAACGCATCATGAGTGTTTACCAAAATTAACATTTACAATTTAATACCTAATAAGTTTATTACTTCCCCCAATATTTAAACCCGAAAGCTGTAATTGATGTAATCTATCTAAAAATGAAATTCCGATCATTTATAAAATTTTCTTTTATATCAATTTCGTTATTATTTAAATCGAAAAAAAATTAATATTAATCGTCTGCTTAATAAAAGAATTTGATTTAATTGCGTTACAAAGCATCATGATATAATTTTCTTGATAAATTTGCGGAAAATATATCATTTGCATAATGCTATTTCTATGGAAGGTTTAATTCTCTAATTTATATATATATATATATATCAACAATCCCTGGTCTAGAAAATCGAAACATGGGCTAAATTTTAAGTGAGGCTATTCCAAGGCTACCCACAAAATTTTCATAAATTCGATGCAGCTGTTCTACCGTGATGATGACACAGATAAACACATAGACTGACAGATAGATGTATTTTCAATTTTATTTATATAGATGAAAATATCATTCTCTTTTTAAGATATTGTCAATAGTAAGACATCGTAGCAATAAAAATGCTACTCTAAAGTTATGAAAGTAAAATAATAATGTAAAATGTAATATTTCATACATCAAATAGCATATTTTTAACCGTTTGGCAACTAAGTAATTGCATGTAGAAGATTTAGTATATTTTACATGCAACACAAAAGATACTAAATACATTGCATGTATGTTTTTTATTATTTGTTATGGCATGCTCAAATTTTTAAAGAAGTCATTATTGATTAGGTTGTGTACATTTTTCTTAATGTAGTGAATAAACAGTTATTATGTTATTGACAATTTTCAAAATTATTTGGAAAATGTAAAGTAATCAACTTACAGTTTCAAGTTACCATTGCATATTTCAATATATTAGTTAATGTTATTTTGATAATACACTAATTTAATATTTCTTACATTTTCAATTCAATGGAATCATAAGTGAAATATTAATTTCAAAAAGTTCTATTATACAGCTTTATTAAATTTGCAAAGCCCTTGAGGTATTTCAAACTTTAAAATTAAGTAATATTGTTTAATATTTGTTAATGTGTCGCAGTAAAAGAAGGAATTTAAGATGTGCTATATTAGAAAACCTGAACTTCTACAGATTAGAGTGCATAGGTCAATGAATAACATTCAACTAGTATTTTCTCTTAATTCTAAATCATTTTACAATTTACAATAACAATATATATATATATATATATATACATATATATATATATATATATATATATATATATATATATAAATAAGCATATTGAAAGTTAAATTCTGAGTTTATTACTTTCCTTATATACATAATGTATAAGGAAAGTATTGTGACGGGGTCGAAAATTCGAATTCGAGTTTTCGACGGGAGAGCACGTTTCAAGCATCCCTGATTACTAATCAAGCATTTTTGAAGTGATATCTGTGTGTGTGTGTGTGTGAAAGTATGTGTGTGTGTGTGTGTGTGTGTGTGAAAGTATGTGTGTGTGTGTGTGTCAGTGAGTCTGTGGAGACGATAACTGACGAACGAATGAACCGATTCGAACCAAATTTGGTACAAAAATCACAATCCGTAAACACTGGAAGCCTATTGTTTTTATACGTAATCGAATGTTCAGAACCCCCCTAAATTTTCGAATACAATTTTGAAAAAATCGTCAAAAAATCAAAACCGCTAATAAAGTTACGCAAATAGACATTTCTTATGTAATTTTTCATTAGAAAACGATTGGCATAAATTTTAGAACGCTAACATGAACCGTTCTCGAGATATTGTACATTTTTCAAAACAATTATGAAAAAGTCACATAAGAAAAAAAAAATTCCTATTGAGAAACATGTTCACTTTTCATATGTAATACCATGCGATAAATTGAGTGACATCATTCTCGTGGATCTAGCTCGTTCCATTCATGAAAAAATATACTTTGAATAATACTTTGTATTTAAACGCCAATAGTCATTTATCTGCTGTAAGAATAACTTCTTTCTTAGTGCATAACGCTTGGCGAGATTTTGGCGACGAATTTGGCGGAATGTCGCCAACTTGGCTACTTTTTTGAAATGTTGCCGAATTAATGAAAATCTCGCCAAATGGATAAAAATGATTTTAAATCAATGAAAATGACGACTCATTGTCGAAACTTCAATATCTTGGAAAGAATATTAGTATCTACTATAAGAAAAACCTATTTTTTTACTGTGAAAGTAGTAAATTCATTACATTATATAAGGAAAGTCATGTGTTGCCCACATCAGATATTTTTTTATGATTATCAAAGATAGTATGCAGTAATCATTTTAGTTTCAGCATAATTTAGCTGTAAGTGAATGAATGCACTGCAAAATTATTTGAATAAAATGTCTGATTAATCAATAAATACCCAGGGATATTTTTTAAATTTTTATTAAAACATTACTGAATAGATGGATGGAATCCATTCATCTTTGCTCCCAGAGTGAATTCGAGCCATTATAAATGTTTCATTTTAATTAAATTTACAGCAATATTAAACTTTTTACTTTCCATATATACATAATGTATAAGGAAAGTATTGTGACGGGGTCGAAAATTCGAATTCGAGTTTTCGACGGGAGAGCACGTTTCAAGCATCCTTGATCACGAATCAAACATTTTTGAAGTGATGTATGTGTGTGTGTGTGTGAAAGTATGTGTGTGTGTGTGTGTGTGTGTGTGTGTGTGTGTGTGTGTGTGTGTCAGTGAGTCTGTGGAGACGATAACTGACGAACGAATGGACCGATTCGAACGAAATTTGGTACAAAAATCACAATCCGTAAACACTGTAAGCCTATTGTTTTTATACGTAATCGAATGTTCAGAACATCCCTAAATTTTCGAGTTAAATTTTGAAAAAATCGTAAAAAAATCAAAAGCGCTAATAAAGTTATGCAAATAAACTTTTCTTATGTAATTTTCCATTAGAAAACGATTGACATAAATTTTAAACGCTAACATGAACCGTTCTCGAGATATTGCACGTTTTTCAAAAAAATTATCAAAAAGATATATATAGAAAAATATATAAATTTCCTATTGAGAAACATGTTCACTTTTCATATGTAATACCATGCGATAAATTGGGTGACATCATTCTCGTGGATCTAGCTCGTTCCATTCATGAAAAAAGATACTTTGAGTAATACTTTTGTATTTGAACGCCAATAGTCATTTATCTGCTATAAGAATAACTTATTTCTCCGTCCATAAGGCTTGGCGAGATTTTGCAGACGAATTTGGCGGAATGTCGCCCACTTGGCGACATTTTTAATGGTTGCCAAATTAACAAAAATCTCGCCAAATGTATAAAAATGACGCTAAATCATTGAAAATGACGACTCATTGAAGAAAATTCAGTATCTTGGAAAGAATATAAGTATCTACTATAAGAATAACATTATTTTTAACTGTAAAAGTAGTAAATTCATCGTATTATATAAGGAAAATCATATGTTGCCCACATCAGATTTTTTTTAATGTAAATTATCGAATGATTTGTGAACAAGCATAAATATAGCATTTCCTTACGTTTCACTTTGTTTGTTCTACTATTTGTAGAAAAATTTAAACTTCCAAATGTAATGAATGTTATTTCTTTACTGACACATGATTGTACATTTAGAGAAACAAAAGAGAAGCCAATAGCAAAAGCTCCGATCGCGATCTGGAAGACCTACTCGCGGTGGGCGCCGAGACGTCACAAGTCAGTGCTCTGGCTTCCGCTATCGGAGGTGACGGTTGACTACGAAATGCCTTCTTGCTATTCAGCTTCTAACTGAGTTTCAGCTGGGGGACGCGTGTGGAGTTTTCCGGCTGCCCTCCCCCTCCTCAATGAAATTCGACCGAGATTCTCGCCTATAGATATCGTATCTACGTTCTCTGCAGGAAAGGGAGTGCGTGGCGGGGGCTGCAGCATTGCGTCACTCACTGCTACGAAAGACGTCCCAGATTATTCCCTCGGCTTCGAAGAATTCTTTTGGGGCTGACGACGTAGAAGAGGATCAATAATCTAAAGGTTCTGAGTCCGAACCTATCTCCCACCATTGGGGATTTTGCGACCCCCACAAGCCCTTCATCATGTCCTGTGAGAGTCCAAGTTTCTGAAGCATAAATTAATTCTGATGCCCAAATAATACCCGCCACTTGTTATTATGCCAGAAAAATAACTATAATATAAATAACTATAAAGAATATTTCTATCTGGGGTAAATTATATTTTCCCGTGAAATGAATAATCTGATATAAAATTTAAAAGCTGAAGTTTGATCTCGGCGCATTGTATAACTTTTTTGCATAATCGCATTTTATAAGAAAAGAAAACGAAACGAATTTGAAATAGAGGTTTACTCAAAATAATTGTTCTAACTTCTCTTTTGAGTTTTCTTTCGTGAATTGATTGCTAAATTCTGTTATGCAAGAGAACGAATTGCTTCTGTTTGATGAAATTCACCCATAACACGTGTCAATGTTATTCCTTGATAAAAGTACAGCAAATTTCTGTGCTTAATTTCATTTAAGAGATTAAATTACTAAATAAGAACATTGCTTCCAAAGCATTTTTCTTTTCTTTGGAGAGTTAAAATAATTTTCGTAGAATGACTGAAGAATCTGTAATTTAATGGAAACCACTAACTTAATGAACTTTTGAGGTGAAAGGGCTAAAAGCATGTTCCATTATTCTTGTTTATTTCTAGGGAAAATATTTTGTAGATAGAAAGCGTTGTATTTGTTATAAAATATTATCTGATTTTAATGTAAATTATATTAATTACAATTCGGGGGAGCGATTAGTTAAAGGTTAAAGTTTAAGGCTTAAACTAACATAATTGTATGTGTCCGACCTTTTTGCAGCGTCCGGTATCGCCCTATAAATAAACATAATTCCTATAAGATGAAACATTAAAATGCAAAAATAATGTTGCGAACGTACAATATTCCCTTTGGCGCCTCTTCTTTCGTGTATCTCGAAGGCCAGTCGAAGAAGACACAGTCAATGACGTCAGCATGATGTGAGAATGAAGTGAACAGGGGTGTCAGATTTGGTGATTTGTCGGCAGTTTGGTGACTTCTGGAATGTTCCAGAAACTTCTTAATAGAACGATTTCTCTTTGAGATATAGATATTTCCAGAAGTTTCTATAGAGAGACTATAAAAAAAGACTCGCCGTTCCGTTGTAGTTCAGTTGACGAGTTGACAATACACGAACTACTGTGACTTTCTTCAATGTTTTGAGAATATTAGTGGTTGTTTGGTGAAATTATTTTTGCCGGTATTTTGAGAATATTATCGCTTATTCGGTGAAATGAGTGGAGTATTTAAGTGCTGTTTGATTGTATATTATCCTTGTAGTGCTTGTGAATAAATGTAAGTTATCCAGAGACTTGGACTCTTTCTTGTATTCTGTGCATACACCCACGATTCTAGAGAACACGTTTCGTAACAATACATGACGCAAAGTACTAAATAATAAAACGAAGTCATTAAGTTTTAATTTAACTTGGAAGCAAGTGTGATGAATACGTGGTATTTTTTTTATAATAAATGGATCCTTAAAAAAACGAATTCTTCATGGGAGCTAAAAGTTAATCTGTTGTGGTTGTTACACAGGTTGCAAGGGTCGGAAACATTTTGTCTATATTATATACTAGCAGCGATTACCCGGCGTTGCTCGGGATTTACCATGGAAAACTATGATAAAAATTACACCGAAACATATAGGGCCGATTGTGATATATTAACGCTGAATGTATCTCATTTTATAGATGTTTAAATAAAATTAAAGTTGGAAAGTGTTTCATAATCAATGCTTTATGCATGATTGATCTTTCTTATGATTTCTTAATATTTTTCGTAGTTCAGAAAGCCTGTGAGAAATAAACCATGGTGATAGTTTCCATTTAAATTCATATCTCAAACCTGCGATTTTTAAAAGTGTCTAATACGCTCAATAAACTCCCACAAAACTCGGAGATTTAATTGACTTTCACGTTTTAAACCAACAATCTCCAACCTTTTCCGTTGTGAATCATGGAGTTAGAGAGTAGAACTCCTAGGAAAAAGTGTCGTTTTTCACTAATATCTCGAGAACCACTGGTCGTAGAAACTCGAAACATGGCTTATATTTAAAGTGGGGCTCTTTCAAGACTACCAAGACAAATTTCACGAAATTCGGTTCAGCTGTTCTCTAGTTATGGTGAATTATACATACATATACACTTTTCTTCTTTATATATATAGATACTGACTTTTATTTTGAAAGTTTTCTATCGTTCATTCTCTTTCACTATTTTTCTTCAACAATCATTATCAACTCACCGTTGACCTCTTCTATTCTTTATCATCAAATCATTAAATTCTTCAATTGATTTATAATTGATTATAAAATTGAATGAAGAAAAACAAGCAGTCGCGTTCCATTATCAAACTAAAGTGAATTACCGCCAAAATTAAGTGTGTTCGTTCAATTTAACTTAGTGGTAACTCATTTCGGTATTGAAAGGCAACTTCTTATTTTTCTTCTCATTTTTTATGTTGAATGGAACGTCATACATTCTGCGTCGCGTGTTTAACTCAAGAAAGCTACTTTTGCATCAAAAACAAGTGTTTAATGCATATTGTCAATTTATATCTGTATTTAAAGAAGTTTTTTTTGCAGTTTATGGCCTTATACGTAGGTAATATTGGGGAAGTACTGTTTTCAAGAAACTTTTCGATTTCCAGATTTTGATGCCAACATATATTTTAGGACCTCCTAAATAGGTTTTAACTATTTTTGGAGTGTTGTCCGTCCGTCTGTTTGAGTGTCCGTCCATCCGTCCACCTGTGGTTGATTTCTTGTGTCTCAATAGCTGACACAAATATTAATCGATTTTCATGGAACTTTATCAACGGACTTTATTAACGTAAATCGAGAATCAGAAAGAATTTTTTTTAAATTCAAGCAGAGATTTTTCGTTAATTCGAATAGAGAAGAAGAACAAATTCTATATTTACTTAACATGGCAATATAGGACAAAATTTTACATGGTCGTGCATAAAAGTGGTTATTTATGACTGAATAAACACGAAACTTAATAGTTTCCATAATTGCAGTGAAAAATAGCAACGGTACAATTTCTGTGTTAGTGACGTTATTAGCCCCTTTTGGGAAGGATGGCAAATGACCGCCCAGCCGAAGAGGTACATTATCAAACTTAGAAAGATTTTTTCAAGTCCTTTAAAATAAAAGGTAACATTAATATACTATAATTGTAATCATTTAGACCAACAATAACGATTTTTCAAACTTTTTTCTTGAAAAATTTGCAAAAAAAAAAAAAAAAAAAATCATAGTCATTCATGCATAAAGCATTGATTGTAAAACACTTTCCAACTGAAATGATCATTTTATTTCAACATCTCTAAAATGCGATACATTCAGAGCTGATACATTTTTACAGTACTACAATAATTTATTATATTTGAAAACTTAAAACTTCGTCGAAAAAATGAACATTTCCAAATGACGTCATCGAAATGTAAACCGTCTGGATCTCTATGTAAAATCAATGAATATTTCATTCATAGCGCTTTTATTCCAGACTCCAGAGCTAAATAATTTTGCATGAAAAATCCTCAGCAATTCTTATACAACACATTTTGCAATCACTTGTTTGCATACTGCATCCATTAAAACTAGGCTTTGTTGTAGAAATAATCAAAGTTTGATGATCATTTAAACTAAAAAATAGTGTAATTGCGTTGGTGCAGAATTTAGATGAACAAAAAATACGCAAAAATAAAGTGGTTTTAGGACATATGTAACACTCAATATAAATTTAAAAGAACTATAAAAATCACGGTTTTACACTGGGAAAAAAAAAGATGGATACGCTATGTTATTTTGAAGTGGGTCACGCGATCGCTTCATATAATACGCGTGATATTATTATTTTAATTTTTATTTAAAAACTACCAAACCTATTTTGCTGAAATTTGTTTTATATATTTTACGGGATAATTTGAATATTTTCTAAAATTTTCGAAAAAAATTGCGAATTTTAACTTTGCTTAAAAAATGTTTGAATAATTAGGTCCCATAAGGTTCAATGTATTTCGTTTCTCCAACCCGGGTTCAATCCAAAACTAATTGGTTGCTATTATTCATTTACATTCCCTTATGTCCCACAGACCGTCTGAACAACATACTAAAATTTAATTTTGATAAAGTCATTTTTACGGCAGTGATCGTGCGAACGGACAGACAGAATGAAGAAAGTCATAAGTTTGTGACAGTAGTCGTCAGAGATTCGATGATTTGCCAGCATGCAGTTCGAGATTCAATGAGATCCTTCAGAGATTCGATGGTTAGCCAGCATGCGTTCACTGCATGCTGGCTAACCATCGAATCTCTGACGACTCTTGTCACAAACTTTCATTCTGTGGGAATGTTACCCCTATTTCATGGCATTGGGTGAACTCTATTGAAGAATGAATATAGCACATTCTAACACGCAAACTACGTTGCAGTGTGAACACTATTTTTGTAGGTAGCGACTATAGATGCTCACGATACTGTGAGGTCACTTACCAGTCTCTCAGCAAACACCTTGCTGTTACTCAGCAGTAATTATCTTGAAGATGCACATTTACTGCTTAATTACTGTGTAGTAGCGACGTAATTGGAGAGCGACACTCCTTTTTATGTGTTCACTGCACGCTGGCTTACCATCGAATCTCTGGCGATTCTTGTCACAAACTCTCATTCCGTGGGTTGTTCATTCCACTTGTTCTTTCCACCTGTAATGTCACACAATCTTTTCAAATTTCCTCTTGATGATAGAGGGGATGAAAGCTGTTTATTTATGTTTGAATTCACATTGATTCGCATGGATGCACTACTTGGTTATGTACTGCATTTAAAGTACCTTATAATCTTGATTAACACTGGTAGCCAATATGTAACACGTTGTGCGACAACCATCATAAAGTAAATATCATGAGGTAAATACCATTCGTAAAGTAAACAAACAATGGATTTTAGAAGAATTTTTTGCCCTTTCCTGCGTTTGGATAATGAATGTAATTTAGTCATTGCGATTTCAGTTTTCGTTCTCTAAAGCAAGTTAGTACTCATTTGCATTTTAGTAAAGCGGCCTTTGAAATAATTAACTCTTGTTTTAACACATTCTGCATATTGTATCGGGAGAAAGATAAACTTTACACTGCTCCTAAATGCTTCATTATTATTATGTGAAAAGAAAATGTTGATTGGAAGATTTTGAAAGTGCTACTAATTGGATAATTGTGAAATCTATAGAATTGAGATCGAGTTCCCAGGACAGTTAACAGAATCTCTGGATCGGCTTCGGACTTATTATGCACTCGTCAGTTTAGGATAGCCAATACCTGTAATTGCAGCAAGAAAATTGCTATACAGATTCGCACATAGCAAGTTTTTTTTCCACCATTATATATATGTTTCTTTCTTTTGTCTCAGACAGTTCCATCTACCCGAGATTAAGGCATATGGTTGGATGACGGGAAAATGCCACCCAATTTAGATCGAAACCCAATGGGGTGGCAACCACGGGAACTGTACCATCTTTCCCGTAACTCATCACCTCTCGGATGAACTTTAGGACCTACAGATTCATCGTGCTCATAATCCGTGTAGGCACAGGAATAATTTTAGACGGCGTGGAGGATCGAATACTGGACTACCGCGTGAGCAGTGTTTGTTGCAGACATACATCGTGAGGTCGAAGCCACCCCACCCGAAGCCGATTATTCGCCGCTCACGGGGACATTTTATATTAACTTAGTTTCTATTTATGTGATAGCATTTAGATATGTTTATATAGAGTCAATAGAAAACTTGCCCTCTAAAGTTTCATTCGCCTCCTCTCGATCAAAAAGTCCCGAAAGACTGCCTGAGCGTGAGATCCTCCCGCCCTAGCCACTGGGAGTATCCCGCACCACCATTATAAATATCGTACTATCCAGACCGCCCTACCTACAGAACTTTCGGACCTACATATTTATCGTGCCTATAGTTTACGCAAACGCGGGAATAGTTTTAGGTGGTATCTAGGATTGAACTTGGGTCTTTCTCACGTGCATCTAATCACATCCACTAAGCTTTTTCGGCATTGCCATTATAGATTTAGGCTATTCTATGATGATGAGCACATAATTAAAGCGATACCGATTTCTGTGTGCTGTTAGCAGCAAGGAGAACTAACTTTGGGAAAGCCTTCTATAGGGTGGTTATATTAGTATAATTGACATGGATTTGTAAGTGTAGTTTCAGGATATAAACAATTAAATATAAAAAGTATGCTTTTGGGCAAAAGTTTTTTTTTCCTTATAACTCGTCATAATCAATCGTTTATTTAAATAATCACTTCTTTACATCGAAAACGTGTTAGCCATTTTATTAGAAAAGCAGCCACGAGGATTACTAACAATAATAAATATATTGACATAAACCATTGAGCTCAATTCATCATATAGTTATATTAGAAACTTGGCAGTGTTTCACTTTTCATTATCGCGTGTTAAAATTATTTTTCTTATATATATATATATATATATAGTCTGTCACGCACTTATATATTTATATAGTTATATATTTATATATTTAATATAGTTGCAATAAGTGGTCTGTCACGCACTTATTGCAACTATATTAAAATCTATCCTACGCTACTAATATTAACAAAGTTTACCAGTACTTCCTCTTTTCCTCTACCATACCACATAGGGTCACTCATCTTAACCTCGACGTATACTTTCTCATATGAAACTAAACTGCATCTCCTTAAAAATTTTAAAGCATAAGGAACGAGAAAACAGCATGTGTCCCATGTCGTCACAAATTCCTCCCTCCGCCATAACTGTAAATTGTATGAACCAATGCAGACTGCTATGAGATTTCATACGAGATGGACGCCGACGAAGAGCTCGGCCCAGTGTAACAAATTATGATTTTAGCGTTATTTAATAAAGTAGATTTTTGTAACCTGAAATATATCTTATAATCTATATCTCTTATCTTTGTAACTTGAAATATATCTGAAATAATATATATATATATATACACACACACACAGAAAGAGAGAGAGAAAAAGAGAAATCTGGAATGACTCTGATTTTCACTATCTTACAACAATGGAATATTTTGAGTAATAATGAATTTGTCTGTAAGGAAAAGCATGTTTTGCCCACATAAGATTCTTTCTATTGTGATATTTTTTCTTTCATTTTGACAAATATTATTTTAAACAAATCACGTTAGATGCTATGTTAAAGAATAGTTAAAAGGTCAATAGTTAAAAGATACTTACAATACTACAATTGCAATATAGTTGCAATTGTAATAGTTATGTGCAATAATTAAAAGTTAGTTTTTATTTTTGCGTGTAAAAATATGTTCCTTGGCAGTAGTTATTCCGTCATTACTAACCCATATATTTATGAAAAATGAAATGAGAACCCATATATTTATTGTGACGTAGGTGAAATTAGAACCCATATATTTACTGTGACGTCGAAATAAAGAACTAATTGGAATAGGAAAGACTAGAACTTTACAACCTCTTTTAACAATATATAATCATTGTGATTAATCCCTAGAAGCATCGAATTTTTCGTAAACGTTGCAACGTCAAAGAGTTGCAAAGTCAATTTACCCCGCTGGGGAAGCAGGGGTAAGTAATTAAATTCTATCTTGCGCATGAAAATTTCGTTTTCTAAAGCAAGTTACGATAATTTGCATTTTAATAAAGCGGGTTTTGAAGGAATTAACTCGGATCTTCACACGGATTCTGCATTGAGTCTGAAGGTAAACTCTGCGTTGCGCCTTTGATATTAATTATGGTAATGTCAGACGGGGTAAGGGATATTGCTTGCGCACACAGGGGCATTTCAAAAGCGCAGATAATTTGATTGTTGTAAAATCTATAGTATTTGCTAAAGCAATATTTGCGTTTCCGAACACAAAAGATGATAAATATTAATTATTTAAGAGCATTAAGCAATATGTGAAGAGAGTTCGAGCGACAATTTATTTCAATTTGATTTGATTTTGATTTCTTTGTGCTCCTTGTTTAGAGCTTTAAAGGATTAAGGGGAAACCCGTGTTTATCGGACGGCATTTTCCAGAGTTCAATCTTGATTTGGGTGACATTCAATGAACTTTTGAATGATGTGTTGTATGCCATAAATATCATTTTGTTGAGCTTTTAAATACACTTTTGAGTCGAAAGTGCTAAGAAGTTATAAAAGGACACAAAATTTTCTACTAAGCGTTTATGCAGTTATGATTTACTAGAAAATGTACCGGGTATAGCAAGCATAGACTATTTTAATAAGTACAATGCACTTTGTGCTGAGGATAAGAAACACTTGGGCAACGTATAAAAGCACAAATAACACAAAGATCTGATGTGGGCAACACATGACTTTCCTTATATAATGCAATAATGAATGTACTCCTTCCGCAGGCAAAAAATAATATGCAAGTTTCACTGTACTATGGTTTTGACGTTGAATTGTACATGTGTGGATTTTCCGGATGACAATATGCAATACTATTTCAAAAAACCCAATTAACTTATATTTCACACAACTATAAATTAACAATTATCAATACATCCTCAATAAGCTATATAGTCCATATATTAAAATATTTTAATAATTAATTCATCAATTAGGTGTCATTTTCATTAAATTTGACGATAGTTTCGTCAATCTGGGGTGAAATCTAGCCAAGATGGCGATATCTCGTCAGATAATTCGCCAAATGTATCCCAAATGTATTACAGATGAACGGAGAGAAGAGTATTTCCTATATACTAGACGGTACGCTCGTTATGCGACGGAAATCAGAATTTGCGAAACATTGCTTCTCATTCGGCGTTATTTTTATCAATTTGGCGACATTTTGTCCCTTTAGAAACATTTAGAAAAGTCGCCAAGACTACACAGAAGTCATAAGATCATAGATCGAAGTGAATTTTTGTAAGATCCTCGCCAAAGAAAATCCGAAACGCTGGTCAAATTGACAGCAATGTTGAGCTATTGAAGATTCAATAAAACCCTGTTTTTGAACATAATTTTCATATTTCTTAATACGAAATGAACAGCATTATGCTTTATTGTGTTATTTGTGCCGTTATATGTTGCTCAAGTTTTTCTTATAGACTATTCTAATTAATTTATGAAACGTTTCAAAAGGCTTAAACACTCCTCACCCGCGCCATAACATCAGAGTGCTTGCCTGCAGCTTTTTATCGAATCTAAAAACAGACAGAATCGTATAGTTTAAACGCATGTTCAATCACGCACAGCAATTCGCTAATTCGTACGCAACACGCACACAATAACTGTTAGCACAATACTCATAATGAAATTATAATGCTATATTAAAACAAAAAAGATCAATCATGCATAAAGCATTGATTACGAAACACTCCAACTGAAATGCAATTTTATTTAAACATCTATAAAATGCGATACATTCGGCGGTGATATGTTTTTAATTATCACAGAACTACAATAATTTATTTTACTTGAAAACTTAAAACTTCATCGAAAAAAATGAACTTGACGTCATCGAAATATAAATCGCCTGGCTCTTTACGTAATAGCAGTGAATATTTTATCCATGCACTTTTTTCCAGACTCCAGAGTTAAATAATTTGGCTTGAAAAAAGTTTAGTTATTCTTATATAACTCATCTTACAATCACTTGTTTACATTTTGCATCCATTAAAATTAGGCTTCGTTGTAGATAATAATCAAAGTTAGATGATCATTTAAACTAAAAAACATTGTAATTTCTTTGGCTCAGAATATAGATGCACAGAAAATACACTAAAATAAAGCAGTTTTATGACGGATGCAACACTAAATGTAATTTATAAAAACCTTTGAAAATCAAGATGTTTTCACTGGGAAAATAAGATGGATGCTCTATTATATTTTAAAGTGGGTTTCGTGATTTCTTCATATTATATGGGTGTTAATATTATTTTAATTTTTATTTCAAAAACTAACTTTAAAATTTGCTGAAATTTTGCGGGTTTTTTTTTTATATTTTATGGAATAATGTGAATATTTCCGAAATTTTTCGAAGCAATTTGTGAATTTTAACTTTTTATTTTTATAAAGTCATTTTTACGGCAGTTTTTGCGAACGGACAGACAGAATGAACAAAGTCATAAACATTTTTCAACTATGTTGTAAAATGTTAAGAATAAAATGATAGATTTTTAATTCATTCTATTTTCTAATATGGCATTAAAGAATAGAGTTAGTAAGCGTGGGTACATCGTCGCTAATACGCGTAAAAAGAAACAATTACAGCAAATATCTCGATAACTATTTCAGTAAACAACTGTCAGGTACAATAAAGCATCAATAAAATGCTCAACTCATTCACAAAACCCATACTGTTATCAAAACTTTGACGTATCTCACAATTCATTATGACTCGTATTGCATTAACTATCCCCAACTTAGAGATGGCTCTCTTATATACTCTCCACAGAAAATTCTAGAAAATGCAGACAGTTCTACTAAATTCGGAAACTTGCGTAAAGTCGCCAAGATGGAAGTATTTTGACAACTTTAGCACCCATGCTCCAATAAGTTTTCAAAGTATGGCAAACCTACTTTTATGTATAAAATATAATATAAATGGCTGCCTGTAAAAGTGCTTCCTCCCTGTGGAGAGTCAATATGCAGCAAAAGCATTTTATGTATTCGCAACAATATTATAATCATTTCTTAATCTCTTCATATACATTATATGTGATAACTTGCTTTTTTTATAGGACCCAAGGGGGGGGGGTGCACGTCAACTTCTTTTTATCAAAGAATGAAATAGTAATAAAAATCAGATTAATTTATGGCATTTCACGATTTAATTTGAGTCATTAGGCAGAAGCTAGGGACTTCACCTTTTTGCTCTCAACCCAAATTTTCGAAATGCAGTTTTTGTGGTCCAACATATTGTTACGAAAATCTAAAATGCCTTCACGGGGGGTCTTTGAGTTCCCAACAGGAAAAAACAACTTTTCAAGCAACCGTTCCTATCACGTGAATGTAAGATTGCAGCACTTGGCCTTTCGCGGCAGGGTTGTCAGATTTTGCAGTGTATCGCCAATTTCGCGACATTTCAAAAGTGCTATAACTTTTTCGAAATAGTGAATATTCTTAGATAACTCCCCTTCTGAAAGTTTCTACGGAGAGTCTGTAAAAAGTGCCGCCTCTCAGTTGGAGAGCAGTAACTTGATACGAGCTCCGTTGAATTGTAAGGTATGTCAATAATTTGAGAATAGTAGCAGCTGTTTTGGGAAACGAATGGAGTATTTAATGACTTTTTTATTGTACCTGGCAGTTGAGTGATCTTACGAGATAGTTATTGAGCTGTATAGTGTTCTTGTTTAGTGGTCTGTGTGAGACCAGAAGGTATTATCTGCAATTTTTGATGTTTACGAAGAAACAAAGCGCAGATTTTTAGACACCGTTTTATGACAGTCTTGGCCCGGAAAGTCATGACCCTAATAAATACACGTCACACAAATTGCAGGGGTGGTTGGGGCAAAATTATCCTATGGCCAAGACTTAAATCAAACTTCATTGGAAACTGAAAGGGCCAATAATGCAAAGATATGGCATAGTACTGAAGGAGCATCCAATAAGAGTAAGGATGGCGTATCTGTACCTCAGGCAAAACGATGTGGCGACAAGGAGAAAAAGTCACCGAATTATTATTATTCAAAATTATTATTCAAATAATTATTAGTGATGATTATTAGTAAATTATTATTCAAAAGCGAGAGAGAGAGAGAAGTCGTGATGATTCAAGCAGTGTTGTTAAGAGAATGAGTCCTTATTTTGAGCATTAAGAATGTTTTAGAAAAAGACGACTCCAAATGTCAGAAAAAGCATCGGTAAAGATGTCAGCCATGCTGAGCTACGGACCCGAAATACAGAGGTATGTGCCAGTCTTCATGTAGTTAGGCGAATTTTTTATCTTTGGAATAAGATTCATAAGACTTAGTCTCAAGCGGTGCTTTTCTTCTCCTTAAGCTTTTGTTAAAATTGGTGTAATTTTAATTATAACAATAATAGAGGTGTGAATAAAAAATATTTATTTTAAAAGTTCAAATGTGTATTTTAGTGTCTAGTGTTTTTAATTAATTAATATGTTAAGGAGCTTGTGCAAAGAGATAATGGTGGGTTTTGCGGTCACGATAGCAATGTACGAATGTTACGATTCACGACCACGGTATTCTAGGGTTATAACAACTTATGTGGGGTTTCAATGTTTTTAATGTATCACCACACTGTGTTTGTGAATAAAACGTGTTAGTTATCTAGGCATTTGAACTCGTTCTTGTATCCTGATGGTACACCCTTGCTTCGAGAGGATATATCGCAACAGTATGTATATTTAGTAATACGTCCTGCTTCGCGACACAAATCTCTATCAATGCAAATTTACTTTGTGATTTAGAAGTCGGAGATTTCGCTTTTTCGCTCCCAACCCAAACCGTCAAAATTCATTTACTTGACGAGCGGGCACGCATATAAATATATTCAACAATGAATTCAATTTCGCAACCTATAAAATCCCCCACCGATACAAATTCAGTTCCCGACCGAAACTTTCGCGGTTATTAAAATGCGATAACGTTCACTTTCGTTTAAGTTTTATGCCATATTCTTGCATAATTAAAGTAATTTTTACATAATGAATTATAAATACCGAATAAGCAAAATTATTAATTCGGCGTGACACGAGAGAAGTAATAAACTCTGCGAGTTCCAGAAAATAAAATTATTCCGGAGAAATGGGTCGCTTTTTGCTGAAAAACTTGATGCGGGAGAAATGACATATATATTTATTTCGTAAACAGTAATAAATATACCGCCATATAAGAAAAATTTTTTTAAAAATAAAGTTATAAATCTTATTTTACGATCACAAAACTCGATAATAGGTTGCGCTCCAAATCTTATAATCTTACTTCCAGTGTAGTAATCAGTAGAAATTCGAGAATTAAGCCACGGTTCTTCATGCTGGCCAGTCTATGCTCTACCGCTGAGCTAAGAGGACGGAATTGCAAGCTCATACATCGTTGAAGTAAACTCTGCATTCTCCATCCTCTAATGTCAGATTAGTATGTAACTGACAATTTGACTGATCGTAGCACGGATCTTCGTACTAGCTGCGTACATCCGACTCTACCGTTGAGCTACTGGGATGGATTTGCAAACTTTTATCTTCAAAGTGGACTCTGTAGGTAGGCTGATTTCGATGTCATTACAGCTTAGCTGTGTTGAAAAGTCGCATTAGCTGCATTATTAGCAAAAAAGCTAGAGCGAAATTTATTAGGTTTTGTAGTTGCGAGGTATATTTTCGACCTACCTTTAAATTTAAATATGCCACACTATTGCTATTTTAATAATGATCATGTCCTTAAATATTTCAATTTTGACATTTTAATTCTGATACATAAACTTGCATCACTCTTTAATCAACATTTCTCCTAATTTTAGTTCAAGAAGAAAAAGTGCATAATGCATAAAAGAATTTATATAACTAATTTATACACTATGTAATTTATAGAACTAATTTATACACTACATAATTTAGATTTATGGAACAATTTGGTGGGATTATTTTATGGAACAATTTGAATATTACCTAAAATTTTCGAAGCAATTTGTGAATTTTAAATTCGCTTAAAAAATGTTTGAAAAATTAGGTCCGATAGGGCTCAATGTATTTCATTTTTTCAACCCCGATTCATCCAAAACTATTTGGGTGATATTACTCATTTATATTCCCATAGGTCCTACAGACCGTCTGAACAACATACTAAAATTTCATTTTGATTAAGTCAGTTTTACGACAGTTATCGTGCTAACGGACAGACAGACAGACATACAGACAGAAGGAACAAAGTCATAAACACTTTTCAACTTTGTTGTAAAGTGTTAAAAACCATGGTTATACCTTCCCATACAATGTTAGCGCTTTCATTTTTACATATATTGGATTCAATTATATGCCTCAAGTTTAGAGATAATTGATATTTTCACTTTATCACTTCATTTATATTTTGACAAGGATTTTTGAAATTCATATATTGTAGTACGGGTCATTTTCTACTAATACACGGGTATATCTTTTAATATTCGGGAATATAAGTAGTACGGGTATATCCTCCAATATAATTTTAGCACTTTTGTTTTGGCATATATTGATTCAATTTCATATTTTTTGCATATTTGTTTACCAACGGGACCAGGCTCTTCAGATTTGCCTGTGAAGATAAGTTTTGTGTGTCGAGAACAGATATGCTTAAACTTCTTTTTAGGAGCATTAGTAATATAAATATTTTATTAAATATTTTATTGTATATAAGCAGTACGGGTATATCTTCCCAAACAACTTTAGCGCTTTTATTTTGGCATATTGATTTAATTTCATATTTTTTGTAAATTTGTTTACAGACGGACCCAGGATATTTTATTCGTCAGATCTTTCTGACAAGATAATTTTGTATAGTAAGAACAGAGATTCTTAAATTTCTTTTTAGAAGCATTAATTTAAATATTTTAATATAACTCATTTAATAACAAAGCGATTTAGAATATTACAGGAATTTGCACATGATTGTGATTTTTAGAAAGTTTTTTTTATGCTATATACTCAGTACGAAGAACGGGAATAGTACTAGTAATTTATATAATTAAAAAGCAAACATATTTCTATTTTAAGATAATTTACTAATTTCTGAAAGGCCATAAAAATATATATCAAATAATTTGTACGCATAAATTTTCAGGAGATTCATTTATATCACTAAAAATTACAAAAAGTTTCTGAAAGTTCATTATAACTATTCACAGTTGATGAACTTCAACAATAGCTAAACCGATCCTACTTTTCTGGTGCCCTTGGAGCACGGGGTTCCAAACTTTCAACACATATGATTACACTGGTATATAACAAATATCTATACTGTTGTTAAAATGTGATAAAAATTCTTTTTTACTGATTTCCCGCCATTTTCAGCCAATGGAATGCATCTTTCATGGGATCGCTTACATTTCGAGCTCGGATAGAATCAGGTCAATGTATTTCGAGCGATATCAGGCGTGAACATTACATGTTCCATGAAACAAATTCGTTCCAAAAATCCCACACTTTCTCTAGATGCCATTTATTTTCTTTTAAACTTGATGCAGGAGAAAATGACCGGGGATAGAGTGTAAATACAGCAATAAATATATTACGGTTTTAAAGTGAAATAGTTCTTAGACGATTTATTTATGTAATATTTTCTATACTTGAGGCTTTGGCTTGTTGGCGCAGTGGCAGGTTAGTACTGTTTTAACAACTGTGGGTCCATGGAGTTAGAGAAAAAGAGATAAACTTTTATGGATGAAACGCTTGAAAATACCATAACGCTTTGAGAATTATATTTAGGTGTCGCTCGTGTTAGTAAAGTGTCCTTTGTTTCCATTTGCAACGATGAAGCGACATGGTATTGAGTATATCTATTTTTGATTATTTTTAAATAAAGATTCCCTAATGATCAGTACAATCATTCAGTATTTTTTCACAGTTGTAGGACAGTTCAGAATATAGGGAGATAAAAATACACTACCCGACCTAGAAAATGCAACACTATGAAGCTTTGGACATATAAGTACGTAAATTCCGAGGCAAACGCAGTTGGCCGATATATGCAAACGATCTGAAATGCAAGTAGGTCACGTGATTAGAGCGCGGGATAAAAGAGATGAAAACGGCAAATGAGCCAGCAATTGTTAGTATCTGTCTTACGCGGAAACCTGTTTTCTGAGCTGATTTTCATTTCAGAAGAAACGTGTTATTAAAGAGATGCCTGGCCGACGCTGCCGAAGTGAGTTTCAGCATTTGGACGATCGTGCGGGGGGATTCATTTGAGGCTTACGTACGCCTGGGTGGTTGTACCGGCATATCGCCGCTGAAACACGCGTTGATACGTCCACTGTACAAAGGATTTGGAGAAGATGGATTGACGAAGGGCATGTGAATCGTCGCAGTGGCTCAGGTCCATCCAGGCGTTCGCCAGCACGCGTTAATAGACGCATTCGAAAACATGCGATGGCGGCCCCACAAACGACGACTGTCGATATTCTGCAGAATTTGCAGAGCACATTGGATGTTCCAACATCAGTGATAATAGTTTCCCGACGATTGGACGAAAGCTACTTGAACTCAAACCGTCCTTTATGAAGACTGCCTTTGACGACAAGACACCGACGTGAGAGATTGCAATGGTGTCGGGCCCGAAGCTATTGGACGACTGAATGGGACAGGGTAGCGTTCAACGACGAGTATCCGTCCATCATGATGCCTGCCCAGACCATGAGTCCCCCAAATGGAAAACTATGTTTTTCCGTGCTATTTCCCGGGTGAAAACGCGTCCCACGTTGTCTCCAGATCATGGTACGACGAGAATCAGTGTGCAGACTAAACCTTTACTCGTCACTGAACATGGCATTGCTCCACTATTGTCCAATCCACTGCTGATGTTCAAAACTGCACTGTAAACGCGCGCGTTTCTGTGCAGACGACAGGGGGAAACAAACTGCTGGTCGTCTGGCATAGAGACCAACGTGTCTGAGTCTCCTGTAAACAGTTTGTCTTGAAACAGTGACTTCTGTAGCGGCTGTCAGGGCTGAGCCCAGTTGTCTGGCAGAACGGTTTCTCTGACGTCGTTTTTCAGTTATCACCAAATATCGGTCTTGCCGAGCGGTTGTTACCCTTGGTCGACCTGGTACTGGTCGTTGGGTAATATCTCCAGTGGTTTGGAACCTCTGCCATAGTCTGGAGATCACACATTGAAGCACATTCAGAACTCGAGACGCTTCGGTTTGGGATAGACCGGATTCTAGCATTCCAATAATTCGTCCCTTCCAAAACATTTCCAGTTGGCATCTTTGGGATTTCTTTCGTCCTTTTTGATTGTTAACAACGCTCCGTACCACAGCAATTGCTAAATTCTGCCTCCACTGGCCATGCCTCTCGAGGCCTTTTTACACTCGTTCCGACGTGCGCCGGTGCTTTGCGCACGTCGACGTCGACTGTACTGTTTTGCATATGCACAATGATTTACCTTCGTCCCACGATTCTCCACAACTGATTGTGAACCACTGTATCTATATTAATACAGAATTTTTCACATTCTACGAATTATGCTTAACTTTTGGACATGCGTGTACGTAGGAATATTCCTTATTGTTTCAGTTCGAGTTTGCATTATGCTACTCATTTATTTCTATAAAATAGAGAGCTTAAATAAATGTTGTGAGCCTTTCGCCTTGGAAATACATACAATGCAGGGGCGTTTATGTTATCGCAGCGCCGCCTGAATGATTGTCTCAAATGATATTGGCTTTTTCTCAGTATGGACTTTTAACTCCTTACTTTTACCTCCATGTATTGGTTTTCGGTCATATAGAGTTAGTAGGATCACCATGATTATTTATTGAACCTGCGAGTGTATACAAACTTCGTCATTTTTCAGTTGAGCAATGATATTTTCTAATTGTAGTAGTGTTTGTTCACTTTTCGAAAATGTTTAAGAACATTTTGTCGTTAGAAATATTTTAATGTATTTGAAAAATTACTTAACCTTTTGCTTACGGGTGGGGTAGCGCCCATCCCAAACGAAGAACCTCTCAAATAGACAAGTAAGTATTTGACATACCCTATCGCAAACAGTTCGATCAACCTTTGTAGACATTGGCGCCCATGGACGCCAATGCCTGCAAAGAGGGAATCGAACTGTTTGGGTTGGGTATGTCAAATTCCTGTCTTTTTGAGAGGTTCTTCGTTTGAGATGGACGCTGTCCCACCCGTAAGCAAAAGGTTAAGTTTCTAATTTTGTTGTAATTATATTAAGTGTTAACTTTTATAGACTCACTTAAAAACTCATCCAATATTCTAAAATAAAATATTTTACTACTGGAATATTCTGAAATAAAATAAACTATTGGAAATAATAAAATTTTAGATAATTAATACCATTCAATTTTTGAAAAGAAAGAAACATTTCTCTCGCCCTCCGGTTTTTTCCCTATGCATCCATGCCAATAGACAACACTCAAAGCTTCGGACAACGGACATGCTTTCAGTTAGGACGTGATCAACGAGGGAGGACGATATTTTACTCTGTTGACATAGCATAGCAACCGCTACGTGTGTGCTGTTTTTTGAGTGAGAAAACAGTGCAATTTATCGCCATATTTGAAAATGTCATCTTTTATGGAGTCACTTAAAAATTCATCAGATATCAAATATTGTTCAAATCACGAAGTTTAGTCTTTAATGCTTAGTTCTAGCATAATTAGAAGCTGATATATGCCTAAAATTGAGGAAGCTGATAGTCATTAAATGTAAGCTTAGCCGTTCTGTAATCTGGTAACCTTATGTATGAGGAAATTTGAAAGTTTTCGATTTTTATAGGTAGTTTCAGTACCTGAGCTATATGCAATTTTCAATATTTTAAATTAGTTATTTCGAAAAAGACCCCCTAAAAATCTACTTTTTTTAAGGATATGGAGGATTTCGATTTATCTTCGTGGTCTCAGTGCATGAAATATATGTCGAAAGCCCAGACCGTCCGACTCATCCTGAGATTTGAGCAGCAATTTGGACGGCCGGACATGAAATATATGTGTAGCAATTTTCAGAATTCTAGCTCATCTGGAAGTTAATTAGAATTTACTGAAATACACACCTAAACAACTCCTAAAATCCCCCTTATAAAGAAATGTAATTGTTTTCTATTTTTCTCCGTAATTTAAGTACTTCATCTAGTATAGCAACTGGTGAAATCTTTAACGTTGACCTAAGGATTGGACAATTGGACTTCTCTGCATGATTGAATTGAAAATTTCATCACGCAAGTAAGATATGTAAAGAATGGTAGGATAGTGAAGCTTAACATTGGACTTTTTTTTCAAATTTCGTACAACAATGGCTATTCACAACAATGTTTATTCATATCCGATTCAATAGCGGGATCTTTTCAAACATGAACAAAATAAAACTAAGAGTAAAAGATACTAAAATCGTCTTCCCCAAAGCCCTATCGAGAAATTTCGAGTTTGGGGAATTTTTGGTCATTTACACCACTCGAACCATTCGTGTACCAAATTGAAAAGTATTTACTGCTCCTTGAGGTAGTCTAACGCTTCTGAGGCGCAGACACGCATGCCTACGTACGTACGAATGTCTCTGTTATATATATATATATACAGTAGAACCATTTAATTTTTTATTTTCACTTTATGTTGCTGCTTATAATTTTCATAATTTATATGATGTTTACATAATTCGCAGTGCAAAAAGAGAAACGAATACGAGCTGTACTGCGATATTTAGCAATTTATATTTTTCTGCTACCGAGGCTGTTCGACCTACCCGAAGATGTATCTGTTTGGGCGACTTGGAAGGAGCCACCCAATTTAAACTGGAACCTAATGGGTTGGCAAACAGAGACCCTACCATCCTTCACTTACTCAATATCTCTCTGATGGACTTCCGGACCAGCAGATTTATCCTGATCATACTCTACGTGGTCAGGGGCTAAATTTGGACGGTATCTACTTTGTGCGATTCTCCTACTATAACAACAGCGTTATCAATGTCCTCATAAACTTCATTATATCTTTCAAAATCTAAAACTTTTGATAGCTACCAAATAAGTCTGATTTCATGACGCGCTAACCAAATCATGTGAAAATATTTAGTTGGCGCATCATAAAACTCGACGGTAAAACGTTCTACACATTTCTAAACCACTTTTCTTAGAAGACTCAACATCGTAAAAACCTTTAGTAATCCCGGTTTCTCCTATACTGTGAAAACTGCAAGTGATTTTTAACTAAATTTTGTTTTCATACACCTATTATGGATCCATTGACTAGATGGCTGCCATGATCATAAATTTATCTTCGAATATCAATTTAAAATATTTTTTATTGAATTGTGAACAAAGTAAATGTAATTTTAATTTCAGGAAAGGTCTCATCGGACCTTCAAAAATCGGTAAACATGAAAATTTCAGTTTCAAGATTTATTGGGGAATAATTTAGTAATTAAATCATTTTAGTTTTAGAAATGCTCTAATTGGAACTTACAGCATGAGTGGTATATTGCAAAATATTAGTTTTTTATCATTAAATCTGAAATAATTTAAGAATTTAATTTTTATAATTCAGGAATTCTCATTGAATCTTAAAACATTGGTATATAACACATTTGTAGCTTTTAATTATTCATTATGGAATAATTTAGGAATCTATTTATTTTAATTTTAGTAATTGCCCAATTGGAATTAAAAACATCCATGTAATACAGTAAAGTTTTAGTTTTTCATTATTAATTGCTGAATAATTTTGAAATTTAGATGGTTTGATTTTATGAATTGGTACTGAAAATATCAGTACAATACAACAAAATTTTAGTTTATAATTATTAATAGTATTTAATGCATTATACTCTTCATTGAAAGATCGCAGTTTTCTCAATACTTGCCGGTTATTAAGTTCGATTTCCGGGTATATATCATCCATAAAGATGAGGAATGTTATATTTGCTTACAGAATAAATATTATTATATCTGTTGAATAAAATATTGTATTACCTAAATTGTCATTCAAATATGAAAACAAATATATGATGTGGGCAGCATATGATTTTCCCGACAGACTCAAATTCATTTTATCATTATTTCTTTAATAGTTCGTTAAATTGAGTTTAATGACACAAAATAACACGCATCATTATTTGAAATGACACTATAATTCAACTAAAATTTTTCAGTTTTCGGTTGATAACTGCACGTATTTTTAAAGGCGGCGTAGTAAATATGCGAAAAAATATCTCGAGAACGGCTAGTCCTAGAATAATGAGTTTGGACTTATTCTTTTCATCGTTAAAAATTATGTATAGAACAAGCATTTAAGAGATACATTTGAGCATACGTAGTTTTTGATTTTAGAATTTGACGATTTTTGATAACAATTTTGTCAAAAAATGCAGGTTCTGTTTTTTCGTGTCGTAACTAAATCTAATCAGCATCAGGAGAGCCGACAAGTGCCCAATAAAATTTTATGAAATTGGGTTAATTATAGTTTTTGCGTTTAATGGGGATACATACATTGCACAGACAGACACAGACACATATGTGATGCTAAAAATAGTTTTTCGTGTTCTGTAGGTCCCAAATCTTGTAGTTCCATCGAAAACTCGAGTTGCGATTTTCGACACGATTTCAATACTTTCCCTATACATTACCACGTATTGCAGAGAAAGTAAAAAGGATGCAGCCACTACAAAATCTTCTTCTCATACTAACTTTCAAATTGTGGTCAAATATTAACACTTTACAACATAGTTGAAAAGTGTTTATGACTTGGGTCGTTCTAATTATCTGTCTGTCCGTTCGCACGATAACTGCCGTAAAAATGACTCTAACAAAATGAAATTTTAGTATGTTGTTAAGACGGTCTGTGGGACATATGGGAATGAAAATGTACCCAATTAGTTATGGATTGAACCCGGGTCGAAAAAGTAAAATATATTGAACCCTATGGGATCTCAGTTTTAAAATATTTTTAAGCGGAGTTAAAATTCACAAATTGCTTTGAAAATTTTAGGACATATTCATATTATCACGTAAAATGTGTAAAAAAAAATCATTAAAATATGTGCTTTTTTACATTAAACTTTTTACATTAAAATAACTACTTTTTAAAATAAAAATTGAAGAAATAATGACACCCTTATTACATGAATATATCACATGACTCATTGGAAAATAAAATATGGCATAAATTTTGTTTAGTGAAAATCGTCATTTTTAGGAGCGATTATATTTATATTTAGTGTTGCATTCGTCCTAAACCCCCTTATTTTTTGTATCTTATCTGTGTATCTAAATTCTGTGCCAACGCAATTACAAATTTTTGTATTTTAAATGATCGCTAAATTTTGATTATTTTTACAACGAAGCCTAATAAACTTAATCAGAATGTAAACAAATCAAGCAATTGCGAGGTAAGTTGTATAAGTATTGCTGATTTCTTTTAACGCAAAGTTATTTTATTTGAAAAGTGTTTCATAATCAATGCTTTATGCATGAGTAATTTTCCTTGTTAATTATTATTGAGAAGTAAATTCACTACAATATGCAGCGAAAGTCAAAGGTATGCCTACATCCGCTATTTTAGTATGGAAACTAGCTTCTATACGACCACTTAAATTTCAAAAACAGGTAGAATCAGGTCAGTGTGATAAGATGGACATAAACGATAAATATTATATGTTCCGTAAAGTAAACTTGTTTGGAAAGATACGACGTTTTTTTACTGGGTACGTCATTTAGTTTCGTAAACCTGATGCTGGGGGAAGCACTAGAGTATTAGGGGTAAAATATGATAATAAAAGTTTTACAGTTTTGGAGTTCCTACGTGGTGTGTTTATGTTCAATTTGAGTATGCTGAATTAAACATGACATACAAATTTTAAAAAAAGTAGAATAGAAATATGACTGTTTTCAACATAAGTCCGCAATTTTACTTGTCCTACATTAAGGCTCGCCGCTAAAGTTAAAGTTATTTAAAATTCTATCTCACGCTACTAATATTAACAAAGTCTGACAGTACTTCCTCTACCATACCATATAAGGTCACTCATCTTAACCCCTGCGTAAACTTTATAATATGAAAATGCTTTCCCATCACATTTTTAAAGCCTAACGCTATGACAGCATGTTGAGACCCAGACCGTCCGACCTACCAGAAAGGTGTAAGGTAACTGTATGGACGGCCGGGGCTATGACAGCATGTGCCCCATGTCGTCATTCCCTCCGCCATAACTGTTTGTTGTTGACTAAATGACCTCCTTTTTCGGCGGAGTCAATTCAAGCCCAGTGACGCAGGAAAGAACGAAGAAAAACACAAGACGAGAGATCAAAGTTTATTACATGAAAGCATCACTAACAAAGGTCGGAGAGGGTGCAGCTTCACATTTTGACGAGGACCCAGAAGACTGAAGACTGAGTTTATCTTCAAGAAACATCCATGAAAGACATGAAAAACAAGAAACACATTCGGGATGCGAACCCGAGCCCAGAAGACAGCAGCCGAAGACGCTATCCACTTCACCGCCTGGGCGGCGCCATAACTGTAAATTGTGTGAACTAACGCAGACTGCTCTGAGATATCATACGAAATGGACACCGACTGAGAGCTCGGCCCTGTGTAACAAATTATGTTTTACGAGTGTCATCCAATAAAGTAGATTTTTGTAACCTGAAAAGTATCTTCCTTGATCTTTCTCAACAACCATTACACACACGCACGCACGCACGCACGCACGCACGCACTCATGCACACACATACAATAAAATTATAATATGAAATTCCAATGATGGAAAAAAGATGTATATATATAATATACTCAATGTGAAATTAAATAAATGTTCGAATGTAATAATAAAAATCCTAACGTTGTACCTACATTAAATGAAAATAATGCTTTGTAAGTACTAATATTTAGAAGTGAATCGATTGATTTAGGAGTATTTGCAACCCGTCGATCCCTTTCGACATATTGGAAATTTAATTTTTATATAGGGAGTACGAACGCTGTGTACTGTTTCGCAAATACTTTTTGCCAAAATTTAATGGACATAATTGTTACAGAGCTATAATGAGTCTTTTTGGAGAAGTTAAAATTTCAGTTTTGGTTAGGGAGCGAGAACTTTTGGTTAGGGGGGCTAAAGAACCAAACATTTTGTAAAAAAAAATATAGTTCGTACTCAATTGGACCAGTGACAGTAAACGTCCCAATTTTTTCTCACAAAATGTTTCAAATTTGTAATAGTTTTTGTTTGTGCTATTGCTGGTCACTTTAGTCAAGTTTCTAATTTGTGTACCTAGTTACAGAGACTATTTGTATACCTAGTTACTGAGGTGTTACAGAGTCTTAAAAATATTTGATCCAATAAATCAAACCAGACAATTTCATTAAAAGTTAATATAAAATTCTACTTTACCTTGCTGTTCTGAATATATAGAAATTTATATAATTACTTATTTATATAACAATAGTATTGATTTTCTCGATATCTTTCTTATATGTTCCTAAAATGTTCGATTTTTCTATTACATTTTTGAAAGTAGTTTCTGTTTTGCGCATATCAGCACTTTATCAAACTCGCGTATTTTTTAATATCGGTAAGGCATACGTCTCTTGCTCGCAAAATGAAAATATGAACTTTTCCTTTAAAACTTTTCTTTTTTCTGTTTCTTGCACGACCCAAAAGTTCCCTTACCTCTCAATTTAAACTTGAATTTTCTTCTATTCGCAATTTTGTATCTGATTGCAAAATTTTCTATCTCCAGAAATTTTGTATCTGATTGGAACACATTTTTTTTTCCAGCGACTCAAATGTAACAAAGTTCCTTTCGCAAGATCTCAGAAACGGTTAGACTGGTAGAATATTGTTTTGCACATGTGTAGAACTCGTAGAGTTCTTACTTCCCAAGAAATTAAATTGTTTTCGATACTGAAAAACATTTTTTCTAATTTCTTTACTGATAAGGGAAAGCCAGTCATTTTCTTTCAGGCATGGGAGCTTTCTTTTAGGGAAATTTTTCGATTTTTAATGAATTTTTAATGTTTATACTAACTTTTGAAAGAACCTATATATATGATCGTTAACATTCCGGTGAACAACAACGTTGCTTAGAATTAAATAAGTGTACTTTTAATGTTTTAGTGCTTCAGTAACTCAGTACTCGGGCATGTTTGTGACATATATGCAAACTATCAATCGCAAAGAAGTTGGAAATCGTCTCTACCCATTAAATCTTTGCTCGTAAAGAAGAACATTTTTCTTTTTAGACGTACATTAAACGTGCATTTAGACGTGGATTTCTTTTAGCTGCGCAAAAATTCGTGGTCTTGGTATAGTTCATTTGTCCTAGATGCAAACTCGCAGAAGTAATTCATTGTATTAGACAGGAAAAGAAATGTGCTGTCCACATCACATTTTCTTCTATATAATATTTCTCAATTTTCCATTATTTTTTTTTACTTTAAAGAATATTATTATTATTTTTTTTACCCTAAACATTTTCATTCAATAACTTTTAATAGATTTTATTTTTTAAAAAATGTTCTGTTGATTCAGTTGGCATTTTCGAATTTTAATAAAGACTTTCGAAATTCTATTAAAACAAAGGGAATATTGTCGTTTTTATATCTGCCAAAGAATAAAAGTAATTGGCAACCATCTTTTTAGCTATAAAATAATGTTAAACTTAAATACATTGTTTCAAAAATTCAAATCTGTACTACCCACTTAATACTTCACGCATTCTAATTATAGTTTTAAAAAGAGACACACACACAAAAAAAAAATGTTTGCTTAGGAGTCTACAACATTTCTGAAAATTAGATTAATTTATTGCAAGCACGTCTTTCAAGATACAAAAAGTGATTTAGCCAATAGTTCACAAAATTGGAATTTATGCCCTGTCAAAAATTGTTTTCCTACTTATAAAGCTATTTAGCAGAACGTATGTTTTATAATAATTTTTTACATGAATCGTTTCGAGAAGTAAGTTTCAAAAGGATTACATAAAATTTTGATAGGGATTTTTTTTTTCTAATTAGAACTCATTACCCTTCGTTGTTCGGGTTATAAATAATCGCCCACTACTTATAATTAATAATAAGTTCCTCCCCCCCCCCATCCTAGTAAGGCCGAGCATCAAAAGTTTTTGTTTACGGCCATTTGAAAATCTTAATTGTTAATTTTAGAAATTATTGTCTGAAATACGCTGACTTGCAAAATTGAAGCACGAAATGCAAATTTTCATATTTCGAAAGCACATTTGAATGTGAGCGGCTTAAAATTGCTGCGGATGTAGGTGGCAGTATGCAAATATCGTATGTTACAGCCAATCAGGATTGACTGTCCGGATATATGATAATTAGGCAGTCGTTGAAGACGCCAGCATTCTGAAGTGTTTGAGGAGGTGCATTTAAATGCTGATACGAAGTGTTTATATTTTTTGTAGGATTATTTTTGATGATATTCGTGTTTTTGTGGCTGGAAGAAGACAAATGACAGATAGTTAGCGCTGTCGTGCTGTCGGACGCATTGAAGCAGGACAGTGAATCAAAGATGTCGCCATTTTATTTGGCGTTGATCATTCGGTAATTTCTCGAGTATGGAAACGATTCCAAACAAGTCAAACAGTTGTCCGGAGACCTGTGCCCGGTCATTCAAGGGTTACCACCCTTCTGATGATCGGTATATTGCTATAGTAGCCAAGCGGAATCTGCGAGCAACCTCCACAACTGTTACATCCATGGTTGCAGCAGCACTGGGTAAGACAATATCTGTTAGTACTGTGTGCCGAAGGCTCCACGTGAAGGGACTGTACACCCGAGTACCACGTTTTTGTGTTCCACTAACCGTCCAATCCAGAGCGGCAAGATGAATGTGGTGTCGTCAACATGTCACTTGGACTGCCTCAGATTGGTGCAACGTCCTGTTCACGGACGAGTTCAGATTTGCCCTGGAATCAGTTGATAAGCGTGCAAGGGTCTGAAGAGAACGAGGCACACGTAATCAGGCCAAGAACATCATCGAACATCAAGCATTCAGAGGTGGAATCATCATGATGTGGGGTAGAATTTCAATGGGATATTGCATAGAGCTGCAAATCTTTAAAGGCGGTTCTGTGACGGTTGCGCTGTATCGGGATGAAGTCCTAGACCCCATTGCGATATTCCAAGCTTTAGCAGTTAGTCCTGATTTCCTCCTTATGGACGATAATGCCCGTTCCCATCGAGCTAATATCGTTGATGAATACCTGGAGAATGCGGGCATTTTTCGTATGGCGAGCCCGACGTATTTCCCCCACCTTAATTCCATTGAAACTCTTTGGGGTGCCTTCGGGCGTGATGTCTCTGCACGTTTACCTCCTCCAGCCCGTCGCGGAGAGTTGAAAACTGCCCTATTGGCCATTACTCGCATCTGCGATGGTTGATCCCTTCATTGAAATCATAGAACATCATTGTAAAATTTGTGTGAAGGTCCGGGGTGGTCAAAAACCATATTAATGTACGTTTTGTTTGGTTTGTTTTCCTTTAAACATCATTTTGTTAATGACCCAAATGTGACGTCATCATATAACTTACAAAAAATAAATATTTTTTTCATCTTTGTACATAATTCTTGTTTTCTTAATGCATAAACACATTTACTACCTTTATGTACAATTATGAGTTAATCAAAGCATTTACTATTCCCCTTTTGTTGATTTTACCGTTCGTGCTTAACTTTTGGAAGCCAGTGTATATAAACTGTATTTATTTTTTTCAGGAAATACTTATAATATTGTTAAAGTCTTATATTTCAAAATTCATATCTTTATCTGTAAAAATTGAAATTTAAAATGTTTTAGTTTTAAATCCTACTACCGTCAAGAATTCCCTGTTTCACCAGGGAAACGCTTATCTGGTATATAATCTTGCCGCCGTGCTTCGAATGAAAGTTGAGCAGTATTTTTCTTCATGCAATTTTATGGCGTTATTAGCGATGGCAGAAGAAATTCGAGCCTGTAAAATAACTGAAAAACTAATTCGAAATTTAAAAAATAACGTCGGCGTGCACCTTCCTAAGTCCTCAAGTACCTGTGTACCCAATTTCGTGGCCGTATGACACTGCTAATTGATCGCTACCGATAGCACACGGACGACATATACACATGCATCTTTCATTATTATTTAAGGTTTGGATGACACATATTTTACTTCTACATACTGAGAATAATTATAGAATCACATTTTGTTTTTTAATTTCAGTGTAGAAAATATGTTGTACAATTTAAAATAAAGTTCGATGTCCAATTTAAATTAAAGTTCTCTCAACTTCATTATACATTGTTTATTTCATCTATTTATAAGATTAAAAATGTCACTCAAATGCTCTAAAAATGGACCTACTTACTTCATTATTCAGGAAAAGTAAAAAGTAAATAATCCGTATCAGAAACTAAATACGTTACAATCATCCAAAGACAAATGTAACAAAACTATCAAATTGAAAATTTCCAACAGCTTTAAAATATAATAATCCATAAGCTGCACAATAAACCATTTTATTCGTGAAAATACATAAAATGACTCCATGTAAAGAATTATCACCAATAATAAGAAGTATATCGTATCAAGCTATTGTATCGATAGAGAATAAGTATCGTATAGAAATGTATTGATACCCTTTTATAAAATAGTGTTTGAAAGTCCAAGAACTGAAATAGTTTGAAACGTAAAAGGAAACTTAACAGGGTTCCTCTTTCCACATCAAGGTCTTACCACCCAAATTCAGCGTAAGGTGCAAGATATTCTTTTGGTCCAAAAAAAAAATAAAGTTACGAAAAGAGCAAATGGCAACAGAACCTCGACTGTGGAGAAAATCATATTAAGGGTTGCTAAAGGTTATGTGTTGTGAACATCCGGATGTTGTAAGGGAATTCTTATCCGCCCTAGGAAGTGTAAGAGAAAAACACGTCTTCGTGGATTTATCAAGTATTCAGCTACGTTCAGCTCAGTTTGTGGAGAATCAATTGTTATTTATGAGCTTTTAAAGTTTTGCTTTATTTCATTTAGGATATTACTCGTACGTTCTTTAATTTTTTTTTATTCGGTCACAAAACCGCTAAAAGGATATTATTTAGAGCTAGGAATTCCATTTCCAGTATACGTTCAGCATCGAAGGATCTAGATTTCGCGCTTATTAACTCTCTTCAGTATCGAATAGCTGATGATTGGCTATTCGGTGCTGAAGAGTGCTAGTATAATAGTGTTCTGCCGGGGATGATATGTTCACTCTTCGAAAGAAGTGCAACGATTGTTAAAGAAGTGTGAGGATTCTATTATTTATTATCATTTTATTCTAATTCCATTTTTCTTTATTTCAATTTATGTCCTAAACTTCTCCACTTTCATTCCGAAGAATCGCATACCCACAATTGGCCAGCATGAGACCAGAAATAGATCTCGCTTGTGTTTTGGTGAGACAAGTTTATGCCAGTTATTTATTGTGTCCGAAACGGCAAACAATACTGCCAGTCTGGATGGCCCCGGGTTTTACGACATGTGGACCTAAAGGTCAGAAAACCATAAATTTAGGAGCGTCGAGGTAGAGGGGGCCGAACGAACCCTTACGAGGATGTAGAATGGTTCCATTGGTTAAATGAGTAACCAATGGAAAATAGGAGCTTGTTGCGTCACTCTCAATGCTGCAAATGAAAGCAAAGGGGGGAGTGACGCCCCCGAGCCAGGGGGAACCACAACCTGTGACATAACGAGGACACTGGTCAAAAACTTTAGCAGATATGACTTAATAATGACTTGAGCAGATGTGTGCAAAGAGCAGACTTATACAGATAACTTGGACATTATGACTTGATATACTTGTGCTAATACTCGGGCGACATTATGACTTATGCAGATACTACAGAGATTACTTGATATACTAAGAGAATGAAATAAGTGCGAGTGTTGGAGTCAGCAGTGCAATATGATCGACGAAGTTATGAGTGGATACATTACACTACGAGTTAATGCTAGTAATAAAGACGACATCAAATACGTGCTGCTAACAAAGTCCAAGACAAACTTGAAGGTATGTGTTCCTCAAAAAGATATTTAGGTCTAAAAACGTTTAGGCAATTTAAGTGGTCTCACATGTTCCCCAGCCAAAACTGATATAATTAATTGTCTAATGAATAATTAAGTATTTTATGTTGTTAATAAATGTTTTATTGTTAAAGTTAAAATGGTGTGATCCATTTTGGACCTACAGCCAGATCTATAAGAAGGGCAGACTTTAGAATGACTATCTGCCATTCTGCCGAGTTCGCTCGCGTATGTTCTGATCATTCCTGCAAGGTATCAGTGAGAGTTACAGCCTGCAATTTTGTGAGTATATGTATATTGTGTCGTAGTTTGGTGATCATAGGTTCAGATTGAAAGTCAGTTTAGTAATCAGATAGATTTAAACTTCATTGTAGCTCAGTATGTCTCGGGTAGAATTTGTAATGCTAATGTTGTAAATAATGTGTACATAAATTTGTAATATATATATGTAATATATATATATATATATATATATATGTGTGTCTTGAGTTCCCAGCGAAGCTAGCTGGAAATAAAGTTGTTTATTTGTTAGATGTCTTGATTCTTTCGTCGAACTCTAGTCCTTAGGTTATTGGAAGTTTAATTTGGAGTGAAGTAAATTGTAATGGCTCATACAAAAGTCATGATCTTAGGTTGAAGTAGATAAGAGTAGAATCTAACGATTAAATTATGAAATATTTTTACCTTTTCCTACCATACATGGTAATATATAAAGTATTGGAATCGTGTCGAAAATCGCAACCCGAATTTTCGACGAATCTTCATGCTTTGAGACCTCGAGAATACGGAAAACTATTTTTAGCGTGACATCTGTGTGAATGTATCCACTTTAATTCAAAAACTGAAGGAACCAATTTCACAAAATTTTTCAGATCAATTATTTGTTGGTTACTCTGGTGCTGATAAGATATTAGTACGATTCCGAAAAAGAGCAAATTAGCGAAATCGCCCGCAAAAATCGTCAACATTTAAAATAAATTACCGCGTATGCTAAAATGTATCCATTTAAATGTTTGTTTTATATGTAATTTTTGACGATGAAAAGAATGACCCACCTCATTAATTTAGGTCTAACCGTTCTCGAGGTATTTTAGTTTTTTTGCATTTCTGCTACTTCGCCTTTAACAGTACGTCCAGTCACCCAATGAAAACGCAAATGGAATTTAAAGTGCACATTCAGTGTCATTTCAAATAACGATGCCTGTTATTTTGTGCCGTTGAACTCAATTTAATGAATTATTAAGGAAATAAAGAGAAAATGAATTTGAGTCTGTAGGGAAATTCATATGCTGCCCACGTTACATTTTTTTATCGGTTACCATAAATCTATTGCAGAGCTTTGTTTTTGCGGATCAAAATTATTTTCTTTTCAGAGAAAGTTACATGTGAAATTATTTTATAAGTTTTGTTTGTTATTTTACTTTCGCAGTACATGATAATGCAAGGAAAGTATGAAATCATGTCGAAAATCGTAACTCGAGTTTTCGACTTATCTACACGTTTTGACACCTCTAGAATACGAAACAACCATTTTTAGCGTGACGTCTGTGTGTATGTCTGTCTGTACAGTGCATGTATTTACTTTAACTCAAAAACTATTGGGAAGAATTTCATAAAATTTGTTTGGTAAGTCCCTTTTGGTTGACCCTGGTGCTGATTATATTTTGGTACGATCCGGAATAAAAGAACCCGCCTTTTTTTGCAAAATAGCCCGCAAAAATTCCTGTATCTACTCTAACTGAAAAACTAATGGACCAAAATTTACAAAATTTGGTAGAACACTTGTAAGTTATCATGGTGCGGATTAGATTTGATACGATTCAGAAAAAAAATAAATTTACCTTTTTTTGCTAAATGACCCTCAAAAATCGTCAAAATCTAAAATAAAAGACTACGTATGCTCAAATATATCCATTAAATGCTTGTTTTATACGTTATTTTTGAGGATGAAAGGAATAAGAACAACCCCATTACACTAGGACTAGTCATCCTTGAGATATTTTAGTTTTTTCGTATTTTCGCCACTCCACCTTTGAAAATATGTCCAGTTTCCAAATGAGAACGAAATTTGAATTAAAAGTGCAAATTTCGTGTCATTTTAAATAATTATGTATGTTATTTTGTGCAATCAAACTCAATTTAATGAATTATTGAAGAAATAAAGATAATGTGAATATGAGTCTACAGGGAAAGTCATGTGCTGCCCACATCAGATTTTTTATTTCGAACATTCTTTTAGTTATTACACGGTGGGGTTTCAAACACAACCGAGAAATAACTCAAAGTAATACAAGTTGAAACGGTTCAATGAATATGAAAATGTTCCTTTTAAAATTCCATTTTCATTTTGAAACATAACGAATAGGGTCATTACCTAATATTAGTGCCTCTTATAACGATACTTTGAAAAAATATTTAAAATAACTAGAAATATTTTTCAATTTATAAATATGAAATCCCCCTAAACTGGAAAAGACTTTCTGAAAATACTCATTGTAAAAAAAAAAAACTTCATTTTTAGGAGTTCTGGTGTTGGTGTTTGGATTTCTGAGACTCAAAATACTTTTTCCAAGAAACTCTGGAGAAATAAATAAGGTGAAGACCTGAAAAGTTCGAATCTTAAAAGAGGGCTTTCCTATTTCTGTCACAATTCATTTTTATTATTAACTGAGCTGCGTTCAAATATTTTTTACGTTTCTGCTTCGGATCTAAGAATACTTTTATTGTCTTTTTATGGCGTTGCGTTCATTGCTATTTTACGGATACAAAGGAAAAAATTATTTCTTTTTTAATACATTTATTTCTAAAAAAGTATATAAACCATCATATGTAAAAAAATCTGATATCGGCAGCATATGACTTTCCCTATATAATGCAACGAATTTACGTCTATAACAGTGACAAAATGACAGTTATCACATTGATAGTAACCAAAATAAGCATTATTGTTAAGAACTTGTAAAATGCTCCGGAGTTACTTCCCCCTCCCACTGTCAATTTCGTCTCTTTCAAAGACCAGACGGAAAATAAACCCGTAAAAGCATTATTTTCCACGGCTTGATTCTAGGGTTGCCAAAGTTCAAAAAGGGGTTGCCAGGTTTGGCCATTTATTGTCAATTTGGCGACATTTGGCGATCTTTCAAAGATTTTAGAAACACCTCGACGTAACCAGTATTCTACGAGATATGAAACATTTCCAGAAATTCCTATAAAGAATCTATATAAGGAGTCAACACTCAGTTGGAAAGCAGTCGTCAAGATACGAGCTTGATGTTTCACCGTATATTGTCTCTGTTTACTCTTTGCTTGTGACTCAACGTGTTATTCAGAAATGCAAACTCATTATTGCATCATGAGCACACACCCACGATTCCAGAGGATAAGCCGTAACAATATATTCAAATAATTTAATCATTAATTCATCCATTTGGTGTCATTTTCGTTAACTTGGCTCCATTTTTGCTACTGTAACTACGTTTTCGTCAATATGGATCGAAATATCGCCAATATTTCTCTAGATGAGTTGTTGCGTTCGCCAAATGGATCGCCAAGAGGTGCAGATAAACGGAGATGAGCCTATCTTATATATAAATGACTGTTAATGAATGGTTGGGTATCAAAATACAATACTAATTCACGAAGTATCTTTTCTCGTGAACGGAATGAACTAGATCCGCGAGAATTATTTTAACACATTTATCGCATATTATTACACATGGAAATTAAACATATTTCAGAATAGTTAATATTTTTTGTAATTCTATGTGATGTTTTTTATACACTTCTTTGAGAAAAGTGCAATGAAAATCGTTCATGCTAAAGTTATGAAATTATTGTCGTTAATCGGTTTCTAATGAGAAATTTCACAAGAAAGGCTTATTTACGTCACAATGTTGAAAGTTCTGATTTTTTTTATGTTTACTTTAAAATTTTATCCGAAATTTTGCTCCACTTCCACAACAATGGCGTCGCCATTAGCCATTCGAAGGCATTTCTCATCCTCCATGTACCCTGCATCAAGGGATACGATTTGGAGACGACTGGCAGAAGGTGTGATTAGATGTTAACGTCCCTCAGGGCACCTACCACTGACCCCTCAACATAGGCAGATCCGTATGAATGGGTGTCGAGTTCGACCAGCATGGACAGTGTCCGATTGGAGTCACGTTGTCTTCAGCGACGAATCCCGCTTCTCTCTCAGTGCTGATGACCGCCGCATAAATGTGTGGAGGAGGACTAGACAATGTCTCGATCCCGAATTTGTTCTAGAGAGGCACACGATCATCATACTTGGGGTGACAGTCTGGGTAGACGACTCGTGGAACAGCCAATCTCCTTTAGTTATGTTGCAAGTTAGTTTGGTTATGTTGCAAGCCAATCTGACGGCTCGCTTGTACTTCGACGATGTTCTGCCACTGATTGTTCTGCCTATGCTGTGATGTCTCACAGATTCCAGTTACAACAAGACAATACTCGACTCCACACTGCACGACTTTCTCAACAATGTCTTCTGTAATTTAATGCATTCCCATGACCATCAGGGTCGCTAAATTTATCACTCATGGGAAACGTCTGGGACATACTGGGGCATCCATTGAAGTCTTCACAGAACACTACTGAATTACCTAACCCGTTGCAAGATTTGTGGCAGACATAAGTAACGTAATTAACATAAGGACATAAGTAACTTAACTGACACGGTGCCGCACCGTATATCCGCTTGTATAGCTGCTAAGGTAGGATTTGCCACTTACAAAATGCCATCTTCTTGTTGCCACTGTTTCTTAATTAAACACTTTTTAGCTCCCAAATCCTTATCTTTTGCATATCTCCTCAAACGATATATGCATGCTCAGTTACAGGGTTGTAACTCAATTTCTTATAGGAGCATATATATATATATATATATATATATATACATATATATATATATATACATATATATATATATACATATATATATATATATATATATATATATATATATATATATATATTGCAACAGTGTATTTATTTACGCAACAGCTACATATTTTAATTCTTTGGATTTTGAGCCTTATCGAGTTAGCCCGTCCAGGGACAGCCATAGAAATGTACTCGTTTTCAGGGAATAATTTGAGATCTGGAGTAGCTAGAATTTCATATTTGACATATCGTTGTATTTCTTGGTATATTTTAATTTTTCAGATTTTGAACATAACTGGATCAGTCCGTCTTCGAACCACGATAGGGATGTACTCATATTTTGGCGAATAATTCGAGAACCGGATTAGCTACAAAGCCCAGATATGGTATATGGTTGTCTTTCATACATTTAAGTTAAATACAAATAATGAAAGGGGGCACTTTAGAAAACGACGTTTTCTGCTTTTACATGTACTTGTATAGTTATCACTTCTCATTTCTGAAATAGTAGCATATATTTTTTTCTCTCTCGCAGTCTACGCGGTATCGTAAAAGAAGCGATGATTTCCGCAAAATTAAGTGATGTGTCAAAAAATCTGATTTATATTATCAATTTCCCTACGATACGTAGTAATGCATAGACTAAGTATTGTATAAAATTGTAACTCGAGTTTTTGATGGATCTACACGTTACGGCACCTCTAGAATACGAAAAAAAAACATTTTTCGCATGGCGTCTGTGAGTGTGTCTGTGCAATGTATGTATCCACCCTAACTCAAAATCTTGTTGTCCAAATTTGATGAAATTTGTCATATAAATCAATTGTGGGTTACCCTGGTGCTCAATGTCTTCTTTTTTTTTTTTGCACAATTTCCCGCAAAAAACATTAAGATCTGAAACTAAGGACTTCATGCTTGTTCCTCACGTAATTTTTAACGACAAAAGAATAAGACCAACTCCATTATTCTAGGATTAACTGTTCTCGATATATTTCAGATTTTTCGCTTTTTTTTTTGCAACATCGCCTTTGGTAATACGTCCAGTCGTCCAATGAAAACGAAAATTGAATTTAACCTGCAAATTCCATATTATTTCAAATAAATACCCGTGTCATTTTGTACAATTAAACTCCATTTAATGAGTCATGAAAGATATATATATATATATATGTGTGTGTGTGTTTGTGTAGAGACAGAGAGAGTGAGAGAGAGAGAGAGAGAGAGAGAGAAACAGAGAAAGATAGATATAACGAGAGAGATAAACATATATAAAGAGAGAGATCCATTTAATGAGTCATGAAAGATATATATATATATATATATATATATATATATATATATATGTGTGTGTGTGTGTGTGTAGAGAGACTGAGAGAGAGAGAGAGAAACAGAGAGAGAGAAAGATAGATATAAAGAGAGAGATAAAGAGAGAGAGAAAAAGAGAGAGAGAAAGAGATAGATAAAGATATATATATATATATAAAGAGAGAGAGAGAGAGAGTCTATGTGCATAGGAAAATACATCAGATTTTGATTTTTTTTACATGAGTTATAGGAAAATACATTAGACACTTTTAACCTTACAGTATTAAAATTTATTTATTCGTAAGAAAATTCTTGTATTGGACACACCCGATTTGATTTTTCTATGACGCTTCTTGCAAGAGCAGCCTTCGAAATGCCATCAATGTAGCAAGTGACTAGTACTTTCGGTATCTGTAATGCAATTTTCTTTCTCGATGCAACTTGGGATGCAACTAATAACATTTCTCTGCAGGATATAAGAATGTCGAACATTCTATGTTGAATAAGAGTGACTAAAAAAATATGTTCAATTCCTTTTTTTCCGTTTTACAGAAATTCTAAAAATATTTAAATTTGGATTTATTTAATAAAACAATATTTGATGAATTCTATTTCGAAAATAAGAGCTTTCAATTTCATTCCAGTAGCTCAACGGTAGAGCGTCCGACTGGCCAGTTCGAAGATCCTGGGTTCGATTTCTGGTTGGGGCAGCAAGGATTTTTGTAAGCCCCTCCGAATAGAATGTGGTGTAGGGCGGGACTCGTTATTTCAGTGTTTAAGTAACGATTTTTTTCATATTTGTCTTATATACAAAAATTAAATTTTCCCCTCACCATTCGCAGTATATAAATAAAAAATCTGATGTGAGCAGAACATGATTTCCCCTTACAGAATCAAGTTCATTTTCTCTCTCTTAATATTTTTCATCATTTATTAAATTGATTAAAATTTCACTATACAGAGTGTCCCAAAAACATTAACCTCGGCTTTTATTCCTTAAATATTGATCTTAGACAAATAAAATAAATTACAAAGTTGTGTAAAAAAAGGTACACCATTTTATGAAATCGATAAAAATTAAGGGATTAAATTTGAAGAAATACAAAATTTAAAGTTTTATATGGTCCCTATACAAAAACTTTTCTAATCATTAAAATATGCCCCATATATTAATAAGGTGATGTACAAAATTTCAGCAATTTATCATGAAAATTTCCTGAGATATGTTTAAACAAAGTGGGTGAGGTATTCATCGCACATTAAAATGTAAATGTTTAGAGCAAGAGTGCAAATGACGCAGCGCAGAAATGCATCATAGACAAATAATATCTGCCTCTGATCTTTAATGGATCTTTGGCATGGATGGAAAACATTTTGAACAAGCTTTGTAATCTTTGTGCAACGTTATTATTTCTACAGTGTAGATACTTTTGTACCAATAAATAACGAAATTATTATTATTTATGTAATCATTGTTTTCTTTCGTAATTTGTGTATGACCCCCAGAAACGCGGTCTGCCGACAGGATTCTTCCCCTCTGAGAACCCATGTCGATGCATTGAAAAGTGGTTTAACCTTTTGCTTACGGGTGGGACAGAGTTGATTCTAACCGAAGAACCTCTCAAAAAGACAGGTATTTGACATACCCTATCCCAAACAGTTTGATTCTCCCTTTGCAGATATTGGCGTCCATGAGTGTCAATACCTGCAAAAGGGGATCGAACTGTTTGGGATAGAGCATGTCAAATACTTGTCTTTTTGAGAGGTTCTTAGTTTAAGATTGACGCTGTCCCACCCGTAAGCAAAGGGTTAAGTCAGCATTTTTGTCTGCTATTTATTGGTACAAAAGTATCTACACTGTGTTAAAATAATAACTTTACATAAAGATTAAAAAGCTTGTTTAAAATGTTCTCCATTCATGCCAAAGATCCATTAAAGATAAGAGGCAGATATTATTTGCCTATGATGCATTTCTGCGTTGCGTCATTTGCACTCTTGCTGTAAACATTTACATTTCAATGTGTGATGAATCCCTCACCCACTTTGTTTAAACATATTTCTGGGAATTTTCATGATAAAATGCTGACATTTTGTACATCACCTTATTAGTATATGGGGCACATTTTACTCATTGGAAATGTTTTTGTACATGGGCCGTATAAAAATTTAAATTTTGTTCTTCTTAAAATTTAATTCCCTTGAAAATTTTAATTGATTTCATAAAATTATGTACCTTTATTTACGCAACTTCGTAATTTATTATGTATGTCTAAGATTAACATTTAAGGAATAAAAGCCGAGATCAATGTTTTTGGGACACCCTATATAACACGGATATTAATTTAAAATTACACTGAATTTGAACCTTTTAGTTTCAATTTCATTCAATTTTTAATTTCATTGGGCGACTGGCTTATGGGTTGGTTATTATTTTCGTCGTCAAATATTATGTATGAAACAGGCATTTTTAACCATATGTGTAGTCTTTTATTTTATATTTTGGCGAATTTTACGGGCTATTTCACAAAAAATGCAGGTCTTTTATTACCAAATAGTACGAAAATCTATCCTGAACCAGGGTCACAAGAATCCCATAAATGACATATATGAAAATTTTTTATAAAATTTATAAATTGACCTTTGAGATAGAGTGGATACATACAATGTATACACTGTCACTCAGACACACACTTACACACATGTTGAGCTGAAATTAGTTTTTTCGTGATCTAGAGTGCTCGAAACGTGTACGTTCGTCGAAAACTCGAGTTGCGATTTCGATACGATTCGAATACTTTCCCAATTATTTATCACTTTCCTCATGTATTGTGGGGAAAGTAAAAAATGATATTCATTATTTCCACATTTGTCTTCTAATAGTATTAAAGATTTTAAGTAGACACGAATAAAAATGAAAGTTCTATGGTATCAATATATAACTTGCTTTTATATGAATTCAATGCAAAACATCTGCTGTGGGTAGCACATAACTTTTCCTGCCGACTCATATTCACGTTCCCTTTATTTCTTCAATAATTCATTTCATTGAGTTTAATGGCACACAATAACACCTGTCATTATTTAAAATGACACTGAACTTGAACTTTTAATTCAATTTTCGTTCTCATTGGGTAACTGGGCTTATTTGTAAAAGTGGTGTAGCGAAAAAACTATACTATCTCAAGAACGGCTAGTCCCAGTGTAATGGAGCTGGTCTTATTCTTTTGATCGTTAAAAATTACATATAAAACAAGCATATAATGGATATATTTGATCATAAGTAGTTTGTTTAGTATTTAACAATTTTTGCGGACCATTTCGCACAAAAAAGGCAGGTTCTTTCTTTCCGAATCGTACCAAAATCTAATCAGCACCAGGGTAACCCACAAGTGACTTATCTAACCAATTTTGTAAAATTTGATCGATGAGTTTTTCAGCTAGAGTGGATACAGTAATTTTTGAAGGGCCATTTCGCAGAAATTGAGGGTTCTTTCATCCCGAATTATATCCAAAACTAATTACTAAATTTTATGAAATTCGGTCCATTTGTTTTTGAGTTGGGCTGAATACAACATCTGCACACATAGGCAGAGAGACACACACACAGACATCACGTTAAAAATAGTTTTATCGTATTCTAGAGGTGTTAAAAAGTGTGTGTTCTAGAGGTCCCAAAACGTGTAGATCCGTCGAAAACTCGAGTTGCGATTTTCGGTATGATTCGACATGATTCCAATACTTTCCCTATACATTACCAAGTATTGCAGGGAAAGTGAAATGTAATGAAGGGAAATACTGCGACATATATATGTATAACTTAAAATTAACGCGATGCCAAAAATTTTAACAAAAAAGAAATGCTGTTAATTTCCTTTAGAAAAATGTATAATGTGATACGGAAGAATATCAATTTTGTTAAGAAGCAAAAAATACCCCCGCCCTCTCTCCCGAAAAAATTATTAAAAACTGTGCTTCGAGATAAATTAATCAAATGCGGAAGTCTCTTCCTCAAACACTTAAGATATATTTTTACTTTCCTTATATACATATAATGTATAAGGAAAGTATTGTGATGGGGTCGAAAATTCGAATTCGAGTTTTGGCCGGGAGAGCAAGTTTCAAGCATCCAAACATGAATCAGATGTTTTTGAGGTGATGTGTGTGTGTGTCAGTGAGTCTATAGAGATGATATCTCAGGAACGAATGAAGTGATTCGAACAAAATTTGGTACAAAAATCACAATCAGTAAACACTGGAAGCCTTTTGTTCTTATACATAATCGAATATTCAGAATTCACCTAAATTTTGAAATGAAATTTTGAAAACATCATAAAAAAATTAAGACTTTCAATATACTTACGAAAATAATAATTTCTTATGTAATTTTTCATTAGAAAACGATTGACAAAAACTTTAGGACGCTCGAGAACGGGAACGGTTCACGTTCTCGCAATATTACACATTTTTCAAATACATTTATCAAAAAATCTTATAAAATTCCTAAAACGTATTAACTGTTGTGAAATTTGTTCATCTTTCATGTGTAATATTATGTGATAAATGTATTATCATCATTCCCGTAGATCTAGCTCATTCCATTCACAAGAGAAGACAGTTTGGGTAATAGCATTCTAATTTAACGCCATTACTCGTTTATTTACTATAAGAATAATCTATTTCTGCATCCACAATGTTTAGCGAAACTTTTGCGACGAATTTGGCTGAATATCGCGAAGTTGGCGAGTTTTTTAAATTTTGCCAAATTGAGAAAATATCGCTATATTGATAAAAATGTCACCAAATTGATAAAAATAACGCTAAATCATTGAAAATGAAGACTAATTGATGAAAATTCAGTACCTTGGAAAGAATATAAGAGTCTACTATAAGAGAAGAAACTTTGGGTAATAGTTTTGTATTTGGACGCCATTATAGTCGTTTGTCTTCTTTAAGAATAACCTATTTCTCCGACCATAATGCTTGACGAAATTTTGGCGACGAATTTGGCGGAATAGTGCCAATTTGGCAAGTTTTCAAATGTCGCCATATTGATAAAAGTGTCGTCAAATTGATAAAAATATCTCCAAATTGATAAAAATGACGCTAAATCAATGAAAATAACAACTAATTGATCAAAATTCAATATTTTGGAAAGAAGATAAGAATAACCCATTTCTTCGTCTCTAACGCTTAGCGGAATTATGACGACGAATTTTAGTGGCATATCGCCCACTTGGCGACGTTTTGAATTGTTGTCAAATTAAAAAGAATATAAAATTGATCAAAATGTCACTAACTTGATAGAAATAATGCGAAATGGGATGCAATGTTTTGCAAATTTATAATTTCGTCATATGATGGACATGCATTTTATTATATAAGTAATGCTCTTATAAATATCGTCAAATTGGCGATATTTAGTCTCACATCGACGAAGATATTGTCAAAATTAAAAAAATGACGTCAAGTTAATGAAACTGACGCCTAATTGATGAATTTATTATTAAAATATTTAAATATATGGACTATATTGCTTAGGATGATATCAATATTGATCATTGTTAATTTAGTGTTGCGTAAAAAATAAGTTAATTGGGTACGAAATAGTTTTACATGTTGTCATCCAGGAAAACTCCCAATGTACAATTTAACGTTTCAAACACTGTGCCCTGACTCTTTTCATCACTTTTTCATCGTTGAAGAAGTAAATTCATTGCATTATATAAAGAAAGTCATGTGCTGCCCACATCAGATTGTTTATAATAATAATAGAATACACTTTTATATTATTAGATATTCGAATTCCATATTAAACTTCACACTTTTAGGTAGTTCGGAACTAGTAGCAGAAAAATAAAAATCTTTTAAAATTTGTTTCAATGCTTGTAGGGTGAAATATCTGGATTAAGGGCTGATTATTTCATTCAGGTCGATATTAGTAATGAAATAATAAATAATTATTTTTTACTATAAGTCTATAAAATGTTTTAATTATTTTCCGTAGTAACGTACAGGGACAGTATTGGAATCATGTTGAAAATCTCAACTCGAGTTTTCGACAGATCTACTTGTTTTGGGACCTCTAGAACACGAAAAGACTATTTTTTGCGTGACGTCTATTATTTTTTGCGTGTGTCTGTGCAATGTATGTATCTACTCTAGCTAAAACCTAATTGACCAAACTTCATAAAATTAGGTCACTTGTGAGTGACTCCGGTGCTGATTAGATTTTTGTACGATTCGGGAAAAAAAGAACCTGCCTGTTTTGCGAAATGACCCTCAAAAACGTCAAAGTCTAAAATAAAAGACTACATATGCACAAATGTATCCATTAACGGCTTGTTTTATACATAATGTTTAACAATGAAAATAATATGCCTAACTCCATTTCTCTAAGACTAGCCGTTCTCGAGATATTTTAGTTTTTTCTTGCGCCACCTTTAAAATATGTCCCGTTTCCAAATGAAAACGAAAATTGAATTAACAGTGCAAATTTAGTGTGATATCAAATAATTATGAGGTTTATTTATTTATTTACTTTTTTGTTTTTACTGTTAAACTAAATGTAATGAATTATTAAAGACATAAAGAGAAAATATGTTTGAGTCCGTGAAGGAATTCATGCGCTGCCCACATCAGATTTTTCTTAGGTCAATAACATGGTTGGGGTTTCTCTGGCGGAAAAACATAGCGTTACGAAAAATGTAAATGCTTTGAACGTTTATACTCTTAACCCAGTAGATAACAAGAAATATCAATCATGCATTAAGCACTGATTATGAAACACTATCCAACTGAAATGCAATTTTATTTAAACATCCATAGAGGTAATAGTACCTTCTAACTCCTTGCTTAAAACTTTATCGAGAAAGACAATACTATAAAATCATCTGCTCCCCTGTGTAAAATCAATGAAAATTTCATTCATATCACCTATATTCCAGACTCTAGAGCTAAATAATTTTGTATTAAAAAAATTCATCAATTCTTATACAACCCATCTCACAGCTTGATTTATTTATATTCTGCATACGTTAAAATTAGGCCTCGTTATAGAAATAATCAAAGTTTGACGATCATTTAAACTCAAAAATAATGTAATTGCTTTGGCGAAGAATATAGATACACAGAAAATAAGCAAATATGAAACAGTTTTAAGAAGGATGCAACGCTAGATAGAAATTTAAAAGAGCGTTTAGATTCACAATTTTGGCACTGGGAAAAAAGATGGATGCCCTATTTTATTTTGAAGTGGGTCACGTGATCTCTTCATATAATACGAGTGTAATTATTATTTTAATTTTTATTTAAAAACTATCGAACATATTTTACTAAAAATTTTTTATATATTTTATGGGATAATTTAAATATTTTCTAAAATTCTTAAAGCAGTTTGCGAATTTTGACTTCTCTTAAAAAATGTTTGAAAAATGAGGTCCCATAAGTTTCAATGTATTTCACTTTTTCAACCCGCGTTCTATCCAAAACTAATCTGAGGTGATATTATTCATTGACATCCCCATATGTCCCACAGATTGTCTAAACAACATACTAAAATTTCATCTTGATAAAGTCATTTTTATGGCAGTTATCGTGCGAACCGACAGGCTGACAGACAGAATGAACAAAGTCCTAAACACGTTTCAACTGTGTTGTAAAGTGTTAAAAACAATTTTCAACTACTGTGTTAAAACTCAAGTGTTTAAAATGGAAATAATGTTTCTTGTTTTGTCGGAAATAGGGTTCAGAATATGAATATATAAAAATAATTTCAATATTTTATTATTTTGAACTTTTTTTTTTCGAGCGAGTGATTTTTTTCAATTTTCTAACTTACATTCGAAATATATATTAAACTATAAAATATAGACATAAATTGTAAACGACAAATGTGTGTACTAAAATATTTAGTATTAAAGTCTATATTTATTATTAAAATAGCTGCTATAGTTTTCGAGTTATTATCCTGTCAAATTGAAAAAGATTGAAAATTTTCCGTTTCGTATGTTTGTAATGCTTATATCCCAAAAACTAAAAGAGCTAGCTTTCAACAATAAGCAAAAATTTATAGCTCTTTGAAAGCCCTATAAAATTTGGGATCGAGCTGAATTTTATTTTTAAAACTTACAGTATCTGTCGGAACGAATTTTTGTTTTCGTTTTTAATACTTTTTTTTATTGGAGATATCTACACAACAATAACATAGAGATCTAAATAGTAAGCGATAAAAATATAGATGATTAAATTTAGTTTGTAAATCTGTAATTTTTTTTAAGTTTTCGAGTCATCGTCTCGTCAAGTTGAAGAAGTACGAAAATTTTACGTTCTTCAATTATTGTAATATCTTAAAAGTAAAAGTGAGAGCTATAAACAATAAGCGAGAATGTGTAGTTCTTTGAAAACCCTCTAAGTGTATATAATCAGATTTTGGATCGTTTCTGTTTTGGTAGATATTACAAAAGTTGAGTTTTATTCTACAAAATATTATTCAAAATGTCCTATATAATGTTTCTCCCGCAGAACTATTTCGACTCCATCAGACTGAAGCCGATACTTTTACATTTCTTTCGAGGTCGGCAACGGCTCAGTGACGCCAAAGAATTAAATATATTTGGATATTTTCTGCTAATAAAAAGTTGAAATAAAACTATACCTAATTTTCTGGACCCTATTGACCTATCTATCAGCGAAAACATTTTGCGCAAAAGATGAGGCGAAATTTAAACAACGTAATTTACCTCAAATTAATAAAAGCAATTGCCTCGTCTTGTTGGGACAATTTCTGTTGTAGTTTGGGGCACTCTAACATTATGTGTTAGTATTTTTCAGATTGACTGGTCCGTTCTTTCGGCTCTCTGATTAGCCATATCATGTATACTCTGAATCCACGACTTGGTGATATATATACCTTTCTATTTCTTCCATTTGAGCCCAATTCGTCTTTACGATTTCGCTTATTAGTTTGGATAGAACTGAAGAGGAGGAAACAACGTGATCTTGAAACAGCTGAATGTTGTATTGTTGACTAATTTGTGTTTAATTACATTGATTGATTTCATTATCCTTTGCAAAAGTACTTTCTTTCGACCTAGACCATTCGACCTACCCGAAGGTGTAAGGCATCTGTTTAGACGGCTGGGACAGTACCACCCAATTTAGACCGAAACCCAGTGGGAGTGACCTCCACAGAGACCGCACGCTACTTCCCTTACCACTAGCCTCGATAGTTATTAAAATAAATTGCATAAAATTAAGTCTTTAGTACAAAAGTGGACTAGTTTTTAGTGTAGGACACTTCATGTTATCTTAACTTGCTTGCGAATGGGTCACACACGTTTTACCCACAGACATTTGCTTGTAGGTGAACGTGAGCTAGAACTAGTAACTGGTATCAAACATCACTGTGTGTAAAACACTTTTTAACGGACTGCACCCATTTCAGATATCGTCGTCTTAAACACTTCATGACTTATGATGTTACTTTACTGGACTTGATAGGGGATCCTAACCTGTTTTCATTTCTGTTGGATATAGGATTTTTTTATCATATATATAACATTTTACCTCTCACTTTGTACCATCCTTTTTACGTCCTGTCAGCTGATTTTATATTTTACATCGTATGTTATTTTGTGTACATTTTAAAATTTTTATATCATACACTTGTAATTGTAGTTTACTCGTAAATTAGTTGTTTGTTTTACCATGTGTTTGGCGCAGCATATCCTTTTTGGATTTTGTGCCACAAAACCCAACCAACCAACCAACCGTAGATATCTTATAGATACTGCACATTTTCTTCCAAAACGGTCCAACGATCTTTCCTAGGTGGGTTGACCCTAAATAGGAGTTTTTTCTGATGACCCCTACTTCCTCGAAGTCATTAAAAAAGCGTATCGGCACTTATGATCCTAACGGCTGGTCGACGTTCAAATCCCATTAGCGTACGAAAAGACGACGTGGATATGAGCTGATTAAAAGTTGACGAGCTGTCCATCAAGTCAAAGTAGCCAATCAGAGAAGATTTTTGACACTATCTCACCGAAACCACGAGGTCAAAGTGAGAGTTCAGAGTGAGATGTTTTACCCCCCGTCTTTCTAGCATTGGAAAACATAAAATACATCTATTCTTTAAGATATCTACGATAACCTCTCGGAAGAACTTTTGGACCCTCATAATTAACGTGCCCGTACTCCGCGTGAACGTGGGGACAGTTTGGGCAGAATCGGGGATCGAATTCAGGGCCTCCGAGTACAACCTTCGTGCCTTAACGACTGAGCTGCCCCCCCCCCCTCCGCAAAAGCGTGTTCTTCCGTCGAAAGATGAATTCCAATTTTTATTCTCGTCACAATGCTTTCCTTATACTTTATTTTATGTATATAGAAAAAGTAATAATTATAATTTACCTATGTTGTCGATAGAAATCATAATAAGTTATTGCTTTCATGATATCTTAAGCCTTCATGGATATAATCATACGTACTAGTTTGAGGTTTTATTAATTGTTATAACATTCATAATGAACTTGCATACTAGCATTATTTAATTATACTAGTACTACCAGTATCGAAATGAAAAACGTATTCTTGTAATGTGAGACCAAATAAGCAATTTTTAATTAAAACAAGCTAAACAAAGGACACAGACGAGTGGCAAAGTTAACAGTTTTGCCCGGAGAGGGAGCATCCGGTTTCCGGTTCTTGCAAAATTTTCTACAGGCAAAATTGGCCTATTTGGTCTCGCATGTAAAATTAAAATTTCCTTTAAAGAAATTAAAATTGTTAAATTGGCAGAAAAATAGGACATCAAAGACTTGCATGTATCTGGACGATGTTTGTTAGTTGAAAACCACTTACATCTATAGCGGAGTTGAAAGTCTTATTTCCTCCCATAGACTTTATTGGCCACTGTTTCGCTCATGATCATGTTTCTTCATGAAAAATTATGTTAAAAAATGTATTACAATTTGAATACCTCAGATTAGGCACATTACAAAACAGTTAATTAGTTCTAGCTTGTTGCGTAGTGCATCCACAAAAATGCATGGCCAAAGTTCTTTTTAATATAAGGTCGGTCAATCAACATGTCAGCGAATCAAAAAGTTGTCAGCTTGACGTCATGAGGGCTAGATTTCGTCATTCGTGACGTCACGGTCCGAAGTAGAGTTTCTATAATGCAGGTTGATCCATGACCATCATGTTCTATCTCACCAGAAAGTGCTTATTCCGGACATGGCTGACTGTTCTTTTTTTTTACATGGCTCTCCGCGTGTGATTTCATGGGCTTCTCAGGTTCTCTGACAAGATCGAATTTGTAAATTGCCACTGTAGTTCGACTTCGCCGCATCACTAACTCTTTGAACGTTACTGAAGAAAGTGTGAAGAGCACAATTAAAACTCTCTACGCAAGTTGTTTACGTCTGGATATTGCCACTTCAAAATTAACATACAAATTTTACTTGTAATAATGGGAAAGCTTGTTATGTTTTTGCAACTCTCAAAGTTCTTTCATCAGACGTCACGAATGACGAAATAGGCTCGGCAACGTCAGGCTCACAACTTTTTTATGGATTGACGGGTCCATCGCCCAACCTTATATTAAACAATCTTGCTCGAGACGAGCATCCCTTATGGGGATAGCGCCTTGTCTTATGATTCGCTGAATATCCGTTTACCCCAAGTTTTTGGATAACTAACGTTTATTCACAAGCATAAAGTAAACAGGAACACTGTACAATCAAACAGCGCTTAAATGCTCCACTTGTTTCACAGAATAAGTAATATTACTCACCGAATGTTGACAAAAGTAATTTCACTAAACAATTACTATTCTCAAAACATTCACAATCACAGTCTAATGTAGTTCGTGCCAATTCCATTTGTTAACTCCACTGCAACTGAGGAGTGAGTCCTTTTTATAGTCTCTCCACAGAAACTTCTGGAAATATCTACATCTTAAAGAATAATCGTGCTATCGAAAAGTTTCTGGTACATTCCGTAAGTCGACAATCTGACAACCCTTTTTCTAACTGGGGAATCCTGGTAACCCTGGGCTCATTTCAACCCCACGTCATGCTGACGTCATGGATTGTGTTTTCCTCGCCTGGCCTTCGAGACAGACGAAAGATGAGGCAAAAAAATATTGTGCGTTCGCAAAAGTATTGGTACATTTCCGCAACCAGCATCCACAGCACTAACTGCTAAAGTCGAAGCCCTTTGGATCACTTGGGGATTCTCAATCAAAGCTGCGTATTAGTCCTTGTTTTATCAGTGCACAGTCTAACAAATCTGGCGTTTCAACGGTACATACTTCTGGAACCACGCTTGACTATCGATTACGGTTGCCTAGCGATGGACTATTAGGTAGGTAAAATGTTTGAATTTCTCTTTTTGTGCAATTGAATATCGGAATAGTGCAGATTATTGTTGGAATTTGCTTATTCAAACGGCTTGTAATGAATGAGCTGAATTAAACTGAAGACCCGAATCAAAGAAATGTCGCGGCCACAGAACTTTTTAGAGTTGCTCTTGGAGCAACTATAGTTTAGAAAACAGAGTTACAGTTATATTTATAAGAGGAATCAAATGTTGTTAGCTACGGAATCACCGAAGACAACACAAAGTTCTATACAGCAATTACAGCATTAGATTGCAACATCTTGAGAATAAGCAGTAAGGGATTTAATTGGCGAAACATCCGAAACCAATCGGTATAAAGATTTGGAAAAACGAATAATATGGCATTTTTGCGGATTCGGGGACCACAAAAATTCTCACACTTCCACGGAATCTCCAAGTAGGAGATTGATAGCCAAGTCGCTTATTAAGGGATATACAGAATTTAGCTGGTACTAGTATTAACGAAGATGCTTTGCGTACATCATTTTTGCGGTGTTTACCAGTTAATATATAGCAAATTATTTCTATAAGGTCAGCGTCTTTAAAAAAAAACGTCTGCAATATGTGCTGCCGTTGATAATTCTGATTCAGGTCAGGTTTTCCAAATGCCCCGGGGAGGGGGTCGGCGTTAAATACGATGCCAGACTCCACAGTGTTTTAATAGGAAAATGTAGAATTATAATATTTACTTTTCCTATATATAGTATAATGTATAGGGAAATTATTGTAATGGGATCGAAAATCCGAATTCGTGTTTTCGACGGAAGAACACGTAGAACTCGAATCGAATGTTTTTGAGGTAATGTATGTGTGTGTGTGAATCCGTGAGCCTATGGATGCGATATCTACCGAACAACTGAACTAAAAAATGCAGTTCTCACCAATAACTATGATTTTATTTATCTCTCAGAAAATTTGCTTTCATATGATATTTCGCCTGTGAAATCTTTTGAGGATAGGTATACAGTGTTTAGGAAAGATCGTGTTTTTGGTGGTTCTTGTAAAAGGGGTGATGGATTCTGGATTGCTGGTAAAACATTTTTTTAAAGATGAACAGTGTTTGTTGGGTAATTATAATTCTGAAATAGTTTGTATTAAAGTTTTTGTAAATCTGATCATATTCTATATGTCTGCAATGTGTATTGTAGTCCAGCTAGTGATATTAAGCACTTTAAGGATCTTTATAGTATTTTATAAAAACTTGATGATTACGATTATAATTTAATATAATTTTAGGTGATTTTCAACTTCTTATAATTGACTGGGTAGGAACGTGTGATCATTCTTCTTGTAAGTCCAGGTACGTAGTTGATTTTGTCAATTTTATTAACTCATATAACCTGTCTCAATGTAACGCTGATCAAATCTGCCATAATAGGATTTCGAATCTTATGCTTTCATGTTCGGGACTGTTCGCGAGTGGAGCGGTTGGAAACAATATGCCTCTTTTAATTGAGGACGAATATCATACTGTTTTAATTATATTTTTAATGATTTCTGGTATTTCAAGATGTACGAAGTCATCCACCAAAAGGGATCGTTATGATTTACAGAAAGGTTAATTAATTTTGTTTCAAACCCGCTCATTCTAATATTACCACTTTATTTAATCGTATTCGTTCCGATAAATTTGGGAATTTTGATGACTTTAAAACCTTTGCTGGGGTGTATGTCGTTTCCCTGTTATCCCCTGCTGGTGACTATAAATTTTACATTGGTAGTACAAAACGTACTGTTGGCATCTGTTTAGTAGAACATGCTCACGATATCAAATCTGGTAAACTGTTTACGGCTCTTGCTCAATATGTGGTTAATGATAAATTTCTTCCCGTTTTTGAAAAATCTTTCCTTTCGGTTCGTTGTAACAATCCACGTAGTATTCTTCCTTATGAATCTCTGTTTATTTATATTTGCCGTGAATCAATTTGTAATTTTGGTCCTGTTCAAATTTTAAGTTATGCTTGGCGACTCATTCTCGACTCTATGCAAGTCAAACCTCTTAAAAGTTATTTGTGACGTCATTCTCAGGGATATTATGCTTGACGTTTTTCTAAAATTTGTATTAGTTCTTTTCTTGTAATATTTAAAATTCGTAGGCGTTTAAACTTATTTTGTAATTTCCGTGTATATTTCTTGTATTATTTTTAGTAAGTTCATTTACCATTTTATATTTTATGCAAATTTGCTTTAAACTGGTCTCTATGTATATAAACCTTCCATGTTTTTATTATTCATGTAGCCACTGATGAAGGGCGTATATACGTCCGAAAGCGCTCTGGCATTTTTTAACATATTTTGTACGTCTTTTAGGATGTGTTAAATGAACGACCTTTCGTTTTTTAAAAAACGCTTTGACCTTGATTTTATCTACAGAAAGGTTAATGTCGATCTGTCATCAAAATTTTTAAATGCATTTGACTGGAACTTTTTTTAATCTGTTTGATAATGTTCGCTGTGCCGTAAATGTGTTTAATTTTTATTTTTATCAGATTTTTGTATTCCTAAAACTTTTGTCGGAAACAGTGAATATGACCTCATTGCTTTACTCGTAGAACTATCAGTGACATCTGGTAGAAGTATTGTGAACAGTAGTGAGAATTATAGACAGCGTGGTTTGTCTTATGACTTACTTCAATACAGATATGATAGAACTGAAATTAAGTTTGATATTAATAGTGAACTTATTTCTTATATTGCATTTGTTGAATTATCCTGCTAGTGTTAGTTGACACAGCAGAAAGGCATAGTATTTATTATATGTATTTTTGATTATTTTTAAATTAAAAGTTCCTAATTATGAGTACAATTCGCCAATATTTATTCATAATTGTACGATAGAGTACAGAATATAGGGAGTTAAAAATAAATGAACAGGTAAAATAATTTCGAATACGTAGGAACATTCTTTATTGTTTATGTTCTACTTTTCATTGCGCTAATAATTTATTTTTACAAAATTCACAGTTTAAATAATAGTATTTAAGGCCTTCCGCCATAGAAATACATACAATGCAGAGCTATTTATTTTATCCCAGCGCCAACTGAGTGATTGTCTGAAACGATATGGCGTTCTCTTAATATGAAGTTCTATCTCCTTATTTTTACCTTCATGGTATCGCATTTTAGAGATGTTTAAATAAAATTGCTTTTCAGTTGGAAAGTGTTTCATAATCAATGATTTATGCAAGATTGATCTTTCTTGTTTTCAAATAAATCTGCTGTATAAGTTTATTGGGTTTAATTTCGTTGTTTAGAAACCTGATAACATTATCTTTTTTTCAAATAAATTTGCGAAAAAAATGTCGTCTGCATAATGCCATGGGAAGTTCGTTCTTAACGACCTTCTAACATAGTTGTAAAGCCTTTATGACTTTGTTCATTGTGTCTGTCCGGCCGTTATTTTTAAAACTGCTTATTTTATGCCGATGATCTGAAAATTTTCAGTCCGATTTTCAATGCTAGCTGTTTCAACAATATTAAGTCTGAGTTACCTGTTCTTTATAAATGACGTAATGATAACCATCTTGATCTCAATATTAATAATGCGAAATTGTTAATTTTACTTGTGGAAAAGTCCCTAATTTGTTACTTTCTCTTTATACATAATATAATGTATAAGAAAGTATTATGAAAGGGTCAAACATTCGAATTCGAGGTTTCGGACAGACGTTCAGTTTTATTAACACTTTCCAACATAGTTGTAAAGTGTTTATGACTGTTAATTCTGTCTGTCTGTCCGTTCGCACGATCAATGCCGTAAAAATGACTTTATCAAAACGAAATTTTAATATGTTGTTGAGACGGTCTGTGGAACGTATTGGAATGTAAAAAAATAACACCACCCAATTAGTTTTGGATTTAACTTGTGTTGAAAACGTGAAATACATTCAACCCTATGGGACCTTATTTTTGAAACATTTTTTAAGCGGAGTTAAAATTCACAAATTGCTGTGAACATGTTAGAAATATTCAAATTATCACGCAAAATATGTAAAAAAAATTCATCAAAATATGTTAAGTAGTAATTTTATAAATAAAAACTGAAATAATAATGCCATCTATTGTTGTGATAAACATGCTGCATGGATCAATTTGAATAGAGTAATTAGAAAATTAATAGTAATTGCTTTAAGAGCTTAATGAAAATATTTTAAATTAATTACTTCATTCAAATCAAGATCCCTGCAAAAAATTTTCACGGGTCGGATTCTCATGTCAAAACAATTAAATCTTAAAGGCCAAATAAACAATTAATTAAATTTATAAAATTTTTTGTATAGTGGTATTATCCAGGTATTGACATGAGAACCTTAAATGAAATGATAATAATATAAAACAATACATAAATAAATTCCCAAATTTTTTTTTTATATTTAAAAAGAAATTATTTATTAAAGAAAATATATATATTCATTAAGATTATATTATATGTATATAATCAATATTAATTGACATTTTTTTTTTTTTTTACATAAAATAAAGTACCAATAAAAGAATAAAGAAATAAGTTCCTTTTACTCACAGCTTCTGTACTATTGTGTACTTGTTGAAAATATATATATATTTCAAAATTAGTAAAAAAAATAATGCAAATTCACATCAGAACATTTGCAGATGATATCTTCATCATGCTCTATTTTGTACTTCATTTTTAATTAATATTTTGTATGAAACCTGTATTTTTTTTATATTGAACCTTCAATATAAATTCTGCTGATATCATCATTTTAAACACTATCTCCTCAACTAGGAGCACTATCAACACATTTTTTGTGAACAATGCCACAGATCGACTCATTTAAAATGCACACATCTTCAGCTCCTCAGAGCTCAGCCACTTCAAAAATTCACTGAACATTTGATACATATATTTCAGAAACGAAATAAACTAGGTCACTACACCTTTTGAAAATCACAGACCTACTGACTGAACTTCATAACTTCTAAAAATTACACCTCCCCTCTTCCCAGGGAAGGGGGAGAAAAAAAGAAAAGCTGCTTCCCAGCTCACATTCACATGTTGCTAGGACCCAGTAACAGAAGAACAAAATAATTAAAAAAATGACTTCTGGGTAAGAAAGAGACGTACCAATCAACCATTGGTTACTGACCAGTGATGTCACTTTGATCCACGAATTGTAGAAAGGGGGGAAAAGTTGTTTCTTCTTGGTGCTCGATGAATTCCCAGAAAAACCTCTGCTCACAGGGAACTCGGAATTGATGATCTTGCACATCTGTCAAGGATGATAATTGAATGCACTTGCAAATCCATTCGTGCCTAATCGTGGTGTTAATGGCTGCAAATACATGCCAGATTGTAGACCACATGAGAGGTCTCGTTTAGCTTTCAAAATTCTGTTTTTCCACTGTTTTTTAGAAGTTATGAAGTTCAGTCAGTAGGTCTGTGATTTTCAAAAGGTGTAGTGACCTAGTTTATTTCGTTTCTGAAATATATGTATCAAATGTTCAGTGAATTTTTGAAGTGGCTGAGCTCTGAGGAGCTGAAGATGTGTGCATTTTAAATGAGTCGATCTGTGGCATTGTTCACAAAAAATGTGTTGATAGTGCTCCTAGTTGAGGAGATAGTGTTTAAAATGATGATATCAGCAGAATTTATATTGAAGGTTCAATATAAAAAAAATACAGGTTTCATACAAAATATTAATTAAAAATGAAGTACAAAATAGAGCATGATGAAGATATCATCTGCAAATGTTCTGATGTGAATTTGCATTATTTTTTTTACTAATTTTGAAATATATATATATTTTCAACAAGTACACAATAGTACAGAAGCTGTGAGTAAAAGGAACTTATTTCTTTATTCTTTTATTGGTACTTTATTTTATGTAAAAAAAAAAAAAAATGTCAATTAATATTGATTATATACATATAATATAATCTTAATGAATATATATATTTTCTTTAATAAATAATTTCTTTTTAAATATAAAAAAAAAATTTGGGAATTTATTTATGTATTGTTTTATATTATTATCATTTCATTTAAGGTTCTCATGTCAATACCTGGATAATACCACTATACAAAAAATTTTATAAATTTAATTAATTGTTTATTTGGCCTTTAAGATTTAATTGTTTTGACATGAGAATCCGACCCGTGAAAATTTGTTGCAGGGATCTTGATTTGAATGAAGTAATTAATTTAAAATATTTTCATTAAGCTCTTAAAGCAATTACTATTAATTTTCTAATTACTCTATTCAAATTGATCCATGCAGCATGTTTATCACAACATCTCATAAAATATGTTAAGTAGTAATTTTATAAATAAAAACTGAAATAATAATGCCATCTATATCATACGAAGAGATCACGTGACTCGTTGAAAAATAAAATATGGCATCCTTTTTTTTTTTCGCTTAGTGAAAATCGTGATTTTTAAGGAACGGTTACCGCTTTTCTCATATTACCTGCGTATCTAAATTCTGCACCAACGCAATTGCAATACTTTTTGGGTCTAAAAGATTTATTTCTACAACGAAGCCTAATTTTAACGTATGTAGAATGTAAACAAATCAATCGCACGATGACATGCATAAAAATTGCTGATTTTTTTTAATGGAAAATTATTTAGCTCTGGAGTATGGAATATAAGTGATATGAATGAAATTCATACATTTTTCATAGAGAAGTGAATGATTTTATAGCATTGCCTATTTTGATGAAGTGTTAAATTTTCAAGTAAAATAAATTATTATACTGTGATAATTTAAAAAAAATATTACCGTGAATGTATCGCATTTCAGAGCTGTTTAAATAAAATTGCATTTCAGTTGGAATGTGCTTCATAATAGATGTTTTATGCATGGTTAATATTTCTTGTTTATATTGATATACAAAGATGATAGTTTGCGCTTTACAAGTGTAGATAAACAATGCTCGCCACACAGAAAGAATTATCACATGCGTTTGAACTCGAAACCATCTTTTCTAGACCTAAAATGAAAAACCATTGTTTTCCAACAGTGAGAAAAATCGATGCCAACTGTACAAAAGGAAAACACAAAACGACATCCTGCTGACAGATGCTTGTATCCCGCAACATAACTAGGCGTTTGAAATGCAGGAACGGGAAGAGGGACACCAAAATGGATTCAAATAGTAAGTCAGAAAGAAAGAGTATCTATGTTAGAGATACTGGGAAAAAGAAAATCGAATTGAAAGAGAGCTAGCTCTAAACGTGTCACATAACTATCAAGGAATAAAGGATGACATGCCGCTTAAGGCACAGCTCCCATTTTCCGAATTTTTACTTTCCTTATATACATAGTATAATGTATAAGGAAAGTATTGTGACGGGGTCGAAAATTCGAATTCGAGTTTTCGACGGGAGAGCACGTTTCAAGCATCCTTGATCACTAATCGCACATTTTTGAGGTGATGTCTCTCTCTCTCTCTCTGGGACATTTTATCATAAAATGCTGAAATTTTGTACATCACCTTATTAGTGTAAGGGGCACATTTTACACATTGGAAATGTTTTTGTACGGGGGCCGTATAAAAATTTACATTTTGTATTTCTTAAAATTTAATTTTCTTGAAAATGTTAATCTATTTCATAAAATTATGTACCTTTTTTTAATCAACTTTGTAATTTATTGTATACTAGCAGCATACCCGTTCTTCGTACGGAGTATATAATATAAAGAAACTTGAAATTCATAATCATGCCCAAATTCTTATAGTATACTAAATGACATGTTTAATCAAAATATTCTGTTAAAATATTTAATATAATGCTCCTAAAAAGAAGTTTAAGAATCTGTGTTCTCGCTATATAAAATTATCTTCATGGACATATCTGAATATAGAACTGAAGAATAAAACATCTTGGACCCCTTATGTAAGCAAATATAAAAAAAATATGGAATTGAATCAATATATGCAAAATAAAAGCGTTAAAATTGTATGGGACCCGTACTAATTATATACGCGAATATTAGAAAATATAACCTGTATTAGTAGATTACATGTATAAATTGAAAATACCAATAAACCCGTAATCTTTAAATCTGAAGACAGTCATTTATTCCAATATATGTCAAAATTAAAGTGCTAAAATTACATGGGAAGATATACACGTACTACTTATAATGTCCGATTATTAGTAGAAGATTACCCGTTTTGCAATATGAGTCACAAATGTTTTTTGGTAAAATACAACAGACGACGTATTAAATTGAATATATAATTAATCCCCTTAATCTTCATACCAGAAGACTGTACTTGATTCCAATATATATGCCAATATATGTCAAAATATATGCCAATATACCTGTACTACTTATATTCTCGTAGGTCAGAAGATATACCCGTGCATTCCTAGAAGATTACTCGTACAACGTACAATATGCGTGTGTCAGCAATTTTTGCCGCAATAAAACAATGGCGTAATAACTTAAAAATATCAATAATCCCTGAATCAATAATTCCGGAAAATATCAATAATAATAATGTTTAAACCTGAAGAGTATAATTGATATTATCCAGTCCAAAATGAAATGGCAATGAAATTTATTTTATATACATATCTTCATTATTCAAATCGGAAAGGATTTAATAAAAATCGTCTGCCGCATAAACACATTGGATTTAAATCCGTTGCTAAGCGACACGATATCATTTGCCTCAAATAAATTGGTAGAAAAAATATCGTCTAAATAGTTATATTTCTATGAAACATTTGGCTACAGTTTCGTCAAATTAGCGACATTTTAAAAAATCGCCAAATTTATCGCCAAGTGGGACTGTAGAACTGACAGTTCCACTTTGCGACAAATTGACGAAATATCATCACAATAGTATCCCCTAACAAAAAACAATTAATATCATTTATGTAGCGCAATTTTATCAATTTCAAGATATTTTTATGGATTTGAAAACATTTTTATCAATTTGGTGACATTTAAAAAATTCGCTAAATGTATTACTAAGTAGGATGGTTGGTCTGACAGATAAATGCTAACCAAACATCATTTCAGTACTCTCTTCTAACAAAACAAAAAAAAATTTCATTGATATGTAGAAGACCCAAGCCACACGACCAACCCGAAGGTTTATGGCAGCTGTTTGTGTATCGTTTATATCAATTTGGCGACATTTCCGTCAATTTGGCAAAGTTTAAGAAAAGTTGTCAAATTAGCGATATCCCTCCAAATTCGTATCTTTGAATTTGCAGATCTGAATGAAACATTCTTATCCCGTTTCAATATACTAAATGAAAACACTACAATTGTATTAGAAGATATACCCGCTCTACTCTTTTTCTGTTTCAACAATCGGCTATATGAATTTACTAGCAGCATACCCGTTCTTCGTACGGAGTATATAATATAAAGAAACTTGAAATTCATAATCATGCCCAAATTCTTATAGTATACTAAATGACATGTTTAATCAAAATATTCTGTTAAAATATTTAATATAATGCTCCTAAAAAGAAGTTTAAGAATCTCTGTTCTCGCTATATAAAATTATCTTCATCTACATATCTGAAGAATAAAACATCTTGGACCCCTTATGTAAGCAAATATGAAAAAAAAATATGGAATTGAATCAATATATGCAAAATAAAAGCGTTAAAATTGTATGGGACCCGTACTAATTATATACGCGAATATTAGAAAATATAACCTGTATTAGTAGATTACATGTATAAATTGAAAATACCAATAAACCCGTAATCTTTAAATCTGAAGACAGTCATTTATTCCAATATATGTCAAAATTAAAGTGCTAAAATTATATGGGAAAATATACACGTACTACTTATAATGTCCGATTATTAGTAGAAGATTACCCGTTTTGCAATATGAGTCACAAATGTTTTTTGGTAAAATACAACAGACGACGTAATAAATTGAATATATAATTAATCCCCTTAATCTTCATACCAGAAGACTGTTCTTGATTCCAATATATATGCCAATATATGTCAAAATATATGCCAATATACCTGTACTACTTATATTCTCGTAGGTTAGAAGATATACCCGTGCATTCCTAGAAGATTACTCGTACAACGTACAATATGCGTGTGTCAGCAATTTTTGCCGCAATAAAACAATGGCGTAATAACTTAAAAATATCAATAATCCCTGAATCAATAATTCCGGAAAATATCAATAATAATAATGTTTAAACCTGAAGAGTATAATTGATATTATCCAGTCCAAAATGAAATGGCAATGAAATTTATTTTATATACATATCTTCATTATTCAAATCGGAAAGGATTTAATAAAAATCGTCTGCCGCATAAACACATTGGATTTAAATCCGTTGCTAAGCGACATGATATCATTTGCTTCAAATAAATTGGTAGAAAAAATATCGTCTAAATAGTTATATTTCTATGCAACATTTGGCGACAGTTTCGTCAAATTAGCGACATTTTAAAAAATCGAAAAATTTATCGCCAAGTGGGACTGTAGAACTGATAGTTCCACTTTGCGACAAATTGACGAAATATCATCACAATACTATCCCCTAACAAAAAACAATTAATATCATTTATGTAGCGCAATTTTATCAATTTCAAGATATTTTTATAGATTTGAAAACATTTTTATCAATTTGGTGACATTTTAAAAATTCGCTAAATGTATTACTAAGTAGGATGGTTGGTCTGGCAGATGAATGCTAACTAAACATCATTTCAGTACTCTCTTCTAACAAAACAAAAAAAAAATTCATTGATATATAGAAGACCTAAGCCACACGACCAACCCGAAGGTTTATGGCAGCTGTTTGTGTGTCGTGTATGGCGACATTTCCGTCAATTTGGCAAAGTTTAAGAAAAGTTGTCAAATTAGCGATATCCCTCCAAATTCGTAGCTTTGAATTTGCAGATCTGAATGAAACTTTCTTATCCCGTTTCAATATACTAAATGAAAACACTACAATTGTATTAGAAGATATACCCGCTCTACTCTTTTTCTGTTTCAACAATCGGCTATATGAATTTATTGGCTAAACACAATATATGAGTTTAGTAGCTAAATACGATATAAGCTTGAAAACTCTTTGCCAAAATAAATGAAATTGATGTACGCAGTCAGCAATTAATATAATTAAAAGAAAAATCAAACCGTCCATTCATAAGATATACTTTTATATCCATTTATTCATTTATTTATTATTTAAATCGAAAAAAAATAATAAAAACATTAACAAACACATTTAATGTAATTGCGATGCCGAGCAACATGATATATCCTCCTAAAATGTAAAATTTATTTACCACTATCAGCACACCCGTTATTCGTACGGAGTGTATAATTTAAAGAAACTTAAAGTTCGCAATCATGTGCAAATTCTGTTAAAATATTAAATTTATTGCTCCTAAAGAGAAGTTTAAGAATATATGTTCTCACTATGCAAAATTATCTTCACGATCAGATCTGAAGAATAAAACATCCTGCCCCCTTTTGTAAGCAAATTTACAGAAGAAAAAATAGGAATTGAATGAATATATGCAACCCCGTACTAATTATATTGTCGCAGATCAGAAAATATGCCAATGTGTTAGTAGAAGATTACCCGTATTACAATATGCGTCTCAAAAATATTTGCCAAAATAAAAGAGATGACGTAATAAATTGAAAACATCAATAATATCCGTACTCTTTATACCAGAAGGTCGTAATTGATTCCAATATATGCCAATATATATCAAAACATATGTCAATATACCTGTACTACTTATATTCTCGTAGATTAAAAGATATACACGTGTATTTGTAGAAGATTTGTACAACATACAATATATGAGTTTAAACAATTTTTGTCATAATAAAATAATTGCATAATAACTTGAAAATATCAATAATCCTTGAATCAATAATCCCCGAAAATATAAATAATAATAATTTTTAAACCTGAAGACCGTAATTAATATTATCCAGTCAAAAATGCTATAAGAAAAATCAAATCGTTCTTTTCTCAAATATATTTTTATATCCATTTACTTATTATTCAAATCGAAAAAATAATTATTAAAATTAACAGACAGATTTAATTTAATTGCGTTTCTGAGTAACATGATATAAGATAGAATCTTATAACATGTTAAATATGTCATGTCTTATAACATGTTAAATATGTCATGTCTTATAACATAAATTGCGAAATTAAATAACGATTTTGATTTCTCTATACTTCTCATTGTTCCGTAAAAGCTTGTTTTAAATAAACCATGAACCATGGAGATAGATTTCCCCTTTAAATCATGTTTCAAACAATTCATGTTTTCAGAAAGTGACTAATTAACGCAAAAAATCTCCCATCAAACTCAGAGATTAAATTTTAATTCAATTTCAAACGATTTTCAAGCTTTTCGTTTGGATAAACCACGGAGTTAGGGAGTAGAACTCCTAGGAAAAAGTTCCGTTTTTCATTAATATCTCGACAACCCCAGGTCTTAGAAACTCGAAACTTGGACAAAATTTATGGGGGGATATTTCAAGGCTATTCACCAAATTTCATTAAATTCGGTTCAGCCGTTTTTCCGTGATGATGAGACAAACGAAAATTTCGTTATTTACTAATATCTCGAGAACCACTGGTCGTAGAAACTCAAAACACGGATATAATTTTAAGTGGGGCTATTTCTGGGCTACCCACAAAATTTCATCAAATTCGGTTCAGCCGTTCTCCCGTGATGGTGTGACAAACAGACAGACAGACAGACAGACAGACAGACAGACAGACAGACAGACAGACAGACAGATTTTCATTTTTATTTATATAGATTGGCTAAACACAATATATGAGTTTAGTAGCTAAATACGATATAAGCTTGAAAACTCTTTGCCAAAATAAATGAAATTGATGTACGCAGTCAGCAATTAATATAATTAAAAGAAAAATCAAACCGTCCATTCATAAGATATACTTTTATATCCATTTATCCATTTATTTATTATTTAAATCGAAAAAAAAAATAATAAAAACATTAACAAACACATTTAATTTAATTGCGATGCCGAGCAACATGATATATCCTCCTAAAATGTTAAAATTTATTAACCACTAACAGCACACCCGTTATTCGTACGGAGTGTATAATTTAAAGAAACTTATAGTTCGCAATCATGTGCAAATTCTGTTAAAATATTAAATTTATTGCTCCTAAAGAGAAGTTTAAGAATATATGTTCTCACTATGCAAAATTATCTTCACGATCAGATCTGAAGAATAAAACATCCTGCCCCCTTTTGTAAGCAAATTTACAGAAGAAAAAATAGGAATTGAATGAATATATGCAACCCCGTACTAATTATATTGTCGCATATCAGAAAATATGCCAATGTGTTAGTAGAAGATTACCCGTATTACAATATGCGTCTCAAAAATATTTGCCAAAATAAAAGAGATGACGTAATAAATTGAAAACATCAATAATATCCGTACTCTTTATACCAGAAGGTCGTAATTGATTCCAATATATGCCAATATATATCAAAACATATGTCAATATACCTGTACTACTTATATTCTCGTAGATTAAAAGATATACACGTGTATTTGTAGAAGATTCGTACAACATACAATATATGAGTTTAAACAATTTTTGTCATAATAAAATAATTGCATAATAACTTGAAAATATCAATAATCCTTGAATCAATAATCCCCGAAAATATAAATAATAATAATTTTTAAACCTGAAGACCGTAATTGATATTATCCAGTCAAAAATGCTATAAGAAAAATCAAATCGTTCTTTTCTAAAATATATTTTTATATCCATTTATTTATTACTCAAATCGAAAAAATAATTATTGAAATTAACAGACAGATTTAATTTAATTGCGTTTCTGAGTAACATGATATAAGATAGAATCTTATAACATGTTAAATATGTCATGTCTTATAACATAAACTGCGAAATTAAATAACGATTTTGATTTCTCTATACTTCTCATTGTTCCGTAAAAGCGTGTTTTAAATAAACCATGAACCATGGAGATAGATTTCCCCTTTAAATCATGTTTCAAACAATTCATGTTTTCAGAAAGTGACTAATTAACGCAAAAAATCTCCCATCAAACTCAGAGATTAAATTTTAATTCACTTTCAAACGATTTTCAAGCTTTTCGTTTGGATAAACCACGGAGTTAGGGAGTAGAACTCCTAGGAAAAAGTTCCGTTTTTCATTAATATCTCGACAACCCCAGGTCTTAGAAACTCGAAACTTGGACAAAATTTATGGGGGGATATTTCAAGGCTATTCACCAAATTTCATTAAATTCGGTTCAGCCGTTTTTCCGTGATGATGAGACAAACGAAAATTTCGTTTTTTACTAATATCTCGAGAACCACTGGTCGTAGAAACTCAAAACACGAATATAATTTTAAGTGGGGCTATTTCTGGGCTACCCACAAAATTTCATCAAATTCGGTTCAGCCGTTCTTCCGTGATGGTGTGACAAACAGACAGACAGACAGACAGACAGACAGACAGACAGACAGACAGACAGATTTTCATTTTTATTTATATAGATGTCTAAGGTCAATATCTAAGGAATGAAAGCCGAGGTCAATGTTTTTGGGATACGATGTATATATCTCATTAGAAAAATAAAGAAAATTGTTTTGCTTTAAATGCAATCTAATATTTGGAACTAATTTCTTATTTGTTTTATCTTCTAAAGAGAAATTAGTTTAACTGTAATTCACCTGTCCTAATGCCATTCCCTTGTCTACCAAAAAGACGACAGGGGAATGACAAATCATGTGATCTTACTTTCTGATCACATGAGTTTTATTTGCATTTAAGCCTAACTTCATATTCAGTTTTCTACACTACTTTAGGCACACACATATGGTACAAATTATTTGAGTTTTCATTTTGAGAATAATTAAAGACAGGTGCATGAAAAGGAATAAAAATACTTACCCAAAATTGTTCCGTTTTATAATATTTCCCTGAACAGAATGATAGCTAATAGAACATAGTGGAGCTCTTGAAAGGGTAAATATGGACTTTAGTAGAAAAGAATAATACTTTAATTATAGTGTGTTGTCATCTATATACAGAATGAGGTGTTAAAATTTAAAGACAGGTGAATGACAAAATAACTTGGGGACAGTTGTAAAAAATTAATTTAAAATATTGCTCTAATGCATAGTGGATTTCTTATTATTGTGTGCATTGTGAATTATCTAATTTAATGGAAAACATCCAATCAAAAGCAAATTAGAAAATGAAAGCTTCTCAATGAAGTTGTGATTTTATAATTTGGTTGTTGGGACACATAGGGGAATGACATTTAATAAAAAACTAAGTTTTTAAATATTAAATATATAAATTGTTTTTTTAGCTAATGGATGACAATTATGAATTAAAATATAGTAAAACTGATGAGCATCCCAAATCATACAAACTTTTATTAAAACTCCTGGGACATGTAAAATTCCCGTTTACAGAAAATAACCTATAATATATATATATATATATATATATATATATATATATATATATATATATATATATATATACAGATATTTTAAGCTTTCCTCAATAACGCGACCCTTGTTTTCATATTTCTTATTCCAAATTTCTATTTCATGTCACGAACTGATTGCAACTATATTAAATTCTATCCCCCACGCTATTAAAATTAACAAAGCCTACCAGTACTTCTCCGTTCTCTCTTCTATATCATATAGGGTCACTCATCTTAACCTCTGCGTAAACTTTCTCATATGAAACTGCATCCCTATCACATTTTTAGAGCATAATAACGCGAAGGTAGCATGGTTCCCATGCCGTCATTCCCCACCACCATAACTGTAATTTATGTGAACCAATGCAGACTGCTCTGAGATCTCTTACGAGATGGACGCCGACGGAGAGCTCGGATAATGTGAAAAATTGTGTTTTAAGAGTGTTATCTGATAAAGTAGATTTTACTGTAATGGTTGTGTTGTTGAGATAGTCCAGGATAGATACCTTTTAGGTTACATAAATCTACGAACACAAAAATTGTATCGTGGCTATTTTCCATTACATTGATTTAAGTTTATGACTGCAAACAGTGACGAACATCGATGCAAGAAATGTAAACGAAAAAGATAAAAAATATCAATCATGCATAAAGCATTGATTATGAAATACTTTCCAACTTCAATGCAATTTTATTTGAACATCTAAAATGCGAAATATACGGCGATGATATTTTTTAATTATCCCAGAATTACAATCATTTATTTTACTTGAAAACTTAAAATTTCATCGAAAACAATGAATTTTTATTCAAATGGCGTCATCGAAATATAAATCGTGTGGCTATGTAAAAGCAGTGAATATTTTATTCATACATTTTTATTCCAGACTCCAGTGTTAAATAATTATGCGTCAAAAAAAATTCAGCAATTCTTATAAAACTTATCTCTCTTGTTTACATTCTGTATCCATTGAAATTTATGTCTCGTTGTAGAAAAAATCAAAGTTGGATGATCCTTTGTAAACTAAAAAATATTGTCATTGCGCTGGTGCAGAATGTAAATGCCCAGAAAATAAAATTAAACGGTTTTAGGACGGATACAACACTCAATATAAATTTAAAAGAACATTAAACATCACGACTTTGGAAAAAATATGGATGCCCTATTCTGTTTTAAAGTGGATCACGTGATCTCTTCCTATTATATGGGTATCATTATTATTTTAATTTTTATTTAAAAACTACCGACTGTATTTTGCTTAATTTATATATATATATATATATTTTATGACATAATTTTAGAAGCAATTTGTGAATTTTAACTTTGCTTAAAATATGTTTGAAAAATGAGGTCCCATAGGGTTCAACGTATTTCATTTTTTTAACCCGGGTTCCATTCAAACTAATTGGGTGATATTATTCATTTACATTCCCATAGGTCCCACAGTCCGTCTGAACAACATACTCAAATTTTATTTTGATAAAGTCGTTTTTACTGCAGTTATCGTGCGGGCGGACGGACAGACAAACAAAGTGACCCAAGTCAAACACTTTTCAACTATGTTGTAAAATGTTAAAATGGAGTCCCACAGCAATATGCTCCCTAACTAGTACATCAAGACGTTTGGCACGCAGCATAAAACGAGAATAAGTAGGAGAACCCCCAAAATATCAAATAAAGAGGTTAAAAGAAAATAAAGTGTCCGGTTTATAGATACCGGAAGAAGAAAATATTGGGTTGAAAGAGAGCTAAACGTGTCACTAAAGACATAAAGGGATGAAAGATGGTCTATAGCTTCAGGCACAATTCTCGTGTTTCATCTTTTTTATAAGAAATTTATTTAGTTAAACAGATTTTCTAAAAAGCTTTTAAATGGTTTTTCATTTGAATTTTAGGCAAGTGATCAGTTGCCATTCTCGCATAATTCGACTTTGGAAAGCGTACTTAAACTTAAGGAGATCGCGCTGCCATTGCAGATAACAGCATCTATTAGAACATTGCCACAAAATTTTGGCTCCTTGTTGCCATTTAATGCACACAATTTATATATATATATATATATATATATATATATATATATATATATATATATATATATATATATATGCTCATAGCCATAAAAATTTGCTCACCAAAAAGTAATTGTGTGATCGTAACGAAACTTGGCATGAAGGTACGTGTCAGGCAGATATGTAAATAATTAGAAATACAGCGTGATTGCGCACTATGCAATGCCACCAGAGGGCGTTGAACTTCGTTCTTCTTTGCGCAGAAAAAAGGTACACAGAGGCTTTTTACCTATAATACTTAATATGTTGCAGAGGGACGCTTTTTTATTAGGGATGCCGTTACGCAACCGCTGTAAGAGTTCGAGAGGGGAAGCATAATCAGGATAATGGAAGCCGGGTGGTCAGCTCGGCCAATAGCCCGCCACCTAGGCCGTTCTGACTTTGCTGTGAAGAGGTGTCCGCCATCCGGGCACAGGCAGCACCTTCACTACGGGCCCCTGTTTCTGTCCATACCATCGCGAGGCGCTTGGCTGAAGGACATTTGGTATCGCGGCGTCCATTACGTGTGCTTTCAATGACACCCGACCATCGTCGCTTCCGTTTGAAGTGGGGTCGCGGTCGACGGGATTAAACGGCAACCGAATGGAACCATGTTGTCTTCAGCGACGAATCGAGATTTAATTTGGGCAGTGATGACAACCGTGTAAGTGTATGGAGGCCCCGTGGTGAACGCCTCAATCCTGCCTTCGCGCTACAGCGTCACATCTATCCTACAGCTGATATAATGGTATGGAGTGTCATTGAATAAGACACCCCGTGACCTCTAATACTGATCCACGGAAACATGACAGCCCAGCGGTATGTTCATGACATCCTTCAGCAATATATCTTGCCACTCATGGCAGGGCTTTCAGGAGGCATTTTTTAACAGGACAATGCTAGGCCACCCAAAGTAAGAGTGTCACAGGAATGCCTTCGCCACATTACCACCCTTCCCTGGCTTGCTCGATTCCCAGATTTGTCACCGATCGAGCATGTCTGGGATGACATAAAACGGCAAGTTGGACAGCCAACGAGTTTGGTCGAACTAGAGGCGCTCTTACAACTGTGGAATGAGATGACGCAGGACACTATACGGAACTTGTATGCCTCAATGCTCGCCTGTATCGCATCGTGTATTTACGCTAGAGGTAGCCCAACAGGATACTAGAACCTCCATTCGTTTGTAGTTTTTCCTGTAATAAATAATCCTTTCGCTTTGATTTTGTAATCACTTACTTATATCAACGTTGCACTCACATATATTAAATTTATATGGCAATGAGTATATATATATATATATATATATATATCTTCTAGATGTGAATTTATAATATATTATACTTATTTTTAATACTGTTATTTATATCTCACGATTGGTAACAATTGATCTCCACTTTTATCGCCTACGAATGGCAACAGTAGTCTCGTTATTTATTGCTTTTCATAGAGACGACATGTGCAGAATTTTCTCAGGTACAATATATGTAATTTCTATTTTATTTTTCAATCTTTGAGCTTGTAGGCCAAGTAGATGGAGTTTATAGATATCATCTATCTCCGTTTTCAGAAACAAGTTTATTTTGGTCATTTTGAATAGATATTAGGCCTTGAAGTACTAGGCCTTACACATTTTTTTCCTGTTTTTCAACCTCTTTTCTGCATTATATTTTAATATTGGTGGGGGTTTAAACTAAACAAAAAAACAGTAGCAACGATCATTTTGGGGAAATTAAATAGATAATGCAAATTTTTATTTTCAAGATAAGTAAATAACAGCATGAAAGAGGGATGACACTTAATATAAGCAATTGTTTTGTAAGTATGTATATATATATATATATATATATATATATATATATATATATATATATATATATATATATATATATATACACTAAGACAAAAAAATCAACACACCCCGCAAAATAATCCTATAGTAATGAAACTGTACATGCAAACACCTTTCGACAGAATATGCAAATGATCAAAAATTCGCAGCCAATGAATGAATAGTCGGCACTACAGCGCGTTGAAAGTGGGCACCATGGTGTATATAAGGATCGAACCTCTCTTTCAGGAATAAAACTTGCAGTAAATTTAGATTGCGTTTACGTACTTGGATTGTAACAAAGCTTCGCCGGCGAATTCGCGGCCACTACAAGCATATGAAGAAGTTTGAAAGAGGGCGTGCGGTCAGACTACATGAGGCTGGATAGGCACACCAACGAATCGATCGGCATTTGGGTAAGAGCGATGCAGCAATTAGACGATGTTGGCAAGAATAGGTACGAAATGGCAGATTTCAGCGGCAAGCGAACGGCCTAGGGCGACGACAGAAAGGGAAGATAGAGTGATTGTAGAGTGACGACAGAACGGGAGGGTAGAGTGATAGAGCAGCTTTGACAGGACGAGATTCGTCGTTATCAATCATCCAACGTGTGACAAACACGGAAGTGACCCCCGGATAATTAATAAAAGTCTACGGGAGTGGAATGTATACTTGCGGTGCCCATTACACCGCCTACCTCTGACCAGTATGCACCGCCAACAGCGATTGCAATGGTGCCGGGCCCGATCAACGTAAAATTATTTGGATTGGGATCGAATTATTTTCAGTGATGAGTCCCGTTTCGAACAGAGTCCCGACGACCAGCGCAAACGTGTCTGGAGACAGCCCGGATGTCGTCAGGATCTTGCTCTTACTGTCACACGCTACATGGCACCACCACAACACAGCGGAACGTTGCCGACACTCTACGGCCCGTTGTATAGCCATTCCTTTCGCGACACCTCGGGCTGACTTTTCAGCAAGATAATGCCAGGCCACACACGGTATGCCTCTCCATTGATTGATTGTCTGCGTTCTTACGACATACTTCCTTAGCCTCGTCCACTGAAACAGCTGCTGAAAGCCCTAAGGCCTGTCGAGTGTTCTGGGACTTCAGTCCCATAGCCATCCAGATCCCCAGATCACTCTCCTATTGAGCACATTTGGGCTGATATGGGGCGTCGCCTACGATCATCCCATAATATAGACAAATTAGCTCGTCAATTGGAGTCCATTTGGAAAGACATCCCTCGGAACACCATCCTGCAACTTCATGCATCAATGCCACGTCGGGTAACAGCTTGTATCAAGGCCAGAGGTGGGCCAACGCCATATTGAAGTGCTCACTTTGAGTAGATTTTTCACTGCAATAAACCATCCAATTGTTCTGAATTTCTAATCATTTATTTTTCTGTACATTCACATTACACGTACCAAATTTTGTCTCATTTGGATAATTCTTTCATTCTTTGGATAATTCTTTCCGGTGCGTCGATTTTTTTTGTCAAGAGTGTATATCATTAGAAAAATAAAAAATAAATGTTTCGCTGTAATTGCAATCTTATATTTAGAATTAACTTCTTATTTGTTTTATCTTCTAAAAAGAAATTCTACTTTAAATGTAATTCATCTGTTCTAATGTCATTCCCTTGTCTACCAAGAATACAGGTAAATGACAAATCACGTGATTTTACTTTCTAAGTATATGAATTTTATTTGCAATTAGGACTAACTTGATATGCAGTTTACTACACTAACTAGGCACGCATGCATCTTAAAAAAATGATATACATTTTTATTCTGAGAATAAATGAAAACAGGTTAACGACAGGGAATAAAAATACTTACCCAAAATGGTTCCTTTTTATAATATTTCCCTGCACAGAAAGATAGCTAATAGAACATAGTCGAACTCTTGAAAGGGTGAATATGAACTTTAGTAGAAAAGAATAATACTTTAATTATAATGTGTTGTCATCTATGTATAGAATGCGGTGTTAAAATTTAAAGATAGGTGAATGATAAAAATGCTAGGATATATTGAGAAAAATTTATTTAAATATTGCTCTAATGCATAACGAATTCTTTATTACTGTTTGTATTTTAAATTGTCTAATTTAATGTGAAACATCAAAATAAAAAAAGAACTAGAAAATAAAGACTTGTAAATGAAGCCGTGGTTTTATTATTTGGCTGTTGGGACACGCAAGGAAATGATATGAAAAAAAACTAATTGTTTAAATATTAAAAATATCAATTGATTTTTTTAGCTGATAGGTTACAAATATGAACTATACTATAGAGAAACTGATCAGTGTCCAAAATCAGTCACAAGTCATGCACACTTTTATTAGAACAACTGGGACATGTAAAACTCCCGTTTACAGAAAATGACCCATATGGAAAATAAATTTCAATATTTTCTCTATACATTACCATATACTGTAGGGAATGCAAAAAATAGATAGGCCATATAAAACATGTCATGTTACAACTGAGAAGCTTTACATTTCAAGATGATGCACTCAAATATATTTTTATATAGCAAATGCAGGAGCATTTTAGAGATGAAATGGATATCTAAAAGAATATTCCGCTAAAAAAGTGTCTTTTAACCCAAGTCATAAATCACAATCGAATATCTACTTTGGGAAATTCCTCCTTTTCGAAGCGAACATAGTTTCAATGTCTAAAATAAGATTTTATGGGCTGTATACAAAACTAGTTCGAAAGTAAGACTTTTCATGGAGTAGATACGTATTTCTATAATAGGTTCATAATAATCAAAATAACATTTAGTATCAGCAGAAGAAAGACTGTTTTTATATAATGCATGTCTCGCATTCGAATATTTATTTTGCTCCTCCCCTCATCCCCGAAAAAAAAAGACAAAACTGCGAGGTCTATTTTTACATTTTTAATCCGATGAAGTTACAATGGATTTGTGTTAATTACGTTTTGTAAAATAAAATTGCAATAATATAAAGAATGATTAATCATACATAGAGCATTGATTATAAAGCACTTTCCAACTGAAATGCAATTTTATTCAAATATCTCTAAAATGCGATACATTCAACTGTCTTATTTTTTAAATTATTACAGTATTACAATAATTTATTTTACTTGGAAACTTCGGCAAAGAAGGCAATGCCATAAAATCGTCTGCTTCCCTATATAAAATCAATAAATATTTCATTCATATCACTCATATTCCAGACTCCAGAGCTAAATAATTTTGCATCAGTTCAGCAATTCTTTTACAACTCATTTTACAGTTTGTTTTGCTTACATTCTACATATTTTAAACTTAGGCTTCGTTGTAGAAATAAGCAAAGTTGGATGATCATTTAAACTCGAAAATATTGTAATTGCGTTGGCGCAGAATATAGATGCACAGAAAGTATGTAAAAATAAAGCGGTTTTAGGACGGTTGCAACACTCAATTTAAATTTAAAAGAATTTTAAAAATCACGATTTTGAGACTACGAAAAAATATGGATGCCATATTTTACTTTGAAGTGGGTCACGTGATCTCTTCATATAATATATGGGTGTAATAATTATTTTAATTTTTATTTAAATAACTACCGAACATATTTTGCTTAAAATTTTTTGTGTATTTTATGGGATAATTTGAATATTTCCTAAAATTTTCAAAGCAAGTTGGTAATTTTAATTTTATTTAAAAAATGTTTGAAAAATGAAGTCCCATAGGATTCAGTGTATTTCACTTTTTCAACCCGGGTTCAGTCCGAAACTAATTGTGTGATATTATTCATTTACATTCCCATACGTCTCACAAACCGTCTCAACAACGTACAAAAATTTCATTTTGATAAAGTCATTTTTACCGCAGTTATCATGCGAACGTACAGACAGACACAATGACCAATGTTATAAACGTTTTTCAACTATGTTGGAAAGTGTTAATAAAACTGCAAGTTCAAAATATTAAAATATCGAATTTATTACCACTCTAATTAAAAACTAACAACCCAATCCAGAGTACAAATTATATCTTTGAAGGGCTTTCACTGGGTTACAAACTAGCACCTGTATAGCTAGTTAGCTATCACTTTTCGGTTTCGCGATATGGCCCATTACACATTTTAACAAGAAAGATCAATCATGCATAAGCATTGATTATGAAACACTTTCCAACTGAAATGTAATTTCATTTAAAAATTTCTAAAATGTGATTCATTCAGTTGTAATATCTTTTACATTATCACAGTACTACAGTAATTTATTATACTTAAATATTTAAAACTGTATCGAAATATAAATCATCTGATTCTTTATGCAAAATCAATGAATATTTCATTCATATAACTTGTATTCCAGACTCCAGAGCTAAATAATTTTGTGTGAAAAAAATTCAGCAATTCTTATGTAATTCATCTTACAATCGCTTGAGATATTTGCATTCTGCATATGTTAAAATTAGGCTTCCTTGAAGAAATAATAAAAGTTTAGGGATCATTTAAAATCACAACTATTGTAATTGCATAGGCACGGAATTTAGATACACAGATAATACACAGATAATATATATGTGTATGTGTATGTACTCAAAGTATTGGAATCGTGCCGAAGATCGGAACTCGAATTTTCAAAGTATCTACACGTTTTGGGACTTCTAGAACACGAAAAAACTACTTTTAGGAAGACGTCTGTGTGTGTAAGGGTGTATCTGTGTGTGTGTCTGTGTGGATATTACATCCACTCTAATTGAAAAACTAATGGACCGAATTTCATACAATTTGGTAGGTATGTTTTTTGTGGGAAATCCTGATGTTCATTAGATTATAGTACGATTCGTAATAAAAGAATCTGCCTTCTTTGCGAAATGGCCGCAGAAATTGCCTTTATCCACTCTAGCTAAAAACTAATGAACCAAATTTAACAAAATTTGGAGTATAATATTTCAATAACCTACAAGTGATTTATATACCAAATTTAACAAAATTTTGTATATAAATCATTTGTAGGTTATTCTACTACGATTCGGGAAAAAGGAACGGGCTATTTTTGCGAAATGGCCAGCAAAAATCGTTATATATAAAAATAAAAGACTACGTGTGCTCAATTATATCAATTAAATTCCTATTTTATATGTGATTTTTGACAACAAAAAGAATAAGACTAACCCCATTACTCTAGGACTAGCCGTTCTTGAGATATTCTAGTTTTTTCGCGTTTTCGCTACGCCACCTTTGACAATAAGTCCAGCTATCAAATGAGAACCAAATTTAAGTTTAACGTGTAAATTCAATGTCATTTAAAATACTTATGTTGTGCAGATAAACTCAAATTATCATTGAATAAATAAAGAGAACGAATATGAGTCTGCAGAGAAAGACATGTGCTGTCCACATCAGAATTTTTAACAATATTACACCAATGATTTATAGAAGTGAACGGGGATTATTTTCAGGCCATTTCAAAAAAAATGTATAATCTATATTTAAAGATCCATCAAATTTTTGTCGAATAAAATGTTCAACAAATTTAAGCTGTGTACCAAATTTTAACTCTCTAGGACGTAGGAAAGTGCATTTAAAATGCCATCAATTAAATTTATCATGAAGAGTTATATAAAATTTAAAAAAAATGAAAAATTGTTATCTACCAAATTTATCTTAAAATATGAAGCCACTCCCATATGCAAAATGTTTAAACAAATGGAGAGATATTTATTATATAATATCTCTCTCTTTTCTTTCTGGAAGATATCCCAAAGTCAGAATTTAATTGAATTTGTTTTTTTCCCTATATTAAATAATTTTTTTAATTAAAAAACTACTTAACATATTTTACTGAATTTTTTTTTATATATTCTATGGGATAATGTGAATATTTCCTAAAAATTTCGAAGCAATTCGTGAATTTTAAATTTACTTAAAAAATGTTTGAAAAATTAGGTCCCATAGAGTTCAATGTATTTCATTTTTTCAACCCGGGTTCAATAAAAAACTAATTGGGTGATATTATTTATTTATATTCCCATAGGTCCTACAGACCGTCTGAACAACATACTAAAATTTCATTTTGATAAACTCATTTTTACGGCAGTTATCGTGCTAACGGACAGACAGACAGACAGACAGACAGACAGACAGACAGAATGAACAAAGTCATAAACACTTTTCAACTTTGTTGTAAAGTGTTAAAAATGGAAAATTTTCAAATTTCTTCAACTTTGTTTTTGTATTTGGAAGTTTCTTTACTATGAAGTGGTGTTATAATGATATTATCGCTATTAATCGAGTTTTGTATTTTTAATTAATTATCCATTAATTTATGCTAATAAGTATTAATATAATATTTCTATATACAGGATAATCGTAAATTCTTTCAACAAAAAGGGTGGGGTGATAATACGGTTAGGAACTTGTAATATTCTCTCACTGGCGCCTATCGTCTTGTTTTTTGTCTCTATCTCAGACAAAACGGTGCCAACGGAGTGTTTTCTCCAGAAGACAGCGGTACGGACATTCTTTCGGCTCCATTTCGCCAGCCCCCCCACCTCGGAATTTCAAAATTTCAATGATGCCATTCGTTTGTACTACGTTTGTACCGGATTGTACCGTCAAAATTTTCGTTTGTACCACTTCCGGAACGGGGTTATTCCCATTTCAAAGTGGGGGGGCTGGCGAAACGGCAGCCCCCCCACCTCGGAATTTCAAAATTTCAATGATGCCATTCGTTTGTACTACGTTTGTACCGGATTGTACCGTCAAAATTTTCGTTTGTACCACTTCCGGAACGGGGTTATTCTCATTTCAAAGTGGGGGGGCTGGCGAAACGGCAGCCCCCCACCTCGGAATTTCAAAATTTCGTCGATGCCATTCGTTTGTATTACGTTTGTACCGGTTTGTACCGTAAAAATTTTCGTTTGTACCACTTCCGGTACGGCGTAATTTCTATTTAAAAGTTGGTGACCTTGAGCTCCGGTAACCCCCCACCTCGAAATTTCAAAATTTCGTCGATGCCATTCGTTTGTATAACGTTTGTACTGGTTTGTACCGTAAAAATTTTCGTTTGTACCACTTCCGGTATGGTGTAATTTCTATTTAAAAGTTGGTGACCTTGAGTTCCGGCAACCCCCCACCTCCAAATTTCAAAATTTCGTCGATGCCATTCGTTTGTACTACATTTGTACTGGTTTGTACCGTAAAAATTTTCGTTTGTACCACTTCCGGTATGGCGTAATTTCTATTTAAAAGTTGGTGACCTTGGGCTCCGGTAACCCCCCACCTCGAAATTTCAAAATTTAGTTGATGATTCCATTCATTTGTGGGACGTTTGTACCGGACTGTACCAAAAAATGTTCGTTTGTACCACTTCCGGTACGGCGTTATTCTCATTTCAAAGTGAGGGGGGAGAAACATCAGCCCCCACCTAAGAATTTGAAAATTTCGTCAATGCCATTCGTTTGTACTACGTTTATACCGGATTGTACTACCGTAAAAATATCCGTTTGTACCACTTCCGGTACGGTGTTGTTCTCATTTCAAAGTGGGCTTGCTTTAGAAACGGCAGCCCCGTTCACCTAGGAATTTCAAAATTTCGTCGATGCCATTGGTTTGTACTACGTTTGTACCAAATGGTACCGTAAAAATTTTCATTTGTACCACTTCCGGTACAGCGTAATTTTTATATAAATGTGGGTGTCCTTGAGCATCGGCAACCCCCCATCTCGTAATTTCAAAATTTCGTCGATGCCATTGGTTTGTACTACGTTTGTACCGGATTGTACCGCAAAAATTTTCGTGTGTACTACTTCCGGTACGGCGTAATATTCATTTCAAAGTGGGGGCTGGAAAAATGGCAGCTTTGACCTCGGAATTTTCATATTTCAATGACGTCGTTCGCATGTACTTCATTTGCATGGAATGTACCGCTAAAATTTTCATTTGTACCGTTTCCTATATATAGTTGTTCCCATTTCAAAGTGGGAGACTCCATTTCGCCCCTTCTCAGTTCCGAATTTCCAATATGCATCAAATAATTAAAGAACATGCTTTTATGACAATAAAATTTATATATGTATTAAAACATACAAATACAAATAAATATATTTTTACAAATCAGCACATTTATTCAGTACATTATTCAAATATTTTGCTTAAGCCGACGCAGTGGTCGAGTGCTCAAGGCGAGTGTTTCCACAGCAATCGCTCGACCGCCGCGTTGTGGGTTCGAGTCCCACGTAAAGCATGGATGTTTGTGTTGCGGGCGGGCGTAGTGTGTTCCGCCCCCCTCTGGTGCGCCTGGGGCAACGTCTTAGGACGGCTAAATGGTTCACGTTCTGGCCGCTGACGAAAGGCGAATGACGAAAGTCAAGTGCCTGGCCATTAATATATATATATATATATATATATATATATATTTTGCTTAACATATATTTATACAAATATTCAACTCAATTTACATTTATATAAATATTTAGTTTAATTTACATTTTCACAAATATTTAACTCAATTGACATTTATATAAATATTTAGCTCAATTTGCACTTATACAAAGTAGCACTTATACATACTAATACGAATATGTAGCACATGTACATTGGAAAATTTGAAGATATATTTCGGTATTTGTGAGTATTTAAAATAGGTTTCAGGAAATAAAGTATTTAAAATATTGATTAATTAAAAATGTTATGTACCCAACACAATTGAGTATAATATAGTTTTAAAAGTAAAGTAGGAATTAGCTATCATGGATGTGAGAATTTGGTTGCAAATCATTTTGATTGCATTCATTTAATTTTATTTATATAAAAATTAGCGAAATTATTTTGCAGAAGTACTGCTTTTACTGTCCTGCATATTAGTTTCCCTATAGAGTATAGGGAACTTATTTAACTGGGGCAAGTTTTCAAAGGAAGAACACGTTTCAAGCATCCTAGAACAAGAACCGAACGTTTATGAAGTCATTTCTGTATGTGTTAGCACGTGTGAATACACGCTAATATACTGTTACGACGTATTCTTTGGAATCGTGGGTGTGCGTCCAGGATACAAGAAAGAATCCAAATTTCTGGATAACTAACACGTTTATAAGCACAACATAAACAGGAATAAGATACAGCAAATGGTTCGATAACTATCTCACAAGATTACTAAACAACTTCTAGGTACAGTAAAATAGCAATTAAATACTCAGTTAATTTCACAAAACAGCGGATGCTATCCTGAAAACAATGACTTATCTCATAATTTCAATGTAGCTCGTATCACGTCAACTGCTCTCCAATTGAGCGATGACTCTTTTTATATATTCTCAGTAGAAACTGCCAGAAGGGGCTCATATCTCGTAGAATACTCGTCATTTTAAGAAGGTTCTCGAACATTCGAAATGTCGCCAATAAAACACCAAATCTGGCAACCATAGCTCGACAGTCCTGAAATGGCATCCCTAGACCCACATCATAGGAATGGCTGCCTGTACGGTGTTTCACTTCTGGTTCTCAAAAGTGCTTCCACTGAAGGCTTCATGATCGGGACAGTACATAGTGTATGTGTGTGCCTGTGAGTCCGCGGAGGTGTTATCTCACACGCGAATGAAGAGTTTTGAATATAATTTGGTACGATTATTGACCTCAGTGTATACTGGATTCCAATTGATTTTAAATGTAATCGAAAGTTTGGAAGACCCCCCCCCCTCCCCCATATTTTGAACGAAAGCTTGAAAAAATCATTAACCAGAACTTTCAATAATGATAAAAAAAAAAAAAATCATTTCAAACGTAATTGATAGACAAATGATAGAAACTTTAGAATGTTAGAATGAACCATTCTCGAGATACTACACTAGTTTCGAATAAATTTTTGAAAAAATTATTAAAGCAAATTAAGAATCTGAATGCTGTTAAATGTTTAATTATTTCATACATAATATCCACTTAGAAAACGATTGACATACCACATACGACATTTCGAGATATTGCACATTTTTCATGTAAATTTATTCAAAACATAATGTTAAATTAAACAAGAAAGATCAATCATGCATAAGCATTGATTATGAAACACTTTCCAACTGAAATGTAATTTCATTTAAAAATTTCTGAAATGTGATACATTTAGTGGTGATATCTTTTACATTATCACAGTACTACAGTAATTTATTATACTTAAATATTTAAAACTGTATCGAAATATAAATCATCTGATTCTTTATGCAAAATCAATGAATATTTCATTCATATAACTTGTATTCCAGACTCCAGAGCTAAATAATTTTGTGTGAAAAAAATTCAGCAATTCTTATGTAATTCATCTTACAATCGCTTGAGATATTTGCATTCTGCATATGTTAAAATTAGGCTTCCTTGAAGAAATAATAAAAGTTTAGGGATCATTTAAAATCACAACTATTGTAATTGCATAGGCACGGAATTTAGGTACACAGATAATATATGTGTGTATGTGTATGTACTCAAAGTATTGGAATCGTGCCGAAGATCGGAACTCGAATTTTCAAAGGATCTACACGTTTTGGGACTTCTAGAACACGAAAAAACTATTTTTAGGAAGACGTCTGTGTGTGTAAGGGTGTATCTGTGTATGTTTCTGTGTGTCTGTGTGGATATTACATCCACTCTAATTGAAAAACTAATGGACCGAATTTCATAAAATTTGGTAGGTATGTTTTTTGTGGGAAATCCTGATGTTCATTAGATTATAGTACGATTCGTAATAAAAGAATCTGCCTTCTTTGCGAAATGGCCGCAGAAATTGCCTTTATCCACTCTAGCTAAAAACTCATGAAAAAAATTTAACAAAATTTGGTGCATAATATTTCAATAACCTACAAGTGATTTATATACCAAATTTAACAAAATTTTGTATATAAATCATTTGTAGGTTATTCTAGTACGATTCGGGAAAAAGGAACTGGCTATTTTTGCGAAATGGCCCGCAAAAATCGTTATATATAAAAATATAAGACTACGTGTGTTCAATTATATCAATTAAATTCCTATTTTATACGTGATTTTTGACAACAAAAAGAATAAGACTAACCCCATTACTCTAGGACTAGCCGTTCCTGAGATATTCTAGTTTTTTCGCGTTTTCGCTACTCCACCTTTGACAATAAGTCCAGCTATCAAATGAGAACCAAATTTAAGTTTAACGTGTAAATTCAATGTCATTTAAAATACTTATGGTTGCTATTTTATGCAGATAAACTCAAATTATTATTGAATAAATAAAGAGAATGAATATGAGTCTGCAGGGAAAGACATGTGCTGTCCACATCAGAATTTTTAACAATATTACAACAATGATTTATAGAAGTGAACGGGGATTATTTTCAGGCCCTTTCGAAAAAAATGTATGATTTATATTTAAAGATCCATTAAATTTTTGTCGAATAAAATGTTCAACAAATTTAAGCTGTGTACCAAATTTTAACTCTCTAGGACGTAGGAAAGTGCATTAAAAATGCCATCAAATAAGTATATCATGAAGAGTTATATAAAATTAATAAAAAATGAAAAATTGTTATCTACAAAATTTATTTTAAAATGTGAAGCCTCTCCCATATGCACTACGTTTAAACAAATGGAAAGATATTTATTATATAATATATCTCTCTTTTCTTTCTGGAAGATATCCCAAAGTCAGAATTTAATTGAATTTGTTTTTTTGCCTATATTAAATAATTTTTAATTAAAAAACTACTTAACATATTTTACTGAATTTTTTTTATATATTCTATGGGATAATGTGAATATTTCCTAAAAATTTCGAAGCAATTCGTGAATTTTAAATTTACTTAAAAAATGTTTGAAAAATTAGGTGCCATAGGGTTCAATGTATTTCATTTTTTCAACCCGGGTTCAATAAAAAACTAATTGGGTGATATTATTTATTTATATTCCCATAGGGCCTACAGACCGTCTGAACAACATACTAAAATTTCATTTTGATAAAGTCATTTTTACGGCAGTTATCGTGCTAACGGAAAGACAGACAGACAGAATGAATGAACAAAGTCATAAACACTTTTCAACTTTGTTGTAAAGTGTTAAAAAAAGGGAAGAAAGTATCGCCACATATAACACTTAGTAACAGTGTAGTAACACCTTCCACATACAATATTATGCAACGTTATTCATATAAATCTAGATCATTCCATTCACTGGAAAAAATACATTTTGACAGTGATAGTAATTTGACGCCTATGAATTCGCCAATAGTAATTTATTTCATGTAATTGATATTAAACAAATGTTGATGTCATTTCATGATATTGTAATTAAGTAAACGTGAATATGAGAAGGTCATTCGTTTGGACTAGTAATTTGCCCAAAGCACCTAATTCCAATTGACGTCGTACTATTTTAATACCAAAAACATTGTTCTGTGGACCTTGTACACCATTGTTTCGCCGTGAAAGAAGTAGAATCATTGCATTATGTAGGAAAAGTCATGTTCTGCCCACATCAGATTTTTTAATCCATTCTGAGCCAGCTGATAATTAATTTGCACAAGCAGCTTGCTAGATAATTCTATGAAACAAAACATTGCAAATTTCCTTATTATTAGGCCAATTAGCAATTGCACACCAGGGTATCACCGAAAAAAGTTTAAATATGAATTACAATTACTGCTTACAGAAAATTACAAGAAAGAAGGAAGGCCGCCGCTCTGACGTCGCAACCTTTCAGTGGACTAATCCCATCTCCTCGAACGAGTATCAATTTAGTACTTGTGAAATTTCAGAAAATGTAACATTGAGTAATTAGATTGCATGCTATTGAAGAATTATCTCATTGTATACAAAAAATATAAAATAATAATATTATAACTTCTATCAGCATAAAGTTGTACAATGTAGCATTAGTAATATACTAACGTAATATTTTGAACTTTTTTTTTTTTTAAATTAAAGTACCTGTACAAGCAAGTATTTCTTTAATTCTCTATACTTTCACTCGAAACTCCTTCGAAACTAAAGATCGATATAAATAGTAGGCGACAAAAGTATGTATTAGAAAATTTAGTTTCTAACAGATTCCTTTTGAAATTTGCCGCAAAAGGCAACACTCCTCTAGCAGGATGACCATACTTATCTCATACCTAATAGAAATATATTTCCTTGAATTCCTTTAAATTAAAAACACTTGTCAGAAACGTAAGGATTTCCCTCAAAATCTAAACTGCTGATTAATTTTAAATGCAGAAATAATGAAAAAATAGACCAAATTACTAATTAATACTCATAACAAACTAAGATTAATAATTAAAAGCAATTAAAAGAGTTCAAAACATAAAACAATAAGAAGTTATCTTGTTGAACACCAATGTTTGTCACAGAAATGTCAGTTTTATACTGGAACGTGGTAGTGTCCATGTACACAACTAGTTTCAAAAATTATAATATTCCATTAGTAAATAGTCCCCCTTCTCAAATTTAATGTCTTGCATATTTTCTATAAAGCTATAAAAATAATTTTATTACCTATGTAATTGTACAAATAAATATATGATATATGAATATCACTAGAAACATGGTATGATTAATAAAAACAATATGATATTTCTTAATGACAGATTAATTGATTTGCATAATTTTGAATCCAGGTGAATTTGAATTACAAAGTACAAGATCTTATTGGCATTGATAATCACCTAATGACATTTTGTCTTACAGAAAAGACTATGATGGAAAATTAAACTGTAACATTAAGAAGATATATCATGTAAGCTTAAGATGTACAGCATGTAAGCTTAGATGTACGGCATGTAAGCTTAAGAATTGGTACAAACGAAAATTTTTATGGTATAATATCCGGTAATTATCCGGTTCAAACGTAGTCCAAAACGCATGGCATCGACGAAATTTTGAAATTTCGAGGTGGGGAGGGGGGGGGGGGGTGCCGAAGATCAAGGTGACCGATTTTTAAATAAAAATTGCGCCGAACCGGAAGTGGTACAAACGAAAATTTTTACGGTACAAATGTAATACAAACGAACGGCATCGACGAAATTTTTAAATTTCGAGGTGGGGGGGTTGCTGGAGCTCAAGGTCACCCACTTTTAAATAAAAATTACGCCGTACCGGAAGTGGTACAAACGAAAATTTTTACGGTACAAACCGGTACAAACGTAGTACAAACGAACGGCATCGACGAAATTTTTAAATTTCGAGGTGGGGGGTTGCTGGAGCTCAAGGTCACCCACTTTTAAATAAAAATTACGCCGTACCGGAAGTGGTACAAACGAAAATTTTTTCGGTACAAACCGGTACAAACGTAATACAAACGAATGGCATCGACGAAATTTTGAAATTTCGAAGTGGGGGGTTGCCGGAGCTCAAGGTCACACCCTTTTAAATAAAAATTACGCCGTACCGGAAGTGGTACAAACGAAAATTTTTACGGTACAAACCAGTACAAATGTTGTACAAACGAATGGCATCGACGAAATTTTGAAATTTCGAGGTGGGGGGGTTGCCGGAGCTCAAGGTCACCCACTTTTAAATTAAAATTACGCCGTACCGGAAGTGGTACAAACGAAAATTTTTACGATACGAACCGGTACAAACGTAATACAAACGAATGGCATCGACGAAATTTTGAAATTTCGAGGTGGGGTTTGCCGGAGCTCAAGGTCACCCATTTTAAAATTAAAATTACGCCGTACCGGAAGTGGTACAAACGAAAATTTTTACGGTACAAACCGGTACAAACGTAGTACAAACGAATGGCATCGACGAAATTTGGAAATTCCGAGGTGGGGGGCCTGCCGTTTCGCCAGCCCTCCCACTTTGAAATGAGAATAACCCCGTTCCGGAAGTGGTACAAACGAAAATTTTGACGGTACAATCCGGTACAAACGTAGTACAAACGAATGGCATCATTGAAATTTTGAAATTCCGAGGTGGGGGGGCTGCCGTTTCGCCAGCCCCCCCACTTTGAAATGAGAATAACTCCGTACCGGAAGTGGTACAAACGAAAATTTTGACGGTACAATCCGGTACAAACGTAGTACAAACGACCGTCATCATTGAAATTTTGAAATTCCGAGGTGGGGGGGCTGGCGAAATGGAGCTCATTCTTTCCTTGACGTCAACCTATGCTTTCTAGAATTACGAGTCAGGAGAAGGGTTGCCGGATTTGGCGATCGAAACTTTGAGAAACATCGCCAGATAACGATTATTCTACGAGATATTAGATGATTCTGGAAATTTCTACAAAGAGATTTGCAAAAGTTTCTGTAGAAATACTAAAAAGAATTCAGCCCTCCGTTGGAGTTCAGTTGAAGGGTTAACAATGTTCGAGCTACAGTGGTCTTTCTTCAAAGTTTATAGAATAGTGACCGTTGTTTTGTGAAATTATTTAGCGATTCATCGCCAATTTGGTGACATTTGGCTACTTTCTGAATGTTCCAGAAACTTCTCGATAGAACAATTATTCTCTGAGATACAGATATTTCGAGAAGTTCCTGTTGAGCGACTGACTATAAAAAGGACTCACCCATCCTTTGCAGGGGGGTTCACCAATGCGCGTGACATAAGCTACATTGGACTATGATTTTTGTCAATGTTTTTAAAATAGTAGCGGCTGTTTTGCGAAAGGTAGTGGCTGTTTTGTGTGTGGACCGTACCCTCCTTCCCCTACCACAAACCTCTCGGAAGGACTTACGGACCCACATGTTTAACGCGATCGTACTCCGCTTGAACACGGCGGCAGTTCTGGCAGCGGAGGGAATCGAATCCAGGCCTACCGAGTGCAATTCACGCGCGCTAACCACTGGGCTACCGCGCCCCACGCGACTGTTTTGTGAAATTACTTTCGTCAACATTTTGAGATCCTTATTGCTTATTCTGGGTGGAGCATTGAAGTGCCGTTGGATTGTATAGTGTTCTTGTTTAATTTGTGCTTGTGAATAAACTTAAGTTATCCAGAAACTTGGACTCGTTCCTGTATCCTGTGTATGCACCCACGATTCTAGAGTATACACATTCGTAACAGTACACACCAAGAAGAACAATATTTGAGATAGTACCTAGAGCAAACAGCATTCCATTCACAATGAAAGAAAATACTAAAGTTGTAAATCCACGCTGATCCTTCAACAGTGAAAAAATGGGACTTAGCTAAGTTAGGAGTTTAATATTTCCATTCACATCAGAGAAAGACTCAAATTAGCTTCTCAGATCAGAGTCAACACCGGCAAATTAAAGACTGTCGCACCCTTTCGGAGATTTCTGGTGTAATGTTGACCTGGCTCGCAGCAACCGCGATTCTCCCCACGAAATCTTCTAGGGAGCCTGCAGGCACAGACTAATATTTTGTGCCCACAGGTGTCTCGTACACCAATGTTCTCATATTGCGCCCCCCCCCCCCCATAGAAGAAGTCCAATGGATTAAGGTTCGGGGAGGGTGGAGGCCGATCCATAGGGCCATAACGTTTAATCCACTGTTCTTCGCGAGAACCGTTGCTACGGACAAGATGAACACCACACCAGGAGCGTGCGACAGTTTTGCATTCGCCTGTGTCGGATGTCCAACGACGCCCTCGGACGCCACTTTGAGCAGCTACCCTGAGTCTTTCTCTGATGCAAATTGAAATGTGAAACTCCTAAATTAGTATTAAGGAGTTAATAAAATTAACCACCTTAATTAATTCCTAAATTATTCAACTTCTGTGTTTTTCACTGTTGAAGGATCAACGGCATATGTAACTTTACTCTTTTGTGGCAATGTGAGAGGAAAGCGGCCCTAGGTTTCATTGCAAACAGCGTTCATCTTGATGTGTACTATCACCCTTCTGTTTTATTTTTGAAAGAGTTTACTTTACAATCACACTTCATAGTTGACTAACGAGAATTAAAATCTAAACAAAAATCAAACGTTCTAATTAAGTGGTCTATGAGAATAGGAGTTTGAATATCACCTGTATAAGTTTATTTTAAGCTAAGTTCACCGAATTCCCTTAATTCACCCTTATAATGTTTGCATTCTTTTATTTGGACATTGAACCTATTGTATCGATACATTATTATCGAGTTTTTACATAGTTTGCGCCACATAAATGTAATAGTTGTTGAGATAGTCTAAGGGGAAAAGACATTCAGGTATAAAAATCTACTTTATTAGATGACACTCTTAAAACAGAAATTGTTACATTGGCCGAGCTCTCCATCGGCGTCCATCTCTTAAGAGATCTCAGAGCAGTCTGCATTGGTTCACATAAATTACAGTTATGGTGGAGGGGAATGACGACATGGGAACCATGCTACCTTCGCGTTATTATGCATTATGCTTCAAAAATGTGATAGGGATGCAGTTTCATATGAGAAAGTTTACGTAGAGGTGAAGAGGAGTGACTCTATATGGTATAGCAGAGAGAACGAGGAAATACTGGTAGACTTTGTTAATATTAGTAGCGTGGGATAAAATGTACCATAGTTGCAATAAGTACGTGATATGAAATAGGAATTTAGAATAAGAATTATGAAAGAAAAGGGCGCGTTATTGGGAAAAGCTTAAAATTTCTGTATCATACACATATTATTTTCCCTACATGCATAGTATAGTGTATGGAGAAAATAATCTGACAGAATCGAAAATTCGAATTAGTTTCAAACGGAAGAACACTTTTCAAGCATCACTGAGCTCAAATCATATGTTTATTAAGTGATGGGTGTGTGTTTCGAATGCAATTTGATACTATTATTACGATGTGTGAATACTGGAAACCTATTGATTTTAAACACATTCTAATGTTCGAAAGATCCCTAAAATCAGTACATTTCGGTAATATTAAATAATTATTGTAAAATGAATGACACAAATGCTAGAAGGAGCAGTTCTAGATATATTGCAAGTCTTTCAAATAAATGTATTTGAAAAATACATAAAAGTGAACAATAGTAAGTATAATCAAATAGGCAACACATGTCAAAAATGTTGGCGATATTGGTGATTCATTTTTCGAAAAATCGACAACTTGACCACTTTTTAATGAGGTGCCAAATAGATGAAAATATCGCCAAATTGACAAGAATAACGTTGAGGTTACGAACATGACGCCAAATTAATGAAATTATAATTAACATATTTTAATATAATGGAGTATATTGTTTAGCAGATGTTAGCAAAATTTCCGATTGTCAAGTTATATTGGTGCGATAAATTGGGTACTTTAAGATAATTTTATATGTCGCCTTTCAGAAAAGCTTCCACTGTCATTATACTTTTAGCAGAATTAAAATTATCAACTCATTGAGCTTGAAACGAGAATTTTTGCAACGTAATGTGAGATAATCTACATATATAAAATTGAAAATCTGTCTGTTTGCCTCATCAACACGAGAGAACGATTGAATCGAATTTAATGAACATTTGCAGATAGCCTTGGAGTAACTCCCCCTTAAAATTGAGTCCATGTTTCGAGTTTCTAAGACCAGGAGTTAAACGAAAAATAAAACCTTCCATTGAGAAAGCATTATGCAGACGATATTTTTCCTTATGCGGCAGACGATGTTTATTAAATCTTTTCCGATTTAAATAATAATGATATATATAGAAAATAAATTTCACCAATATTGCATTTTTGACTGGATTATATCAATTATGGTCTTCGGGTTTAAATACTATTATTATTCATATTTTTGTGGATTATTGACATTTTCAAGTTATTACGTCATTGTTTTATTTTTGTTGAAACTTATATATTGTACGTGGAACGTCTAATCTTCTATAAATGTACGGGTATATCTTCTAATCTACCAGAATATAAGTAGTACAGGTATATTGGCACATATTTTGACATACATTGGAATCAATTACGCCCTTTAGGTTTAAAGATTACGGGATTATTGATATTTTCAATTTATTACATCATCTGTTTTATATTGGCTTTAGAAACTAATATGTTGTAGTACGTGTAATATTCTACTAATACAAGGGTATATCTTCTAATAATCGCGAATATAAGTAGTACTGGTCCCATAAAATTTTAGCGCTTTTATTTTGCATATATTGGTTCAACTTCATATCTTTTGTAAATTTGTTTATAAACGGGACCGGGATGTTTTATTCTTCAGATTCGCCCGTGAAGATAATTTTCTAGAGGGAGAACATATATTATTAAACCTCTTTTCAGGAGTATTCAATTAAATATTTTAATAGAATATTTTGATTAACAATATCATTTAGTATACTATAGGAATTTGCACATGATCGTGAATTTTAAGAGTTTCTTTATATTATATATTCCGTACGAATATCGGTTATGCTACTGTGACCGTGTCTTCAAATGCCGTGTTAAAAATTTTTGACTGTGCAAAGCCGGACATTATTTTTTATAATTTATTCTAATATTACAATATTGGTTGCTATGTTCATGTAAATAAGCAAGTGACAGAATTAAATTCATCATTTAATTGTCAAATAAATTTCAACTACTCGTAGTTTGAAAATTGTAAAATTCTTTTTAAATCCGATTTCGAAGCATCAAGAAAAACACTCAGAATTCATTCCGAAAAAGTCTTGCATCTTGTTTGAAACATTAATTCCATTTTTAATTAAAAAACACATTTAAAAGGAAATATAAAAAATATATTTGTTTTTTTTTCCTTTTTCACATTTTCAAACCTTTTTAGCGTATGTTTTTAAAAAATAATTAGATCATTTATTTAAAAGACGGTTCATTTATTTCAGAATGTTTGTGCTGAAAACATAGCTTTTCATGTATTAAGATAGTTTTACAAGCGTAATTCTAACACTTTTACATTTTTGAGAAATTTTATTTTTTCATTATTATTACTTTCCTTATATACATAATGCATAAGGAAAGTATTGTGATGGGGTCGAAAATTCGAATTCGAGTTTTCGACGGGAAAGCACGTTTCAAGCATCCCTGATCCCGAACCAAACATTTTTGAAGTGATGTCTGTGTGTGTGTGTGTGTCAGTGAGTCTGTGGAGACGATAACTGACGAACGAATGGACCGATTCGAACGAAATTTGGTACAAAAATCACAATCCGTAAATACTGGAAGCCTATTGTTTTTAAACGTAACCGAATGTTCAAAACCCCCTAAATTGTCGAGTGAAATTCTGAAAAAATCATCAAAAAATCTAAACCTTTTAAAAAGTTAAGCAAATAGACATTTCTAATGTAATTTTCTCTTAGAAAACGATTGACCTGAATTTTAGAATGCTAGCATGAACTGTTCTCGAGATATTGCACATTTTTAAAATAAATTTATCAAAAAATCCCATGAATTAAAAAAATATATTAACTGTTGAGAAACATGTTCACTTTTCATATGTAATACCATGCGATAAATTGGGTGACATCATTTTCGTGGATATAGCTCGTTCCATTTATGAGAAAAGATACTTTGAGTAATACTTTTGTATTTGAACGCCAATTGTTATTTATCTGCTATAAGAATAACTTATTTCTCCGTCCATAACGCTTGGCGAGATTTTGGCGCTGAATTTGGCGGAATGTTACCAACTTGGCGACTTTATTAAATGATGCCAAATTAACGGAAATTTCGCCCAATGGATAAAAATGACACTAAATCAGTGAAAAAGAAGACTAATTTACGAAAATTCAATTTTTTGGAAAGAATATAAATAGCTACTATAAGAGAAACCTATTTTTTTATTGTAAAAATAGTAAATTCATTGCATTATATAAGGAAAGCCATGTGTTGCCCACATCAGATTTTTTTAAGTTATATCTTAATATTTTTAATGTACATTGCAAATTCCGTTATTCCTTCAGTTTGAAGCGAAATGAAACATACGTAATATAAAACCACGAATGTAAGAATGCGAACTTTGACTATTCAAGATGTTATTAAATTTCATTAAGAGTTCAGAAAGAGAACAAAGGAAATTTGCAGACTAATTTTTGTACAATCTATATAAATAAAAATGAAAATCTGTCTGTCTGTCTGTCTGTCTGTCTGTCTGTCTGTCTGTTTGTCACACCATCACGGGAGAACGGCTGAACCGAATTTGATGAAATTTTGTGGGTAGCCCAGAAATAGCCCTACTTAAAATTATATCCGTGTTTTGAGTTTCTAGGACCAGTTGTTCTTGAGATATTAGTAAAAAACGAAATTTTCGTTTGTCTCATCATCACGGAAAAACGGCTGAACCGAATTTAATGAAATTTGGTGAATAGCCTTGAAATATCCCCCCATAAATTTTGTCCAAGTTTCGAGTTTCTAAGATCTGGGGTTGTCGAGATATTAATGAAAAACGGAACTTTTTCCTAGGAGTTCTACTCCCTAACTCCGTGGTTTATCCAAACGAAAAGCTTGAAAATCGTTTGAAAGTGAATTAAAATTTAATCTCTGAGTTTGATGGGAGATTTTTTGCGTTAATTAGTCACTTTCTGAAAACATGAATTGTTTGAAACATGATTTAAAGGGGAAATCTATCTCCATGGTTCATGGTTTATTTAAAACAAGCTTTTACGGAACAATGAGAAGTATAGAGAAATCAAAATCGTTATTTAATTTCGCAGTTTATGTTATAAGACATGACATATTTAACATGTTATAAGATTCTATCTTATATCATGTTACTCAGAAACGCAATTAAATTAAATCTGTCTGTTAATTTTAATAATTATTTTTTCGATTTGAATAATAAATAAATGGATATAAAAATATATTTTAGAAAAGAACGATTTGATTTTTCTTATAGCATTTTTGACTGGATAATATCAATTACGGTCTTCAGGTTTAAAAATTATTATTATTTATATTTTCGGGGATTATTGATTCAAGGATAATTGATATTTTCAAGTTATTTTGCAATTATTTTATTATGACAAAAATTGTTTAAACTCATATATTGTATGTTGTACGAATCTTCTACAAATACACGTGTATATCTTTTAATCTACGAGAATATAAGTAGTACAGGTATATTGACATATGTTTTGATATATATTGGCATATATTGGAATCAATTACGACCTTCTGGTATAAAGAGTACGGATATTATTGATGTTTTCAATTTATTACGTCATCTCTTTTATTTTGGCAAATATTTTTGAGACGCATATTGTAATACGGGTAATCTTCTACTAACACATTGGCATATTTTCTGATATGCGACAATATAATTAGTACGGGGTTGCATATATTCATTCAATTCCTATTTTTTCTTCTGTAAATTTGCTTACAAAAGGGGGCAGGATGTTTTATTCTTCAGATCTGATCGTGAAGATAATTTTGCATAGTGAGAACATATATTCTTAAACTTCTCTTTAGGAGCAATAAATTTAATATTTTAACAGAATTTGCACATGATTGCGAACTTTAAGTTTCTTTAAATTATACACTCCGTACGAATAACGGGTGTGCTGTTAGTGGTTAATAAATTTTAACATTTTAGGAGGATATATCATGTTGCTCGGCATCGCAATTAAATTAAATGTGTTTGTTAATGTTTTTATTATTTTTTTTCGATTTAAATAATAAATAAATGGATAAATGGATATAAAAGTATATCTTATGAATGGACGGTTTGATTTTTCTTTTAATTATATTAATTGCTGACTGCGTACATCAATTTCATTTATTTTGGCAAAGAGTTTTCAAGCTTATATCGTATTTAGCTACTAAACTCATATATTGTGTTTAGCCAATAAATTCATATAGCCGATTGTTGAAACAGAAAAAGAGTAGAGCGGGTATATCTTCTAATACAATTGTAGTGTTTTCATTTAGTATATTGAAACGGGATAAGAATGTTTCATTCAGATCTGCAAATTCAAAGCTACGAATTTGGAGGGATATCGCTCATTTGACAACTTTTCTTAAACTTTGCCAAATTGACGAAAATGTCGCCAAATTGATATAAACGACACACAAACAGCTGCCATAAACCTTCGGGTTGGTCGTGTGGCTTGGGTCTTCTACATATCAATGAAATTTTTTTTAGTTTTGTTAGAAGAGAGTACTGAAATGATGTTTGGTTAGCATTTATTTGTCAGACCAACCATCCTACTTAGTAATACATTTAGCGAATTTTTAAAATGTCACCAAATTGATAAAAATGTTTTCAAATCTATAAAAATATCTTGGAATTGATAAAATTGCGCTACATAAATGATATTGTTTTTTGTTAGGGGATAGTATTGTGATGATATTTCGTCAATTTGTCGCAAAGTGGAACTGTCAGTTCTACAGTCCCACTTGGCGATAAATTTGGCGATTTTTTAAAATGTCGCTAATTTGACGAAACTGTCGCCAAATGTTCCATAGAAATATAACTATTTAGACGATATTTTTTCTACCAATTTATTTGAAGCAAATGATATCATGTCGCTTAGCAACGGATTTAAATCCAATGTGTTTATGCGGCAGACGATTTTTATTAAATCCTTTCCGATTTGAATAATGAAGATATGTATATAAAATAAATTTCATTGCCATTTCATTTTGGACTGGATAATATCAATTATACTCTTCAGGTTTAAACATTATTATTATTGATATTTTCCGGAATTATTGATTCAGGGATTATTGATATTTTTAAGTTATTACGCCATTGTTTTATTGCGGCAAAAATTGCTGACACACGCATATTGTACGTTGTACGAGTAATCTTCTAGGAATGCACGGGTATATCTTCTAACCTACGAGAATATAAGTAGTACAGGTATATTGGCATATATTTTGACATATATTGGCATATATATTGGAATCTGTATTGGCATATATACAGTCTTCTGGTATGAAGATTAAGGGGATTAATTATATATTCAATTTATTACGTCGTCTGTTGTATTTTACCAAAAAACATTTGTGACTCATATTGCAAAACGGGTAATCTTCTACTAATAATCAGACATTATAAGTAGTACGTGTATATCTTCCCATATAATTTTAGCACTTTAATTTTGACATATATTGGAATAAATGACTGTCTTCAGATTTAAAGATTACGGGTTTATTGGTATTTTCAATTTATACATGTAATCTACTAATACAGGTTATATTTTCTAATATTCGCGTATATAATTAGTACGGGTCCCATACAATTTTAACGCTTTTATTTTGCATATATTGATTCAATTCCATATTTTTTTTATATTTGCTTACATAAGGGGTCCAAGATGTTTTATTCTTCAGATATGTCCATGAAGATAATTTTATATAGCGAGAACAGAGATTCTTAAACTTCTTTTTAGGAGCATTATATTAAATATTTTAACAGAATATTTTGATTAAACATGTCATTTAGTATACTATAAGAATTTGGGCATGATTATGAATTTCAAGTTTCTTTATATTATATACTCCGTACGAAGAACGGGTATGCTGCTAGTGAAACATAAAATTAAAAGTTTGTTCCTAGACATAGAAAACATAATTGTTTCTATATTAATTAAGGAATATGTCTATCCATCACGAAGTTGAAAATCTAAGCTACTCATCCCTATGAAATTTAGTACATTTGTATTTCCATTCAGGCCCAAAGACACTTGGGAATAATTTTTCTAAATTCAAACCTGTTTTTAACACTTTCCAACATAATTGAAAAGTGTTTCATTCTGTCCGTCTGTTCGTTCTCACGATAACTGCCGTAAAAATGACATCATCAAAATGAAATTTTAGTATGTTGTTGAGACGGTCTGTGGGACATATGGGAATGTAAATGAATAATATCATCCAATTAATTTTGGATTGAACAATTGTTGAAAAAGTGAAATACATTAAACCGTACGGGACCTAATATTTCAAACATTTTTTAAGCGAAGTTAAATTCATAAATTGCTTTGAAAATTTAAAAAAAAATTCAAATTATCTTATAAAATATATAAAAAAAATTCCAACAAAATATATTCGGTATTTTTTAAAACAAAAATTTAAATAGTAATGACACCCATATTATAAAGAGAGAACACTTCAAAATAAAATGTTGCATTCATATTTTTTCCAATGGCAAAATCGGGATTTTTTAAGTTCTTTTAAATTTATATTGAGTGTTGCATCTGTCCTAAAACCGCCTTATTTTTGCGTATTTGCTGTGCATCTCTATTCTGCGCCAAGGCAATTACAATATTTTGAGTTTATATGATCATCAAAATTTGACTATTTCTTCAACGAAGCCTAATTTTAACATATGCAGAATGTAAAGAAATCAATCCGTAAGATGAGTTGTTTCATTTCTTTAACGCAAAATTACTTAGCTCTGGAGTCTGGAATATAGGTGATATGAATGAGATATCCATTGATTTTACACAGAGTAGCAGACAATTTTATAGCACTGCTTTTTTCGAAGTTTTAAGCATGCAGTTAAAAGGTACTTTTACCTCCATGATTTTAAGTTTCCAAGTAAAATAAATTAATGTAGTACTGTGATAACTTAAAAAATATCATCGCTAAATTTATTGTATTTTGAGGATGTTTAAATAAAATTGCATTTCATTTGGAAAGTGTTTCATGATCAATGCTTTATGCATGATTGACTTTTCTTGTTAGTTGTTGAATTTGAAGCGTCATTTTGAGCGATTTTCGAACAAATCGGTTTCTTGGCGATCGAAAATATTATTTCTATCTTGACACCATCGTGAAAAAGGTGGAACGGTCTTTTCGACGAGCTTTAAACCGAATCCGCCGAATGATTCCTTCATATCTATATAAATAAAATTGAAAATGTCTCTGTCTGTGTGCCTGTACGGTTGTCCCATCATCACGGGAGAACGGCTGTTCCGATTTTCATGAAATTCTATGGAAAGCCTGGAAATAGACCCACATAAAATTTAGTCCATGTTGTGAGTTCCTACAGCCAGTGGTTCTCGAGATAATAGTAAAAAACAAAAATTTCGTTTGTCTCATCATCACGAGAAAACGGCTGAACCGAATTTAATGAAATTTTGTGGATAGCCTTAAAATAGCCTTTCATAAATTTTGTCTAAGTTTCGGGTTTCTAAGGCCAGCGGTTGTCGAGATATTAATGAAAAACGGAACTTTTTCCTAGGAGTTCTACTCTCTAACTCCGTGGTTTATCCAAACGAAAAGGGTGAAAATCGTTTGTTTAAAACGTCAGTGATTTAAAACTTTATTTCTGAGTTTGGTGCAGGATTATTGCGCTAATTAGTCACTATCTGAAAGCATGAACTGTTTGAAAACATGAATTTAAATAGAAAATCTATCTCCATGGTTTATTTTTCACAAGCATTTACTCAACAATGAAAAGTATAAAGAAATCAAAATGGTTATTTAATTTCGCATTTTATGAGGAAGATTCTGTCTTATATCATGTTGCTCAGCAACGCAATTAAATTAAATGTGTTTAATATTTATTATTATTTTTTCTATTTGAATAATAAACAAATGTATGTAAAAGTATATTTTATAAATTAACGGTTTGATTTTTTTTAAATTATATTAATTGCTGACAGCGTACATCACTTTCATTTATTTTGGCAAAGAGTTGTCAAGCTTATATATTGTGTTTAGCTAATAAACTCATATATTGTGTTTACCCAATAAATTTAGCCGCTTGTTGAAACAGAAAAAGAGTAAAAAGGGTATATCTTCCACAATTTTAGTGTTTTCATTTAGTACATACAAACGGGATCAGGGTATTTTATTCTTCATATCTGCAAATTCAGAGCTACGAATTTCGCAGAATATCGCTAACTTGATAACTTTTCTTAAACGTTGCCAAATTGACAGAAATGTCGCCAAATTAATAAAAACGACACAAATCATGAAGTTAAATTTGTTTTTTTAAGAAATGAGTACTGAAACGATGTTTAGGTAGCATTTGTCGGCAGTCCATCCATCCTACTCAGTAACACATTTAGCGAATTTTTAAAGTGTCACGAAATTGATAAAAATGTTTGTAAATCCATAAAAATATCATAAAATTGATAAAATTGCGCTTAGTAAATGAAATTAATTATGTTTTGTTAGGGGATAGTATGGTGATGATGTTTCGTCAATTTGTCGAAAAATGGAACTGTCAGTTCTACAGTCCCACTTGGCGATACATTTGGCGATTTTTTAAATTGTCGCTAAATTGACGAAAATGTCGTTAAACCTTCCATGGATATAGAGTTATTCAGACGATATGATTTCCATCAATTCATTTGAAGCAAATTACATCATGTCTTTTAGCAACGGATGTAAATCCAGTGTGTTTGTGTTTATGTGGTATACGGTTTTTATTAAATCTTTTTCGATTTAAATAATAAAGATATGTACGTATATAAAATAAATTTCATTGACATTGCATTTTTGACTGGATAATATCAATTAGTCTTTAGGTTTAAACATTATTATTATTGATATTTTCGGGACTGTTGATTCAGGGATTATTCGTATTTTTAAGTTAATATGCCATTATTTTATTATGACAAAAATTGTTTAAACTCATATATAGTACGTTGTACGAGTAATCTTCTACAAATGCACGGGTAAATCTTCTAATCTACGAGAATATATGTAATGCAGGTATATTGGCATATATTTTGATATATATTGGTATATATTGGAATCAATTACGTCCTGCTGGTATAACGGGGATTATTGATATTTTCAATTTATTACGTCATCTGCTTTATTTTGGCAAAGATTTTTAAGATTCATAATGTAATACGAGTAATCTTCTACTAACACACAGGCATGTTTTCTAATCTGCGGCAATATAAGTAGTACGGGGATATATATATATATATATATATTAATTACACTAAAGTTAATTACACTGAATTACACTAAAGTTAGCTGCATTTGCGCTGAATTGGTGTCAAATTTTAACTTCATTTTTATCTCATTATCCCTTATCTTATCATTTTAAAATGTCTGGTAATTGTAATTCCTAGGTAATAATTCTATTCTTAGCCATTGTTTTTGTGATCGATCTTAGTTTTTCATATGGTGATGTTAATATTACTTGAATTGTATTTTTATTTTTTTTTATTTTTTCATAATTCTTATTATTACATTTCAAATATTTATCCATATACTTGTCTGCTGCATTATGCGCGTATTGTATATTGGTTTCTTATTTTATGTCTAATTGTTTACGAGTTTCTGTGGTAACATTCATTTTTAATTAGTTAGAACTGAATTACACTAAAGTTAGCTGCATTTGCGCTGAATTGGTGTCAAATTTTAACTTCATTTTTATCTCATTATCCCTTATCTTATCATTTTAAAATGTCTGGTAATTGTAATTCCTAGGTAATAATTCTATTCTTAGCCATTGTTTTTGTGATCGATCTTAGTTTTTCATATGGTGATGTTAATATTACTTGAATTGTATTTTTATTTTTTTTTTATTTTTACATAATTCTTATTATTACATTTCAAATATTTATCCATATACTTGTCTGCTGCATTATGCGCGTATTGTATATTGGTTTCTTATTTTATGTCTAATTGTTTACGAGTTTCTGTGGTAACATTCATTTTTAATTAGTTAGAACTGAATTACACTAAAGTTAGCTGCATTTGCGCTGAATTGGTGTCAAATGTTAACTTCATTTTTATCTCATTATCCCTTATCTTATCATTTTAAAATGTCTGGTAATTGTAATTCCTAGGTAATAATTCTATTCTTAGCCATTGTTTTTGTGATCGATCTTAGTTTTTCATATGGTGATGTTAATATTACTTGAATTGTATTTTTATTTTTTTTTATTTTTACATAATTCTTATTATTACATTTCAAATATATATATATATATATATATATATATATATGTATATGTTCACAGTAATTTTTACAAACATTGTTAAATAATTATTAGATTCATTCTAAAATTAAAAAAGAAAAAAAAACTATACTAAGAAGTAGTTTAAGAAAGTTTTAAAATATAAATTTTATATATAACTTAAAGTTTGAGTTTATGAATAATTACTCCCACATAATATCACGTACTTAGAAATGAATCCCAAGAGAAAAACGTTTTGAACTTCTCTCTGCAGATTCTACTTGAAAAAGGGTATATTTTACAAATGAGAAAATATTTTTTTATGAAACGATGTTGCAAAATGCGTTGATGTAAGCAAGTACCACTGGTATGATATAAGCTATTTTTTATACCAGAAAAAAATTGTTTTTATATAAAGCAATTTATATTGTAATGAGAAATGCTTCATTAAATGTTCTTTTTTTGTTTTTTTTTGACATCCTGAAAAACAGGACTTTAATTTATTTTTAAGAAAAAATATTTTTAATTTATTGCACTAAATACCTTCTTGCTTTCATAAGGAATAAGTTTAAGCGAGTACGGCAAAAATCTGTATTAATTGCTTATAACCGATATAATGCAAATAATATTAAATATAATTTTTACATTTGTATAACAATTAATAACAGTTCAAGATTGTGGTTCTTGATCTGCTGATTTGGTACCGGTCCCCTGGCATTTGCGGAAGGTCATGTGTCATCCATGGAGTACTTTCACATTCTTGCCGAACACGTCCACCCTGCAATGCTTCATTTTCACCCCATAGGCGACTGGCCTTTCATGGACGATAACGCCGCCCTCCATAGCGCAGGCACCGTGTAATAATGGTTCACAAAGCATGACTCCGAACAAATAGATTGCAAATAGATTCACGGTAAAGACACATAAAAAGGAACAATTTTGATCCCGTTCAGACCCTTAGTTATGAGTTCTCAACTCACTATGTGTTAAACCTTTATATGATTTCCTGAATATTTAGTAGATGCTTTATTTCGTTCTTTGACGACACTCCTATTGGTTACCATTTAATTTATGAATCTTTGCCTTTTATTGTATTGTGTATTTTATGATTAAATTATATTTTAAATGCCTCGTATTTAAAAGTGTAAAATGATTAATATGTAAATTTTATCTCGCGGTTGTGGCCTGCATTTAAGCACATGTTCGCTACTTATTTTTACTTCGCCACTGATTAAAGGCACAGTAATGCCCGAAAACGCTACGGCCGTGTAATTTTAGTCGTAAAAGGAGATATTAATAAAACACTTTTAATTATGGCCAATTTTTGGTTGTCTTTATTTTTAAAGTATATGTTACTGAAAGTTTCAGGAGAATAAACTGTCTGTAATGGGGAAAAAGGTTCTGATAGTTATGAATAGTTTTGAGTAATCTGTAATTGGCTGAATATTTCAGAAATGAAGCTGGAATTAGCGGCCTGTCACTGCGGCTTTTCTGATAGTTTGCCGAAATGATCACCAAAGTAGCTGGAAGAAAATGAGCAAAGGTTGCAGAATGTTTTACAGTGTAGAATATCTTGAGAAATAATGTTTCAAGGCAAAGATTTCGAAAAATCAATAATATGGTTATATCCACACCCCCACCACAAGCAATAATGTAAAAAAAAATTGCATTCACACAGAAATATCTGGCAAACACTAACTAAAAACCAAGATTGGTCTGTGCTTCCTTCGCAAATTTCAATAAGAAACAGAAAATGTATTAAATTGAAAGGAATTACGAATGAGCCTATCGTTGAATTTCTTTTTGAGAATTCCTTAGAGCAAATACATCAACCAGCAGTTGATAGATTGCCTGTTAACTTAAAATAAATACATTCGTAAAATTTTACTTGTTATCCATTATGCAAGCAAATTCCATGGAATGTTTTTTATTCAAAAAATATTTTTAAGGTAATTGGCACAAAGAATGCAGCTTGGGAATTGCTTGTTAATTCATTTTGATGTGAATAACATCTATGGTTGGGTTTTCTCGGGCGGGAAAAAAAAAGGAGCGTTACAAAAAACGGAAACACCTTGGAAGCTTATACCTCGAACATGAAGGATTAAAATAGAAATACTATTTCCTGTTTTGTCGGAAATAGGGTACACATTATCTATATAAATAAAATTGAAAATATGTCTGTTTGTTTGTCGCATCATCACGGGAAAAGAGCTGAACTGAATTGGATTAAAATTCGTAGGTAGGCTTGGAATGCCTCCCCCCCCCCTTAAAATTGAGACCATGTTTTGACTTTCTAGGACCAGGGGTTGTCTAGATATTAATTAAAAACGAACAATTAAAATTACGCCTTCCATTGAGATAGCATTATGCAGATAATATTTATTCCGCCACTATTTGAAGAAATTTATATCATGTCTCTTATAAACGGATTTAAATCCAATGTGTTGATGAGGCAGACGATTTTTATCAAATCTTTTCCGATTTTAATAAAGGTATGTATATAAAATAAATTTCACCGATATTGCATTTATAACTGGATTATATCAATTACGGTCTTCAAGTTTAAACATTATTATTATTGATATTTTCTGAGATTATTGAAATTTTCAAATTATTACGTCATTATTTTATTTTTACAAAAATTGTTCAAACTCATATAATATACGTAATACGGGTAACCTTCTACAAATACACGGGTATATCTTCTAATCTACGAGAATATAAGTAGTACAGGTATATTTGCACATACCTTGACATATATTGGCACATGTCAGCATCAATTACGGCCTTTAGGTTTAAAGATTATGGGATTAATGACATTTTCAATTTATTACGTCATCTGTTTCATTTTTAAAAAGATTTTAGAATCTCATATACTGTAGTATGTGTCTACTAATACACGAGTATATCTTCTAATATTAGCCAATATAAGTAGTACAGGTCCCATACAATTTTAGCGCTTTCATTTTGAATTTATTGGTTCAATTTCGTATTTTTTGTAAATATATTTACAAACGGGACCAGGCTGTTTTATTCTTCAGATCTGCCCGTAAAAAGATACTTTTATATAACGAGAATATATATTCTTAAACTTCTTTTTAGAAGCATTAAATTAAATATTTTAATATAATATTTTGACTAACAATGTCATTTAGTATAGTATAGGAATTTGCACATGATTGTAAATTTTAAGTTTCTTTATATTATATACTCCGTACGGAGAACGGATATACTGCTAGTGAATATATAAAAACACTTTCAATATATTTTTTTTTCTTTTTTTTTTTTGAAAAAAAAAAAATTAAGTAGTTTTCTGAGCTTATGTTATTTTTTTCTTTTTTCTAACTTTCACTCGACATATATAGTGAACTATAAATGATAGATATAAATAGTAAATGACAAAAATGTGTAATAGAAAATTTAGTATTAATACCAATATGTTTTATTAAAAAAAAGTTCTTTTAGTTATCGAATCATCGTCTTGTCAAAGATTAAAAATTTTACCTTTTTCGAGTTTGTAATGCTTATATATAAAAAAAATAAAAGTACTAGCTATGAATAATATGTTTGTAAAATATGAATAATATGTATGAATAACAATTTGTAGCTCTTTGGAAGTGTATATAATTGGGTTCTCAATCGACATCTATTTAAAATAAAGCTTTGTCTGTCTGAGCGCGATTTTTTTTTTTTTTTAAATTTTTCTTCGCACGAAATATTTCCAAAACTATAAAAGATAGATATAGTAAGCAAAAAAAAATATGTATGCAGAAATTTAGTTTCTAAATCTATATTTAGTTGTACAAAAAATTCTTATATTTTTCTAGTCATCCTCCTGACAAGTTGAAGAGGTATAAAAATTTTCCTTTTTTAAAGTTTGTAATGCTTATATTTTAATTAAAAGTGATTCATTTCATAAGGGTTCATTTGTGTAAATTTCACATTTACACATAAGAACCCGAGGGGCGCGGTAGCCCAGAGGTTAGCGCGCGGGAATTGCACTCGGTAGCCCCGGGTTCGATTCTCGCCACTGCCATAACTGCCGCCGTGCTCACGCGGAGTACGATCACGTTAAACATGTGGGTTCGTAAGTCCTTCCGAGAGGTTGGTGGTAGGGGAAAGAGGGTATGGTCTCTGTGGATGCCACCCCCCTGGGTTTCGGTCTAAATTGGGTGGCACTTCCCGGCCGTCCAAACTGTTACCTTACACCTTTCTGGTAGGTCGGACGGTCTGGGTCTCAACAACAACATATGAACCCGTAGATGCGTAATACGTGCTTAGAATTTTGATTGAATCCTTAGTTAATTGAACATCAATTAATAAAATTATGCATTGCGAATGAAAATTGCATGGATAAAGATTTCATGAGTCAAGAAGATTTCCAACATTGAAATTGGTTACTGCTTGAAACGTCACAAAGTGACCAAGGAAAATGATATGCCTCATTGCTGATTCTTATAAAATGGTATTCTTTCGCAACAACTCTTGTGACGTACAATTACGATTAACATGTAATTATTTTTGCGTTTCAAAAGCATGTGTCTTATTATTGTTAGTTCTTACAAACAATTAAACAAAGTCATTACGAAAATTAATTTTTCATTATCACGATTGTTGGAAATTTAAGCATGCTAACTGTCTGTTTAATGGAAATCATTTAATTTGTATGTACAATGCACGCAGTTTGAAATGTAATCAGTTAACTTTCAAATTAAATATGCATTTGTTTATTAATACTGCTCAGATTCGACTCCTTATATAATTAGAAAATCGCAACAGAGTGAAAATGATCATATCGCATTATCAAAAAAAATTAAACTAATTTCACTCTAGAGTTGCTGGTAGGTTTATGGATGGAAGACGGTCGTGTGGAAGAGCTCGCAAAGCAAACTGTAGAGATTGGTGAGCGTAAGCGAGCAAAGTGTGTAGCCCCCAACGCACGTATTACGACCGCGTAGTTGTCTGATCTAGAGCTCCTATAATGCAGACTAGCCTATAGTTGTCATGTTATATCATACAGCGAAAAACGCCTTGGCGACAAGAAGTGAAAACCAGCGCGCCTTTCTTTGCTAACCTCAGCGGATCGCACATGTTTTGGAGCACTTATCGCCGACTGCAGCAAAAAAAAAAACTATATTTCTGCATCCATCACTTCAATTTAACCATTTTTGTTCTTCTTTCTTGTTCATTTAGTAATCTAAACATTCAAAAAACATTACTCAAACAATCCCCTTTCCGAGAATTATTTAAGCAATTTACTATCAAACAATCTCCCATTTTATTGCGAATTTATACTACTGTGCAAGATATCGAGTCCCTACATAATAGAAGCCAATGGGAAAGTAGGATACAAAATGGCGGATGCGCCAGCTCTTTATATAGAAGCCTTATCGGTCAATCCGGGGATCAGCGAGCTGGGAGCAAAACCTTAGAGTGTATATAAATAATCAAGCAAACTACTTGAAATTTTGAATACTTATTTTATTTAATTTTAATAAGTCAATTGATTTTCGGCAAAATATAATAATAAAAAAATTCTAATGTGTGCAATTATTGTCCCATAAAAATCGAAGATTGCAAATCAGTAGGGAACACAGCAATATTTTTATGAATCAAATTCTATCTATCATAAATTTTTCCCTATCATAAAAGTAAATTCCCATCCAAAGTTCTGAACATGAAAGAAAGTCTACCTACAATTTTTCATCCGCATTTTATATAAACGTTTAAAAGATGATGCTGCCAGATTTTCTTCTATTACAGGACAGAGCAGCTTTCAGTTTCGTAACGACCAGAGCTAATTCAATTTCCTTTGGTTTTCAGCATCAGTTATAGTGTAATTTATTTTAAACTTTCCTTTTTCCTTCCTCAACTTGCAACAATGTGGGTGTCCTAACATATCAAAACTCTTTCACTATATCAGCAGACGAAAGTAAAATAGCATTTTTCTATACATTTGTTAGAAAATAGATTGACGTGTGAATACAAATTTGGTTTCAATACCTTTAAATTTATTTTACGCTAGTAGCATACCCGTTCTTCGTACGGAGTTTATAATATGAAGAAACTTAAAATATTCACTATCATGTGCAAATTCCTATAATACACTAAATGACATTATTAAACAAAATATTCTCTTAAAATAATTATTTTAATGCTCATAAAAAGAAGTTTAAGAATCTTTGTTCTCGCTATACAAAATTATATTCACGGGCGGATCGGAAGAATAAGGTCCCGTTTATAAACAAATTTACAAAAAATATGAAATTGAATCAATAGATGCAAAATAAAAGCGCTGAAATTGTATGGGATCCGTACTACTTATATTCACGAGTATTATAAGATATAACCATGTATTAGTAGAAGATTACAGATACTATACAATAAATGAATTTCTAAAATATTTGCCAAGATAAAACAGATGACGTTATAAATTGAAAATATCAATATTCCCTTAATTTTTAAACTTAAAGAGTCGCAATTAATTCCAATATATGCCGAAATGGAAGCGATAAAATTTTATGGGAAGATATATATACCCGTATTACTTATATTGCTGTAGATTAGAAGATATATATACTCGTGCATTTATAGAAGATAACCGTACTACGTACAATATATGAGTTTCAACAGTTTTTGCCAAAATAAAACAATGACATAATAAATTGAAAATATCAATCATCCCCCAATAATAATACTGCTTAAACCTGAAGACCATAATTGATAAAATCCAGTCAAAAATGCAATATCAGTGAAATTTATTTTATACATATATCTTTATTATTTAAATCGGAAAAGATTTAATAAAAAGCGTCTGCCGCATAAACACATTGAATTTAAATTCATTGCTAAGCGACATATATCCTTTTCTTCATATAAATTAGTGGAAAAATATCGTCTGCATAATGATATATCTCTATGTAAGGCTTAAATGTTCGTTTCTAATTAATATCGAGACAACATCTGGTCTTAAGAAACTGGAAACACGGATTACATTTTAAGTGGAGCTATTCATTAAATTCGGTTCAGCCGTTCTTCCGTGATGATGAGGCAAACACGCTTACAGACAGGTAGACAAATTTTCATTTTTATTTATATAGACTAGAAAGTATATTCAGTGTTGTCCAAGAATTTAGATGAGCGGTCTTGGGCATGCACAACAGTTTTTAATTGTATTTTTGTTATAAACATGTGTATTGTTACAACGTTCTTCGGTTTCGAGGAATTCGCTGTGAGTTTCTCATAGTTTTATCAGAGATTTGCATCTCAAATCCCTCCAACGCGAAACGTTTTAGAAAATGTACTTGGCCTTGCCCGAGATTGAAGATGCAAACCGATTACAATCACATTTTAACTCGCAGCGAATTCTCAAAATCCAAAAAACGCCTTAACAGTGTTTGCTTATTATAACAACAAAATAAAAAACTTCGCTCCTGTGTGGTTGCGACGGATAGATAAGTTTGTCTGTCGCTAATTTGTGTCAAAATCGTCTTAAAACAATAAATAACTAAAAAAACAAATTCGAATTTTAAAACAATATCACCGGAGGTGAACCTTCCCGGATCCTAAACCACTATACCAAATTCATGGCTGTACGTCGTTTAGTTTTTCTGCTACAGACGAACAAACAGACCAACAGATGAACAGACATCTTCATTTATTATTATAGATTTATTTCCAATGCCGTCGATACGATAATCGTCTTTAAAACATTATCGTTTGTGTTGTAACAAAATACTATTTTGTTTAATCTAACTCATACGGTAACAAAATATTTAGAAACTTTTTGTAGAAAATACTACAACTTTTATATATTTTATTAAATCTTTAATCTATATCTTTTATTAAAATAGAAAAATATGCTAAAACTTCTGAGAAAAAACAAAAAAATACGTGATGTGACACATGGTAGTTTTCAAATTATTCACTTTTACTTTAACTACAATGTATACGGGGTTTCTAGAAAAATCCTTAAACACCCCAATTACTTTGTCAGGAAAGGTCTATGAGTGTACACGTTAGGTTTGTCTATAATAAAAATGACCATGTCCAATCGGATAGAAAAGATTTCAGTGTCTTTTGTGGTGAACTCAAAATGTTCGGATGGCGAACTTGGAAACATAGCGAGACAACTAATTAATAGTTGTAGACTTTCGTCTAATTAATAGGAATTGATAATAAGACTGTTGCAGAAGGCGTTTATTTGAAAGAGTATGAGTAAGGAAAACTTGAGCAACGTATTAACAAGAAGACCAATCATGCATAAGCATTGATTATGAAACACTTTCCAACTGAGATGCAGTTTTATTTAAAAATTTCTAAAACGTGATATATTCAGTGGTGATATCTTTTACATTATCACAGTACTACAGTAGTTTATTATACTTAAATATTTAAAACTGTATCGAAATATAAATCATCTGATTCTGTATGCAAAATCAATGAATATTTCATTCATATAATTTGTATTCCAGACTCCAGAGTTAAATAATTTTGTGTGAAAAAAATTCAGCAATTCTTATGTAACTCACCTTACAATCGCTTGAGATATTTGCATTCTTCATATGTTAAAATTAGGCTTCGTTGAAGAAATAATAAAAGTTTAGGGATCATTTAAAATCACAACTATTGTAATTGCATAGGCACGGAATTTAGATACACAAATAATACACAGATGCACAGATTATATATGTGTGTGTATGTATTCAAAGTATTGGAATCGTGCCGAAGATCGGAACTCGAATTTTCGAAGGATCTACACGTTTGGGGACTTCTAGAACACGAAAAAACTATTTTTAGGAAGATGTCTGTGTGTGTAAGGGTATATCCGTGTATGTTTCTGTGTGTCTGTGAGGATATTACATCCACTCTAATTGAAAAACTAATGGTTCAAATTTCATAAAATTAGGTAGGTATGTGTTTTGTAGGAAACCCTGATGTTCATTAGATTCGTAATAAAAGAATCTGCCTTCTTTGCGAAATGGCCGGCAGAAATTGCCTTTATCCACTCTAGTTAAAAACTAATGGAACAAATTTAACAAAATTTTGTGTATAAATCATTTGTAGGTTATTCTAGTACGATTTGAGAAAAAGGAACGGGCTATTTTTGCGAAATGGTCCGCCAAAATCATTAAATATAAAAATAAAAGACTACGTGTTCCCAATTATATCAATTAAATTCCTATTTTATACGTGATTTTTGACAACAAAAAGAATAAGACTAACCCCATTAGTCTAGGACTAGCCGTTCTTGAGATATTCTAGTTTTTTCGCGTTTTCGCTACGCCACCTTTGACAATAAGTCCAGCTATCAAATGAGAACCAAAATCAAGTTTAACGTGCAAATTCAATGTCATTAATATACTTATGGCTGTTATTTTGTGTAGATAAACTCAAATTATTATTGATGAAATAAAGAGAACGCGAATATGAGTCTGCAGGGAAAGACATGTGCTGTCCACATCAGAATTTTTAACAATATTACAACAATGATTTATAGAAGTGAACGGGGATTATTTGCAGGCCATTTCGAAAAAAATGTAGGAACTATATTTAAAGATCCACCAAATTTTTGTAGAATAAAATGTTCAACAAATTTAAGTTGTGTACCAAATTTTAGCTCTCTAGGACGTAGGAAAGTGCATTAAAAATGCCATCAAATAAGTATATCATGAAGAATTATATATATAAAAAAAAAAAAAAATTAAAAATTTGTATCTACCAAATTTATTTTAAAATGTGAAACCTCTCTTATATACAAAGTAATTAAACTCTTGGAAAGATATTTATTATATAATATATCTCTCTTTTCTTTCTGGAGGAAATCCCAAAAGTCAGAATTTAATTGAATTTGTTTTTCTCCCTATATATGACATAATTTTTAATTAAAAAACTACCTAACATATTTTACTGAAATTTTTTTTAATATATTTTATGGGATAATGTGAATATTTCCTAAAAATTTCGAAGCAATTTCTGAATTTTAAATATGTTTAAAAAATGTTTGAAAAATTAGGTCCCATTGGGTTCAATGTATTTCATTTTTTCATCCCGGGTCCAATAAAAAACTAATTGGGTGATATTATTTATTTATATTCCCATAGGTCCCACAGACCGTCTGAACAACATACTAAAATTTCATTTTGTAAAGTCATTTTTACGGCAGTTATCGTGCTAACGGACGGACTGACAGACAGACAGACAGACAGAATGAACAAAATCACAAACACTTTTCAACTACGTTGTAAAGTGTTAAAAACGTTATTAAGAACAAATAACACAATAATGCAGCATGCATCTGTTTCGAGGATACGCCGGATCCCTCTTTGTCAGTGCAAGAGAACTAACAAACCCGAAATTTAAATGACAATTGGGCACAATAGAAGAAACAGAGGGGCTTATACCTGGATTAAAAGAGAGCCAATCAGAAAGCAGCATGAAGTCCGGTCAATCCTGAACGAGAAGTAACACATAAGATTTGCGCGCATTTGTTAGTCAATGAGGGTTGATCTTATTGTTTTCTTGGTGAAAACCAACGTATAATATAATCATTTAATGGATACATTTGAGCATATGTAGTCTTTTATTTCAGATTTTGAAGATTTTTGCGAGCTGTTTTATTGAAAAAGCAGGTTCAATTTTTCCAAATCGTATCAAAATCTAATCGGCAACAGAATAAACCACAAATGATTCAACTAACAATTTTTGTGAAATTCAATCGATTGGTTTTGAGCTGGAGTGGATACATACATTGCAGATACACACATTGGATATACACATTGTGGATCCACATATTGGATACACAGATTTCAGCATAGAAAGGATACATACTTTGCACAGATAGACACCCAGCCGTCCAAACAGCTGCTCATGTCTTTGGACGAGTTGGACGGTCTGGGTTTTCGACACACATAGACAGACAGACATACAGACACACACATTGCAGCATTGAGTGGATACGTACTTTGCACAGATACACACACAGACAGACAGACACACATATTACATAGAGTAGATACATACTTCGCACAGACAGGCACACAGAAATGTCACGTTAAACATAATTTCTATTTCAATTCTAGAGTGCTCGAAACGTTTATATCCGTCGAAAACTCGAGTTGCGATTTTCGCCACCATTCGAATACTTTCCCTGTGCATGACCACACATTTTAGCGGACATAGAAATAGAGAAAATGGTATTATTTGAACCGAACTTTTAAAAATATTTTTATTTTATATCCCAAGCACAACGAAATAGATATAAAGGAGTGAAAAGCCATCTTTAGTGTGATATGAAAGGAAATATATCAAAAAGACACGGCCGGAACGTCGATGCCCTATTTATTTCTATATTGCTAAGAAGTCGTTATTGGATTCCTTTGTTCTATTGTTATCGAGGATTTATGTAGTTTCAATATTCCAAAGGCTCTTCGGAATTCAATTGGTTATACTGTTTCATACTTATGTAACAAAGTAAAGAAAAAGTATTGTTTTTGCGGAAATTTTTTAATATTGAGATTTGGATGCCAATCTACGTTTTATGACCTTCTGAACACGCTTGGACTCTTCTTGGAGTGATTTCCGTCGGTCCCCGTGTCTAGGTTCGATTTCTTGTGTACACGATAGCTGCCACACATATGAATCGATTTCCACAAAAATTTATATTCGGCTTTAAAAATAAAGACCACCCAAAAATGTGACCCCAATTAAAAGTCCTTTATTAGAATCTCCTTTTTACGACGCACAAAAATCACACGGCCATAGCGCATAACTATGCCCTTCATCAGAGGCACCCCTGATGAAGGACTTCGCCATTGATGAATGGCAAAGTAATGCACGACAGCGTTATGGCCGTGTGATCTTTATACTTCGTAAAAAAGAGATTTTAATAAGGGGCCTTTAATTGTGGCCAAATTTTTGGGTGGTCTTTATTTTTAAAGCATTAACTATTTGGCGTGTTACCATACTATTTCATTTATAGTCGGCTTTGTTATCAAAAAATCTAGAACTAGATAGAATTTTTTTTAAAATTCGAGTGGAAACGTTGATATTTATTCAAAATTTTATATGTTTGAACATGGCAGCGTAGGGCAAAATTGCGTACAGTCATGCATAAAAGTCATGCATTACTTGTGGTTCGGTGATCAGGAGACTCAATCAATGTGATGAAAAATAGCCGTGATATCCTTTTTGTGTTCGTGACGTCACTAGCCTCTCTTAAGAGGCGTACAGTATCGACTATAGTATCTACCGTAATATATTTTCAAGCGCTTCAAAATGAAGATACCAATTTTTCAAAAATTTCTTAGGGGGCGGGGGTGGGGAATGTATTCGAGTATGTGAAATTAGTTTACTATATACATTTTAAATTAGTTAAATTAGTTTACTATTTACTTTTTAAATTAGTTAAATATTTACGTTTTAAAATTATTAAAAGCAACAAAATCGAATGCAAACGGTATTATTTGAGCTGAACTCTTTCCACTTTCAAACACAACGTAATAGATATAAATAGAATCAAAACTAAACTTTATTATGACATGAAAAGAACCGCATCAAAAGAAGACATGACCGAAATTTTGATTTCTATTTCTTTCTATACTGCTGAGAAATTGTTATTGGTTTTTTCTTTCCCATTATTACCAAAGATTTATGTTGTTCCAATAGGGTCCCGTTTTGATACAATTTTCTGTGCTTTTACATTTATGATTATATATATACGAGTATATATATATATATATATATATATATATATATATAATATTCAGAAGGAAAAACAATTTAAAAATATAAGAGTTAAAAAGTATTTAATAGAATAGCGCTATCAGCAGCTTACCCCAATAATACCTAAAATATGACTAAATAACAAAGTGATAGAGTAATGCTAGCTGTAATCGGGAATTGAAGAGTTCACAATCGCTCTTTCGCCACATTTTTGGTACTATGAAGGCAATTTCCTCTTCTTTCTATTACTCTATTGTTCAATTAATTAGTCATATATATATATATATATATATATATATATATATATATATATATATATATATATATAGAGAGAGAGAGAGAGAGAGAGAGTGTCCCAAAAACATTGACCTCGGCTTTATTCCTTAAATATTGTTCTTTGACATATTTAATAAATTACAAAGTTACGTAAAAAAAGGTACAGAATTTTATGAAATCGATTAAAATTTTCAAGGGAATTAAATTTTAAGAAATACAAAATTTAAATTTTTATACGGCCCACGTACAAAAACATTTCCAATGAGAGGTATGAAAAGACAAAAATGTTGACTTAAACCACTTTTCGATGCATCGACATGGGTTCACAGAGGGGAAAAATCACGTCGGCAGGTCGCGTTTCAGGGGTCATACACAAATTACGAAATAAAACGATGATTACATAAATAAATAATAATTTTGCTATTTTTTGGTACAAAAGTATCTACACTGTGTAGACATAATATCTTTACACAAAGATTACAAATTTTGTTCAAAATGTTTTTCATCCATGCCAATACAGAGCTGCATTCGCCTCATAACACTTCTGTGCACTCGATCAAATTCTTGTTTGGCGATGTCACGACAACCATCTTGAATACGTTGTTGCAACTCTGTTTTATTTAAGAGAGGTGACAGATAAACAGTTGTACGCAAACGATCCCACAAATAAAAATCCATAGGCGTTAAATCAGGCGATCCAGGAGGAAATTCGACTGGTCCAGGCAAGCCAATCCACTTGTCTGAAAACTCGTTATTTAACCAGTGTTTCACAACTGTAGTATCATGAGCTGGAGATTCGTCGTGTTAAAACCATACATATGGAAGTACTGTTAGGGACAGTTCATCCATAAAATCAGTGATAACCGCATTCAGAATCTTATTAACATATCTGTCACCCGTTAACGTACCCATCATACAGTATGCGTCCAAGCAAACGGTTTCAGAAAATACTACACCATACATTAACAGAAAATTGCTTCTGATGATGAATATGACGTACCACGAATGGATTTGTGTCAGACCAGAAGTGTTCATTTTGAGAATTTATGCATCCATCTTGTTTAAAACAGCATCCGTCAGTCCAAATTACGTTTTTCAGGAAAGAGGGATTTGCATCTTCTGATTTATAGCCCAATTACAAAACTGTAGACGATGTTGATAATCTGTTGGCTCCTGTCCATGCCACACCATGAATGTTAAACGGATGTCATTTATTCCGTCTCGTTATTCTCCACACTGTTGCATGTGGTACGTTCATTTCTGGAGCAGCGGTAGGAACACTACTATGTGGATGACTGCAAAAGTATGCCAAAATTCCAATTTCTGCATCAGTTGAGTGAAGTCTGGGCCTACCTAGTCCACCTACACGATGTACGCTTCCTCTTTCACGCACTAGCTGTACCAATCGGGAAATAAATCACCCAGAAGGATGTTGAGAATTGTGAGAAGTGCGTTGATATTCCCGTGCAGTTTTGTTAGCATTACGATTGCATAAACTGTACAGCATAAGCATTTAAAAAAGTTCTTCGTTGATGTATTGCGACATACTATGGTTACAGGCTAACTACACTCTGGAAATATAGAAAAATGCGAAATACTTAAGGGTCGCTCAGACTGCTCAGCTGCGCGCGTTGCTCTTGCGTAAGTGAGGCGATTGATCAATGGCAGAGCAAAAACAACTTTCTCATGTGATGATGCTTCTGTTGTGATTGTGTGACGCACCGATCAAAAACAAAGATATTTGCATATGCATACATTTTTCCGCTGTCTAAATGTTCATTTTGATTGTACCATTTTCCAAGTTTTATTCTGTAATTAATCATTTAAAATTATAAGGTATTTTTCAGGAAGCATATTTTTGAAAAATTGTAAATAAGTCTAAAGATAAGAGGCAGATATTATTTGCCTATGATGCATTTCTGCGTTGCGTCATTTGCACTCTTGCTGTAAACATTTACATTTTAATGTGTGATTAATCCTCACTATTTTGTTTAAACATATCTCTGGGACTTTTTATGATAAAATGCTGAAATTTTGTACATTATCTTATTAGTGTATGGGGCACATTTTACTCATTGGGAAATGTTTTTGTATGGGGGCCGTATAAAAATTTAAATTGTGTATTTCTTCAAATTTAATCCCATGAAAATGTTTATCGATTTCATAAAATTCTGTACTTTTTTCTACGCAACTTTGTAATTTATTATACATGTCTTAGATCAATATTTTAGGAATAAAAGCCGAGGTCAATGTTTTTGGGGCATCCTGCATATATGTATGTATATATGTGTAAATATATATATAGATATATGTAAATATATATATAATATATATATATATATATATAATGTATATACATATATATGTACATTGTTTTAATCATTCTGTTTCAGTGAGGTTGATACTCGTATTGCGACCCTTTTTCTTTCAATCCATTTCTTTGGATAATAAGTCGTTATTATCCTTGTTTTGCATTGTTCTCTTCTTCTATAACCCTATTACTCCTGCATACCGTGTTTTCTTTCATTCCGATGTTGTTTTCCTGAAATTTTCAAATAAACAGCAACTATGTTTAACTTTTGGACATGAGTATATATATATATATATATACAGGGTGATTCAAAAGTTCGAAGCAAAAGTAAAACGCTATAAAAAATATTTATGGGTCGGAGGGACATGCGGTTTGCAAATTAATATTCACCGCGGTGGTGGGGTTTTGCATGGCAAGACAAAAAATAGTTCAAAATCTCGACACTAGGGGAGTGCTGCTGCAAAGAAAACAATGGAAGGTAATAATTATGAAATGAGATATTTTATTCCAGCATGATTTACAGCTGCAAGTGCTCAATGTGTCCACCACCACATTCCGGTACTGAGTGCAGTCGCGGTATTACGGCTGATACAGCATGAAACAGCGTATTAACGGGAATGGCTGCTACTTCCTGCCGTAAGGCGCCTTTAAGTGCTGGTAAGACCCGGGGCTTTCCTCTGTAGACCCGTGAATTTAGGTATCCCCACAACGAGAAATCACAGGGTGTGAGATCTGGGGAACTCTCAGGCCAGTCATGTGTGCAATCACCTCCAAGCATAAGCCATCTCCATGGCTTTATCTGCCGCAGCCCTCCGAGTGTCGAGAGGTTGAACTAATTTTTTTTTCCTGCCACACAAAATCCCCCACCTCGGTGAATATTAATCTGCAAACCGCATGTCTCTCCGACCTATAGATATTTTTTATAGCGTTTTACTTTTGCTCCGAACTTTTGAATCAACCAGTATATAAAATATATATACAGGGTGTCCGAAAAAAATTGAAATGCGCTTTAATTCTTTATCTGTTGGCGATAAGTGGGCAATGTAAATTGCAAAAATGTTGAAATTAAGGTAGGGAATATGACTACGTTAATGAAATAGCCCTCCCATTTATTTTCAAAAAGTGACACTTTTTAAATTTTTATACGATCCCCTTAGACAAATTGGGTCAATTTTATTTTTCATATTTTATTTAGTTTTCTAAAACAATTTTGAGCTTTTGCAATTCTTATTTTGATTTCTTCATCTGTTTCACCCTCCCTGTTCTTGCACTTAATACAGCTGAAATACTTCAAGGAATACTTATATAAATCTCGAATAACATGAGTGCCATTATTGTACCACTCTTCAATTAATACGGACAGACAGTGGAAGTCTGCTCATAACCTCCCTTTCAAGAATAATCGTGCTCAATAATATTTCAACCTGGAGGTTGGGGTGGCCAGGTTGGATACTGTCATGCTCCTCGAACTGCACAAGTGTGGATGGGATGATTCTCATCCAAAAGAAAACTGCATCACATGCAGAAGTTTCTAAACGTTGTCAAAGTCACCGAATTTACGGCCAAGATCAAGTGACCCACATCTACAAATTGTAACCATGGTTTCTTGTGAGGTATTCGTAACCATTGGATGTGTTTTCCGTTACATACTTACGGGTCATCCTTGTCACATTTCTTTCGTGATTGACTATATCCATGCACCCTAAGATGCTTCACATCAAAAGGAAAACTGAAATAGAAAATTTAATCAATCTTCATGACATGTTCTGAATGTAAAATATTTTTCTTCTTAAGTTTAGAAGCGAAGAAACTGTTTCCGTGATCTTAGGGATTAAAATAACGAATATTGGAGAAATATTGATTTCGATTTCCAAATGTGAGTTTTTTCAAGGTTAATTATACCTTCATGGGAGTGTTTATTTATTTATTTATTTATATTTTGAAATAAATTGCCTTACTGTGTGTGAGACCGGAAAATCCAATGTTTATTGGATATAGTGTGAAACAAACTGGAAAAATGTTTAGACGAATTGGCACGAGATTTGGCATTATTCTTGAACAATGTTTATGCCTCATAAATTAACCAATTTTAATTGAAATCAACAAGTAGGAGAGTCACGCAGTCTGGAGGGGTGGAACCTAACCCGAAGAATATACGTCAAAAATGGGGAAGCCAATCAAGACCTACCCTGAACAATCATGGAAGAAAAACAATGCCAACCGAGCTATTAGGTGGCCGCAAAGAAGACGTGTTTCCCTCAAGCAAGGTGAAAATGAAGGTTACCCAACAGAGAAATGGAGAGCCCCAAAACAAGCGGTCGAGATGTGCAGACCTGCGAAAGTATTAGAGTTGTAAAATATTCGAGATGTGCAGATTAAAAAGAGTATTAGACATGTGTATACATTCAAGACGAAGTGCGGAGTTGAACGAACTTGTATTAGACATGTGAATGCGTTCAAGATGAAATGTGGAGTCGAACGTACTTGTATTAGACATGTGAACACATTCAAGATGAAATGTGGAGTCAAATGTACTTGTATTAGACATGTGAATACATTCGAGACGAAATGTGGAGTCAAACGAACTTGTATTAGACATGTGAATGCATTCAAGATGAAATGTGGAGGTCAGCTAACTCGTTTACTAGTTTCGTTTGCTAGTTACTCTTTATTAGTTTCAAATGTCCTAAGTCAACAGCCAGGCAGGGTATTCACTAATGCATTTAACATGCACACAGGGTATGCACCATCTCTATATTAAAAAAATTTGATGTGGGCAGCACATGGCATTCCTTATATAATGCGATGTATTTACTACTTTTACAGTAAAAACAAAATAGGTTATTCTTATAGTAGATTCTTATATTTTTTTTCAAGATATTGAATTTTGCCAAATAGTCGTTATTTTTATTGACTTAGCGTCATTTTTATCCATTGGGCGAGATTTTCTTTGAATTGGTAACATTTAAAAAAAGTCGTCAAGTTGGAGACATTCCGCCCAATTCGTTTCCAAAATCCCGCCAAGCATTATGGACGGAGAAGTAATTTATTCTTATAGCAGATAAATGACTATTGACGTTCAAATACAAAAGTATGACTCAAAGTATCTTTTTTCATGAATGGAACGAGCTAGAGCTACGAGAATGATGTCACCCAATTGATCGCATCATATTATATATGAAAAATGAACATGTTTCTCAATAGGAATTTTTTTTTTAGTTTTATATACTTTTTTGATAATTTTTTTTGAAAAATGTGCAATATCTCGAAAACTGCTCATGCTAGCGTTCTAAAATTTATGTTAATCGTTTTCTAATGACACATTACATAAGAAATGTGTATTTGCATAACTTTATTAGAGGTTTTGATTTTTTGATGATTTTTTCAAAATTTCACTCGAAAATTTAGGGAGATTCTGAACATTCGATTGTGTTTAAAAACAATAGGCTTCCAGTATTCACGGATTGTAATTTCTGTACCCAATTTCACTCGAATAGTTCCTAGAGGGTCTTTCGAACATTTAATCGCATGTAAATTCAATAGTATTCGCTTTTCATTATTCGCAGATTGTTATAATCGACCTAAATTTTTTTTCGATACGCTCTGTTTATTTGTGAGATATCGCTCCGTCAAACTTACATACATACACGCACTAACATACACATTAATATACATACACTAATATACACACTAATATACAATATGACGTTACTTCCCTGTCACATTTATTTCAAAATGAACTCTATACCACGCGTCCTAAATAATATAATACGCATCCTAAAATATTTCACATCAAGCATGTACAAGTAAAACTATAACTGTATAAAAATTTTCGGGAAAATTCTTATTTGAAACGTAACGGGTTTAACACTGTAATATGTAAAGATATTAAATTTTGATGCCACCAAAACTTTCTAAAACCAATTTAGTGAGATTGCTTTGCTTTTAATAATAAAGTCTCACGATATACGGACAAAACAAAAACATGTGGTAAAAATAAGGGTATGGTGCTTTCGTCAACACAAGAGCTGATTTTCTTTGGAAATTTAATAACGTTGGAGTCTATAATTTTTTTTTTTGGTTATGAATAATTTCGAGCGCGTATTTTTTTTTTTTTTTTTTTTTTTTGAGGCTTGAAATAACAAGTTTGCAAATAAGAACATTTAGATTCAAAGAAAAACGCGAAGAGAAATGATGGATCATGAAGAAAAAATAATCAAAGATAATGGAACATAGCTTTAAAATGAAGACTTTGTCAGAAGCATTTTTAAAACGATCCTATTTAAAAGAATGAGAAAATGTATTAGAGTTATGTCATATCCTCTGGAAGGACGAATATAATTTCATAATATAAGAACGAATTTGACAAGCCAGATAAATTTATATTTGCTATGAGGAGAATGAATTGGAAATAAATACAGTTATCAACTTTTTAACTATATGGTAAGAATGATATATATATATATATATTGTCATATGATATATATATATATATATATATATATATATATCATATGTGTATATATATATATATATATATATATATATATATATATATATATATATATATATATATACATATTTCGTTATATATATAGCAATTTGGATTTAAATTCCTCTGAAAAATGTTTGACAAAATAAGTACCATAGGGTTCAATATTTCAGTTTTTCAACCGGGGGTAAATCCGAAACTAATCGCGTGATGTTATTCATTTTAATTCCTGAAGACCGTCTCGACAACATACTAAAATGACATGTCGATAAAATATTTTTTACAGAAGTTATCGTGCGAACGGACAGACTGACAGACATACAAACAAACTGACCAAAGTCATAAACACTTTTCAAGTATGAGATGGAACGTGTTAAAAAACAGCATCGAGGCCGATAATGCTAACGATAGTACGAGCAGCCAACATCTGCAAAGACAGCAAGAAAACTTGCTACATCCCACAATTTAGGGAATTTTAACAGAAATATTCAAATATATTTAAGGAGTTGCGGCTGAAAATTTCAAATAAAGGAGGGATTTTTAGTGATAATTCAGTGTTTATTTTTATAGCAATTTCATAAGGTATTAAACTAAAAGAAAACTATTCTATCTTTATTTACATAGTTTCAAAAACAGATAACATAATTATATTGCTAAATTTTTCTTATTTAATTTTTCTTATTCTAAGCACACACTATTTTTGTATATTGGTTAGAATTTTTTTCTTTTTCACGAGAAACGTAGGATGTCTTTAACTACCATTTTCCTTTCAAACACTATTTCTTTAAAATGAATTACTCTTTCTAAACGATTCTCATAGTGTCAAAGTTTCCGATTTCAACCTTACTTTAGCTTAAGGGTTTTTCCCTCAAACTACCACGAATGCTTCGATAAATATACTATTAGAATATTGGGTCCACGAATGTAGCCTGTGCCTATGTAAAGGAATGCTAGGTTAGTTATAAAAATCTGACGTCGGATTGAAATTAATTGCACAAAATAACATTAATTATCTTCATGAAAACAACCAGAACATGCCGGGATATTCGGAAGCAAAGAATCTGACGTGGGCGGCATATGACTCTCCCTGCAGGCTTAAATTCATTTTCTGTTTATTTTTTTCATAATTCACTAAAGTGAGTTTAATTGTTGAAAATAACACTGATTATTATTTATAATGACACTGAATTTTGCGCCGAACCTATTTTCAAAGTCGATGTTTCAAAACTGAAAAAAATTAAAATATCGCCAGGTTAGTCCTTAACGGACGATTTTAGCTGTTAGCCTTTCGCGAGAACGGCTAGTTAGAGTTATGGGGTTGGTCTTATTTCTTTAATCAGGAAATATGTATTTAACAAGCATTTAATTGATATATGTATTGCAGTCTTTTATTTAGGAATTTAACGATTCTTGCGGGCCATTTCGCAATAAAAGAGGAGATTATTTTTCCGAATCCTATCAAAATCTAATCAACACCAGGGTAAGCCACGAGGGACTTATCTTCCCATTTTTATGAAATTGAGTCAATTTGATTTTGAGTTAGAGTGGATAAATACAATTTTTGCGAACCATTTTGTAAAAAAAGGCAGGTTCTTTTATCCTGAACCGTACCAAAATGTAATCAGTACCAGGGTGACCCGCAAATGACTGGCCTATAAATTTTATGAAATTGGGTCAATTAGTTTTTGAGTTCGAGTGGACAAACACACACACATACACAGACGCCATGCTAAAAATAGTACTTTCGTGTTCTAGGGTGCTCGAAACGTGTAGATCCGTCGAAAACTCGAGTTGCTATTTTCGGCACGATTCCTATACTTTCACTATACATTCCCATGTATTGCAGGGAAAGTAAAAATGTAGCGCTGACTGATTCTTTTCTAATGGAAAATTATATTAAAACCTCTTATATATGTGAAGACATTTTTAAACGTATAAAATTACAACCGCTACTTTAATTGCATCTTGGTAGGAAGGAATTTTAACTATTTAAATAAGGAAGGAATTTTGACTCTTAAAATAAGGACTTTCACATAAAGAAGGAATTTTGGCTCTTAAAATAAGGACTCTTCACATAAAGAAGGAATTTTTACTCTTTATATAAGGACTCTTTACATAAAGAAATAATTTTGACTCATCCAATAAGGACTCTTCACATACGGAAATTTTTGACTCTTCAAATAAGGAATCTTCACATAAAGAAGGAATTTTGACTCTTAAAATATGGGCTCTTCAGATAATAAAGGAATTTTTACTCTTCAAATAAGGACTCTTCACATAAAGAAGGAATTTTGACTCATCCAAAAAGGACTCTTCACATAAGGAATTAATTTTGACTCTTTAGATAAGGAATCTTCTTATAAGATAGGAATTTCGATTCTTCAAATAAGGACTCTTCACATAAGGAATTTTGACTCTTCAAATAAAGAAGGAATTTTGAATCTTCAAATAAGAAGTCTTCAAAAAATAAGGAATTTTGAATCTCCAAATAAAATGGTACTGTTTGCTTGGGCCAGTGTTTTGACTGCGTTAATCCTTTTGAAATTTATTTGGATGGCGAATCTCCCAAACTGAGAAAAATTACATTGTGGTCGACACTATGCATCCAAATTTTACGAATTTTCTTTAATTAAAAACAAATTACTAAAAGGAACACACTTCGAAAAACGCTGGTTTAGTCTATAGAATGGTGCCCATTCAACATACAGTTCAGCATAGAATATAATAACTCCACGTGTTTGAAAATATATTGCAACACAATTTAAATCTTTCGTGTTTTTCGAAGGAATTGTTTGAAGCGTATTCGCTTTTAAGATTCCATTCCATTGATTTATAGACCTCATTCAACTTTTTTTGCAATTTACCTTTATTCATGCTAAGACGATCCGCCGTTACTGCGAATCCCACCTGCGAAGTGCGAATGCCAGAAAAGTCTTGAAAAGTTTTCGATTTCGTATTATATAAAAGTTTACGTTTTTCTGCTCTTTCGACTCTTTTACGAAAAATGTTTTTGACATTCCTTTGTTTCGGGAAAACCGACTTCTTATTTCCCGTCAAAAAGCTGTAAAAAAGGTATTTTAATGAAAAATATTTTTTTTGGTTTAAGAAAGTTGCTTTCAAGTATTTAAGTTTATTGTTGAGATAGGTTTGAATTCTGAGTTTATAGATCTGCGATTTTAGCTAGAGCGAGGCTTTTTCGAGTATATTACTTTCCATACATACTCATACATATTGTTACGAAAAGTATCCTCTAGCATCGTGGGTGTATACACAGGACACAGAACGAGTCCAAGTTTCTGGATAACTTATATTTATTCACAAGAACAAAGTAAACAGGAACACTATACAATCAAGGAGCACTTAACTGCTCCACTCATTACACAAAATAAGCTATAATATTCTCAAAACATTGGCGAAAATAATTTCACAAAGCAACTACTACTATTCTCAAAACAATGACAAAAGTCACAGTCCACGGCAGCTCGTATAGTGTCAACTCGTCAATTGAACTCTCCGATTCAGTTATGACTCCTGTATATAGTATCTCAGTAGAAACTTCTAGAAATCTCTATATCGTAAAGAATAATCGTTCTATCGAGAAGTTTCTGGACCATTCGGAAAGTTGTCAAATATCGCCAAATTCACGATAAATTGTCAAATCTAGAAACCATTTTTCTAGCTGGGAAATCCTGGAAACCCTGTACTCCCATCATCCCCACGTCATGCTGACATCACGCACTGTATTTTCTTCGCTTGGTCTTCGAGAGAGACGAAAGAGGAGGCGCCAAAGGGAAAATTGTGCATTCGCAACAATATAATATAATGTATAGGAAATGCTTTTAAAACGGGGTCAAAAATTCAAATGAGTTTTTGACGAAAGAGCACTGTTTTAAGCATCCTTGATTTCAAATCGGGCGTGTTTAAGGTGACACGTGTGTGTGTTTGTGTGAACACGATATATCACGAATGCGATCATTACAATCAGTAACTATTATTATTCTATTGATTTTAAACGCAATCAAATGTATGGAAGACACCTCCGCCTCCCCAAATTTTCTAATGTTCTTTTTTTTTTGTAAAATCTATAAAAAATCAGGATATTCAATAATGATAATCATTTAATACTTAAATTTTCATTGTAAAGCGAATGACACAAATTTCAGAACGTTGGCTTGAATCGTTCTCAAGATATTACAAGTTTTTCAAATACGTTTATTAAAAGAGATACACAAAATTAAGCGCTAAAATTAAACGCTAAACAAGAACTGAGGCAGTTCTTAAGTATCGTTCAAACTGAGTTTAATGGCACAAATAGAAAAGCCATAATTATTTTGAATGACACTGAATTTGCACTTTTTATTCAATTTTTGTTTTCATTTGGTAACGAGACATATTTTCACAGGTGGTGCAGCGAAAATGCGAAAAAACTAAAATATCTCGAGAACGACTACTCTTAAGAGTAATGGGGTTGGTCTTATTTTTTTCGTCATCAAAAATTACGTGAAAAATAAGTATTTAATTGATATATTTGAACATACTTAGTCTTTTACTTTAGATTTTGGCGGTGTTTGTGGGTCATTTCGCAAAAATGGCGGGTTTTTCTTTTCCGAATCGTACTAAAATCTAATCAGTACCAGGATATCTTACCGGTGCCTTATCTACTAAATTTTGTGAAATTTGGTCCATTAGTTTTTCAGCTAGAGTGTATACAGGCAATTTTTACGGACCATTTCGCAATAAACAGACGAGTTCTTTAATTCCGAATAGTACCCCAAACTAATCAACACCAGGGTTACCACAAGTGACTTACGTACCAAATTCTATGAAGTTTGGTCCATTAGTCATTGAGTTAGATTGGATACATACATTGCACAGACAAACACACAGACAGACACACTCACAGACGTCACTCTAAAAATGGTTTTTTCGTATTCTAGAGGTGTCAAAACGTGTAGATACTTCGAAACGTCGAGTTACGATATTCGACATGATTCCAATACTTCCCCTATGCATTACCATGTATTGCAGGGAAGGTAAAAACATTTCTCCATGAAACTTGTCCATTATTATTTAGCATTTGAAAGAAGTAATATATTTGCATTGTATAGAAAAAGTAGCATGTTGACCACATCCGATTTTTTGCATATTTGACAACCTAAATTAATTCCCATATCTTAATAATATTATTTACTGTTTGTTATTTACTCTAACGTGATTTCTACTATTATAAGCAAATACAAATCACTTTATATTCAGCGATAGAAAAACACGCTATTTATTGAAATGATTAAATAAGACATTCGTTAGAAAGCGACTTCATTTCTTATCTTTTATATTATCCGTCATTTGTAAAAATTTTATAATTTTAAATTTCCAGAGTCATTTGCACAAATGGGCGTTTAAAATAGGATTGTTTGGATCGAGAAATAAGCTTTCATTTATTAACTTTATAAGATTCATTTAAATAAATTGAAATATTTTTAGAGAAATATTATTATGCGGTAATGGGTGTAAAAATTCCTTTCGCAGGAACCGTTTCTTTTACAGAACTAAAAATTTATTAACTGTCATACAGATAAATGAGAATGTTTGCGTCATTCAAGAAATGTTCTGTTTAGGAAATGAGCAATTTAAGAGAAAAGGAATTTTAGAAACTTCAAAAATGACATTTTGTTATGAAATGAGAAATAGGTCGGCATCTTGAACATGTCGCTTTCTAATGATCCGATCAACATGTCATTAAGATTGCATTCTTTTAATTCCGAAGAAATCATCATGATAAGCTGTCGTTTATGTCACTATGGCCCAACACCATTATTGAGACAAACAATTAGAGTAACTCCAATTGAACATGGTGCTTTATGCATCAATCTATTTGTCTCGTGTAACATGTTATGATTGTAATCATTTGTATCATCAAAACAGAATTTTCCACTTTTTTTTTTTACAAAATTTGCAAGCACACATATATACACTGGCTTGCAAAAGTTAAGCACGGACGGTAAAATCAACAAAAACGGAAAAGTAAAACTTTGATTAACTCAAAATTGTACATGAAGGTAAACAAGAATTATTTACAAAGATGAAAAATTTATTTACTTTTCGTAAGTTATATGAAGACACCTCATTTGGGTCATTAACAAAATGATGTTTAAAGGCAAACACATCAAGCAAAACGCATTAATATGGTATGTGACCACCCCGGACCTTCACACAAACTTTGCAACGATTTTCCATGCTTTCAATGGGGTGATCAACCATCGCAGATGCTTGCAATGGCCAATAGGGCAGTTTCCAACACTCTGCGATGGGCTGGAGGAGGTAAACGTGCAGAGACAGCAAGCCCGAAGGCATCGCAAAGGTTTTCAATGGGATTAAGCTCGGGGCAGTACGCCGGCCACTCCATACCAGAAATGTCCTCACTTTCCAGGTATTCGTCAACGCTGTTAGCTCGATGGGGACGGGCATTATCGTCCATAAGGAGGAAATCAGGACCAATTACCGCAGATTAGAATCTCGCAATAGGATCTAAAACTTCATCCCGATACTGAGCAACCGTCACAGAACTGCTTTTAAAGATGTGTAGCTCTGTGCGATATCCCATTGAAATTCCAGCCCACACCATGACGCTACCACCTCTGAATGCTTGTTATTCGATTATGTTCTTGGCCTGATTGCGTGTGCCTCGATCTCTCCAGACCCTTAGACGCTTATCATCTGATTCCAGGGCAAATCAGGACTCATCCGTGAACAGGACGTTGCACCATTCTGAGGCAGTCCAATTGACATGTTGACGACACCACTTTGATTTTGTCTCTCTGGCTTGGACGGTTAGTGTAACACAGAAAATGGTACTCGGTACCGCAGTCTCTTCACGTGGAGCCTTCGACGCACAGTACTGGCAGATATTGGCTTACCAAGTGCCGCTGCAACCATGGATGTAAGAGTTGTTGAGGTCGCTCGTCGATTCCGCTTGGCTATTATAGAAATATACCGATCATCAGAGGGGTAGTAACCCTTGGACGACCAGGCACAGGTCTCCGGACAACTGCTTGACTTGTTTGGAATCGTTTCTATAATCGAGACATTATCGAATCATCAACGACAAATAAAATGGCGACATATATGATTGATTGTCCTGCTTCAATGCGACCGACAGAACGACAGCGTTCACTATCCGTTTTTCTTCTTCTTTCAGCCATAGAAACACGAATGTCATCAAAAATAATCCTACAAAGGTTATAAACACTTCTTATCAGCATTTAAATGCACCTCCTCAAATCCTTCAGAATGCTGGCGTCTTCAACAACTGCCTTATTAGCATATATCCTGACAGTCAGTCGTGGTTGGCTATAACATCCGATATTTGCATACTGCCATCTACATCCGCAGCGATTTTCAGCCACTCCAATCCAAATATACTTTCGAAAAATGAAAATTTGTATTACGTGCTTAATTTTTGGAAGTCACTATATATATATATATATATATATATATATATATATATATATATATATATATATATATATATATATATATATATATATATATATATATTTGCTGGCAAATTTTGCAAAGAAAAAATTTGAAAATTTGTTGGCCCAAATGATTACAATCATAACATGTTACTACTCATTTTAAAGGGTTGGAAAAAAAATCTTTCGATTGATACAAAGTTTGACAATGTATCCGCTCGAAGGAGGGGGGTAGGGTGGAGGCTGATGATGTCACGAACACAAATATTGTATCACGGTAATTTTTCACTACAGTGATTGAATCTGTAATATTGTGTGATCATTGGGACGTAAATTACCATTTTTATGTATGATTATGTCAAAAGTTGTCCTGGGAGCCAGCCCATTTCAAGAAAATATGAAATTTCAAATAAATTTTGAAGTTTTGGCTCGAATTTAAAAAAATTATATCTTGTTCTAGATTTTTTGATAACAAAGTTGAAATAAAAAGTTTGATGAAAATCTAGTAATATATGTGGTCACTGTCCTGTGCACAAGAAATCGACACCAGACGGACAAACTTTACTCCCCAAAATAGTCAAAATATGTTTAGGAACCCCTAAGATATATATTGGAATCATAATCTCGAAATCAAAAATGTTCGTGAAATCGATACTTTCTCTGTAGATTCGATAGCATGAGAGAGTAATAAAAGCTTTTGGCACATGGAATACATGCGGGGTTCCAGGGAAATCTTTAATAACCACAATAACTTTGTAGGAAAAGGTCCATGATTGTACACATTCAGACTATTTTAATTTCGGTCCAAACCGTCCGACCTACCCGAAAGTGTAATGTTGCAGAGTCCACTTCGACGATAAGAGCTTGCAATTATGCCCCAGTAGCTCAACGGTAGAGAATCGGCTGCCAGTTCGGAGTTCCAGGGTTTGATTACCGGTTGGGGCAGCAAGTTACTTTACAATGGCGCCCGAAAAAATCAACACTGTTGGTTAGTGCAAAGATGTCAGAGGTCTAAAAAGGATCCTAGTACGACTAGTTAGGATTCAGTGGACTCTGGCAGACGGAACGCCGTTTTCGAATGGAGAGGATAACCACCACCCAGGATACTAACCTGCGTAAAAATAGCATGAGGTGGTCAGTCAGATGGTCAGTTGCACGCCAATCTGACACTAGAGGGTGGAGAATGCAGAGTCCACTTCGACGATAAGAGCTTGTCATTTCGTCCCAGGAGCTTAACAGTAGAGCGTCGGCTGACCAGTTCGGAAATCCTGGATTTGATTCCCGGTTGGGGCAGCCAAGTTCCTTACAAGGTATCTGTTTAGATGGTTGAGCCCAATTTAGAACTAACCCAGTGAGAGCGACAACCACGAGGGCCGTACTTACTTTTCCCTACCACTAACCTCTTGAAAGGACTTAAGGACCCACAGGTTTAACGGGCCCGTATTCTGCGTAAACACTGGAATAGTTTGGATGGAGCCGGGGATCGAACTCGGGTCCTCCCAAGAGCAATCCCCGTGAATTAACTATTGGTCAGTCCCGCCCCACATTAAATCTATCTGCAGTAAAATGCTTTATAAGTTTTTTTGCCAATCTATACTCATTGGCTAATACTCTACAAGTCTGTAATTGAATCTCGCTCTGTTACCAAATACTCTATCCTAACTTTTTAAGTTCTCCACTAGGGGCACTGCAATCACTTTTATTCCATAAGGTTTGGTTTTTTTACAATAGATGGTCCTAACGTATTCAATTCTGATCTTTTCTCACAAAGTTTTTGAGTACTTATAAGGACATTCATAGGAACCATAGAGAGAAAAATAAAGAATCTGATGTTGGCAGCACATAACTTTCATTATGTAATGCAATGAATTTAATTATTTTCGAGTTAAAAAATGATGAAAATATCCAAGGCACAGTGATTGTTACGTTCATTTGTACATTTGGCGCTTTTTCAGTTGACACCACGTAAAGCTATTTCGTACTCAATTAACTCACATTTCAAGCAACTCTAAATTAACAATTGAAGGTTTTTCTGCAAAAAGGAGGTAGCTCCATGAGGAGTTTGGAGTTACATGTACTATCTTGTAGCAAAAAAAAAAAACTTTTGTTTTGTGCAAAAAAAGATATAGATCCTATCGTTAGTTCTCGTGTTTCTCACAGATGGAGCTGCATGTTTCGTTAGTTTGTTGCAAGATAGAGGTAGCTCCTAGAGTTACCTCCTTTTCCCCTCAAACCAATGACGTGGTTGTTTACAGAAAGGTTACACAACACTTATCAATAATGGAGTGTTTTTGTTTCTAATAAACATAATACTGTATATTGTTTTAAGAATAATGAGTGATTCGGAAGAGGAAATACTATTTAGCTCTGGGTCTAGTGATTTATTTGAGCCTGCTGAAGGAGGGGAAATCACTTCCAGCGAAGATGTTGGAAACAACAATCGCATTCCTCCCCTTAGGAAAAAGCGAAAAGTTTTTCATAACGAAATGTAGAGTTTTCACTTATGAAAAAACTTCACATCGATGCAGGAAACATATTATGTAGTGAGAGTGTTAGACTACTCTATAACAAAACAGTAAGAATGCTCAACATTCAAAGCAGTACCCCTTTAATGTTAAACAACCTTCAGCAAGCATACTCCCACGCCCTACCGCTAAAGACTGCAAAATATAAAGATGTAAAGGAGCTAGCCAAAAAATACGTCGCACAAAGTGATATGTGGTTTTACGATGGACTACAACCAGGCAAAGCACCAGATGAGCCAGACGTAACAGAAGAGGAATGTGACGATTGAAATGTAATTGTATTTTCTTTAAATAAAATATTATGATAGTAGATTGTATTTTTTTTGTGAAATATTTTCCCTAGAAGTAGATAGAACATCTATTTTGTGGCAAAAAAGAGGTAGCTCCACCAATCACACAAGTGTCACATCATCTGGAAGATATATTTTTGAGTGAAAATACTGTACTAATATGTAAGAACAATAAGGAAATTCATCAAAAAGAATATTTTCACATGACTTAGAATTTCGAATGTCAAAACGTTTTTTAAGGTTTTCTGAAAACTTGAAAAATTGGAGCCACCTCCTTTCCGCAGCAGGCCTTTTAATTATCAATAGTGAAAGCATCCTCAATAAGCAAGATCGTTCATATATTAAAGTATTTTAATAATAAATTCATCAATTAGGAGTCGTTTTCATTAACTTGTTGTCATTATTGCAATTCTGACGATATTTTCGTCAATCTGGGGCTAAACACCGCCAAGTTGGCGGTAGTTCGCAGGATTATTCGCGAAGTTCACCATATGTATCGTTAAGTGTTAAGGCCTTATTACACGACAGTATTTGGCACAACAAAAACCATTCGCAAGACAGGTCATTCAACAAATCTAGCCACCGGCCGTCCTTTTGGTTGCTGAAGTCCTAGGATGAGTCGGATGGCTTGAGTCTTCAACAAATCTAGCCACAACATTTTAGGTTCAAACCTAAAATGTTGTTGTTGAGGAAAAGGTTTTGCGAAAATCGACCAATCAGAAGTGCGTAAATCCGAACGTCACAGGTGACGTGTTTTCTAGTAATTTTATTTCTTACTTTAATGGCGACCAAGATGGCCGACAGACTGCTTTGGAATGAGTTAGAATCTCGAGATGGAAAAAATAATAGAACTTCTACTAAATTACAGACACCTGTGGGATATAAAAGAGCCAAATTATATGAAAAACACACACTAAAGAATGCTTTCTGAAATCGGAGGCATTAGACAGGAAGGACCTGTTAGAAAGGAGGGGCTTAAAGTGTCATTGCCGAGCGGAAGTGCTGAAGTTTGGCGATGGAAAAATAATAATAGAACTTTTACCAAATTACAGACATCTGTGAAGTATAAAAGATCTAAATTATACGCAAAAAATACTAAAGAATGTTTCTTGGAATGAAATCGTCGGCATTAAAGAGACGTGGAGCTTTAGAAAGGCGGGGACCTAAAGTATCATTGCCGGGTGGAATTGCTGAAGTCTGGAAATGCAGATGGGAAAAAAGAAAATATTTTTTACCAAATTACAGACACTTTTGAGATATAAAAGATTTATATTATACGAAAAACACACTGAAGAATGGTTTCTGGAATGAAATTACCGGCATTAGAGAGAGTGGACCTGTTAAAGAGGAGGAGCCTAAAGTATGATTGACTGGCGGAATTGCCGAAGTTCGGTAATAAAAATTGCCCTGTGTAATAACACCATTATTCAATCCAAACGGAGTTTTTGGGATGTTAAAAGCGATCTTTACAGTATGAGAACTCTAAAACGTTATTCCTATCAGGAAATTACGAAGCGAATGCAAGGGGGAAAGAGCTTCCCCCACTTGTTAAGTAAAGTGACGTCGCGTTCGTTCTGTGTTGCGTGAAGTGACGTCACAAACATTCCAAAGCTATTTTATGAACGGTTTGTTGTCCAAAAATTACTGTCGTGTAATAGGGCCTGTACAAACAAACTAAGAGAACCGAATTTCTTATATATTGGATGGTATCATCGTTATATGAAGGAATTAAAAATTTGCAAAGCATTGCTTCCTATTTAACGTCATTTTTATAAATTTGGCAACATTTACGTCAATGTGGTAGTATTATAAAAGTCTCCAAATTTGCGCCATCCCCCTCGCCCCCCCAAATTTTTCATCAAGCTTTACGGTCCGGCCGAGAAATGGGTTAATTTTGTAGTTATTTGTTATGTTCTTTTCAAGATATTGAATTTTCATCAATTAGTCGTCATTTCTATCAACTTGCTGACATTTTTTATCCATTTAGCAACATTTTTTTATTAATTTTGTGACAATTTCGTCAATTTGACAACATTTGAAAAACTCGCCAAGTTGGCGATATTCCGCTTAATTTGAAATCAAAAATTCGTCAAGTTTTGTGGACGTAAAAATAGGTCATTCTTATAATAGATAAATGACTAATGGCTTCCAAACACAAAACTTTTCCCCAAAATATCTTCTCTTATAGGAGATTCTTATATTCTCTCCAAGATATTAAATTTTCATTAATTAGTAGTCATTTCTATCAACTTGGCGATATTTTCGTCAATTTGGCAACATTTGAAAAACCCGCCAAGTTGGTGATATTTCGCCAAATTCGTTGCCAAAATGTCGCCAATCTTTATGGATGGAGAAATAGGTTATTCTTATAGTAGGTAAAATACTAATGGCTTCCAAATACAAAACTATTACCCAAAGTATCTTCTCTCGTGAATGGAACGAACTAGATCCACGAGAATGATAACAAATTTATCGCATAATATTAAATATGAAAAGTGAACATATTTTACCATAGTTAATACTTTTTTCTTAATTTCATATGATTTTTTGCTAAGTGTACTTAAAAAATGTGCAATATCTCGAGAACGGGTTATGCTAGCATTTTAATTCTTATGTCAATCGTTTTCAAATAAAAAATTACATAAGAAATGATTATTTGCATAATTTTTTTTGAAGGTTTTGATTTTTTGATGATTTTTTCAAAATTTTATTTCTAAATTTAGGATGGTTCTGTTCATTCGATTGCGTTTAAAAACAATAAGATTTCAGTGTTTATTGATTGTAATTTTTGTACCAAATTTCGTCTGGATCGCTTTAGTCGTTCGTGAGATATCGTCTGCACAGACTCACACACATACAGACACCACCTCAAAAACGTTTGATTCATGAATGAATTCTGGTATGAAAAGGTCGAGTTGAGCCACACATTTATTAAAGCTGATCAATATGATAATTTTACTTTCTGTTTGGCTGAAGATCCATCCTCCTATTGGTACAAGGAACAATAGATTAAATAACAAACAAATTTTTGTGTTACACGACAACTGTTTGCAAGAAAAGAATGTTTCTACTTTTAATTTATTCCCTTAATTTTCCTTTCGTAATTGATTGACATTTAGGTAATCCAGATAAAAGCATTTTAAAAAATTGCGTCGTCGACAGAAATAAGCACTTACTTTAATTACTTCTATCTAATTAAAGAAATGTTAATTGCAATGTTTACGATCATTATATCCGCGGATTTGCAAGTACATCGGGAAAAAAGTGCATCTTAAAAAGAAAAGAAAAAGTCTTTATTTTAGTCATTTCTTCGAAATAAATGGAAAACTGCGCGAATTTTTTTAATCAAAGAGAGTCATTAAAAATCTAAAAATTATACCGAAGAACTTAATTTTCTCAAATTGTACGATTTTATCAACTACTTTGTCGATGTTGTAAAGCAGCGTTAATTAAAGTTTGTAATAACTCGGATGTGAGTCAGTAGCACATGACTTTCGCTATATAATGTAATGAATTTACTTCTTTCACAGGAAAATTATGATTTACAAAAAGTATTATCAATAAGTCGTCATTGATTTAGCGTCATTTTTATCCATTTGGCGAGTTTTTCTTTAATTTAGCAACATTCAAATAAGTCGCCAAGTTGGCGACATCCCATCAATTTCGTCGCCAAAATCTCGCCAAGCGTTAAGGACGAAGAAATAAGTTATTCTTACAGCAGATAAATGACTATTGGCGTTCAAATACAAAACTATTACTCAAAGTATCTTTTTTCATGAATGGAACGAGCTAGATCCACGAGACTGATGTCACTCAATCTATCGCATGGTATTACATATAAAAAGTGAAAATGTTTCTCAATAGGAAATATATATATTTTTTTATATCACTTTTTGATGATTTTTTTGAAAAATGTGCAATATCTCGAGAACGGTTCATGTTAGCGTTCTAAAATTTATGTTAATCGTTTTCTAATGAAAAATTACATAAGAAATGTCTATTTGCGTAACTTTATTTACGGTTTTGATTTTTTGACGATTTTTTCAAAATTGCACTCGAAAATTTAGGGGGGGGGGGGGTCTGAACATTCTATTACGTATAAAAACAATAGGCTTCTAGTGTTTACGGATTGTGATTTTTGTACCAAATTTCGTTCAAATCGGTCCATTCGTTCGTCAGTTATCGACTCCACAGTCTCACTGACACCCACACGCACACACACACACACACGCACACATGCTTTCACACACACACACATACTTTCACACACACACACACACACACACACACAGACATGACTTCAAAAATGTTTGATTCGTGATCAGGGATGCTTGAAACAAGCTCTCCCGTCGAAAACTCGAATTCGAATTTTCGACCCGTCACAATACTTTCCTTATACATTATGTATATAAGGAAAGTAATATGTTAGCAGATTTAGTTAAAAAGTTTCGTTAAAATTGCTAAAGTGGCGTTAAAAATTTCGTCATATGACGGGCATATCTTTTAGTATATAGGAAATGCTCGTCTATCTGTTTGTTTGTAACATTTGGCGATACATTTGGCGGAAAATTGCAAAAATGACGCCAAGTAAACGAAAATGACGACAAATGGATAAATTAATTATTAAAATATCTTAATATATGGACTGCATTACTTATTAATGGTGCTATCAATATTGATCATCGTCAATTTAGAGCTGCGTGAAATATAAGTTAATTAGGTACATCGAAATAGTTTTTTATGTTGTCATCCTGAAAAGCGCCCAATGTACAATTCAACATTAAAAACACTGTACCGCGGATCTTATACATCCTTTTTTCACTCCGAAAGAAATAAATTCATTCCATTATAAAATGAAAGTCATATGCTGCCCACATCAGATTTTTTTTTCAAAGGTCTTGTATCGTGCCCTACAATGTTACTCGTTTTTCCGTTATTTTTGTGCTTTGTTTTGCATATTTCTTACCTTTTGGGACTCTTGTATGTCGTTTAGATTTATTTTTGTCTTGTTGGTACTCATCGGATTTTGATCGGACTTGCCTCGACTTGTTGGTAATCTTTTTAGAATCTTGTATAGTAGTTCTTTGTTTAAGAATATCCGGGTTAGTTTTTATTCTGTTTTTTGATTGTGTTCTCTCAGACGGAATCTGAATTCATGATTTGGACATATATTTGTACCTTCTGTTTCTTCCATTTGTGCCTATTTCGTTATTTAGACTTCAGGTTTATGGGTCTGCCTCGCACTAAAAAAGAGATCCAACTGATCCTCGAAGCAGTTGCATGCTACATTAATTATTTGTGCCTAATTGCGTTGTTCTAGTTTTTCCTTATATTTGCCAATATTTCTGTATTTTTTATTTTATGTAAGTCTTTTAGTAAATTTATCAAAAAAAGGGCAATATCAAGGGCTAAATTTATCAAAGGGCAATAAGAACGGTTCATGATAACGTTCTAAAGTTCGAGCCATGTCTTTTTTTTTCAATAATAAAAAAAATAAATTACGAAATGAATATTACTTTCCTTATATACATAATGTATAAGGGAAGTATTGTGACGGGGTTGAAAATTCGAATTCCAGTTTTCGACGGGAGAGCACGTTTCAAGCATCCCTGATCACGAATCAAACATTTTTGAAGTGATGTCTGTGTGTGTGTGTGTGTGTGTGTGTGTGTGTCAGTGAGTCTGTGGAGACGATAACTGGCGAACGAATGAACCGATTCGAACGAAATTTGGTGCAAAAATCACAATCCGTAGACACTGGAAGTTTATTGTTTTTATACGCAATCGAATGTTCAGAACCCCCCCCCCCTAAATTTTCGAGTTAAATTTTGAAAAAATCGTCAAAAAATCAAAACCGCTAATAAAGTTACGCAAATACACATTTCTTATGTAATATTTCATTAGAAAACGATTGACATAAATTTCAGAACGCCACCATGAACCGTTCTTGAGATATTGCACTTTTTTCAAAAAAATTATCAAAAAGTCATATAAAATAAAAAAAAAATATTTCTCATTGAGAAATATGCTTACTTTTCATATGTAATACTACGCGATAAATTCGATGACATCATTCTCGTGGATCTAGCTCGTTCCATTCATGAAAAAAGACAGTTTGAGTAATACTTTTTCATTTGAAGGCCAATAGTCATTTATCTGCTGTAAGAATAACTTATTTTTTCGTCCATAACGTTTGGCGAGATTTTGGTGACAAATTTAGTGGAATTTTGCCAATTTGGCGCTTTTTTAAATGTTGCTATATTAACGAAAAACTCGCCAAATGGATAAAAATGACGCTAAATCAATGACGACTCATTGATGATGACGACATGGAAAACGACGACTCATTGACGAAAATTCAATATCTTGGAAAGAATATAAATAACTACTACAAAAATAATCTATTTTTTTTTACTGTAAAAGTAGTAAATTCATTGCATTATATAAAGAAAGTCATGTGCTGCCCACATCAGATTTTTTAACATTACTGCATTGATTTCTTTTAAAATTTGAGTGTTTTTCGAAAATTCATTGGCGTGTAAAATCAATTTTACTGACTCCAGTGTTTACTGATTGTAAAAATTGTACCAGTTGTTTTCCAAAACGCTCCATTCGTTCAGAAAAATATTATTTTCACAGACAGGCACATTAATCCGACCGCACATAGTTATCACCTCAAAAACGTTAGATTCGAGTTCAGTGATCCTTGAAACGTGCTCTTTTGTCGAAAACCCAACTGTTCGTCTCCGCCGCAATACTTCCTTGCACACTATAAACTACGAATGTTAGAAAATGTTATCTTGCTGGTCACATTATGTTTCAATTTTAGCATTTTAACAGAGTTCAAATATTTATAATTATTTTTTTGTTTTTAAATATTTCGTTCTTAGAGGGGTGTTATAAACACATCGCTTGTGTCACCATTATTTAAATGCCGAATAACACTTCAGCCAAACATACTTAGAATAAATATTTTGTACTTAGGGGGGTGTTATAAAAGCAATGCTTGTGTTACCATTATTTAAAATTCTAATAACATTTCAGCCGAACATACTTAAAATATTTATTTGAATCGCAGAAATCAGTTCACGCCATTGCAAAAAGAGATAATTACCAAATTCCCAAAACTATTTTTATCATACACGCTAAGTACCGTTTGAGTCGAAAATATTTCAATTATATTAACTTCACCGAGAGAAAGGTTGTTAAAATAGCTTCCTGTTCTCCTATGCAAACGAAGAACATTTTTTTTTAAAAGTCCACATAAGTGATTTAATTCTACATTTGCAAAAGAAATCTTCAAATATTCTAGATAATTCGAAATATACCCTTCATTTTGTCGATTTGATTTCCTCTGTTGGTAATCAAGCACTTAATAACATCTTTAATTCTAAAACAAATTTAGAGTTAGTAATTTCTCCATTAAACTAGATTTTTTTTCTTTCTCTGCTATTGAATACAAATAGTATTATATTTACGTCTGATTGATAAATCCGTTAAAATGAGTACATTATTTTTATTGGGAGATAGTGTTAATGTGACTAAATCTGTCAACTATATTATGTATTTATTCACCGTCTGAAAGCGAATTTCTTTTAATTTATTTTACAGGAAAGTGTTAACTTAATGTGGACACTAAAATGTTAATTACCCCTCTCCTCTGTAAGTATATAATTACATCTAAGAATGCTTTAATTAATAACATTTTGAAATGCAATTTTACTCTCCTTATATACATAGTATAATGCATAAGGAAAGTATTGTGACTGGATTGAAAATTCGAATTCAAGTTTTTGACGGATGAGTACGTTTCATGCATCCCTGATCACGAATAGAACATTTTGAAGGTGATGTCTATGTGTGAGTGTGCGCGCGTGTGTGAATGTGTGTGTGTGAAAGTATGTGTGTGTGTGTGCGTGTGTGAATGTGTGTGTGAAAGTATGCGTGTGTGTGTGTCAGTGAGTCTGGGGAATCGATAACTCACGAACGAATGGAGCGATTTGAATAAACTTTGATACAAAAATTATAATCCGTGAATGCTGGAAGCCTATTGTTTTTAAACACAATCGAATGTTCAGAACTCCGCTCAATTTTCGCGTAAAATATTGAAAAACTCATCAAAAAGTAAAATCATTTAATAAAGTTACGTAAATAGACATCTCTTATGTAATTTTTCCTTAGAAAACGATTGACATAAACTTTAGAATGCCAGCATGAACCGTTCTCGAGATATTGCACATTTTTCAAATAAATATATCAATAAAATCCCATAAACTAAAATAAATATTAACTGCTGAGAAATATATTCACTTTTTATATGTAATATCATACGATAAATTGGATGACATCATTCTCATGGATCTAGCTCATTCCATTCATGAGAAAAGTTACATAGTAAAACTTTTGTATTTGAACGCCAATAGTCATTTATCTGTTATAAGAATAACTTATTTCTCCGGCGAGATTTTGGCGACGAATTTGGCGGAATGTCGCCAACTTGGCGACTTTTTAAATGTTGCTAAATTAACGAAAATCTCGCTAAATGGATAAAAATGACGCTAAATCAATGAAATGACGACTAAATGACGAAAATTCAATATCTTAGAAAGAATATAAGTATCTACTATAAGAATAACCTATTGTCTTTGCTGTAAAAATAGTAAATTCATTGCATTGTATAAGGAAAGTCATGTGCTGCCCACATCAGATTTTTTGTAATGTCATTATTTGAGGAATAGTATTCATTTTTCTGTTTACGCTTGAATTTTTGACATTAAAAAAATAACATCTATCAAAACTAACAATGTTTTCGTTATAGATGCTGATATGATATTGCTATTGATATTATATATATCATCAAATATCAACATTCTTGTGCAAGATGTCGATGCACAGGCTATGGAGTAAATCAATGAAGAAATGCAACAAGGATGAAACGTTATCATATTGTTAAGAATACCTAACAGAAAATCATTGTTATAATTTGAAAGTCTGGGTTAGTTGACTAGGGCGACACATTCGGCGACCTTGTTCGCCGATTTGGATCTTGCCGGCGAATTGGTAGGACTGAAATTATTTCTTTAAACTTCTAATTTCATTATTTATTTGTTAAATTAAGTTTTGACTTGAAACCTTTCACAGCTCGCATACATTCATACGCGAAAGTCAATTCAAAGCCCGGCTTTTGCTAGCACAGCTACATCTGCTAACTTGTAAAGTGCTTTACTGCCCCAACCGGGAATCGAACCCTGGATCTCCAAACTGGCCAGCCGACGTTCTACCGTTGAGCTACTGGGACGAAGTTGCAAGCTATTATTGTCCAAGTGGACTCTGTAAACTGGATAAAAGTAATAAAAATTTTATTTTTATGAAATTATTTTGTAGCCGCCGATATATTTTTGTTCTAAATTACCTTTCCCATGAGGATGAAATGTGGAAATACCGTTTTTTGTTACTTATATTGATTTAATTTTTGTCTATACTTACAGGGGAAATCAAGCCTATCGAATACCATAAAGAAGTTTCAAAAACAAATAAAACTTCTGGTTTTGGGCATATTGTTGTTATAGTTGTTATGGATTATTGGACAATACATACAGCCAGGGTTATGGGTCAAGCCACTATTTTGATTGGCAATATTAGGAGCTCAATCGAAGCACCTCAAACTTCAAGGGCTTTTGACATTTTTGTTCAAATTTTTTAGAGTTTCAGTTTTCGAATAATCGAAGAAACACTGAAAAATATATCTTTGTTTCTATCGTTTGAAAGATCGTATATATTTAGTTCATTTTTACCCTGTTATATAGAAGTTTCTATGTCGAACAATCCTATAATTTTCTTTAATTACGAACCTGCAATCGTTTCTGATATATTTCGGGTTTATAGCGGGAATAAAAATCAACGTCTTGATACGCTATACCGTGTCCTTTTATTTGGAAAATTGCCAGCAAATGTATGTGAAGTCTTTATATCACAACCTCTCCCGAATCTAATATTACATATTTTTCCTGTTGCCATTATAAAAAAAAAATCTGATGTGGGCAACACATGACTTTCCTTATATAATGTAATGAATTTACTACTTTTACAGTAAAAAAATAGGTTTTTCTTATAGTAGATACTAATATTCTTTACAAGACATTGAATTTTCGACAATTAGTCGTCATTTTCATTGATTTAGCATCATTTTTATCCATTTGGCGAGATTTTCATTAATTTGGCAACTTTTCAAAAAAGTCGCCAAGTTGGCGACATTCCGCCAAATTCATCACCAAAATCTCGCCAAGCGTTATGCACTAAGAAAAAAGTTATTCTTACAGCAGATAAATGACTATTGGCGTTCAAATACAAAAGTATTATTCAAAGTATATTTTTTCATGAATGGAACGAGCTAGATCCACGAGAATGATGTCACTCAATTTATCGCATGGTATTACATATGAAAAGTGAACATGTTTCTCAATAGGAATTTTTTTTTTATGTGACTTTTTCATAATTTTTTTGAAAAATGTACAATATCTCGAGAACGGTTCATGTTAGCGTTCTAAAATTTATGCCAATCGTTTCCTAATGAAAAATTACATAAGAAATGTCTATTTGCGTAACTTTATTAGCGGTTTTGATTTTTTGACGATTTTTTCAAAATTTCATTCGAAAATTTAGGGGGGTTCTGAACATTCGATTACGTATAAAAACAATAGGCTTCCAGTGTTCACGGATTGTGATTCTTGTACCAAATTTGGTTCGAATCAGTCCATTCGTTCGTCAGTTATCGTCTCCACAGACTCACTGACACACACACACACACACACTTTCACACACACACACACACACAGACATCGCGTCAAAAATGTTTGATTCGTGATCAGGGATGCTTGAAACGTGCTCTCCCGTCGAAAACTCGAATTCGAATTTTCGACCCCGTCACAATACTTTCCTTATACATTATGCATATAAGGAAAGTAATAAGATTTTAGTGACTTCAAAAAATCAATATATACATCAATATTTACAATTATAACTCATACGTGTGTAAAATATCAATAGAAAGTTTGAAATTTTCTCGGTTTTATATAAATAAAATCAGGTACAGAACCTACATCTTTCAAATTCAAAACAATAAAAATTCTAAATTCTCTATTGAAATATATCGCGCTCATTTTAATATCGCAGACGATTACCTTAAGTCATATTGTATTCAAGCGGATTTTGCGAAGCGATGTAAGGAATCGCAAATTGAGTTCCGGTCCTACATTAAATGACTGTGGCCGCATATCGGCTCCTTTTTATTCGGAGTTGTATTTTAATGAGCAGTATATACGGAATGCAATATGTCAATGCTATTCCTAGACATTAGTTACTGACATCCTCTTACCCGCTGCTCGTCATGACTCTTTATCCGCATACACCGATAATAAGAATACACATATTCCACATATATACTCCCCGTTTTATTTCTAAAAATATCTGATGTGGGCAGCACATGACTTTCCTCATATAATGCAATAGATTTATTAATTCTACAGTGCAAAAAAATCTGATGTAGGGAGTACATGACTTTCCCTGCAGACTTATATTCACGTTCTCTTTATTTTAATTACATTTAATTCACTTTTAATTCAATTTTCGTTCTCATTTGATAACTGACACCCTAGTGCTGATTAGACTTCTTTTCAAAGGTGGCGTAGAGAAAATACGAAAAAACTAAAATATCTCGAGAACGGCTAGTCCTAGTGTAATGGAGTTGGTCTTATTCTTTTCTTCGTTAAACATTACGTATTAAACAAGCATTTTATGGATATATTTGAGCATATGTAGATTTTTATTTTAGACTTTGGCAATTTTTGCGGGCCATATTGGAAAAAAAGGCAGATTATTTTTTTCCGAACCATACCAAAATCTAATCAGCACTAGGGTGTCCCACAAGTGACTTACCTACCAAATTTTGTTTAAATCGGTCCATTAGTTGTTCAGCTAGAGTGAATACAAGCTTTTGAGAGCCATTTCGCAAAAAAAGGCGGGTTTTTTTTATCCCGAATCGTACTCAAAACTAATCAGCACCAGATTCGCCCACAAGCGACTTACCTACCAAATTTTATAAAATGCGGTCAATTACTGTTTTAATTAGAGTGGATACAAACTCTGCACAGACAGACAGACACACAGACGAACACACAGACAGACAGACACACACACACAGACATCACGCTAAAAATAGTTTATTCGTATTCTAGAGGTCTCGAAACGTGTAGAACCGTCGAAAACTCGAGTTGCGATTTTCGACTTGATTCCAATACTTTCCCTATACATTACTATGTATTGCAGGGAAAGTAAAAATAGGTTATTCTTATAGTAGATACTCATATTCTTTCCAAGATATTGAATTTTCGCCCATGAGTCATCATTTTCATTGATTTAGCGTCATTTTTATCCATTTGGCGAGATTTTTGTTAATTTGGCAACATTTAAAAAACTCGACATTCCGCCAAATTCGTCGCCAAAATCTCGCCAAGCGTTATGAACGGAGAAATACGTTATTCTTATAGCAGATAAATGACTATTGGCATTCAAATACAAAAGTATTACTCAAAGCATCTTTTCTCATGAATGGAACAAGCTAGATCCACGAGAATAATGTTGCGAAATTTATGGCATGATATTACATATGAAAGTGAACATGTTTGTCAATAGTTAAAATATATGTTTTTTCATGTATGGGATTTTTTGATACATTTATTTGAAAAATGTATAAGATCTCGAGAACGGTTCATGCTAGCATTCTAAAGTTTATGTCAAACGTTTTGTAAGGAAAAATTTCATAAGAATTGTTTATTTGCGTAACTTTTTAAAATGTTTTGATATTTTGATGATTTTTTTTAAATTTCACTCGAAAAGTTAGGAGGGTTCTGAACATAGTATTCACGGATTGTAATTTTTGTTTTTAATTTCAAAAACGTTCGATTCGTGATCAGGGATGCTTGAAACGTGCTCTCCCATCGAAAACTCTAGTACGAATTTTCAACCCCGTCCCAATACTTCCCTTATACATCATACTATGTAATTAAGGAAAGTAAAAAGATGTACAGGCAGATTCTGTGTAAAATACCACAACTCAGATTCTTTGACAAGATAGATAAACAGCCCTGCTCTAATTTTTTCTTCACTCTACTCATATCGTTTTCTGATATGTGCAATGGAAATCCATGTCTTGAAGTCACAACTCGTGATTGGCTAGTGCATCTCACTGCACGCTATCAGCTCACCACTGAATTGAGACAGGCAATGAAACTCCACCTTGTTTTATTCAGTTTAAATTCAGTGGGGTTCCACTGATTGTAATATATGTACTGAATTTCGTTCTTAATGCTTCATTCGTTCATGAGATAACCCATTCAAACTCATGGACATACACGCACGCATCTACACACATACATTGAAGAGTCCACTTTGAAGATAAGAGCGTTCCATTTCGTCCCAGTAGCTCAACGGTAGAGCTTCGGCTGGCCAGTTCAGAGATCCAGGGTTCGATTTCCGGTTGCGGCAGCAAGGTTCTTTACAATAGCGCCCGAACAAATCAACCCTGTAGGTTAGTGCAAAGATGTCGGAGGTCTTAAAGTGACCAGTACGGCTAGTAACGGATTCAGTGGACTCTAGAAGAGTGAGCGTCGATTTTAAATTGAGAAGATAACGACCACGCAGCACACTAACCGGGTTATAAATAATAGTAGCAGGAGGCCAACCCGAGGTAAAAAAAGGAGAATGTGGTCAGTCAGATTCTCAGTTGTCCGCCAATCTGACATTAGAGGGTGGAGAATGTTGAGTCCACTTCGGCGATAATCGCTTGCAAATTCGACCGAGTATCTCGGCAGTAAAACGTCAGCTGGCCAATACGGAGATCCAAGGTTCGATTTCTGGTTGGGGCAGCAACGCTCTTTACAACAGACATACACACGCATACACATACATTAATCCAAAAACATTCGATTCAAGCTCAGAAGTGTGCTCTTCCGTCAAAAGAATGTGTCACAATACTCACCCTAAACATTTTACAATGCATATAAGGAAAGTAAAACTGTCTGATATTTTTCACCTGCACATCGAATGACGAGTATTGGCTGATTATTTTTATCAATCATAGTTTTAATTAAAAAAAAATCTGATGTGGGCAACACATGACTTTCCTTATATAATGCAATAAATTTTCTACTTTTACAGTTAAAAAAAATGTTATTCTTATAGTAGATACTTATATTATTTCAAAGATATTGAATTATCTTGAATTAATCGTCATTTTCATTGATTTAGTGCCATTTTTATCCATTTGGCGAGATTTTCGTTCATTTGGCAACATTTAAAAATGTCGCCAAGTTGGCGACATTCCGCTAAATTTGTCTCCAAAGTCTCGCCAAGCGTTATGGATGGAGAAATAAGTTATTCTTACAGCGGATGAATGACTGTTGGCGTTCAAATACTAAAGTATTACTCAAAGTATCTTTTCTCGTGAATGGAACGAGTTTAGATCCACGAGAATGATGTCACCCAATTTATCGCATGATATTACATATGAAAAGTAAATATGTTTCTTAACAATTAATATTTTTTTTAATTTATGGGACTTTTTGATAAATTTATTTGAAAAATGTGCAATATCTCGAGAACGGTTCTTGCTAGCTTTCTAACATTTATGTCAATCGTTTTCTAAGGAAAAATGACATAAGAAATGTCTATTTGCGTAACTTTATTAGCGGTTTTGATTTTTTGATGATTTTTTCAAAATTTCACTCGAAAATTTAGGAAGGTTCTGAACATTCAATTGTGTTTTAAAACAATAGGCTTCCAGTATTTATGGATTGTGGTTTTTGTACTAAATTTCATTCGAATCGCTCCATTCGTTCGTGAGATATAGTCTTCACAGACTCACTGACACACACACACATACATCACTTCAAAAATGTTCGATACGTGATCAGGATTGCTTCGACCCCGTCTGCTTTTTCCCGGCCGTCCAAACAGTTACCTTACACCTTTCTGGTAGGTCGGACGGTCTGGGTCTCAACAACAACAATACTTTGCTTAAGCATTATGTATATAAGGAAGGTAATAAATTTAAATAAATGATTTCAGCCCTTGAAAAAATTCAAATAACTCAATGGGTCCTTTAAAATCTTAATTACTGAATTACTAATATCATTTTCATCCATCACATAAGCTAATTATACTGAGTGGGTCGAAATATTTCAATGAGTTGGACTTCATTTAAATAAATAATTATTCCAGCAAGCACATTTTTTTTTATAAATTCATTTACTCAAATGACTTAATTCCAGCTTGCATAGATTATGTGGCGTGGCGATCAATTCGTCAGCTTGGCAGATTTGATGCCGGAGCCAAAGCGTGGTAGGCCAGTATCATAGCTTTGAGCTAAATACGTCTACAAATCAAGGCATTTAATACACTTTTGGGCAATCACTACATATACTATAGGTAATTCAAAATAAATATTCTGTATTTAGTTGTGATGCGAATAACATCCATGATCTAGGTATCTCTGGTTGAAATTAGAACGTTACAATAAAATGTAAACATTTAGGACGCTTATGTCTCAGAACCTAACAGATAAAAATGTAAATATTTTGTAATTGTTTTATCGTAAACATAGTACTCTTTATGAATACATAAATATAATTTCAACATTTTAATATAAATAAAAACACGCTTTTGTCCGAGCGAGTTTTCACCTCACTCTGCTTCATTTCACTCGTAATATCTTCTAAACTATAAAGGGTATATATAAACGGTGAGCGACAAAAATGTTCAGTAAGAAATCTATATTCTGGATCAAAATTCACTTCATTAGCTACATAAAGTCGTCCCCAGTTGTCTACCCTCCAAACAGCGTCGATTCCCAACAATCCTTTTCTAAATTTATAAACGTGTTACAGGATATCAGACGCTGTATTAAAGAAAAATAAATCTGTATATGTAAAGCATAATGTATCAAAATGCTTTAAATGAAAATATTCATCTCCATGTAACGCCGTTAATTACATTACCAGAATCTATGGTACATAAATGTAAGTATTGGTATTTTTTTAAAATGTAATATGATGATTTGCGCAGCAGTAATTTGTATTACTGCTTCTTAACTGATAGACTTTTTATATAAATGTTAGTGTACATTTTAGACCCCGAAATTTCGCGATTTATTTTGTGACCGTTACGTGAATTTCGCCTTTTTTTCTTTTGCGCGATATAATTACTGCCCTAATCGTGATTCTCGTTTTGATTCTAAACTGTATATCAATAATCCATCTTTCGAATAGACCGCCATAATAGATTGTTATTTTTTAAAAATCACTGTTCAGGAGATTTAGGATAATACTATATAAAGACAGTTGTAAGCATTTCCTGTGGCAAAAATATCTTTAGAGTATCTTCTCCTTCACGCGGTAGTTTTAGTGTATCTGCTTCAAACGTAGAGTATCTTTTCTTTCAAACGTAGCTTTAGAGTATCTTCTCCTTCAAACGTAAAGTTTCTTCTCTTTCAAACGTAGAATTGCTTCTCCTTCAAACGTAGAGTTTCTTCTCTTTCAAACGTAGGGAGCTTCTTCTGCTTCAAACGTAGAGAGTTTCTTCTCCTTCAAATATAGCTTTAGAGTATATTCTCCTTCAAACGTAGCCTTAGAAGATCTTCTCTTTCCGACATAGCGTTAGTTGTTGAGACCCAGACCGTCCGACCTACCAGAAAGGTGCAAGGTAACTGTTTGGATGGCCGGAAAGTGCCACCCAATTTAGACCGAAACCCAGTGGAGGAGGCATCCACAGGGGCCGTACCCTCCCTCTCCTACCACCAAACTCTCGGAAGGACTCACGGACCCACATGTTTAACGTGATTGCACTCCGCGTGAACACGGCGGCATTTTGGGCAGTGCTGGAATCGAACCCGGGCCTACCGAGTGCAATTTCAGCGCGCTAACCACTGGGCTGCCGCGCCCCTGTCATAGCTTTAGTGTATCTTCTCTTTCAAACGTAGAGAGTATCTTCTCCTTTAAATGTAGAGTTTCTTCTCCTTCCAACGTAGCCTTTGAATGTCTTCTCCTTCAAAGATAGAATATCTTCTCCTTTCAACATAGTTTTAAAATATCTTCTTCAAACGTAGAGAGTATCTTCTCCTTCTAACGCAGCCTTAGAATATTTTCTCTTTCTAACGTAGCTTTAGAGCTTCTGCTCCTTCAAGCGTATCATGAGAGTAAAACGTTTGAATGGTTAATAACGTTTCTTTGTTAGAACTAGACAGTCCGACCTACTCGAAAATTTAAGATTTCTATTTTGACGGTCAGAACAGAGCCACCCAATTTAGACCGGAACCCAGTGGAGGCGGCATCCACAGGGGCCTTACCCCCCTTCGCCTACCACCAACCTCTCGGAATGGCATGTGTACCCACATATTTAACGAGCCCGTGCTCCGCGTGAACACGAAGACTGTTAACCTCGTGAACACGGGGACTGGATTTGAACTCAGGTTGCCCGAATGCAATCCCTGCGCGCTAACCACGCGTCTGTCTCATCCCGGTTAATAACAATTGGATGGTTTGCAAAATTTGATTTAAAATAGAAATCCCCCTCCCTTTAAAAACAATATGTAAGCACTTATCTCTGCTGTAATCCACCTAACTTCTACATATCTTGTAATCATTAAAAGCTTTTACTTATCTCGTCATGACCGATGCGGGAGTGTTGGTCTGTTTCAACTTTTTTGGCGGTATTTTTAACACGCTTTTCTACGTTCTAGAAAACATAAATTTGGTACACAGCTTAGTCTAGTAGAACATTTTAATTTATTAAAATTTGGTGCATCCTCGAAAAATGACTGACATATTTTTGCGAAATGGCCTGCCAAAATCCCATTGTTTTAAGATTGTTAAAAAGAGTCCAATATTCAGCTTCGTTTCCCTATATATATATATATATATATGAAAGAGAAAATGATTAACACGCGATAACGGAAAGTTGAACACAGTTAAGCTTGTAAAATGCCGATTATGCTCAATCACATCAAGCAACACTTGCAATAATTAGGCGGATATGGAAAGATAGCGTCAATTCCCTGATTATAAAATTTAATTTGCAATAAAATTGTAGAACTAAAATTATTTTTTTATTTAGAATTCCCATTTTTCAGATATTACGATTTGCCTTTTTTGAAACTGCTCACGGAGAGTTATGAATAAAAGCTTTTACGAAGTTTTTATATTTACTTGTTTTGTGGATTCACTAATCGATTAATTACGATATTAAGACCTAACGATATTAATTAACGTTATTAATAAACGATATTAATCAGGATCATTCCAATCAAAATAATCCGCAAGAATAAAAAAAATAGACAAGACGAACCAGGAGATGATTGTTAAAAAAAATACAAACATATCATATAGGACTGAAATGGGTAAATTTTGGTTGCCTCCCCGGCCTCACTGTACACATTAATATCGAGAATTGGATAATATTACTATCTTGAAAAAATCTTATGTGGGCAAAACATGACTTTAGTTATATAATGCAATGAATTTACTAATTTTACAGTAAAAAAAATAGGTTTTTCTTATAGTAGATACTTATATTATTTCCAAGATATTAAATTTTCGTCAATCAGTCGTCATTTTTATTGATTTAGCGTTATTTTTATCCATTTGGCGAGATTTCCGTTAATTTGGCAACTTTTAAAAAAGTTTTCGCCAAAATCTTGCCAAGCGTTATAGACGGAGATATAAGTTATTCTTATAGGAGTTAAATGACTATTGACGTTCAAATATAAAATTATTACTCAAAGTATCTTTTCTCATGAATGGAACGAGCTAGATCCATTTATGGTATTTTTTGATAAATTTATTTGAAATATGTGCAATATCCGGAGAACGGTTCATGCTAGCGATCTAAAGTTTATGTCAATTGTTTTCTAAGGAGAAATTACATAAGAAATGCCTATTTGCGTAACTTTATTAAAGGTTTTGATTTTTTGAGGATTTTTTCAATATTTCACTCTAAAATTTAGGGGTTCTGAACAATTGATTATGTTTAAAAACAATAGGCTTCCAGTATTTACAGATTGTAATTTGTTTACCAAATTTCATTCGAATCGCTCCATTTGTTCGTGAGATATCGTCTCCACACACACACACACATCACTTCAAAAATGTTCGATTCGTGATCAGGGATGCTTGAAACGTAATCTCCCGTCGAAAACTCGAATTCAAATGTTCTACCCCGTCACAATACTTTCCTTGGGACAACGGCCGTACCGTGCTGAAAACACCGGTCCTCGTTAGATGACCGAAGTCAGGCAGCATCGGGCGCGGTTAGTACTTGGGTGGGTGACCACCTGGGAACACCGCGTGCTGTTGGCACATTTCGGGCGCGGTAGGCCGGTGGTTTGTGCGCTGGATTTGCACGCTGCCACATTTACCGCCGTGTTCATGCGGAGTACGATCACGTTAAACATGTGGGTCCGTAAGTCCTTCCGAGAGGTTGGTGGTAGGGGAAGGAGGGCACGGTCCCTGTGGATTCCTCCCCCACTGGGTTCCGGTCTAAATTGGGTGGCACTTCCCGCCCGTCCCAACAGTTACCTTACACCTTTCTGGTAGGTCGGACGGTCTGGGTCGCAACAACGACAATACTTTCCTTATACATTATACTCTGTAAAGGGTGGTTATGAAAATACTTTGACGATATACGAGTCCCTAGCGTTGAAGGAAAGTGAAAGAAATTTTGGTTGCAGGTATTTAAAGGTATGCGCTCAAGAATGATGTGAAAAAACAACAGTCCTGTTCTCACAGTTATGGTTACAGTGACACAGTTTCGAAATTTTCAAATGGCAACACCTATTTTTTTATTGGAATGTGATCCTCACAGTTAAAAACCATAAATGGCGTTAATTTGGTCCTTGCAGCACGAAAAACGCCGGCTTTAAGCAGAGTTTAAGAAAAAAGTGAAAACAACTGTGGCGTTCACCAGAACACGAATTGACGCCACATTCCACACCTTGTGCTCGGCTCAGAACCCAGTCTCCTCGAAAGGTCTCTCTGCTGAATCTCCTTCGAAAGGGGAAGAGGAGACCATGTATGCAGATGTTCGGCATACGACACCGTTATGTCTGACGTCATCGCAGTAGGAGAAAGAAAATACATTGTTATTTGAGGGCCGCTTGCCTTCTTGCATTTTGAATTAACTAATATGACGCTTACAATGAAACAACGGGGTGAAACGGTAGAGCTCTATTACCTGAATGGGCAAAATGCCGCAGAGGCATTGCGTGTCTACCGCACAAACCATCGGCTAGGACTAGGCCCGTGTTCTGTACAAGCTGCACGGAACTTGATACACAAATTTGAAGAAACTGGTTGTACATGCGATCGATCTCGGCCTGGACGGCCTTCTGTTCCTGTCGAGATTGTTGCAGAAGTGCATGCATGCCACGATAAGCGAAGGTTGTATATCAAGTGCACACGGTGCGTGCTGGATTTGCCGAATTCTACGGTCCACAAGATTCTGTGCTCTGTTTTCTACGTGTTTCCGCATCGGTTCCAGCGTGTCTACATGTTGCAATCGGGTGATAAACAACTACCTCTGCACAGCGCCGGCGTTTTTCGTGCTGCAGGTATCGTTTCAACGCCATTTATGGTTTTTCACTGTGAAGATCACATTCCAATAAAATAAAGTAGGAGTTGCCATTTGAAAATTTCGAAATTGTGTCAGTGTAACCCTAACTGTGAGAGCAGGACTGTTGTTTTTTCACATCATTTTTGAGCGCATACCTTAAGGTATGCGCTGCATATTTTGGTTAAGGTAATACCTGCATCCCAAATTTCTTTCAGTTTCCTTGAACGGGGGACTCATCGGCAAAGTTTTTTTATAATCACCCTGTATATAAGGAAAGTAAAAAGACCATATAATAAACACACAGATGCTGTTTAAAACTCCCCTGCGAGATCCGACATGTATTCTGCCACTCTGTGCTGATGTTTTATAAACACTGGACAACAACTGGTAACACAAATTAGGTCCTTGTGGTCCAATGTAAGAAACATTGAAGCGCCAACCCGGGTCTTGAACAATAGTCTCTTACTTTTTTCTCTACTGGTTGTTGTTGTTGTTGTTGAGACCCAGACCGTCCGACCTACCAGAAAGGTTTAAGGTAACTGTTTGGACGGCCGGGAAGTGCCACCCAATTTAGACCGAAACCCAGTGAGGGAGGCATCCACAGGGACCGTACCCTCCTTCCCCTACCACCAACCTCTCGGAAAGACTTACGGACCCACATGTTTAACGTGATCGCACTCCGCATGAACACGGCGGTAGTTGTGGCAGCGCGCAAATCGCCGGGCTACCGCGCCCGAAATGTGCCAACAGCAGGCGGTGTTCCCAGGCGGTCACCCACCCAAGTACTAACCGCGCCCGATGCTGCTTGACTTCGGTGATCTAACGAGAACCGATATTTTCAGCACGGTAGGGCCGTTGGCTCCCTCCACTGGTTGTTATAATATTTTCTAAATTGTTGTAATATTTCTGAACAATGTTCAATTTATAAGTCCACAATCTATAACCATCCACGAATAATTGTGTGCGAGAGTTTTTCAGACATACAGAAACTGGCACATAATACGACATCACTATGGCTACAGACTAAGTGAGCATTCTAGTGTAATGAAATACTCATAAGGCGGTATTAAATGTCCTAATCTAGTGGACTACTTATCCCAATTTGATGACGTTCACCTCGCATACTTTGGATCCGAATTTGTATCTAAGTGTAACGCATCGGTTATCTTGGATGCGATATGAGCATGAACGTGTCATTTCACCAAAATGCCTTATGATAGCAATTGCATTTAAAACCACATGGATCCCTTAAAATATGAGTTTAAAATGAATGAACAGGGATTTTACTCAAGCTGACAGTTCGTGCACATAAACTTACCAATTACAACTAAACTGGTGCAAATTATCTCGGCTCAACTCGAAGCGACCCATTGGTAAAGGCTCTACTTGTTCACAATAATCCGCTGTGCCCATCGAAAGACTACGTAATACTTTCCTTATCCTGTTAACTGGAAAAGAAATATGCAGCGATAGCCTGATAAGACAATGTTCAACGTATTCAGCTGAAAAACTGGCTAGCTCAGCACAATAATATTCGCTATTCCAAATTACCCCTTTTTTTCTGTGGAGAAATTATCTTCTTTTTTCCAAATAATGCGATACACATAGTCTGATTTCGGACTTGTCCAAACCACGTGTGTACCACGTGCATAGTTTCTGAACCACCGCTATGATCCTCCGTATCCCTTTTATGCTGATGTTACAAAACGAATCCTCTAGAATCGTGGGTGTGTGCGCAGGATACAAGGACGAGTCCAAGTTTCTAGATAACTTACGTTTGTTCACAATCACAAAGTATACATGAACAGTATACAATCAAACAGCGCTTAAATGCTCCACTTATTCCACAGAATAAGTGATGTTATTCTCAAAATTTGGAAAGCAATTGCACAAAACAGCCGCTACTATGCTTAAAACATTGACAAAACTGACAGTCCAATGCATCTCGTCCATTCGTCAACTCCCCCGCAACGGAAGGGGAAGTCCTTTTTATAGTTTCTCCACACAAACTTCTGGAAATCTCTATATCTCAAAGAATAATCGTTCTATCGATAAGTTTCTGGAACATTTCGGAAGTCGCCAAACTGGCAATAAATTGTCAAATCTGAAAACACTTCTTCTAACTGAGAAATGCAGGCAATCCTAAGCTCGCATCATCCACTGTATTTTTTTGGTCTGGCTTTGTAGACAGACGAAAGAGGAGGCGCCAAACAGAACAATAGTCGTTCGCAACACTTATCTTCTACTATTATGGTAACTGAACCTTCATAAGGTGGAGGGGAAAGGAAACCATTGACTTACTTCAAAACTCTAAATTGATTTCCTTGAGATCCTTCAGAATAATATGCGATAAGCATGCGTTGGGCTTGGGTTCGTATCCTGTCACTGATGATCGCAACAAGCATGTCGTCTAACTAAAGAATAGTTCTACGAGTTTAGTGTGAAACAACTATAGAGAAGGGGGTACTCACTTTCTTTGCAGACAGGCGTGGAAACGTTCCACTCCCCGTAGCTGCACTCTGTGACATTGGAACCCACCAACTGGTATCCATCCTTGCACATGAACCGTGCCTTCATTCCATGGTCCGTCTTGGGGGCGATGACTATGCCGTGCTTCGGTTTGTCCGGAAGATTCCGGCACCTGGCTACAAAGAGGGTGGAACGCGTCTTTTAGAATATTTTCTATTAAGTTGCGAAACAGAAATGGAAATAAAAAAAAAACTCGGATCAATAAGCAAAACGGGTGTGCCATTTTGGGTATATTTTCTAAACTTGAACAATGTTCAATTTAAAAGTCTGAGGTATAAGTCCATAATCTATAACCATCCACGAATAATTGTGTGCTAGCCGTTTTCACACATACAGGAACTACCACATAATACGACATCACTATAGTTACAGAGTAAGTGAGCATTCAAGGGTAATGAAATACTCACGAGGCGGTATTAACTGTCCTTATCTAGTGAACTAGAGTCCTGATTTCAAATCAGATATTAGTTTTTCTACAGCACGTCTAGTTTTTGATGAGGGGATACCATCTCCTTACTTTTACCGAATTGTAGTGAGAGAAACAATATTACTTACTTTTAAACGCACTTAAATTTATTGTGTTAAGATAAAATAAATGAAAATGAAAATACAATTGCAAAGTAAAAATAAAATCTCATAAAAAAGTATAGCTAAACTTAAAATTTAAGCATTAATTTGATATTTCAATCAGAAAATACAAACACAAAATGAAAACAAAAATTTTAAAGACATACTACTGATATAAAAATAAAATTCTAAATAATGCAAACGAGGCTGTGTTATTGCTCTGTTATTTTGAGATAATGTGGCGTCATAATGCCGCGAAAGTGTTAAATTAAAGCTATCACGATATCTCGTTTGTTTACTTTTATGGTGTCTAACGCTTTGGATGTCCTTTAGGTAACTAAGATAAAAATCTGATGTGGACAATACATGACTTTCCTTATATAATGCAATGAATTGACTACTTTTACAGTTAAAAACAATGTTATTCTTATAGTAGATACTTATATTCTTTCCAAGATATTGAATTTTCTTCAGTTAGTCGTCATTTCCATTGATTTAATGTCATTTTTAACCATTTGGCGAGGTTTTTGTTAATTTGGCAACAATTAAAAATGTCGCCAAGTTGGCAACATTCCACCCAATTCGTCGCCAAAATCTCGCCAAGCGTTATGGACGGAGAAATAAGTTATTCTTACAGCAGATAAATGACTACTGGCGTTCAAATACAAAAGTATTACTCAAAGTATCTTTTTTCATGAATGGAACGAGCTAGATCCACGAGAATGATGCCACCCAATGGATCGCATGGTATTACATATGAAAAGTGAACATGTTTCTCAATAGGAAATATATATTTTTTATTTTATATAACTTTTTGATAATTTTTTTGAAAAATGTGTAATATCTCGAGAACGGTTTATGTTAGCGTTCTAAAATTTATGTCAATCCTTTTGTAATGAAAAATTACATAAGAAATGTCTATTTGCGTAACTTTATTAGCGGTTTTGATTTTTTGACGATTTTTTCAAAATTTCACTCGAAAATTTAGGGGAGTTCTGAACATTGGATTGCGTATAAAAACAATAGGCTTCCAGTGTTTACGGATTGTGATTTTTTGCCAAATTTCGTTCGAATCGGTCCATTCGTTCGTCAGTTATCGTCTCCACAGGCTCACTGACACACACACACACGCACACACACACACACGCACACACACACATACTTCCACACACACACGCACACACACACATACTTCCACACACACACACACACATACTTTCACACACACACACTTTCACGCACACACACACACACTTTCACGCACACACACACACACTTTCACACACACACACACACTTTCATACACACACACTTTCACACACACACACATACTTCACACACACACACTTTCACACACACACATACTTTCACACACACACACACACACAGACATCACTTCAAAAATGTTTGATTCGTGATCAGGGATGCTTGAAACGTGCTCTCCCGTCGAAAACTCGAATTCGAATTTTCGACCCTGTCACAAGACTTTCCTTATACATTATGTATATAAGGAAAGTATAAACTGGGCACCTCATATATATGTACACCATGTTCAAATGGCTTACGTGACTGGATAAGAAATAGGAAAATAAAAAATGCCATTTGCAATTCCCGTGATATGGCAGACAAATCATGCAAACGATTGTCATTTTTGATGTAGCCATATTTCTGGATTTTCATCAAAACATAAGCATAAATTTATTTATGAAAACGTAAGCGCAGCCATGAGACCAGTCCTTCAAGAGGACACTTTATTAGTTCCAGACCCTTTAAAGAACGGTCCGACATTTTTAGAAGAAATTGAGTATGACGATCGCTCTATGCTGGGGAAGACACAAAACTCTTACGATGAGGGCTATGTACCGAAGGAAAATAATCGAGAATTAAATAAAGTTAATTAACAGGACATAAATGATCTTATTCGAGATATTTGTCTTTCAGAAACCAAAACAGAACTTCTTATCTCAAGTTTGAAAGAAATAAATCTTTGTGAGGCTAATGTTACATTTCGCCATTACCGAACACGGAACCAGGCTTGAAAATATTTTTCACGGTGGATTGTATGGTATTCTGACATGATGTCTGTGGCCTTTTTCAGAGAAATGAAACAAAGTATACGAGCCGTTAGAATGGAGGTTTTTCACAGACTCTTCGCAGAGAAATCTAAAAACTATCGTCCTCCGTTGTGGAAATTCTAACCTATCGATTTCGATTGTTCGTTCTGTACACCAAAGAGAAACTTAGGACAGCATGAAATTTCTACTTGAATATAATGTCTACTAGGCAAATATTTGTGGCCATTTAAAAGTCCATGGCATACTTTTGGCTATGCAAGAGGTTTTACTTTTGCTGCTTTTTATGTCATTGAGATATCCGCTGCATAGTGAGCATTTTAAGAGGCGTAACTGGGAACCAAGTAAAATATATGAATCTGGGGAAGAAAAATGTTCAAAACATCCCACTAGTTGATCCAACTAAGGTATTGCTTCCACCATTTCACATAAAATTTGAATTGATAGAGAACTTACTGAACGGCTACGGCTAAAACAAGTTCATAAGAATTTTAATACCTTTGCAAAAAAAAAAAGGATTTTTGTTAACCGGCAAATATGTGAAATTGTGAAATATGAAAATTGATTTCCCTGACAAATAAAAAACAAGCAGCTTGGGAAAGGTACACCTGGGTTTGAGAAAACTTCTTAGGCAATAAAGAAGCGCTGGAAAATAAAATATTAACTGTGTTAAACATTATTGGATTCATATCAGGAAATGGGATATCGAATGTCTTTAAATATGCATGTTTTGCATTTCCATGTAGATTTCTTCCCGAGAATGTTGAAGATGTGAGCGACGAACAAGGTGACCATTTTCACCAAGACGTAAAGTGGATGCAGCATCCCTGACAAGGTTTTTGCAATGATTCTATAATGGCCGATCATGGCTGGATGTTGTATCGCGATGCTTTAGGGATACATAACAGGAGGACAAAATTAACTCAATTTTAAATTTTCATTTTTAAAAATTAATATAAAAAAGGTCTTATGTATCGCAAATTCTGCTTTATAATCTAGTTTTACATCACTAGCTGTATTTCAAAAACTATGCGGACTACTACATGAAAATTAAACTGATTTTTGTAATCAGCACCTAAAACTTATATATAAAAAAGCCTATTTTTATTTCTGATGATTAAAACATATTTTTATTTGTTTACCAGTGTAAATAATTGGAGTGTGGCTGGCTCTACTGGACTTTCACATACCAGAATCCAATTATAAGTAGCCTATTTTTTGCCCTTTGCAAATTTTGCAAGAAAACGGTTCGAATGATTACAATTATAGCATGTTACCCTCCTTCATTTTAGAGAGTTTTGAAAAATTATTCGATTAATGTCGAGGATAATATAGTCCCCCTCCCGGGGGGGGATTAACTTCCCCGATGGAGCTTAATGACGTCATGAACACAAAAATTGTATCAATGTTATTTTTCACTGCAGTGATTGCAGCTATTAAGTTTTGATATTATTGACCCATAAAGAACACAGTTTATGCATAGTTATGTCACATTGAGTCCTATGCTGCTATGTTAAGAAAATGCAAAATTTCGAATGAATATCAAAGTTTTCACTCGAATTTCAAAACATTCTATCTAGTTCTAGATTTTTCTTTAACAAAGCCGAAGTTTCGTTAAAATCCATTGATATTTGTATCAGCTATCGTTTACACAAGAAAAAGACCACAGACAGACAGACAGACGGACATCACTTTAAAAACAGGTAAAACGTGTTCAGTCCTAAAACAAACATTGGCATCGAAATCTCAAAATCAAAAATTTTCGTGAAAATAATATTTTCTCTCTCTGTATAAGAAAATAAAAATTTTGAATTTTTCGCATCAGTGTCATATTTTAAAATATTGAAGCCTGTATTATGAAAATGAAATATTTTAAGTCAAATATAAATAACTGGATTAAAGTAATTTTAAAGTTTGAAAACTTTTTGAAAAAAAAAATAATAATAATTTCCATATAAAAATAAATCCGTTTTAAAAGACCGAGGGCGTACTTTTTAAAGTTTTCTCAACAGCAAAGGTGTTCACTTTTTTAATAACCGCGAATTAAAGTAATGAGCGCTGCCCTGAAAGTGGATGAAAAGTTCGAAACCTGCAGTTGAAATGGATCGTGAAATTAAATATTAATTTAACGTAAAATGTGGCTAGTTTTTAATTTTAACTCTAGAAGATGTGAAAAAAGAATTATCAAAATATTTTAACAAAAGCGCAATTTTTTTCCGTATTTAACTAACGTCAAGTTTGGCGAACTTCTATATTAGGAGTGTTTTAAATATTGTACTTCTTAAAACAGCAGAAATTGGCTGAAGTGGAACTCCACTCGAGTTTCTCGTACTAAAATCCATTTTTAAGTAACATGCAGAGTCCACGTCGATGGTAAGAGCTTGCAATTTCGTCCTAGTAGCGTAACGGTAGAGCGTCGGCTAGCCAGTTCGGAGATCCAAGGCTCGATTACCGGTTGGGGCAGCAAGGCTCTTTACAACATACATACACACGCACACACATGCATTACTTCAAAATCATTCGATTTAAGCTCAGAAACGTGCTTTTTCATCAAAAAATTTGTCATAGTACTCTCCCTATATTATTTTACAATGCATATAAGGAAAGTAAAACTATCTGATGTTTTTGACTTGCACATCGAATGACCACTTGCACATCGAGTCCACTTCGAAGATAAGAACTTGAAATTTCGTCTCAGTAGTTCAACGGTAGAGCGTCGGCTGACCAATGCGAAGATCCAAGGTTCGATTCCCGGTTGGGGCAGTAAAATTCTTTACAAACTTGTGTATTTTTTTTTTTTTTTTTTTTTTTTTTTTTCAGATTTGGACTTTTTTTTTTTTTTTTTTAAATGCGTATTGTTGGTCAAGATGATCCCAATCAGCATGTTACCCTTCATTTTGAAGGACTTTAAAAAATAATTTCGATTCATATCAAGTTTGACAATCTATCCCTCTGTGGGGGAGTGATATATAACATCAATTGAGTTTTAACGACTATAAAGTAGATACTTTGTTGTTGTTGGTCATGTGCTGCTCCACCTAAATAGGATTGGCGAGAAAAAAAAAACTGATATTTTATGTTTAAAAGAAAACTGTAAGTGTAGTTCGATGTTATTTCACTTCTAGTCTATTCTATGAGAAGTCCAGCTTCCCGAATGCATCTACTGTCTGACTAATACTAAATGTAGTAGGATCTATCTATGATTTCTAGTATCAGGACCTAATTATGATTTCTAGTATCAGGACCTAATTATGATTTCTAGTATCAGGACCTAATTATGATTTCCAGTATCAGGACCTAATTATGATTTCAGGTATCAGGACCTAATTATCATTTCTAGTATCAGGACGTAATTATCATTTCTAGCATCGGGACATAATTATGATTCCCGGGGGCCCTGCGGAAAATATATAATGGGCCCCCTCATAACATCCATTTCCAGTTGTATAACAAGCAGAAATTTACTACAAACAGAATTTTTTTATATCAAATACATGCCATCTAATCTATTTTATACCTACTCTGTATATACATTAACTAGCTATTATATTCAATTACAGTCTGTAAACAACCCGAAGTACCCCACACTTTCATCAGTAAATACGTTAACAACTGGCGTTCTCATAAGCAAGCTTTTACCTCACCCCCCCAGAACTCCCCCTAAAATAGTCAGTACGCAAATCCACTCGCGTCTCAGAAGACAAAGATAAATAGGATTACATTGAATTCTAAAAAAGTCTTCGTATGTTATAAGGAAAGTTATGAACGAACTAAAAACTCCAGAAAACGCCCTACTTCCATTGAGAAAGCCACTACAGCTATCCACAGAATTCAACTATATTCACCATCACTACCAATAGTGTTTGCGTTCTAGCTGCTAGAAATAATTCAATTTTTGTAAAGGACTTCCTACCAATGCTTTTTGCTTTTCCCGGTACATCTTGTGCCTTCTCGCTCATCCCCCCCCCCTTCCACACACACACCTTCAACCTCGGCTGCTTCCACCGACTCAAGGCCGTGTTCTGCGGAACACGGTTATATCCTTTTAAAATTTTCCTTTATTTTGTGAGGGAAATGAAGTGGGACATGTCCCGATTTCTAACCAAAGTGCGCCATTAGCTTCCTTGAATTCTATTTATGTAAATTTCTATTTCTATGGCTTACCAACCCTATAGGCGGGAGAGGAAAGACAACTTTATTTTCTGTCCTCAGTGCGCCGTCATCGACTTTCTTTAAGTCCTTGAGCCAAAGCCACTCTGCTTGATGATCAAATACTGCAACTCTAGGCTAAAATCTTGGTTTCAGTCTCTGTCGATTTGTCTCAGATTTTAGGTCAACGAAAAAATCTAATATCTTGAAAATTAAGTTTAGGGGGTGATAGAAAGGAATTTTTAAAACACTTACACCACTTTTTCTCTAAAAACTGTGCGCCATTCTATTTTTATGCTTTATAACGGGTTTTAATATTCAGAACGTTTAAGTGTATAGCTGTGGCATTTCGTGATCACTATCGCCATTGAAAATGCTCGAGTCATTAAGAAAAAAAAATGAATTAGAAAAATAGCCGAATTAATCCATAAGAAATAAAAGAACGAATAGCAATGGATAGAAAGCAAAGGATTTTCAAAACCATCAGGAGGAATGAGCACTCTACAGTTCTTTTCATAAAGTAATATTGTTACAATGAACTAAAAAGTTATTTTGCTCGCCAGTAAACTTGAAGAAAAACCATTACCATAAAATTCAAAACCATTGAAAAACATTTAACTAGAATTGAATAAAAAATGTACAAAACAATGTACTTACCTTGTGCTAAAATGAGATGCAATATAATCAACCGTTGCTACTCATAAAGGTAAAGATATCAATTCTGCCAATAATAGTCAATTTGTAACAATTTATAACCCTCCCCAAATATACAGAGTGTTTCGAAATGATTGACATGGTTTCGAATGACTTTAATTTTGAAACTTACAAACCTACATTGAAAAAGCTATACATGAAATTATACGCAAAATGTCTAAGTTTTATCTATAAGTGTTCGATGGGACCTCCTTCAGTTGCACGAACAACATCAAAGCGATCATCAAATTCTCGCCAAACTTGATCCAGCATATCCTGTGTTACCGTCGCCACAGCTGCAGTAACGCGGTTTACGAGATCATTCAAGTTTGTGGGTGAAGGTTGTACGAACACGGTATCTTTTATGTATCCCCAAAAGAAAAGACCACTCGGCGCCAGATCCGGGGATCTAGGAGGCCGGTTTGTTATTGCCATATCTGTAAGTCCACTACGAACCATGCAACGACGAGAAGGAACTTTGTTAAGGTGGCGGTGAACGTTCAAATTCCAGCTCCATCTTACTGAAAAATATATTAAGTGGAATGTTCTTTCAATTGCCTGAAATAACCTGATCTGCAGCATATCCAGGTAGATGTCTCCAGTTACCGTGCTTTCGGAAAAAAGAAAGGCCCATAAATCTTCTTTGCTCGAGACATAGCACAAAAATGTTAACTTTGGGTGAATCGCGCATATGTTCAATTACTGTATTCGGGTTTTCAGTGCCCCATATTCTAAGATTGTAATGGTTTACTTTGCCACTTACATGAAAAGTCGCTTCGTCACTGAAGACCAATCGAGCAAAAATGTTCTCATCCTCCATAATCTCTTGAATGAAATGGCAAAAGTTTAGTCTTTTTATCTTATCGTCTGGCGTTATAGCTTGCAGGAACTGGCGTCAAGCGTTATGGACGGAGAAATAAGTTATTCTTATAGCAGATAAATGACTATTGGCGTTCAAATACAAAAGTATTATTCAAAGTATCTTTTCTCATGAATGGAACGAGCTAGATCCACGAGAAGGATGTCACTCAATTTATCGCATGATATTACATATGAAAAGTGAACATGTTTCTCAACAGTTATACTTTTTTTTAATTTATGGGATTTTTTGATAAATTTATTTGAAAATAGGTAGTATCTCGAGAACGGTTCCTGCTAGCATTCTAAAGTTTATGTTTATCGTTTTCTAAGAAAAAATTACATAAGAAATGTCTATTTGCGTAACTTTATTAAAGGTTTTGATTTTCTGATGATTTTTTCAAAATTTTTCTCGAAAATTTAGAGGGGTTCTGAACATTCGATTACGTTTAAAAACAAGAGGTTTCCAGTATTCACGGATTGTGATTTTCGTACCAAATTTTATTCGAATCGCTCCATTCGTTCGTGATATATCGTCTCCACACTCTCTCACACACACACACACACACACACACACACACACACATACTTTCACACACACACACACACACACACACACACACACACACATACTTTCACACACACACACACACACACATACTTTCACACACACACACAGACATCACCTCAAAAATTTTTGATTCGTGATCAGGGATGCTTGAAACGTGATCTCCCGTCGAAAACTCGAATTCGAATTTTCGACCCCGTCACAATACTTTTCTTATGTATATAAGGAAAGTAATAATGAATAAAACCCCACTTTATATTGATGCTCGCTCTTGATTTGGGCAGATTTTTCAAATTGTTTTTTTATACATTATTAAATGTAATATAATTTGTTTAATTCCTTAATTGACAAATTTAATCATGATATGAGGCAACGGTGTATTAGCTTTAGACAGACTTCAATGTATTGTAAAAAAATCGGTCCGGGTCGAGTATTGAGGGTCTTAGGTCCGGGTTGGATAAACTGTTTTGAAAAATTCTCAGACTCGTTTCGAGTCAAGTAATTAAAACAAGAAAGATTAATAATGCATGAAGCATTAATTTTGAAACACTTTCTAACTGAAATGCAATTTCATTTGAACATCTCTAAAATGCGTCACAGTCAGTAGTGATATTTTTGAATTATCACAGTACTGTAATAATTTATTTTCCTTAAAAACTTAGAAAGTACTTTTACCTCCACTGTTTTAACTCCATGCTCAAAACTTCATCGAAAAAAGCAATGCTATAAAATCGTCTGCTTCTCTATGTAAAATTAATTAATATCTCATTCATATCACCTATATTCCAGACTCCAGAACTAATTAATCTTGTGTTAAAAAAATCGACCATTCTTATAACCATTCATCGTACAGCTTGATTTGTTTACATTCTGCATACGTTAAAATTAGGCTTCGTTTCAGAAATAATCAAAGCTTGATGATCATTTAAACTCATTTAAATATCATTTAAATATTATTTAAATATCATTTAAATATCATTTAAATATTGTAATTGCATTGGCTCAGAATATAGATGCACAGAAATTTCGCAAAATTAAATTGATCTCTTCATTTAATATTGGCGTCATTATTATATTAATTTTTATTTAAAAAACTAACGAACCTATTTTGCTTATTTTTTTTTATATATATTTTATGGAATCATTTGAATATTTTCGAAAATTTTCAAAGTAATTTGCGAAACTTAACCTCGCTTAAAAAATATTTGAAACTTGAGGTCCCTTAGGGTTCAATGTATTTCACTTTTTCAACCCGAGTTCAATTCAAAACTAATTGGATGTTATTATTCTTTACATTCCTCTGTGTCCCACAGATCGTCTTAATAACATACTAGAATTTCATTTTGATAAAGTCATTTTTACGACAGTTATGCGAACGGACAGACAGAGAGACACATGACCAAAGTCATAAACACTTTTCAACTATGTTGGAAATTGTTAATTATTGGATCGTGTAAAAATTATATAATTAGAGCCATGCAGAACCTGATGTTCAGATTGAATGTGTCGGTTCCCTTTGAGATTCACAAAATTGCGGCCCATAGCAAGTTTTATTGCCAGCAATATAGACATTGGGTATTCTGTATTGGCGACCATGAAATCCACAAAACCGGTCGATGTATGTTGCTAATTTCAACTGAGACTATATCCAAAATAAACTTAAATGTAACCAAAAATGGATTAAACATATGGTGTGAAAAAAAAACAGACATATTAAATCATTTGTAGATAAGAGCTTCCTTTTAACCTCTAAATCTGAAACTCCATGTTTTTCTAAGTGAAATTAACGCAAAATCTTGCTCTCCCTTGTGCGCAATAAAGACGCGTAGTAAAGAACGTTTAATCCCTTTGGAGCTTCTTCTGGAACGTTTGCGGTCCGAAAGCAGCTGAAGGGTCTCTCCATAAAGCTGTTTTATGTAAATATTTAGCGATAGAAAATAAATTTCAGCCATTTTTTCTGCTTTTTTCGTTTCTGCCCAAGTCCACTGAAATGTTATTCTACTTCCATTCGAGTTTATTGAACATGGGAAGAACACTTTTAAATGTCAGGGGGTAGGATATTTCAAGGATTCTATTTTAGCGAGTCGTTTTAAGATACAATGTTTCACGTTAAAAGTAAACCATCTTTATACCCTAAAATTATGTTAATGAGTGACATGTTATTTCAAAGAAATTGAGATATTTATAAGGCACTGGCGGGCGCTGTTCCCGAGATATTGCATGATTTAATGTTAAAATATCAAAAAGTAGAAAACTATGAACCTATTTTTGTCTTTTTTTTAAGTACAGGGTGATGTATAAGGAAGGTGTTGCACATCAGAAATAGAATTTTCGACGGATCTACACGTTGTGAGCACTCTAGAACAGAAAACCTATTTTTAACGTGATGTCAGTGTGTGTATGTGTTGTTGTAGAGACCCAGACCGTCCGACCTACCAGAAAGGTGTAAGGTAACTGTTTGGACGGCCGGGAAGTGCCTCCCAATTTTGACCGGAACCCAGTAGGGGAGGCATCCATAGGGACCGTACCCTCCTTCCCCTACCACCAACCTCTCGGAAGGGCAGTGTGTGTATGTGTGTCTTTCTGTGTGTCTGTGCAATGTATGTATCAACACAAAAGCTATGGGTCGAAATGTCACAAAATTTGATAGGTTTATTTTGGGTTACTCAGGTGTTGATTAAAAACGAACCTGCCTCTTTTTGAGAAATGGCAGTGCAGAAATCGTTAAAATCTAAAATAAAAGACTAAGTATACACAAATGTAAGTATATACTAAGCAATACACTTATTTTAGCCGTAACTTTTGACGATGAAAAGAATAAGACCAACTCCATTACTCTAGGATTAGCCGTTCTCAAGATATCTTAGTTTGTTCACCTTTGTTGCTACACAGACTTTCACAATACGCCCCGCTATCAAATGAAAACGAAATGTGAATTAAAAGTGAATATTCGGTGTCATTTCAAATAATGATGAGTGTTATTTTGCGCAATAAAAATCAATTTAAGGAATTATTAAAGAAAATATAAATTTGAGTCTGTGTTTTAAAATCACATATTACCCACATCGGATTTTTTACTTTCCTTATATACATAATGTATAAGGAAGGTATTGTGACGGGGTCGAAAATTCGAATTCGAGTTTTCGACGGGAGAGCACGTTTCAAGCATCCCTGATCACGAATCAAACATTTTTGAAGTGATGTCTGTGTGTGTGTGTGTGTGTCAGTTAGAGTCTGTGAAGACGATAATAGAGACGATAATGGACCGATTCGAACGAAATTTGGTACAAAAATTACAATACGTAAACACTGCATGCCTATTGTTTTTATACACAATCGAATGTTCAGAACCTCCCTAAATTTTCAAATGAAACTTTGAAAAAATCGTCAAAAAATCAAAACCGCAAATATACATTTCTTATGTAATTTTTCATTAGAAAACGAATGACATAAATTTTAAAATGCTAACATGAATCGTTCTTGAGATATTGCACATTTTTTAAAAAAATTATCAAAAAGTCATATAAAATAAAAAAAATATATATATTTCCTATTGAGACGCATGATCACTTTTCATATGTAATACCATGCGATACATTGGGTGAGATCATTCTCGTGAATCTAGCTCATTCCATTCATGAAAAAATATACTTTGAGTAATACTTTTGTATTTGAAAGCCAATAGTCATTTATCTGCTGTAAGAATAACTTATTCCTCCGTCCATAACGCTTTGCGAGATTTTGGCGACGAATTGTGTGGAATGTTGCCAACTTGGCGACTTTTTTAAATGTTGCTAAATTAACGAAAACTCGCCAAATGGATAAAAATGACGCTAAATCAATAACGATGACGACTCATTGACAAAAATTCAATACCTTGGAAAGAATATAAATATCTACTATAAAAATAATCTATTTTTTTACTGTAAAAGTAGTAAATTCTTTGCATTATATAAGGAAAGTCATGTGCTGTCCACATCAGATTTTTTACTCTAGCAGCCAGTCTGAGTCGTACTGCTTTTTCTTAACGTTGATGACGCCCTTGTCTATATTCAATCGACCGAACGACATTAAGAGTCCTTCCACAGAACTCATTAAAACAAAGAGATTTTGTATAGTATCGAAGAAAGGGAAATTCTTTGAATATTCCTTCGCCCGAAGAATGCGCTCAGAGTAACATTCAAAGGAAAATGAAAACGACCGAGGAGTGCTCACATATGCTGAAGAGCAAAAAGCAAAGGTAATTCTGTAAAAGCGTCCGTTGGAAACATTATTTTTATTTTTTAGTTTTTTTCATAGTTTTCTTCTCGGCGGCACATAGTTTTCCTAAAAATGCGTTTTCAGGAATAGTTTTAAGTAAATGTCACGCAGACGAAAAACAATCTGTAAATTATTTTTTGTATCACGTGGTTAAGCGTGTCCACATGTTCAGAAAATTGAGTGCATTAAAATACATTTAGTTTATTTTTACTAATCAAAATGTTTTTATCAAAATGGTTTGCTGTTTATTCCTTTGTTGAAAAATGGGTATTGCGTTTCTGTTGACGATCTTTTTCTGTTCCATTGAAATTCTAACTGTTTTCAGAAGGTGTGCTTTTATGCAAACGAGCTTCCAAAATGACAAAATCTAACAAAATAATATTGGATACAAAGATAGACGGACGCCACAATAGGATGACTTGTGATGCATCCCACACTTTTTCAGTTTTTAAAAACACGATTCAACTATTCTTTCAATGAAATTTTAGTATCTGTCTAAGGGTACAATATCTCTCTTTATTAAAAAGAAACTGCGAATTTTTACTTTCCCTGCAATACATGGTAATGTATAGGGGAAGTATTGGAATCATGCCGAAAATCGTAACTCGGGTTTTCGACGGATCTACACATTTTGGCACCTTCAGAACACGAAAAAACTATTTTTAGCGTGACGTCTGTGTGTCTGTCTGTGCAATGTATGTATCCACTCTAACTCAAAAACTAATGGACCAAACATCATAGAATTTGGTAGGTAAGTCACTTGTGGGTACCCCTGGTGTTGATTAGTTTTGAGTACTATTCGAGATTAAAGAACCCGCCTGTTTTTTGCGAAATGGTCCGCAAAAATTGCCTGCATCCACTCTAGCTGAAAAACTAATTGACCAAATTTCACAAAATTTAGTAGATACCTATAAGATAAGTATACCTATAAGATATCCTGGTGCTAATTAAACTTTGGTAAGATTCGGAAAAAAAGAACCCGCCTTCTTTTACGAAATGGCCCACAAAAATCGCCAAAATCTAAAATAAAAGACTACATATGCTCAAATGTATACATTGAATGTTTGTTTTATACGTAATTTTTGACGAGGAAAAGAATAAGATAAACCTCATTATTCTAGAACTAGCCGTACTCGAGATAAGAGTTTTTTCGTATTTTGCTGTGCCGCCTTTGAAAAAAAAGGCCAGTTACCAAATTAAAAAAACAGTTACCAAATTAATTGGCTGTTGATTAGTTTGGTTAGTTTTGGCTGTTGTATCACGTTGTGTGCAATTTGCATTGTTATTCATATGAATAAAATTTATTTTTTGTTAAGTTATTTTTAAATTAATAATTTATAATTTATCAAATTTAATTATTAATTATTTAATTATTAACTATTTTTTCAATTTAATAATTTATCAAATGACTTCATAGAAATATAAATTGACTGGCTTACATATCTCTAAAATGCGATACATTTAGCTGTAATATTTTAAAAATTATCACAATACTACAATAATTTATTATATTTGGAAACTTCATCGAAAACAAATGCACTTTATTCAAATGACGTCATCGAAATATAAATAGCTTGTCTCTCTCTATAAAAGCAGCATTTCATTCATAAACATTTTTTCATTCCTTTCATTCATCACAATACTACAATAATGTTTTTTATTTAAAACATTAAAACCATGGAGATACAAGTAATTTAACTCTATGCTTAAAATTTCATCGAAAAAATCGTCTGCTTCTCTATATAAAATCAGTGAATGTTTCATTCATATCAGCTATATTGCAGACTCTAGGGCTAAATAATTTTGCGCTAAAGAAATGCAACAATCCTTATACAACTCATCCTAAATCTTGTGGTGTTTCATTCTCCATAATTGAAAATTAGGCTTCGTTGTAAAAATAATCAAAGTTGGATGATCATTTAAACTCAAATATATTGTAATTACGTTGTTTCATAATGTAGATGCACAGAATTTAAGCAAAAGTAAAGCTATTTTAAGACGGATACAACACTAATTATAAATTAAAAAGAACTTTAACTATTTTGACACAAGATGGATGCCCTATTTTATTTTGAAGTGGGTCGCGTGATCTCTTCATATAATGTGAGTGTAATTATTATTTTAATTTTTATTTAAAAAACTACCAAATATATTTTGCTCAATTTTTTTTCATATTTTTTATGGGATAATTTAAATATTTCCAAAAACTTTCGAAGTAATGTGTGAATTTTAAATTCGCTTAAAATATGTTTGAAAAATGAGGTCTCATAGGGTTTAATGTATTTCATTTTTTTCAACCCGGGTTCAGTCCAAAACTAATTGGGTGATATTATTCATTTATGTTTGCATAGGTCCCACAGACCTTCTGAACAACATACTAAAATTTCATTTTGATAAAGTCATTTTTATTGCGGTTATCGTGCTGACAGACAAACAGACAGAATGAACAAAGTCATAAACACTTTTCAACTATGTTGTAAAGTGTTAAAAATGAATGAAAAGTGCATATTCAGTGTCATTTTGTGCAATTAAACTCAATTTAATGAATTATTAAAGAAATAAAGAAAAAATTAATTTGAGTCTGCTGGGAAAGTCATGTGCTGTCCACATCATTTTTTTTGTTTTACTTTTCCTATATGCAAGGGGAAGTGATTTGTAAAGGAGTCAAAAATCCGATTCCCGTAGTTTGTATATATCTACATGTGTAGAGCATTTCTGGGTATGAATTATCCTCTTTCAATGTCCGATTATTTGTGAGCATGATATGTCTCGAACAAATTAAGTATATCGAGTAAAATTTAGTAGGGTTATATTATTAATTAAGCTCAAAAGTCCTATTTATTTTTAGGGAACTCAAACAAGTGTGTGTGTGTGTGTGTCTGTCTATGTGTTTGTGGACCTTAATTGTCTGTACCGGGAAATCTAATCGTCGTATGGCTATGAAATTTGGTAGGCATGTACTTCAGGACTCGGAATTGTGCATTTTAGTGTTTTTCCAATATTCGAATTATTTTTGTTTCGTTATTTTATATTATAGTATTCACACAACTCTGTTCTTTACTGATCAAAAAAATATTATCTTATTAATATTACAGCTAATAATATTATTACTGAACAAATATATTTCTATCTTAGCACCATCGAAAAGTTTTCTTTCAAATAAACTTTAAACGGAATCCATAAGGTTAATAGAAGAATTTTCGTGAATTTTAAAATATGTATATTTTTCGTATGTTTAAAACGTTCCCGATTTTCATATTGCGACATAAAAAAAATTGACAGGCAATCGAATCTTTATAAGTTAACACCAGCTCTTTTAAATATTACGCATTGTTTTAAAATAAAAAAAAAAATCCTGAAACCACCATTTCATTCATTCTAAATTTTTTAAGCGCGCGAAGTGTTACATTTTTTATCTCCTCTGCTGTCGATTCTCGTATTGACATTTATACATTCTACGATCCGTTAAACACAACTGCGCATGCGCTTAAAGCCCGCTGATTTTCTTCTATTAAAAGAGAAAGGATTTCCTTCTGAACATTTTTTCGGAGTCATAACTTGGGGATGCTGTTTTATCCCGTTGTGTGCAATTTGCATTATAATTCATATGAATAAAATTTATTTTATAATGAATAATTTTTTTGTTAAGTTTTTTTTTTAATTAATAATTCAATTTATTCGTACTTTAAATTCCCGGGCAACGTAGGGTACAATTTCCGGAACAGAAATATTCCGAAAAGAAAAATATTAAATTTGTATTTTAAATTATAAACAGTAAAGACTACGCCTTTAAGAACAAAAAGTCTTTTTAACACTTTACAGCATAGTTGAAAAGTGTTTATGACTTTGTTCATTCTGTCTGCCTGTCCGTTCGCACGATGACTGCCGTAAAAATGACTTTATCAAAATGAAATTTTAGTATGTTGTTCATGCGGTCTGTGGGACATATGGGAATGTAAACAAATAATATCACCCAATTAGTTTTGGATTGAACCAGGGTTGAAAAATGAAATACATTGAACCCTACGGGACCTAATTTTTCAAACATTTTTTAAGCGATTTAAAATTCACAAACTGCTTCGAAAGTTTAAGGAAATATTCAAATTATTCCATAAAATATATAAAAAAATTTCAGCAAAATATATTTAGTGGTTTTTTAAATAAAAATTAAAATAATAATTACATCCTTTATATGAAGAGATCACGTGATCATTATTTGAAGAGATCACGTGACCCACTTCAAAATGAAATATGGCATCCATCTTGTGTCAAAATCATGAATTAAAAATTCTTTTACTCACATTTTTAATCACATTTTTTTAATCACATGAAGTTCTTTTTAATTCATATTTAGTGTTGTATCCGTCCTAAAATCGCTTTATTTTTGCTTAAATTCTGTGCATCTATATCCTGAAACAACGCAATTACAATATAGTTGAGTTTAAATGATCATCCAACTTTGATTATTTCTTCAACGAAGCCTACTTTTCACTTATGGAGGATGTAAATACCAAAAGATGTAGAATGAGTTGTATAAGAATTGCAGCATTTCTTTAACGCAAAACTATTTAGCTCATGGAGTCTGCCATATAGATGATATGAATGAAACAATCATTAGTTTTACAGAGAAGCAAACGATTTTTTGATGACGTTTTGACCTCAGAGTTAAATTACTTGTGCCTCCATGATTTCAAGTTTTAAATAAAATTAATTATTATAGTATAGTGATGAATGGGAAAATGTTTATGAATGAAATGCTGCCTTTATAGAGAGAGCCAGGCGTGTTATATTTCGATGATGTCATTTGAATAAATTTCATTTGTTTTCAATGAAGTTTTCAAATATAATAAATTATTGTAGTTTTAAGATAATTTAAAAATATTGCAGAGGAATGCATCGCATTTTAAAGATGCTTAAACCAGGCAATTTATATTTCAATGCCGTCATTTGGATGAATGTCGTTCATTTTTTCGATGAAGTTTTAAGTTTTCCAATATAATAAATTAATGTAGTACATATTGTGATAATTTTAAAAGTATTACCGAGGAATATATCGCATTTTGGAGATGTTTAAATAAAATTGCATTGAAGTTGGAAAGTGTTTCCTAATCAATGCTTTATGCATGATTGATCTTTCTTGTTTTTAATGATCTTGTTGCATTAAAAATAAAAATTTTCTTATTGACCCAATTTGTCTAAGGGGGCAGATAATTTAAGCAAAAATAAAGCGGTTTTAGGACGGATACAACACTAAATATGAATTAAAAGAACTTTAAAAATCACGATTTTGAGACAAGATGGATGCCATATTTTATTTTGAAGTGGGTCACGTGATCTCTTCTTATAAAAGGTGTAATTATTATTTTAATTTTTATTTAAAAAACTACCAAACCTATTTTGCCCAAATTTCTTTTTATATATTTTATGGGATAATTTCAATATTTTCTAAAATTTTCAAAGCGATTTGCGAATTTTAACTTCGCTTAAAATATGTTTGAAAAATGAGGTTCCATAGGGTTTAATGTATTTTACTTTTTCCCCCGGATTCAATCCAAAACTGATTAGGTGATATTATTCATTTCCATTCCAATATGTCCCACAGACTATCCCAACAACATACAAAAATTTCATTTTGATAGTCATTTCTATGGCAGTGATCGTGCGAACGGACAGACAGACAGAATGAACAAAGTCAAACACTTATCAACTATGTTGGAAAGTGTTAAAATCTGATGTGGCAACAAGCACATGCATTTTCTTATGTAATGCAACGAATTTACTTCTTTCACAGTGAGAAAATGATTAACAGATCCACATTACAGTGTTTGTGACGTTGAATTGTTCATTGGCTGCTTTTCCTAATGACAATTTTGTACACAATTAACTTTTCAACCCTAAATTAACAATTATCAATATTGATACTATCTTCAATAAGCAATATAATCCGTATAAGAATATACAAGTATTTTAATAATAAATTCGTCAATTATAAGCACCAATTCCATTAACTTGGGAGCATTTTCTGCAATTTTGATTATATTTTAATAAATCTGAGGATGAAATATCGCAAAAATTTAGAGGTACCTGATTCACAAAGTTCGTCAAATGTATCGTTAAGTGTTGCAACCAAATGGTGAGAGGGACCATTTCTAATATACTAGAAGGTATGACAGAATTAAATGACTTACTTACTTATGACAGAATTAAAAATTATACTTATGACAGAATTAAAAATTTGCAAAACATTACTTCCCATTTAGCGTCATTTTTATCAGTTTGGGGACATTCTCATCAATTTGGGAACATTTAAAAATTTGCCAAATTGGCGACATACCGCCAAATTTTTGCTAAGCATTATAGACGGACGAACGGAGAAATAGGTTGTTCACATAGTCGAATCTTGTGTTCTTTCCAAAATATTGAATTTTCATCAATCATAGCTTTCATTTTCACTGATTTAGTTTTATTTTTATCCTTTTGGTGAAAATTTTATCAATCTGGCGACATTTTTACAATTTGGTGACATTTTAATCAATTTGCCGACAATTTTATGAATTTGCCGAAATTTTCCTCAATATCGCAACAGTTAAAAAGTCGTCAAGATCGTCGCCACATTCATCGCCAAAATTTCGCCAATCGTTATGGATGGAGAAGTAGTTTATTATTATAGTAGATACATGACTAATGGCGTCCAAATACAAAACTACTACCTAAAGTATCTACTGTCGTGATTGGAACGAGCTAGATCCACAAGGATAATGTTAACATATATATCGCATAATATTACATATGGTAAGTGAACATTTTCACAACAGAAAACACATTTTATTAATTTATGTGACTTTTGATAAATTTATTCGAAAATGTGCAATATCTCGAGAACGATTCATGCTAGCGTTCTAAAATATGTGCCAATGGTTTTTTAATGAAAAATTACACAAGAAATGATTATTTATGTCACTTTATTACCCGTTTTGATTTTTGATGATTTTTTCAAAATTTCATTTCATAATATGGGGGGGGGGGGTCTGAACATTCAATTACGTTTGAAAGCAATAGGCTTCCGGTATTCACGGATTGTAAATTTTGTACCAAATTTCACTCAAATCACACCATTCGTTGGTGAGATATATTTCCTCCACAGACACGCACGCACACAGATCTACACACATACATCACCTCAGGAACTTTCAATTCGTGTTCAGGGATGCTTGAGACGTGCTCTCCCGTCGAAAACTCGAATTCGAATTTTCGCAATACTTTCCTTATACATTATATTATGTATTTACGGAAATTCAAAAGTAGCTGCCTCTGATGCCGGTGTTTGATAAATCTCTTGTTAATCGAGTTTATCTGCTTCGTACAGCAAAAACTACAGCACATAAAAATGTAAAATTGGGTACATTTATTTGTGAAGAAGGGTTTGGGGAATAATCTGAAATAAACAATTTTTCGATATATATAATGTAGTTTAAGAAACATTTATGTCAAAGTCTAAGATGAAATATTCGGGCTGCAAGTTCGAGTCCTGGATAGATTAACAATAGCAAGGCAGCAATTTTTTGCAGAGAGGAGCCCTTTCTTTTCAATTTCGATGGAGTTACTTTCTATGCACTTCTGAAGTGAAAAATGTTCTTTCGTATAGGTACGTCCTTCGATTTTCTGTCTCGTACCGGAAAAAAAAAAAAGAAAATGTATGAAATTTGGCACATATATAGAGAAATAATAGGATAACACGATGACGTAAACCGTTTGCTGACATAGACTCTAGTTTGGCTTGAAATAGTTCGCGGAGTGAGCGCAGCAAGTAGAAGACGAAGCTTCTCGAGCCAGTGTTTCTTTCAGGACCTTTTGTCCGGGCGGGGGAAGGGGGGGATAGAATGAAATTTTGAGGGGTCCAAGTTTTCCATTTGCCCTATATAAACATATCTGGAGGCTGTGTCACATAAATAGAAACTAGGTTAACATAAAATGTCTCCGGGGGGGGGGGGGGGAGAGGACTTCGTCCCCGGGAGATATGCCTGAAAGAAACACTGATCCGAACCTGCGGAGTGAGCTACGGGGATTGGCGAAGCCTAGCGAGCAAGGGTCAGCATATATATATATATATATATATATATATATATATATATATATACATACTAGTATATATATAAACATATAAGTATATATATGTATATATATATATATATATATATATATATATATATATATATATATTTGAAATGTAATAATAAGAAGTATGTAAAAATAAAAAAATAAAAAAAATAAAAATACAATTCAAGTAATATTAACATCACCATAGAAGCAAATTCACGGCCATAATGCCGATAAGAGAAAAGAACAGAACCTTCCCAAATTCGATGATTAATCAGAATAAAATTCATCTTCAGGTCTGAGTATTTAATTCTAATTAACCCAAACAAATGCCTGTTTCAGATTAAGCGATAGTACATTACTATAAATGCTTAAACTCAGACTACAGGCATCAAAAATGAAAAAATGAAAAAAGGATACATTAAGAAAATTGTATTACCATGCGGCATGAACCCTTCTACTTCACCACGTGTATACACGATCAACCTCAACAGCTTAATCTAGAAGCACCGGAATGAACAAGTCGAAATTCTACCAGGGAGGCAGTACGAACGTTCACGGAAATACTCCCAAACCCGTCCAGTGAGTCTAAGCTGGAGACTGGACAAGCAATTCAGAATACAACTTCCCAAACATGCAGAACTGAATATGAATATGAATCAAAGATGAAAATTCCTACTAAACAAGGAATTCATAGGAAAACTGGATAAACGAGAATGCCACTATACACCATTATAAGGGCGCTCAAAACGTAGTTTCAATAATACTGACAAAAATTACATTTTTTTTGCGAAAATAAAATTCAAAACATTAATGTTAATGCATCTTATTTTCCGATTTTTTGATTTTTCTAATGTTTTTGACTTAGTTTATTATTTTTCATTTTTATTTATTTATATAATTAATAAATAATTATATATAACATACACATATACATACACATATATATACATATATATATATACATATATATATATATATATATATACACACGCACACATACATATATATATATAATTTTTTTTTCCCTCTCTCTCCTGTATGTTAGTCACCATAATTGGGAATGTTTTCAAGGATGTTATCGAGTGAAATTTGATACACTGAGTTGATAATTTTAATAACAAAATTGGGGGGATATGCATTATTAGTCGCTGTACTCAATAATTCCATAAAGTGCGCTAATTTATAATATTCATCACAAATTTTATTGATTCTAAGAGCCTGGTTTATTATAATATTTCTAAATACAGATATATGCAGACAAGAGTCATAATGTTGAATTTTTGATGTATTAAATTTAAAATCCTGTCTTTTATCATACAAGTTTATAACAATATTACGATTTTGTAAATTTAAATTTAAATCTAGAAAGTTTGCAACATTTGTGTCATTATTACTTGCATTTAATTGTAAATTTTTTGGATAAAAGTTTAATACTATAGGGATATTATTATTTGGGGATACACATAAAATGTCATCTAAATATCTAAACATGTGCATATTATGCAAGCATGGATTAATATTTTTTTCATAGAAGAATAAATACAGATTAGCTAACAATGATGAGGCACACCCTCCTTGTGGGATACCAACCTGTTGTTTAAAAATAGTACCACCATGTTGAATATAATTCTCATAAAGAGTGAAGTTAAGTAATTTTTTAAAAAGAAAATTTGAATATTTTAGGTTGATATTATATTTTTCAAAAATTCCTAAAATAATTCTATACAGATCATCTATATTAATATTATTAAACAAATCTTTGAAATCAAAGGTATAAATACTACGAATATTAGTAAGAGTTTTCAATTTCTTAACTACTTCAAAACTGTTTTTTACAATATGACAATTATTTGAGATTTCATCTGACGAGGATACTTCATGTAATATCTTTAATAATAATTTTCCAGCATTAGTAATGTAAGAATGCCAACTTAGTTATTTCCTGCTTCGGATTATAGAGCTGCAATGCTCCTTATCCTAGGTAGTATCCTGGTAATTTGATGTAGTATTGTATACATAATTTGAGATTTCGTTTTGAATATATATATATATATCACTCATGTCCAAAAGTTAAGCGTAATTCGTAAAATACGAAAAATTCGGAGTTAATATGGATACAATGGTTCACAATCAGTTGTGGAGAATCGTAGGACGAGGGTAAATCATTGTGCATATGCAAAACAGTTCAGTCGACGTCGACATGCGCAAAGCACCGGAGCACGTCGAAACAAGTGTAAAACGGCCTCGAGGGGCATGACCAGTTGAGGCAGTATTTCGCAATTGCTGTGGTACGGAGCGTTGTTAACAATCAAAAAGAACGACAGATGTCACAAAGATGCCAAATGGGTGTGAAGGTTTTTGAAGGGATGAATTATTGGAATGCTGGAATCCTGTCGATCCCAAACCGAGGCCTCTCGAATTCTAAATGGGCCTCAGTGGGCCATCTCCAGCCTGTGGCAGAAGTTCCAAGCCACTGGAAATGTTACCCGACGACTAGTACCTGGTGGGCCAAGGGTAAAAACCACTCGGCAAGACAGATATTTGGTGATCACTGAAAAACGACGCCAGAGGAACCGTTCTGCCAGACAACAGGGTTCAACCCTGACAGCCGCCACAGGAGTCACTGTTTCGAGACAAACTGTTTACAGGAGACTCAGACACGTTGGTCTCTATGCCAAACGATTAGCAGTTTACATCCCCCTGACGTCTGTACAGAAACGCGAGCGTTTATAGTGGAGTTTGGAACATCGGCAGTGGAGTGGACAACAGTGGGGCAATGTCATGTTCAGTGACGAGTCCAGGTTTAGCCTGGAAACTGTTTCTCGTCGTACCACGATCTGGAGAGAACGTGGAACGTGTTTTCACCCGGGAAACATCACGGAAAGACATCGTTTTTCATTTGGGGGAGTCATGGTCTTGGCAAGCATCATGATAGACGGTCGCACAGGCCTCCACATCTTTGACACGGGGTCGATTACCGGTCAAAGATACAGAGACAAAATCCCTGAGCCTACCGTTCGATTTTTTCAAGGTGCTGTTGGTCCTGATTTCATACTCATGGATTATAACGAGCCTTCTCGCCGTGCGACCTTGGTCGACGACTTCCTTCAAACTGAAAATATCCAGCACATGCAGTGGCCTGCCAACTCTTCTGATCTGAATTCAATAGAGTATGTGTGGGACATGCTCGGGAGACATATTGCAGCTCTCCGTTACCCACTAAGCTCTTTCCGGGATTGAAAATTGCTCTTCGTGAGACTTGGAAAGTTTTGAGCACACAACTCATCCGAACCCTCATCGAAAGTATGGAAAATCGTTGTGCAGCATGCGTGGCTACCCGAGGTTCCCACACACCGTATTAAACTGCAGCATCACATTGTTTTAATCATTCTGTTTCACTGAAGTTGACAATCGTATTGTGACCCTTTTTCTTTCAACCTTTTTCTTTGGATAATAAAAGTCATTATTATCCTTATTTTACATTGTTTTCTTCTTCTATAACTCTATTACACACGCATACCTCGTTTCCTTCCATTCCGATGTAGCAACAAACTTTCAGTGGTGATAGAACACTTCGAAACAAACACTTTGCATCATAGAATGCATGCTTGCAAGTGAAACGGTTGCGCTCTCGAGGGCACTATCAGGTGCTAGAGGAATCTTTAGTAGTATAAAAGTGGGGTTTTTCGCATGTAAGGTCATTGGCGGCTTGAAATGGATCGGTATACCAATGTGGAGAAAGCGGACATGCATTTTGTCTACTGTCTCGCCAAAGGTAATGGCAGGGAAGCGCAGAGACTTTACCGAGGGCGATTGCCCCAAAACTTTGTTCCCAATCGCAGAATTTTTTCTCGCTTGCACCGCCAATTATCTGAGCGGGATTTCTTCAGTGCTTCCATGCATTTGTTTTGTCTTAAATAAAGCTTTGTTTTGGTATTTCGTGTCGGTCCTGTTTCTGCTTTGCGTAAGACTGCCTGTATGTGAATAAATGCAAAGCGGCGTCTAGCGCATAACCGCTTTACTTGCCACGATGATGAAAAGTGTTTGTTTCGATATGTTCTATCACCCCTGAAAGTTTGTTGTATTAGCTTTGTAACACCCTGTATACAGGGTGTCCCAAAACCATTGACCTCGGCTTTTATTCCTTAAATATTGATCTTAGATCTTAAACATATATAATAAATTACAAAGTTGCGTAAAAGACGATACAGAATTTTATGAAATCGATAAAAATTTTCAGGAGATTAAATTTGAAGAAATACAAAATTTAAATTTTTATACGGCTCCCGTACAAAGACATTTCCAATGAGTAAAATGTGCCCCATATACTAATACGGTGATGTACAAAATATCAGCATTTTATCATAAAAAGTCCTAGAGATATGAGAAAACAAAAATGCTGACCTAAACCACTTTTCGATGCATCGACATGGGTTATCAGAGGTGGAAAATCATGTCGGCAGATCGCGTTTCAGGGGTCATACACAAATTACGAAATAAAACAAGAATTACGTAAATAAATAATAATTTTGCTATGTATTAGTATAAAAGTATCTACACTGTGTAGAAATAATAACGTTGCACAAAGATTACAAAGCTTGTTCAAAATGTTTTCCATCCATGCCAAAGATCCTTAAAGATAAGAAGCAGATATTATTTGCCTATGATGCATTTCTGCGTTGCGTCATTTGCACTCTTGCTGTAAACATTTACATTTTAATTGGTGATTAATCCCTCACCAACTTTGTTTAAACATATCCCTGGAACTTTTTACTATAAAATGCTGAAATTGTGTACATCCCTTGGCTACGATGGCTACGATGACGCTGAAATAGTTTTGCGTGAAAAACATTTTGTAAAATAAAACTCTAGTACAGTTCAATAACTTCATTCGATTTTTTCAGACTCATTGGTTTTGTTTACAGGCATTCAAAGCGCTACCATTAACTCTCTAACAGTTTGCACTTCCATGCTTTCGCCTTGATTTCAACTGGATATGCCGACCCTAAGACTTCGTCAAAATATCCAATTGTTTTACTAACTTTCTTGGCGGTATATGAATTTAACTCGTACAATATATCTGACGAGATATTAGACTCAAGTTATTCTCTAAACTTGCCTAGCGACATATAAATACGTACTTGTATACGCATATTTTCATCTATTCTATTCAAACCTTATCTATTTATAAAACATCTTTAGAATCCTTCAGTTTATTTACCTTCTTAATTTTTTTAAAACAAGGCAAAATATCTCATGCTTAGACGGAGACATGGATTATTCCTATAGTAGATTCTTATATTCTTTCCAATATGCTGAATTTTCATCAATTGGTTTTCATTTTCACTGATTTAGCGTCATTTCAGAATCAGAATTTCGACGGAAGTCATAATTCGCAAAACATTACTTCTCATTTGGCGTCATTTTTATCAATATGGTGACATTTTTGTCACTTTGGCAACACTTAAAAAGTCGCCAAGTTGACGACGTCCCGTTAAATTTCTCGCCAAGCGTTACGGATGGACGGAGAAATGGGTTATTCTTATAGTCTATTATTATAGTTTATGTTCTTTCCAAGATATGGGACTGTCATAAATTTGTCGTCATTTCATTAATTCAGCGTCAGTTTCATATATTTAACGAATTTCTATCAAATTGCAAACATTTTCATTAATTTGTCAACATTTAAAAAAATCACAAAGATGGCGATGTCGCCAAAAGTTCACTCAGTGATTTTGCCAATAAATTTCGCCTTAGTAGATTTTTGTATTCTTTCCAAGGTATTGCATTTTCATCCATTAGTCATCATTCTCCTTGATTGAGCGTCATTTTTGCAATTTTCACCCTATTTTCGTCAATAAGGGACGACCTATCGCATGCAGTGAACCTTGTATGCAGTTTTGCACCATCAAGCCGAAGTTGTATACACTATAGGATAATTTCGCCAGTTGTAAAACTTTATATTTATTTTGTTCCATACTAGTTCAAAAATACCTTCTTAGTTATTGATTTATTCAAGTCAGCAGGTATATTAACGTAAATGATATGAAAATTCACTAAATCGATATGCAGAAAAATTATAAAATATTGCAAATGTTAGCATGGTGAAATTGGGGAGGTATAGCATTGTGATTAAGCCATAGGGATTGCACGCAAAGGATTCCAGTTCGATTTCCGACGTTGCCCAAACGATCCTCGTGTCTATGAGGAGTACGAATACGTTAAATTTGTGTGGTCCAAAAGTTCTTCCGAGAGGTGGGTGGTAGGAAAAGGGTACGGATCCTCTGAATGTAGTCTCTAACTGGGTTCCGGTCCAAATAGGGAGGCACTATCCCAACCGTCCAAACAGAAATCTTAAGTCTCGGGCAGGTCGGACGGTCTGGTTCGAACAAACAAACGTTATTAACCATCCAAACGTTTAACTCTAAAGCTATTTTTGAAGGAGTAGGAACTCTAAAGCTACGTTGGAAAGAGAAGATACTCTAAGGCTACGTTTGAACGAGAAGATATTCCAAGGCTGCGTTGGAAGGAGAAGAAACTCTACATTTGAAAAAGATAATCTAAAGCTACGTTTGTAGGAAAAGATAATCTAAAGTTATGTTTGAAAGAAAATAAACTCTATACCTTTGAAGAAGAAGATATTCTTTACGTTAGGAACAGAAGATACTCTAAAGTTCGTTTGAAGGAGAAGATAATCTAAAGCTACTTTCGAAGAAGATAATCTAAAGTTGCGTTTGAATGGTAGGATCCTTCTCTACGACCCAGTACCGTTTCTACATTCTACGACCCAGACCGTCCGACTTTCGAGCAGGTTGGACTGTCTGAGTCGAAACAAGGAAAGCCTGGTAAAATTAAGTACACTTACACCCAATATGATTTGTTTTTATATAATAAAATGGTTATCTGAAGTATGTTTATACAAATCATAAGCAATAAAAATGTATATAAGCTATAAAAAAGGAATGCCGCCCCACCTGGAATGCACGAAGGTACGTGCGTCCACGTTCCGTTGTTGCAGGCGACAGGCGTGATGTTGTAGACGACGTCGTACTTATCCTCGCAGGTGATGTTTATTTCCAGCCCGTGGGGAACTCGAGCTCCTACCTGATAATCGGTGAAGTTACCTTGTTCAATTTCTGGGACGATGCAAGGGGCTGCAAAAGAGTACATAATGTACAGCCAAACCTGCTTTCAGCAAACACAATCACAAGTTTTGTTCACCGAAAATTCGAGTTGTAGTGCAATGAAAAGTTGTGTTGCAATGAACTACTATAAAGAAATTGAAGATTATTATTTTCCCTATATACATAGTATAATGATCAAAAGTATCCGGACACTTTGGATGTTAGAACCATTTTTCAAATTTCTAGACAAATACTTGGCGAAGTGTTCTGTAACTTTGGCGATGTGAAGAACATGCTTGAACGAACACTTTCTAGTAAAGTTTCGGTGACTTGTGCATTTAGAAGGCCACCAAGATATTGAAAAGTGAGAACAATATATTTGATTACCCTGCATCATAAAAAGCTGGAAATGATTTGTAACTTTCACAAAATAGTTAACTAGCTTCGTTCGATGTGTATAAGCGTTTTCGTAAAACAGAAACGCATATTCATGAAGATATAAACGTTCCTTTAACAAAAACCAAATTTCATTACAGTTTTTTTGCTTACAATATCCATAGGTTTCAATCAAATTTCACAAAACTTACAGAACATGTGTCAACGTTCAAGAAAAACATGATACTTCAATTAAAAATTCAAGCATTGAATATGCGATGAGATAAGCATTTGAAGATACTAAGTTTTTACTGCACAGGCGTGAAACATAGCAATAGTTTTTTTCCATGATTTTGTAGTGAATACTGTAGGAAAACTTCTATAAAAAATCCACTGGAATATCGTGAAAATTCACAAAGATATCGACGATATAGTGATCAGTTTCCTTTGACTCTCTGAAACTAGTCCAATTTTATGCAAATAATGATCAAAAGTCCAATTTTATGCAAATAATGATCAAAAGTCTCCTGACACCCCTGTACTTGGTGATCATTATTTGCATAAAATTGGACTAGTTCATTTTCAGAATAGGGGTGTCCCATGAATTTGTAAAATGTCAATTTGAGGAAACCCCTTTACCATCCAGGTACTTTCAAAGAGTCAGAGTAGAACGGATCACTATATCGTCGATATCTTTGTGCATTTTCACGATATTCCAGTGAATATTTTATAGAAGTTACCCCACAGTATTCACTATAAAATCATGAAAGAAAACTATTGCCATGTTTCGCGCCTGCTCAGTAAAAACTTAGTTTCTTCAATTTGCTTATATCACATCGTGTATTCAATGCTTTAATTTTCAATTGAAATATAATGTTTTTCTTAGACGTTGACAAATGTTCTGGAAGTTTCGTGAAATTTGATTGAAACCTATGGATATTGTAAGCAAAAAACATATAACAAAATTTGGTTTTTGTTGAAGAAACACTTATATCTTCATGAATATGCGTTTTTGTTTTACGAAAATGCTTATACACATTGAACAAAAATAGTTAACGATTTTGTGAAAGTTACAAATCATTTCCAGCTTTTTATGATACAGTGTGATCAAATATATTTTCCCCCTTTTTTAATATCTTGGTGGTCACCTAAATGCACAACTAACCGAAACTGTACTGGAAAGTGTGCAATCAAGCATGTTCTTCACATCGCTAAAGTTACAGAACACTTCGCCAAGTATTTGTTTCGAAATTCGAAAAACACTCTAACATACAAAATGACTTTTGATCATATAGAGAATATTGTGACGGAGTCGAAAATTAGAATTCGACTTTTACAACACTGTGTTGTGTAGACAGCATCGTTCACAACACTGAACGATACTGTCGATATTATACTCAGCGATATTGTTGATCCAACACTGAACGATACTGTCTATACAACAGTGAACGATATTCTTGACTCAACATTGAACGATATTCTTGACTCAACATTGAACGATATTGTCGTTACTACACTGAACGATATTATTGATACAACACTAAATGATATGGTTGATACAACACTGAACGATATTGTCGATACAATACTGAAATATATTGTCGATACTACACTGAACGATACTGTCCATACAAAACTGAACAATATTGTCGATATAACATTGAACGATATATTTGATACAACACTGAACGATATTGTCGATACAACACTGAACGATATTGTTGATACAAAACTGAACGATGTTATCGATATTACACTGAACAATATCGTTGATATAACACTGAACGATACTGTCTATATTATACTCGGCGATATTGTTGATCCAACACTGAACGATACTGTCTATACAACAGTGAACGATATTCTTGACTCAACATTGAACGATATTGTCGTTACTACACTGAACGATATTATTGATACAACACTAAATGATAAGGTTGATACAACACTGAACGATATTGTCGATACAATACTGAAATATATTGTCGATACTACACTGAACGATACTGTCCATACAACACTGAACAATATTGTCGATATAACATTGAACGATATATTTGATACAACACTGAACGATATTGTCGATACAACACTGAACGATATTGTTGATACAAAACTGAACGATATTATCGATATTACACTGAACAATATCGTTGATACAACACTGAACGATATTATCGATATTACACTGAACAATATCGTTGATACAACACTGAATGATATTGTAGACACAACACTGAACGATATTATCGATACAACACTGAACGATATTGTCTGTATAGCACTGAACGATATTGTCGATACAGCATTGAACGATATTGTTAATGCAACATTCAATTATTTTGTTGATACAGCACTGAACGTTATTGGTGATACAACAATGACCGATATTGAGGATACAACACTGAACGATATTGTAGTTACTACTTTAAACGATATTATTGATACAACACTGAACGATATTTTTGATACGACACTGAACGATTTTGTTGATACAAAAATTAACGATATTGTGGATATAACATTGAACGATATTGTCGATACTACACTGAACGATATTGCTGAAACAACACTGAACAATGTTTTTGATACAACACTGAACGATATTATCGATACAACACACTTAACTATATTGTCGATACAACATTGAACGATTGTGTTGATACAGCATTGAACGATATTTTTGATACAACACTGAACAATATTATCGATACAACACGGAACGATATTGCCGATACTACACTGAACGATACTGCTAATACAACACTAAACGATATTGTTGATACAACACTGAACGATATTATCGATACAACACTGTTGTCGATACAACACTGAACAATATTGTAGAAACTACACTGAAGGATACTGTCTGTACAATACTGAACGATATTGTCGATACAACATTGAACAATATTGTTGATACAACAATGGACGATATTGTTGATATAACATTAAACGGTATTGTCGATACAATACTGAACGATATTGTCGACTGAAAGATATTGTCTATACAACACTGAACGATACTGTCAAATACAACACTGAACGATATTGTCTATACGACACTGAACGATACTGTCTATACAACACTGAACGATACGGTCTTTACAAAACAGAAAGATATTATCAAATACAACTGAACGATATTATCAATACTACACTGAACGATATTTTCGATACTACACTAAACGATTTTGGTGATACAACACTGAATGATATTGTTGATACAACACTGAACGATACTGTTGATACAACCCTGAACGATACTGTCTATACAACATTGAACGATATTGTTGATACAGCATTGAACAATATTGTGTATACAATTTTAAACGATATTGTTGATACAACACTGAAAGATACTGTCGATACAACACTAAATAACACCGAATCATACTTGCCATATAATGCTGAACGATATTGCCGATTCAACATGAAACGATATTATCGATACAGCATTGGACGATATTGTTGATACAACACAGAACAATACTGTCTATACAACACTGAACGATACTGTTTATACAACACTGAATAATACTGGCTATACAACACTGAACGATACTGTCGACACAACACTGAACGATAATGTCGATTTAACACTGAACGATACTGCCTATACAACACTGAATGATACTCTCTATACGACACTGAACGATACTGTCGGTACAACTCTCAACGATAGTGTCGATACAACACTAAATGATATTGTCGATAAGCTATTGTCACTGAACGGTTCTGTCGATACAAGCTATCAATAGACTGTATCAATACACTATGTCCAGTTGCTCTTCACTTAGCATACAATCTACACGTAACGCATTTGAATACACCATTAGGATATTTAGAAATGTGTTTATTCAATTAAATATAAACGAAGTATTTCCATCACAGGACCGAATGTATTAATAAACACGGCCTGTTACCGCTATTTTGGCGAGGCAAGAGTTAATGAATCTCGGTTTTCTCCTTCAATGTTTAATTAATCCCAACAACATCTGATACATTCGCTTCCGAGAATTAAGTAATTAACGTTTAAATTAATCTCGCTATTCAACGCGGTTCACCATTAAATTGTATTCCATTTCAATATGGCTGCAAATTCCGAAAATTGCTTATTACAAAATCCGCATCAAGAGAAAGAGATGGAGTGAAAGCATGGATCGCAATATACTCGACGCTTTTCATTAGTTGCTAGGTATCGGTCAGACGCAGACTTTATTGAATATCAACACTCTAAATAATGTTGCATCCTCGCGAACATAAAGTAAACCCCCCGCTTTGAAATTACCATATTGAATGTCTGAATATATTCTTATTAATCAAAATGTTGCTCCTAATGCTAGAAATATACGTAGGCTGGTATTTGATGTTTTAGAAAATAATACACACAATATTTTGGTATTGAGATAAATCGTTCTATTTACTGCTTTTGAAAATATTCGCCTTTGGCATCATCGAACTATCAAATCCGAAGAAAGGTTGCCAGATTTGCCGATTTACCCACAATTTAGTGACATTTGAATGACGACTCAGAATGACATAACTGTTTTGAAAATTGATTTATTCGAATGAAAAAAAAATTATTAATGCTAAAGGCGAATATATTTCAAAAAGCAATAAAACGATTTATTTCCATCCAAACAAAAATCTGATGTGAGCAACACATGATTTACCCTGTAAATTCAAATTTATTTTCTTATTTTTACTTTCCCTGCAATATATGGTAACGTATAGGGAATATATTGGAATCATGCCGAAAATCGCAATTCGAGTTTTCGGCAGATCTATGCCTTTTAGGACCTCTAGAACTCGAAAAAATTATTTTTAGCGTGACGCCTGTGTGTGTGTGTGTGTGTGTCTGTGTCTGTGTGTTTGTCCGTTTAATGTTTGTATCCCCTCTAACTCAAAAACTGATAGACCCAATTTCACAACATTTGGTTAATAAGTTGCTTATGGGTTACCTTGGTACTGGTTAGATTTTGGTTTGTTTCGAAAAAAAAAAAATAACCTTTTTTTTTTTTTTTTTTTTTTATTTTATATATATATATATTTTGAAGAGCTGAAGACTTTAAAGTGTATTAAGTTGCCAAACGAAACGAACATGCATTAAAGCTGCAAATTGGATGTAATATCAGAAAAGTATCTATGTTATTTTTTTGCAATGAAACTCAATATGATGCATCATGAAATAAAAAATCTGATGTGGGCAGCACATGACTTTCCCTGCAGACTCACATTCACGTTCTCTTTATTTCTTCAATGATTAATTGAGTTTAACGCCCATAATTATTTTAAATAACATTGAATTTTCATTTGTAATTCATTTTCGCTTTCATTTTGTAACTGGACTTATTTTCAAAGGTGGCGGTAGCGAAAATGAAAAAAAAAATTCTTAAATATGTTGAGACCGGCTAGTCCTAGAATTCTGAAATTGACCTCATTCTTTTCATCGTCAAAAATTGCGTATAAAACAAACATTTAATAGATAAATTTGAGCATGCATAGCCTTTTATTTTAGATATTGACGATTTTTAAGGATCATTTTGCAAAAAAAGAAAAGGTTTGTTTCCCCGAATCATACCGAAATCTAATCAGCACCAGGGTAACTTGCAAGTGACATTACCTACCAAATTTTGTGAAATTTGATGTATTAGTTTTTCATCTAGATTGGATACAGAGAATTGTTGCAGGCCATTTCGCAAAAAAAGACGGGTTATTTTATCCCGATCGTACTAAAATTTAATCAGCACCAGTGTTACCTACAAGGGGACTTACTTAGCAACTTTTATGAAATTCGGTTCATTAGTTTTTAAGTTAGAGTGGATACATACATTATACAGACAGACACACACACATACGTCACGCCAAAAATAATTTTTTCGTGTTGTAGTGGTCCTAAAACGTGTCAATCCTTCGAAAACTCGAGTTGCGATTTTCGACATGATTCCAAAACATTACCTGTACATTATCATGCATTGCAGGAAAAACCATGTACTGCGTACATCAGATTTTTGTTTGTATGGAAATGAATCGGTTTATTGCTTTTTAAAATATTCGCCTTTAGTATTAATATATTTTTCATTCGAATAAAGTGAATAAACCAATTTTCAAAACAGTTATGCCATTCAGAACTTGTCAACTCAAAATTGTCACTAAATTTTCGATAAATTGCCAAATCTGACAACCCTCTTTTGAACTTTAGCATATGGCAACCCTGGATTCACGTCATAGGAAAGGTTGCCTGTACGGATGTTTTTCTGTCTGGTTTCAAAAGAGACTCCAGTGAGGGAACTTTATACGTCCATAACAATATACTTAGTACTCATTGCGTAAGTACACGTGGTCTCTGTTGCTGGCATTTTATAGGCAAAAGTAAATTTATCTCAATTGACCAGTGTATCATTTAATTAATCTCAACAACATCTGATACGACATCTGACTTAAGCGGCGTCTGATCGCTTCCAAGAATTAAGTAATTACCGTTTAAATTAATCTCGCTATACTGCGCGTTTAAGGCAAGCTTCATATCAATAAGCCTCTATTTTTGAAAATTACTTTTCAGAACAGGCCGTATAGATGGACATGTATGACACGAACGCGGGATTCTAGAGAATATACGAACTTAATATGTTGAAAGCATTAATTAATTATTACGGATCAGCTTGCCGTGAGTTTTAATGAATACCGCAGCTGTTAGTAATGTTGCATTTCAAAGTTGAAGGAGATCAATTGCTATGAAATAACCGTATTAAACGTCTGAAAGTGTTACTTTCCCTGCAATACATGGTAATGTATATTACTTTCCCTGAAATACATGGTAATGTATATTACTTTCCCTGCAATACATGGTAATGTATATTACTTTCCCAGCAATACATAGTAATGTATAAGTAAAGAATTGGAATCATACCAAAAATCACAACTGGAGCTTTCGACGGTTATACACGTTTTGGGACCTGTAGAACACGAAAAAGCTATTTTTTGCGTGACGTGTGTGTGTGTGTGTTTCTATCTGTGTGTCCGTGTATCCACTCTAACTCAAAATATAATTGACCATATTTTACAAAATTTGGTAGATAAGTCATTTGTGAGTTACCCTGGTGTTGATTAGAATTTGGTACGATCCGGAAAAAAGAACTAACTTTTTTTTTTTTTTGCAAAATGGTCAGCAAAAATTGTCAAAATCTAAAATAAAAGACTATGCATGCTCAGATGTATCAATTAGATCCTTGTTTAATACGTATTTTTTGACGATGAAAAGAATAAGACCAACCCCATTACTCTAGGACGAGCCGTTCTCGAGATATTTTAGTTTTTCACATTTTCTTTACCCGGTTTTGAGAATAAGTCCACTTACCCAAAGAAAACGAAAGATGAATTAAAAGTGTAAATTCTGTGTAATTTCAATTAATTATGCGTATTATTTAATGCAATTAAATTCAATTTAATGAGTTATTAATGATATAAAGAAGAACTGAATTTGAGTCTGCAGTGAAAGTCATGTGTTGCCCACATCAGATTTTTTTAGCTTTGATCCAAAATTATCTGCGTTGCTAACTTTTGGTATATCCAATCTCAAATGGAGTAAGATTATTGATTCATTAATTATTTATATTAACTGAAACAAATATGGAACGCGTGGATATTTCATTTCCACTAAGATCTCTTTACTGTAAAAAAAATCTGATTTGGGCAACACATGACTTTCCTTATATAATGCAATGAATTTACTACTTTTACAACTAAAAAAAAACGTTATTCTTATAGTAGATATTTATATTCTTTCCATGATAATGAATTTTCTTCAATTAGACGTCATTTTCATTGATTTAGCGTCATTTTTATCAATTTGGCGAGATTTTTGTTAATTTGGCAACAATTAAAAATGTCGCCAAGTTGGCGACATTCCGTCAAATTCGTCGCCAAAATGTCGCCAAGTGTTATGAACGGAGAAATAACTTATTCTTACAGAAGATAAATAACTATTGGCGTTCAAATACAAAAGTATTACACAAAGTATCTTTTTTCATGAATGGAACGAGCTAGATCCACGAGAATGATGTCACCCAATTTATCGCATGGTATTACATATGAAAAGTGAACATGTTTCTCAATGGGAAATATATTTTTTTTTCATTTTATATGACTTTTTCATAATTTTTTTGAAAAATGTGCAATATCTCGAGAACGGTTCATGTTAGCGTTCTAAAATTTAAGCCAATCGTTTTCTAATGAAAAATTACATAAGAAATGTCTGTTTGCGTAACTTTATGAGCGGTTTTGATTTTTTGACGATTTTTTCAACATTTTATTCGAAAATTTAGGGGGGTTCTGAACATTCGATTGCGTATAAAAACAATAGGCTTCCAGTGTTTACGGATTGTGATTTTTGTACTAAATTTTGTTCAAATCGGTCCATTCGTTCGTCAGTTATCGTCTCCACAGACTCACTGACACACACATACTTTCACACACACACACACACACACACAGACATCACTCCAAAAATGTTTGATTCATGATCAGGGATGCTTGAAACGTGCTCTCCCGTCGAAAAATCGAATTCGAATTTTCGACCCCGTCACAATACTTTCCTTATACATTATGTATATAAGGAAAGTAAAAATTCTGTGGACAGCACTTGATGTTTCCTATAGATTCAAACTCATTTTCTCATTATTTCTCTTAGTAATTCATTAAATTAAGTTTAATAGCACGAAATAACACTATTAATTATTTGAAATGTCGCTGAATTTGCTCTTTTAAATTCTATTTTCCTTTTTATTGGGGTAACTGGGCGTATTTTAAGGAGACGTAGCAAAAATATAAACAAATTAAAATATCTCGGGAAAGTCTAATCTTAGAATAATGGGGCTGATCTTATTTTTTTTATCGTCAAAAATTACGCATAAAACAAGCATTTAATGGATACCATTGAGTATACGTCGTCTTTTATTGGAGATTTCGATGGGTTTTGCTGACCATTTTGTAAAAAAGGACAGGTTCTGTTTTCCCGAATCGTACCAAAATCTAATCAGCACCAGAGTAACGCACAGCTAATTTATCTACTCAATTTTCTGAAATCTGGTTAAATTGTTTTTAAACTAGAATGGATACATACGATTTGTGCTGGTCATTGTGCCAAGAGAGAGGTAGGGTTTGTTTTTTATCACGAATTTTGCCAAAATGCTATCAGCACCAGCGTCTCCCCACAGTCACTTACCTATAAAATTTTATGAAATTTGGTTCATTAGTTTTTGAATGAAAATGGATACATACATTGCAGAGACATACACGCAGACATCGAAAAAAAATAGTTTTCTCGTATTCTGGAGGTGCCAAAACATGTAGATCTGTTGAAAACTTGATTTGCGGTTTTCAACACGATTCCAATACTTTCTCAATCAGACTACTTTCCCGTACTTAAATATTAAAACAGTAACTTAGTAGGTCATTGATTGTCGAAAGTTTCGAAACGCTTGTTTAGTGCATAAAACTACGAATATTGGAACCTTATTGAGTTAAAAATCTGATGTGAGTAGCACATGACTTTCCCTGCAGATTTATATCCACGTTCTCTTTATTTTAATTAAATTTCATTCACTTTTAATTTAATTTTCGTTCTCATTTGGTAACTGGACTTAGTTTCAAAGGTGGCGTAGAGAAAACAAGAAAAATATAAAATGTCTCGAGAACTGCTAGTCCTAGTGTAATGGGGTTGGTCTTATTCTGTGTTTCGTTAAAAATTATGTATAAAATAAACATTTAATGGATATATTTGAGCATACGTAGTTTTTATTTTAGATTTTGACGATTTTTGCGGGACATTTTGCAAAAAAAAGGCAGGTTATTTGTTCTGAATAGTACCAAAATCTATTCAGCACCAGGGTAACCCACAAACGACTTATTAACCAATTTTTGTGAAATTCGGTCCATTAGTTCTTCAGCTAGAGTGGATGCCGGCTTTTGCGGGCCATTTCGCAAAAAAAGGCAGTTCCTTTTATCCCGAATTGTACTCAAAACTAATCAGCACCAGAGTCGCCCACAAGTGATTTACCTACCAAATTTTATGAAATTCGGTCAATTAGTTTTTTAGTTAGAGTGGATACAAAATTTGCACAGACAGACAGACACACAGACAGACGTACAGACACACACACAGACGTCACGCTAAAATAGTTTTTTCGTATTCTAGAGGTCTCGAAACGCATAGATCCGTCGAAAACTCGAGTTGCGATTTTCGGCATGGTTCCAATACTGTCTCTATACAGATCTTTACAGATCTTCTATTTCTATTGAACAATGCTATAACTCATTCAATAATATTTTCATAGCATACGAACTGGTGTGTAGAATAATTCAGCCCTCTAGGAACCTTTTGGGTGAATGGCGTGACTCTGCATACTAAATCCACTTCAGTGCACAAGAACTACTGTCCACAAAACTCTCAATTTTGGACCTAGGGACTTGGGAAGTGTACTCTGATGCATAACCTTTTACTAAGGTAATAATGAGTAGAAATGCAGAAATTTATAAATTGTTGTAAAGATACTTCTAATTTTCGAATGCTTTGTTTTCTCCAATTTTCGAAGGGAGTGATTAACAGAGCTGGTTCTCATATCAACTATTGGGTTAGCCTTCACAAAAAACAAATGAAGAACTGTGTGCACCAAAAATGCTTTTTCCCAAAGAGAAACTACTTTTTGATGAGACTGTGGAAGTGTTCCCGAGTGATTTTTGCAGTGTCTGTATTGTGTTATACTAATCCATTGTCCTTGTCTGTGCGGTTTGTGTGAGTTCAACAGTGGTTCTACAGTGTGTAATTTAATGAAAGCTTTACTTAGTTGCTTCACAATGTTTCATAGTAAGTGAAGTGTTTTACAAATATGTATCACAGACTAACTTTCAACAGAGCAAAAGTGAAACAGCTAGTTTACGATTTTCAGCTTGAATGGGGTTGTTCTCAGAAGCTGGCTGTCATTTTACAACATTTTGGCTGATAAGAAGGAGGACATGTTCCTCAGTGTGTTCAGCTGTGTTAAAGTTGTGTAATACTACCTTTGTGTCTATGTCTGTGTGATTTGTAACGGGGCCTCCGCTCGAGGAGCGGAGGTCCCGTTTGTAAGTGCTCTACAGTGTTTCTTTAGAGTGTTTGGCTCTAAGAGTTTCTTTGAGCTGTTCCACAGTGTTTCACAGTGAGAGATGTGTTCCATAGATGAGTTCCTCAGTGTTATTTTCAACAGTAAAACAGCGAGTGGAGCCTCTCCAACTTTCCACTACAGTGTTTTAAGTCAATAGTCTGTGTTGTTTGTCGAACAGTGTTTCTACAAAGTGATCCATTGTTTTCGTCCCTACTTTACTCAGCAGTGTTCCACAGCTTGTGTTTTGTTCTACTGAAGCATCTTACAGTGTGTGCTTTTCTTTAGTGACATACAATTAAATAGCGATTTTAAGCCTCACAAACTTCTCACTTCAGTGTCCAGAACTCAACTAGTGTGATTTATTTTGTCCTTGCTCATCTGAAACTAGACTTTTCCTTTCAACAGACTTTAGCTTGTTTGGAGATGTTTCATTTATTGAGTCTTCAATTGCGTCATGCTTTGAGTTGATCTATTAATTAACATGTTGCTGCATATAATTCATGATCCCTGCGAGGATTGCAGGCCTATGTGGCCTTTGTATTAATTCCCCATGTACTTGTCCTCACATTTAAATTATTTTAATAAATTTCAGGGTCGACTGCTCAGCTGGTTCTTGCCCGTCAGCCCCTTTGGGCGGGGGGGGGGGGGGGGTCGCGAGGTTGTAGGTAGTCTGCTCCACGGCTATTTAAGGCGTAAACCCCCAGGTCGTCTAACCCTGGAGCCTTAACCTGTCCCTATACATCACCATGTATTGCAGGGAAAGTAAAAATCTGATGTGGGCAGCACATGATTTTCCCTGCAGACTTATATCCACCTTCTCTTTAATTTATTTAAATTTAATTCACTTTCATTTCAATTTTCGCTCTCATTTGGTAACTGGACTTATTGTCAATGGCGGCGTAGAGAAAATACGAAAAAACTAAAATTTCTCGAGAACGGCAAATCCTAGTGTAATGGGGTAATAGGGTTGGTCTTATTCTTTTCTTCGTTAAAAATTACGTATAAAATAAGCATTTAATGGATATATTTGAGCATACGTAGTTTTTTATTTTAGATTTTGACGATTTTTGCAAGCCACTTTGCAAAAAAGGCAGGTTATTTTTTTTAATCATACCAAAATTTAATCAGCACCAGGCTGTCCCACAAGCGATATATCTACCAAATTTTGTGAAATTCAGTTCATTAGTTTTTTAGCTAGAGTGGATACAGGTTTTTGCGGGCCATTGCGCAAAAAAAGACGGGTTCCTTTATCCCGAATCGTACCCAAAACTAATCAGCACCAAACTCGCCTACAAGTGACTTACCTACCAAATTTTATGAAATTCTGTCAATTAGTTTTTTAATTAGTGTGGGTAAAAATCTATACAGACACACACACAGACGTCACGCTAAAAATGGTTTTTTCGTATTCTAGAGGTCTCGAAACGCGTAGATTCGCCGAAAACTCGAGTTGCGATTTTCGGCATGATTCCAATACTTTCCCTATACATTACCATGTATTGCAGGGAAAGTTAAAAATCTGATGTAGGCAGCACAAAACTTTCTCTGCAGACTTAAATTCATATTTTCTTTATTTCTTTAATAATTCATTAGATTGAGTTTAATTGCACCAAATAACACTAAATTTTCTTTTTTAATTCAATTTTTGTTTTTATTTGGTAATTGAACATTTTTCCGATAGCGGTGTAACAAAAATTCAAGAAATCTCAAATATCTTGAGAACGGTTGGTCTTAAAGTATAATGGAGTGTGTTATATTCTTTTCCTCGCCAAAACGTGCCTATAAAACAAGAATTCAATTGATTTTTTTTTTTTTTTTTTTTTTTTAGATTTTTGATTTTTGCGGGCCTTTTCGTAAAAAAAGACAGGTTGTTATTTTCCGAATCGTACTAAAATCGAATCAGCACCAGAGTGTCCCACAAGTAACTTATCTACCAAATATTGTAAATTTGATCAATTAGTATTTTAGCTAGGGTGGATACATGACATTTTTGGGGGTCATTTCGTAAAGGAAGGCGGGTTCTGCTTTTCCGAATCGTACCAAATTCTAATCAGCACCAGAGTATCCAACAAGTAACTTATCTACCAAATTTAGTTAAATTTGGTAAATTGTTATTTTAGTTAGAGCGGATAAATGAAATTTTTACTGGCCATTTAGTGAAAAAAGGCGGGTTCTGTTTTTACGAATCGTACCAAAAACTAATCAGCACCAGATTCACATCCAAGTGACTTACCTACTAAATTTTATGAAATGTGGTCCATTAATTTTTGCGTTAGAGTGAATGCATGCATTGCACAGACACATACACAGACGCCACGCTAAAAGTAGTTTTTTCGTATTCTAGAGGTCTCGAAACGTGTCGATCCGTCGAAAACTCGAGTTGCACTTTTCGACATGATTCCAATACTTTCCCTATACATTACCATGTATTGCAGGGAAAGTAAAAAATGTACTTTGAGTAATACTCTGGTCAAACGCCAAAAGTCATTTATCTGCTATAAGAATTCAATTTTCGCTCTCATTTGACAACTGGACTTATTTTCAAAGGTGGCGTAGAGAAAATACGAAAAAACTAAAATATCTCGAGAACGTCTAGTTATAGTGAAATGGGGTTGGTCTTATTCTTTTCTTCGTTAAAAATTACATATTAAACACGTATTTAATGGATATATTGGAGCATACGTAGTTTTTTATTTTAAATTTTAACGATTTTTGCAGGTCATTTTGCTGGAAAAAAAAGGCAGGTTATTTTTTTTCGAATTGTACCAAAATCTAATCATCACCAGGGTGTCCCACAAGTAACTTATTTACCGAATTTTCTGAAATTCGGTCTATTAGTTTTTGAGTTAGAGTGAATACAATATCTGCACAGGCAGACAAACAGACACACACACAGACGTCACACTAAAAATAGTTTTTTCGTATTCTAGAGGTCTCGAAACCTATAGATCCGTCGAAAACTCGTGTTGCGATTTTCAGCATGATTTCAATACTTTCCCTATACATTACCATGTATTGCAGGGAAAGTCAAAAGGTTGCAAGTAGCAGACTTTCCGTATATAATGCAACTGCTTTACTCCAAGCACCACGGCGCATTATTCCATTGTGTGAACTAGCTCAGAACCCTTCTTTCAAAGCAGACGCCAAACATCATTTTATCGTCAGCATTGATACCGGGACGAGCGATAAAACGACTTTTGGCATGTGATGTGAAAGAAGGGTCTGGAATAATGCCACCACGACGAGATCCACGGCACAATGTTCGGAAAGTTGGAAAGTATATTAACATGGGCTGCTTTTCTGGAGGACAGCATGTAAAATTATTTTAAAGCATTCAATTAACTTATATTTCGAGCAAATGAAACTTGACAATTGCAAATAGTAAGCAATGTACTACATTGCATTAAAATTTGTTTAAGTTCAATTTGGTGTCATTTTCGTGACCGACGTCATTTTTGCTAATGATGATGTCATTGTGAATGACGTCATTTCTGCCAAAACTTAGAAATGGCGTCATTGGAATGACGTCATTAGGAATGATATCATTAGAAATGACGTCATTTTTATCCATTTGCCAACATCATCGTCCATTGGACACCATATTACAAACGCGCCAACTGGGCAATATTTCACCAGATGAGTCAACACGATACAAATTTACGATACGAATTTTGACGTATTTAAAACAATAAACATGAAGTAATGGCCCCATGAATTTGGATCAAACACAACTGAAAAAATGTTTTATCTTTCTGATGATACCAAGACGGAAATTCTGGGATATTTTCGGTCGCTAAGGGATCAATTTGTGCGAAAGTTGCTCAAAATCGTGCTAAATCATAAAATGACTATAAAAAATAATGTGAACGTATAAATATTTATATATATTGTCGAGGCGTACCGTCCCTGGCCCTGAAGCACATGTGCAATCTATTTTATGGCAGTACGAAGTTCAGATTTTCCCGCTACAGACAACAGATATACAAACATCTTCCTTTACTATGATCACAGCGGCCGAAGTTTTACAAACTCCTTTTAAATACCATATTGGCGGAACTATATGAAATGTAAACTGAAATATTCCCACAGACATAGGTGACTTAATATATCGAAATCAATCTCTTATTATTGGGGATCCATTCAGGGTAAATGTGCTTCAATACCGCGGATTAAATAACTTTGTATTGCTACAAAAGCTTGCATTCGTTCGAAATTAACATATTCTTCGCCTGAAAGAATCTTCATTGATCCGAAATTCCTCTGTGGCTAAAACAGAAAGTATCGGAGGAATTTACTCCGAAACGTATTTACTGGTGAGCACACGTTCATAATATAATTGACGTTGCAAAATTAATTGCGACACTTTTGTGTCGACTGCCAGATAGAAAATGATACTTTTTTCGAATGATACTTAAGTTCGAATCTATGTTTAATTTAACTGAAGCGTGGCTAAACTCGACTTTCTCGCGCCGGATTCTATATTTAAGTAGCTTACTTGCTTAAGTAGCTTTTTATTATTTTTTTAACACTTTACAACAAAGTTGAAAAGTGTTTATGACTTTGTTCATTCTGTCTGTCTGTCTGTCTGTCTGCCCGTTAGCACGATAACTGCCGTAAAAATGACTTAATCAAAATGAAATTTTAGTATGTTGTTCAGACGGTCTGTAGGACCTATGGGAATATAAATGAATAATATCACACAATTAGTTTTGGATTGAACCCGGGTTGAAAAAATGAAATACATTGAGCCCTATGGGACCTAATTTTTCTAACATTTTTTAAGCGGATTTAAAATTCACAAATTGCTTCGAAAATTTTAGGTAATAGTCAAATTGTTCCATAAAATATATAAAAAAAAATTCAGCTAAATATATTTAGTAGTTTTTTAAATAAAAATTAAAATAATAATTACACATCTTATATGAAACGATCACGTGACCATGATATGAAACGATCACATGACCCATTTCAAAATGAGATATGGCATCCATCTTGTTTCAAATTCGTGATTTTTTAAAGTTCTTTTTAATTCATATTGAGTGTTGTATCCATCCTAAAACTACTTTATTTCTGCTTAAATTCTGTGCATCTACATACTAAAACAACACAATGACAATATATTTGAGTTTAAATTCTCATTCAAATTTGATTATTTCTACAATTAAGCCTATTTTTCACCTATGTAAAATGTAAACAGCAAAATATGTAGAATGAGTTGTATTAGAATTACTGTATTTCTTTAACACAAAATAATTCAGGTCATGGAGTCTGCATGGCTGATATGAATGAAATATTAATTGATTTTATAAACAGAAGGACGATATTTTTCGATGAAGTTTTAAGCATAAAGTTTATGAATTGTAGCTCCATGGTCTTAATTTTTAAATAAAATAAATTATTATAGTATTGTGATGAATGAAATGGAGAAAGTTATGAATGAAATCCTGCTTTTATAGAGAGATCCAGGTGTGTTATTTTTTCTATGACGTCATTTGAATTAATTTCAGTTGTTTTCGATGAAGTTTTCAAATATAATAAATTATCGTAGTATTATGATAGATTTAAAAATATTACCGTGGAATGTATTGCATTTTAGAGATATTTAAACCAGGCAATTTATATTTCAATGCCGTCTTTTGAATGAAGTTCATTTTTTTCAATGAAGGTTTAAGTTTTCAAATATAATAAATCAATGTAGTATCGTGATAAGTTTTAAAATATTACCGAGGAATGTATTGCATTTTCGACTTTTTTAAATAAAATTGCATTGAATTTGGAAAGTGTTTCATAATCAATGCTTTAAGCATGATTGATCTTTCTTGTTTACTTTTAAGAAGGCCGGCCACTAATTTTTCTTTAATTTATGGGGTTTTATCAATTAGTTTTGCGATTTTTAGTTAATTTATATCCTTGTTTCTACCTTTTGATCACTTACTTTTAAAACATCGCGATTCCGATATTTCGATCATTTTCCCCGTTATATTATCGGACGTTATGAATTGAGTAACCCTTTTAATTGTAAAAATTCCCCAATATGTTTATTTCATAACAATTAAATAAATTCTTTATCCTTTTGAAGGAATTTGATTTTTCTTAATATTTCGACGTGTATGAATTTAAAAAATATCACTTTGTATCGCTAAACACATATGACATTTTACTAATTTACTCGAATTTTACTGATCAACAGAATGGGAGAGGGGGAAGGGGGGGGGGAATAAACCAGTTTTGTCTGTGTATGCAGGTAAGTTGAAAATCGATCGAATTTAACTTTGAATTTCTGAAATTTCTCCGAGCAAGAAACTGTCGGACACTGAAACTTAAAAAAAAATGCGAAAATCTTACGATCTATAGCTTCAAGATGAATAGAAAGTATGGCTGGGCAGAATAGTAGCCTTTAAACGCTTTATTTTTTACCACCCTCCTTCATATTTACCGTATAGTCGTTTATGGACAATACATATGTAGGATAAAGTAAATCAACAATACTTCGTCACAATATCAGCAATTTGACTCGGAAAAGCTCCCCCTTCCCCCCCTCCATTCCCAAGGTTAATGTCCTTTATTTGCTTTCGGCTGCAGCGTATACTCATAACTAAGGTACCTTATTCAAATATAGGAGTTTTACCTGAAACTATTGCATATAGATTATTTTTTTTTTAATTTATCATAATGCAAAATATGTTACAATGAATATTTAACCAATAGATAAATTCACAAGCCAAAGATAGCGGGTTTGATTTTCGCGCAACATTTTAATTTTGATGCACAACTTTAATTCCGATTACACTTCCGCTTTCGGAAACCCTTTAAAATTTGAGGCAGTTATAAAAACGATGAAAGCCCTTAGTACATCGTGTAAAGTTCAGCAGGGCGCTGGTGGGGTCAAAGGATAGAATTGCCACTTCCGCGCCAGGTTATGTATCAAAACGCATCCTATATATCTAAGGAGTTAGACGTCTATAAAATATAAAACGGATATATTAGACGAAATATCTACGGATAGAATATATATGGACTTTGACCGGTCATTTCGTTAATCGCTAGTTTTTTAAATTGAATCGCCGACGTGGGAATACCTTAGAGCAGGAATAAGAAGTATGTCTTCGTATCTCTCAGGGGAATACCTGGGCTGGGGAGAATGAATGTTCCACCCCAGGCACGGGAACAATGAAAACCCTTTACGATAACGGAGTGTTTCGTGCATCTTGAGTGGTCATGCTCAGAGGGTTATGATTTCACCCTGCGGGACGGAGAAAGCCGACAAAGGGTGTAGCACTCACCACTCATTTGGTTGTAAATATTGCTGTAACTCTGCGTCGTTTTCAGTGATCGATAGGTATCCTTACAATTCTTTCTCCCAGATACTTCTGAAAACATTCTATTGTAAGTCTTAAAAGTGTTGAACATCTTAAGCTGTTCACAGAAAAAAAATTGACTTAACTACAAATGTGGCGTCCACTTTAGCCGGTTCATATCAATAGCTCGTGAAAATGTATTTTATGCATAATTTTATGCAAAAAAAAAAAAAAAGGTGATGATTTTTAGAATGCTAGAACTGGCTATTTTGTAGGAATTCTACACATATAGGCGTTTAGAAAGATAGTTAATGTGACGGGATCCTTCAAAAGCAAAATTCGGCAACTATTAATTCATTTCTGCAGTGCATATGCTTCAAAATGCCTTGTTAAAAATCCATTTAAATTTTTAAAAAAAAACTCGTTTTAAAAACAATCACAGTCAAAAAATTTCATAAAAATATTAATTTGTAAAACTAATATATTGATAATGAGACTGGAGTTATATGAAAACTGGTGTTATATGAAATTCCATATTTGTATACGCAATTGCATATATAAACACTTACAGAACATGTAAATGCATAAAAGGCCTTTAAATGCATATTTCAAGTGTTTTATTTTCTTTTAGCTTGCATTTTTTTATTTTAACTATCTTTTCACCTTCTTTAACACTTTGCAACAAAGTTTAAAAGTGTTTATGACTTTGTTCATTAATACTTACAACAAAGTTGAAAAGTGTTTATGATTTTGTTCATTTTGTCTATCTGTCTGCCTGTCCGTTAGCACGATAACTGCCGTAAAAATGACTTAATCAAAATGAAATTTTAGTATGTTGTTCAGACAGTCTATGGGACCTATGGGAATATAAATAATAAATTTCCCCAATTAGTTTTGGATTGAACCCGGGTTGAAAAAAATGAAATACATTGAACTCTATGGAACCTAATTTTTCAAACATTTTTTAAGCGGATTTAAAATTCACAAATTGCTTCGAAAGTTTTTGAAATATGCAATTTACCCCATAAAATATATAAAAAGACTTTCAGTAAAATATATTCAGTTGTTTTTTAAATAAAAATTAAAATAATAATTACCCCTTTTATATGAAGCGATCACGTGATCATTATATGAAGAGATCACATGACCCACTTCAAACTAAAATATGGCATCCATCTTGTGTCAAAATCGTGATATTTAAAGTTCTTTTTAATTCATATTGAGTGTTGTATCCGTCCTAAAACCGCTTAATTTTTGCTTAAATTCTGTGCATCTACATCCTGAAACAACGCAATTATAATATATTTGAGTTTAAATGATCATCCAAATTTGATTATTTCTACAACGAAGCCTACTTTTCATTTATGGAAAATGTAAACAGCAAAATATGTAGAATGAGTTGTATAAGAATTACTGCATTTCTTTAACGTAAAATTATTTAGCTCATGGAGTCTGCAATATAGCTGATGTGAATGAAATATTCATTGACTTTACAGAGAGAAGGACGATTTTTTCGATGAAGTTTTAAACATAGAGTTTAATTACTTGTACCTCCATGATCTTAAGTTTTTAAATAAAATAAATTAATATAGCATTGAAATGAATGGAAAAATGTTTATGAATGAAATGCTGCTTTTATACAGTGAGCTGTTATATTTAGATGACGTCATTTGAATAAATGTTATTTGTTTTCGATGAAGTTTTCAAATATAATAAATTATTGTAGTATTATAATAATTTTAAAAATATTACCGAGGTATGTATTGCATTTTTGAAATGTTTAAACCAGGCAATTTATATTTCAATGCCGTCATTTGAATGTAGTTCATTTTTTTCGATGAAGGTTTAAGTTTTCAAATATAATAAATTAATGTAGTATTGTGATAATTTTTAAAATATTACCGAGGAATGTATCGCATTTTAGAGATGTTGAAATAAAATTGCGTTGAAGTTGGAAAGTGTTTCATAATCAATGCTTTATGCATGATTGATCTTTCTTGTTTTATTTATTTTTTTTTTTGCAAATTCTACACAGATTTTTCAAAATAATTTGAAAAATCTGTGTGGGTTGTTCCAAGTGATCACAATGACCGCCGAGGGCAGCCAATGACGTCACGAACATAAAACTTGTATCGCTGCTATTACTTTCCTTTTATACATAATGTATAAGGAAAGTATTGTGACGGGGTCGAAAATTCGAATTCGAGTTTTCGACGGGAGAGCACTGTGCCGATTATTAATTTTGTTGATTAAAATTAATATTGTCAAAAATGCATTTTACATTAAATTAATTATTTATTAGTATATTAATTATACATGTAATCTGTTCTAAAACTTACTTCTGTGTACATTGCGTTGGTGGCCGCAAAACCCACCTATTTCTGTGCTTAACGGGATACTAAGTTAACAAACTAAAAATTAAGGTTAATAGTAAAGGAACAAACATTTATTTATCACATACTCAATTTACACTCTTTAGTTTTACAAATTAAATAAATATCACAATAGTGGAATACATCTCAATGGTAGTTCGGGGGGTGTAATGCCAGATGAATTGATATTTGGTTGGAGCACGTGGTGGGATGCATTAATTAGCTTTTCCTTAAAAACACAAATTTAGACAAAGAGGTTATCCTCATATAGTTTAATTGTACGGTACCTGATCTTCTTTCATATAACTTGGGTAACACCGATGCTTTGTCACACTTTACACTTGCAATACCAGATGAACATGAGCTCTCCTTCGAATTCCTATATCAGAGACGCACACACAACTCTTAACTCTGCTACCGTCGCTTCTTCTTGACTAGTCTAACTCCAACAGCCTGCCTTGACCAATTCTGACTCCCACTTCGAGCAACTCTCACTTATATCCCTTTTTCGGTCGGCGGTCCACGTGCTGAAATGTAGAGCTGAGGGCTAATCTGTAGACATGGCGTCGCCGTCTCGGTTTCCGCCAAACGGCTTAGCGTGGTATGTAAACATGGGCGTGGTATGTAAGATATGGGGCCACCTGTATATTATCGCCCATCTGCTTATCGTGGGGATAATCCGCCCGCATTCCTGGTTCCATTATTTTTTAATCCTTCCAAATATTTATTACTTTACATTTCTGGCATTACAAGCACTTTCAAGCATCCTTGATCACGAATCAAAAATTTTTGACGTGATGTCTTGTGTGTGTATGAAAGTATGTGTGTGTGTGTGTATCAGTGAGTCTGTGGAGACGATAACTGACGAACGAATGGACCTATTTGAACAAAATTTGGTACAAAAATCACAATCCGTAAACACTGGAAGCTTATTGTTTTCATATGCAATCGAATGATCAGAACCCCCCTAAATTTTCGAGTGAAATTTTGAAAAAATTGTCAAAAAATCAAAATCGCTAATAAAGTTACGTAAATAGAAATTTCTTATGTAATTTTTCATTAGAAAACGATTGACATAAATTTTAGAACGCTAACATGAACCGTTCTCGAGATATTGCACATTTTTCAAAAAAATTATCAAAAAGTCATATAAAATAAAAACAAAATATTTCCAATTGTGAAACATATTCACTTTTCATATGTAATACCATGCGATCCATTGGGTGACATCATTTTCGTGGATCTAGCTCATTCCATTCATGAAAAAAGATACTTTGAGTAATACTTTTGTATTTGGACGCTAATAGTCATTTATCTGCTATAAGAATAACTTATTTCTTCGTCCATAACGCTTGGCGAGATTTTGGCGACGAATTGGGTGGAATGTTGCCAACTTGGGGACTTTTTTAAAGTTGCTAAATTAACGAAAAACTCGCCAAATGGATAAAAATGACTGTAAATCAATGACGGCTTATTGATGATGACGACATGGAAAATGACGACTCATTGACTAAAATTCAATATTTTGGAAAGAATATAAATAACTACTATAAAAATAATCTATTTTTTTTACTGTAAAAGTAGTCAATTCATTGCATTGTATAAGGAAAGTCATGTGCTGCCCACATCAGCTTTTTTTTCACTGCAGTGGTTGAAACTATGAAGTCTCATGATCGTTGAGTCGCAGAATAACGCTTTTCATGCCACATGATTATGCCACATTTTGTCCTGTACAGGGTGCCCCAAAAAGAGGGAAACGCGCTTTAATGCTTTATCTGTTGGAGATAAGTGGGCAATGTAAATTGCAAAAATGTTGAAAGTTAGGTAGGAAATATGACTACGTTTATGAAATAATCCTCCCATTCAGTTTCAAAAAATGACACTTTTTAAATTTTATACGACCCCCTTAGACACATTGGATCAATCAGAAAATTTTTAATGCAACAAGATCATTAAGAAAACTTTGGCGTTGATTAGATTTTGGTACGATGCGGGAAAAAATAACCTGCCTGTTTTTGCAAAATGGCTCGCAAAAATCGTCAAAATTTAAAATAAAAATTTACTTATCCTCAAACATATCCATTAGATACTTGTTTATACGTAACTTTTAATTATGAAATGAGGGAATAGGGTTAAACAGGACCCATCTCATTACACTACGACTAGCCGTTCTCGAGATATTTTATTTTCTTCGCATTTTCGCTACGCTACCTTTAAAAATAGTTCAAGTAGCCCAGTTACCAAATGCGTACGAAAATTGAATTAAAAGTGCACATTGAATGTTATTTTAAATAATGATGGGTGTTATTGTGTGCCATTCAACTCAAAATAATGAATTATTAAAGAAATAAAGAGAATGTGAATATGAGTCTGCAGGGAAAGTCATGTGCTGCCCATATCAGAAATCGGTATGGTGGATCCAAATAACGGCAACTATAGTGTATTACCTTTCACTTTAAAGGGATTGAAAAGAAATCTGATGTGGGCAACACATGACTTTCTTTATATAATGCAATGAATTTACTACTTTTACAGTAAGTAAATAGGTTTTTCTTATAGTAGATACTTATATTCTTTCCAAGATATTGAATTTTAGACGATTAGTCGTCATTTTCATTGATTGAGCGTCATTTTTATCCATTTGGTGAGATTTTTGTTAATTTGGCAATATTTAAAAAGTCGCCAAGTTGGCGACATGCCGCCAACTTGGTCGCCAAAATCTCGCGAAGCGTTATGGATGGAGAAATAAGTTATTCATATAGCAGATAAATGACTATTGGCTTTCAAATATAAAAGTATTACTCAAAGTATTTTTCTCATGAATGAAACGAGCTAGATCCACGAGAAAGATGTCACCCAATTTATCGCATGATATTATAGATGAAAAGTGAACATGTTTCTCAACAGTTAATATTGTTGTTTTTAATTTATAGTATTTTTTTATAAATGTGTTTGAAAAATGTACAATATCTCGAGAACGGTTCATGCTAGCGTTCTAAAGTTTGTGTTAATCGTTTTCTAAGGAAAAATTACATAAGAAATGTCTATTCCGGATCTTTATTAAAGGTTTTGATTTTTTTATGATTTTTTCAAAATTTCGCTCGAAAATTTAGGCGAGTTCTGACCATTCGATTACGTTTAAAAACAATAAGCTTCCAGTATTCACGGATTGTGATTTTTGCACCCAATTTCATTCGAATCGCTCCATTCGTTCGTGAGATATCGTCTCCACAGACTCACTGACACACGCACATACTTTCACACACACGCACACACAGACATCCCTTCAAAAATGTTTGATTCGTGATCAGGGATGCTTGAAACGTGCTCTCCCGTTGAAAACTCGAATTCGAATGTTCGACCCCATCACAATATTTTCCTTATACATTATGTATATAAGGAAAGTAAAAATATTTCGATTGATACGATACTTAAAAATGTGCCCACTGGGAGTTAACATGCCGCCTCCCCGAGGGGCTCTAATGACGTCAGGGACAAAAAAAAATGTATCGTGGCTATTTGTACAAAATTGCTTGAATCTATTGAGTGTCATAATCATTGAGCCATAAATAAACCATTTTATGCATGATTTTGTCAAATTGTGTCCCATGCTGCCATGTTAAAAAAAATTTCAAAGTTGTCGGTTGAATTTGTGACTGCTATCGTGTACACAAAGAAACCGACCCCAGGCAGACATCACTCCAAACGTAGTCAAAACGTGTTCAAGTGGACTTGAAACATATATTGGCATCCAAATCTCGAAATCGAAAATTTTCGTGGAAATAATACTTTCGCCCGCAAAGTGGGATCGAACTGTTTGGGATAGGGTATGTCCAATACCTGTCTTTTTGAGAGGTTCTTCGTTTGTCCCATCCGTAAGCAAAAAGTGAATTGTAATATTGAGAATACTCCCAAAGTCCTCTCTGGTGCGTGGCGTCAGGAATGACGAAATGCTGAGCTCTACGACGTCAGGCTGACAACTTCTTGATCCCGAGCATTCAAGAACCTTGCTCCCAACATGGCGACCATTAGTTAGACGTGTGTTTTTTCGAGCGGGCATAAAAGTGCTTCGTTTATTGTCATTAATGCAGAGTGGAGGCTTAGAGTAGTATTCAAAGAAAGGCCAGTGTGTAGAGATTGTGTAGTAAGTATTTTTGTTATAAATAATATCTGTAAAGTGTATATATAGATGGTTTTACATTTTCTGCGTATGTGGCGTTGAAGTTCATTTTGCTGTGTTAAAGAACTACGTTTGGGTTCCCCTGACGGCATCTGTAGCCGTTTGTAATAATCGCCTCTTTGACTACTGACTTTTCTCAACGACTGTGTGGCTTAGTTCCTTTAATTCTGTTTTTCAGGCTGAGATCCTCGCGATTAGGTTTATTTGTGACTCGGTCGGGTAAGATAATAGGAAAGCTTTGATTTTTTTCGGATAGCCTTTTCGTCTATTAGTAGTAAATCGGGAACAGATGTAGTAAAATCCCTTATTCATTCTTGGCGATTTTACGTGAGATTTTGACAATTCCTATTATGATTTGGAGACCATTCCGTTCTGGCAACTCTTTCCGTGTCTTTTGTCTCCCTCTTTTCGCCCTTTTGTTTCCAAGGTAAAAATCGCAACATTCAATTCTGGCAACGTTTTCCGCGTTTTCTTTTTTGTCGATCTGTTATCGTCCTTTTGTCGCCATTTTATCGCCAAGATAAAAATCGCCGTTTTGTCGCCGTTTGTGCAACATTTGATCTGTTGCAATTCAAACATGGATCTACGCCCGCTTCATGGGCTTGACGCGCTACGCTCGCCCGCTGAAAGAACATCACAGAATCCGGTCCTGCTGGCTGCTGCCCAATAGCTGTTTGTGCAACAGGTGTTCTGTGTCTCATAGAGCACGATATGAAAATTAGATTGTTTTCTGATCTTTACATGAGCGACGAAAGGATGACAATGGACGCGAAAGCGTTGCCAGAATGGAATATTGCGATTTTCAGCTTGGCGACAAAAGACTACAAAAGGGCGACAAAAGACGCGGAAAGGGTTGCCGGAATGGAATGTTCTCCAAATCATAGCATGGATTGCCAGAATCTCACCTAAGTGAGTGTTAATCATTTTGTTTTACCCGACCGGGAATGGGTCGGTTTTCAATGGGTCCAGGCTCATGTCGGCAGCCCTGGCAATGAGGCGGCAGATGGTTTCGTTAAGATTGCTGTCTTGACCTAAGGCATCCTGCTCCTTATTCTCTGCTGTTCAGTTTTGTTCGGACGACATTGATTGAGGAATGGCGGAGGTACGGCGACTCCTTGGACGCGTGCTTGGTTGTTTTGTCCGGCTCCTGGTTTTCAAATTTATGATAGGTCCGCGTTCCTGTTTTTGTCGGGACATGGGCCGTTCCCTAATTATCTCTATCGGTTTAAGGTCAAGCGTTTTCCTTCGTGCACTTGTTATATGATATGGGGCGCCGACCACTATGTTTTGGTTGCAATTTACTAAGGCTTTTAATCAGGCCGACCAACGAGCACAGAGCAGCTTGGTTGGATAGGGTGATTGTTCACACTCAGGCCATTGCTAGGCTTAAATCCTCTATCTCGGTTGCTAACAGAATCTATGATGAATTAGAGTAATTTTATTTGTCTTAGTACCAGTACCCTTGGCACTTTATCGGCTGGCGCCTTCCTCTTGGCTACTGTTACTTACCATTTGTTTTTTTGGTTTTCATAAAGGTCCTGGTCCCGGATATTTTCACCCATTGGAATAATGTCAAAATTCGCAAATTGAGTTTACGGCGGATTTGCCCGTTTTGAGACTCTTAGAATAATACGAAAAGCTATTTTTACGCGCGTGTGTGTCCACTCTAGCTAAAAGACGAATTGACCCAATTTCATAATATTTGGTAGGTAAGTCAGCTGTGGATTACCTTGGTGCTGATTAGATTTGGGTACAATTAGGGTTAAAAAACCTGCGTTTCTTTGGCAAATGGCCTGTAAAAATCGTCGAAATTTAAAATAAAAGACTACGTACGTTCAAACGTGTCAACTAAATGATTGCTTTTGAAGGGAATTTTTGATGATGAAAAATATAGTACTCATTATTCTAGGGCTAGCCGTTCTCGAGATATTTTAGTTTCTTTGCACTTTTGCTACACCGCCTTCGAAAATAAATCTAGTTAGCAAATAGAAACGGCGATTAAATTAAAATTGCAAATTCAGTGTCATTTAAAATAGTTATGGGTTGAAGACCCAGACCGTCTGACTCGTCCAGAGGACACGAGCAACCATTTGGTCAGCCGAAATAGTTATGGGTGTTATTTTGTGCCATTGAACTCAATTTAATGAATTATTGAAGACATAAAGAGAACGTGAATATAAGACTGCAGAGAAAGTCATTTGTTGCCCACATGAGATTTTTTAAATTACTTATTTGTAGAACGCTCGCTAGTCAGACTGGTAAATATAATATCTGATAGTACTACATATTGTTGCAAACGTGCAATGTTCCGTTTGGCGCCTCCCCCTTTCGTCTGTTTCGAAGGCCAAGCGAAGAACATAAAGTCGAAAACCCAGACCACCCGACTCGCCCTAGGTCACGAGCAGCAATATGAGTGGCCGGGAAAACATACAGTGTATAACGTCAGCATAACATGAGGATGATGTGATCCCAAGTTTCCAGGATTACCCAGTTAGAAGAAGGGTTTCCAGATTTGGGTATTTTTCGCCCATTTGGCGACATTTGGCGACTTTCGGAATGTTCCAGAAACTTCTCTAAAGAGCAATTATTCTGTGAGATATAGAGATTTCCAGAAGCTTCTATGGAGAGACTATAAAAAGGACTCGCCTCTCCGTTGGAGGGGAGTTGACGAATCAACGTGACGCAAGTTACATTGAACTGTGATTTTTGTCAATGTTAATTGAGAATAGTCGCGGCTGTTTTGTTGTTGTTGAGACCCAGATCGTCCGACCTACCAGAAAGGTGTAAGGTAACAGTTTGGACGGCCGGGAAGAGCCACCTAATTTAGGCCGGAACCCAGTTGGGGAGGCATCCACAAGGACCGTACCCTCCTTCCCCTACCACAAACCTCTCGGAAGGACTTACGGACCCACCTGTTTAACGTGATAGTGCTCCGCGTGAACACGGCGGCAGTTTTGGCAGCGGCTGGAATCGAACCCATGCCTGCCGAGTGCAACTCCAGCGCGCTAACCAATGGGCTACCGCGCCCCCCACGTGGTTGTTTCGTGAAATTACTTTCGTCAACATTTTGAGAATAATGTCGCTTATTCTGTGAAGTGAGTGGAACAATTAAATGCTGTTTGATCGTATAGTGTTCCTGTTTACTTTGTGCTCGTGATTAAACGTAAGTTATCCAGAAACTTGGACTCGTTCTTGTATCCTGTGTATATACTAACGATTCTAGAGAATATTTTTCGTAAGAATATAATGTACTAGCCATATAATAGTAAATATAAAATCCCTAGGAAAAGTTAATTTATTTTAGTTTGCTTTCAGCTGTGTCACGTCTCCTTGTGGCTCGGTCTACTTAACAGAGACGCAGACTATTTAACACACTTACACAGGCATTTAGGAATAGCATTTGACCAAGTCCCGTCATTTTTGCAGGTGGTGGCCGAAGAGCCCTCCATTTTCATTCCATCGAAGCAGTGGAAAATGACCGTAGAACCCAGGCTATAACTCCTCCCCTCGAAGTAGCCGTTGTGAAATGGCCCAGGATCCTCGCACTTGATTTCTGTAGAAAGTTCAAGAGCGGAAAAAATCAAATTCAGTAAATATTGTTACTCAATCTATTAATAAAACATAAAATTAGTAAAAAATTTTAACTGTTAAATTTGCAGTCGCAATACAGCAAACATCATCTTTGAACATGTAACTCTTTTATTAACACTCTCCAACGTAGTTGGAAAGTGTTTATGACTTTTTCATAAACACTTCACGGTCATTCTGTCGTGTCTGTCTGTCAGTTCGCACGATGACTGCCGTAAAAATGACCTTATCAAAATGAAATGTTAGTATGTTGTTGAAACGGTCTGTGGGGACATATGGAAATGAATAATATCACCCAATTCGTTTTAGATTGAACCCGGGTTGAAAAAGTTAAATACATTGAACCCTATGGGACCTCGTTCTTCAAACATTTTTTAAGCGAAGTTAAATTCGCAAACCCTTTTGAAAATTTTAGGAAATATTCAAATTATCCCATAAAATATATAAAGAAATTTGAACAAAATAGGTTCGGTAGTTTTTAAAACAAGAAAGATCAATCATGCATAACGCATTGATTACGAAACACTTTCCAACTTCAATGCAATTTCATTTAAACATCTCTAAAATGCGATACATTCCTCGGTAATATTTTAAAAATTATCACAATATTACATTAATTAATTATATTTGAAAACTTAAAACTTCATCGAAAAAAATGAACTTATGAATGACTTCAAATGACGTCAATTAAGTATAAATCGACTGGCTCCTCGATAATATTTTTAACATTATCATAATACTACAATAATTTATTATATTTGAAAACTTCATCCAAAACAACTAAAATTTATTCAAATGACGCCATCGAAATATAACACGCCTGGCTCTCTCCATAAAAGCAGCATTTGATTCATAACATTTTCCCATTCATTTCATTCATCACAATACTATAATAATTTACTTTATTTAAAAACTTAAGACCATGGAGGTAGAAGTAATTAAATTCTATGCTTAAAACGTCATCGAAAGAAATCGTCCTTCTCTCTGTAAAATCAATGAATATTTCATTCATATCAGCTATGCAGACTCCATGAGCTAAATAATTTTGCGTGATAGAAATGCAGTAATTCTTATACAACTTATTCTACATATTTCGCTGTTTACATTTTACATAAGTGAAAAATAGGCTTCGTTGTAGAAATAATCAAATTTGGAGGATCATTTAAACTCAAATATATTGTAATTGCGTTGTTTCAGTATGTAGATGTACAGAATTTAGGCAAAAATAAAGTGTTTGGATACAATACTCAATATGAATTAAAAAGAACTTTAAAAATCACGATATTGAGACAAGATGGATGCCATATTTCATTTTGAAGTGGGTCACGTGATCGCTTCATATAAGAGGTGTAGAGGTGTAATTAATATTTTAATTTTTATTTAAAAAACTACTGGATATATTTTGCTGAAATTTTTTTTATATATTTTATGGGATAATTTGAATATTACTTAAAATTTTCGAAGTAATTTGTGAATTTTAAATCCGCTTAAATTATGTTTGGAAAATTAGATTCCAGGCTTCAATGTATTTCATTTTTTCAACCCGGGTTCAATCCAAAACTAAATGGATGATATTATTCATTTATATTCCCATAGGTCCCACAGACCGTCTGAACAACATACTAAAATTTCATTTTGATAAAGTCATTTTTACGGCAATTATCATGCTAACGTACAGACAGACCGAATGAACAAAGCCATAAACACTTTTCAACTGTGTTGTAAAGTGTTAAAAACTACGTATGTTCAAATATATCTATTAAATGCTTGTTTTATATGTAATTTTTAACAATGAATAGAATAAGAGCAACCCTATTACACTAGGACTAGCCGTTCTCGAGATATTTTAATTTTTCGTATTTGCGTGCGCCACCGTTGAAAAAACATCCAGTTACTAAGTGAGCGAAAATTGATATAACAAGAAAGATCAATCATGCATAAGCATTGATTATGAAACACTTTCCAACTGAAAAGCAATTTCATTTAAAAATCTCTGAAATGTGATACATTCAGTGGTGTGATACATTCAGTGGAAAAATTAGGTCCCATAGGGTTCAATTATTTCATTTTTTCAACCCGGGTTCAATAAAAAAACTAATTGGGTGATATGATTTATTTATGTTCCTATAGGTCCTACAGACCCTCTGAAAAGCATACTAAAATTTCATTTTGATGAAGTCATTTTTACGGCAGTTATCGTGCTAACGGACAGACAGACAGACAGAATGAACAAAGTTATAAACACTTTTCAACTATGTTGTAAAGTGTTAAAAATAATTAATATAATAATTGCAATCGTATTATATGAAGGCATCACGTGACCCACTTCAAAATAAAATAGGGCATCCATCTTTATTACTAGTGTCAAAATCATGATTTTTGAAGTTCTTTTAAATTTATATTGAGTGTTGTGCCCGTCCTAAATCCGCTTTATTTTTGCGTATTTTCTGTGCATCTATATTCTGCGCCAACAAAATTGCACTATATTTGAGTTTAAATGATCATCAAACTTTGATTATTTCTACAATGAAACCTAATTTTAACGTATGCAGAATACATAAATATTATGCTGTAAGATGAGTTGTATAAGAATATTTGAATTTTTTAACACAAAATTATTTAGCACTGGAGTTTGGAATATCGATGTTATGAATGAAATATATACTCTATAACAAAAAAATCGACGCACCAAGAAGGAGTTGTCCGATTATAATGAAATTTTGTATGCAAAGACATTTTGAGCGATATGCAAATAAATAAAATTCGGTGTCCAATGAATAAATAGTGGGAGCTTCAGCGCATCGGAACTGCGCATTCAGCAAGTGTATATAAGGAGCGATTCTGAATATGTGATCGAAATTTCTGTTGTATTTCAACTACGGATATCTTACGTGTTTGGTAGCCATTTCTGACACACTGACAGCACAGCGGTACGTAGACAACATTCTGCGACCGGTTGTGTTACCGTTACTTTTGCAACTCCCTGGACTTACTTTTCAACAAGATAATGCCCGACCGCACACGACGCGTGTTGCTATGAATTGTCTTCAATCTTTCCCAACACTTCCCTGGCCAGATAGGTCTCCTGATCTCTCTCCCACAGAGCACATTTGGGACGTTATGGGAAGGCGATTGCAACCATCCCGGAATGTTGACGATTTAACCCGACAGTTGGAGACAATTTGGCAAGACATTCCGAGGACACCATCCATGAACTTTATCAATCTATGCCACGCCGGGTGACATCTTGCATCCAAGCCAGAGGTGGACCAACGCTTTATTGATTTCCTCCCTTTGTATACGGTCAAACTCTAAATCATTAAATTGTTTCGAAATTTTAATCGTTTCTTTTTCTATGTATGTTCTTCACATCCACCATTTTTTTATCACAATCGGACAACTCCTTCTTGATCCGTCGATTTTTTTGTTAGAGAGTGTACATTGATTTTACATAGAGAAGCAGACGATTTTGTAGCATTGCCTTTTTCGATGAAGCTTTAAGTATGAAGTTAGAAAATACTTCTACCTCCGTCGTTTTAAGTTTCCAAATAAAATAAATTATTGCAGTACTGTGATAATTTAAAAAGTATCACCGCAGAATGTATCGCATTTTAGTGATGTTTAAATAAAATTGCATTTCTGTTGGAAAGTGTTTCATAATCAATGCTTTGTGCATGATTGATCTTTCTTATTAATATCTAACAGTTGCGGATTTTTGTTAATCTCGTTAAAAACTTTAATATGTTCTGCAAGCTGCTTTTCTGTGCGATGTACGCAATAGTAAGTTTGTGCTCTATGAGTTATAAGATCCATATCAGTTGCCTGTTGACGCAGTATTTCTGACAATTTCTATAACTATTTGAGCTGATTTCGATGCTAATGAAGCATCCTCCGTCCTAGGGATGCTGTATTTTGCAACCTAAGGGAAAATAAAACCCGATTTAAATATCCGTCTTTTGGAGGAATTTGAAAAAGTTAAATTTATACTGTTAGAAATTTATAGCAGTACTGTACCAATAGGACTTTAAATCTATATAAATAAAAATGAAAATCTGTCTGTCTGTCTGTCTGTCTGTCTGTCTGTTTGTCACACCATCACGGGAGAACGGCTGAACCGAATTTGATGAAATTTTGTGGGTAGTCCAGAAATAGCCCCACTTAAAATTATATCCGTGTTTTGAGTTTCTACGACCAGTGGTTCTCGAGATATTAGTAAAAAACGAAATTTTCGTTTGTCTCATCATCACGGAAAAACGGCTGAACCGAATTTAATGAAATTTGGTGAATAGCCTTGAAATATTCCCCCATAAATTTTGTCCAAGTTTCGAGTTTCTAAGACCTGGGGTTGTCGAGATATTAATGAAAAACGGAACTTTTTCCTAGGAGTTCTACTCCCTAACTCCGTGGTTTATCCAAACGAAAAGCTTGAAAATCGTTTGAAAGTGAATTAAAATTTAATCTCTGAGTTTGATGGGAGATTTTTTGCGTTAATTAGTCACTTTCTGAAAACATGAATTGTTTGAAACATGATTTAAAGGGGAAATCTATCTCCATGGTTCATGGTTTATTTAAAACAAGCTTTTACGGAACAATGAGAAGTATAGAGAAATCAAAATCGTTATTTAATTTCGCAGTTTATGTTATAAGACATGACATATTTAACATGTTATAAGATTCTATCTTATATCATGTTACTCAGAAACGCAATTAAATTAAATCTGTCTGTGTATTTTAATAATTATTTTTTCGAATTGAATAATAAATAAATGGATATAAAAATATATTTTAGAAAAGAACGATTTGATTTTTCTTATAGCATTTTTGACTGGATAATATTAATTACGGTCTTCAGGTTTAAAAATTATTATTATTTATATTTTCGGGGATTATTGATTCAAGGATTATTGATATTTTCAAGTTATTATGCAATTATTTTATTATGACAAAAATTGTTTAAACTCATATATTGTATGTTGTACGAATCTTCTACAAATACACGTGTATATCTTTTAATCTACGAGAATATAAGTAGTACAGGTATATTGACATATGTTTTGATATATATTGGCATATATTGGAATCAATTACGACCTTCTGGTATAAAGAGTACGGATATTATTGATGTTTTCAATTTATTACGTCATCTCTTTTATTTTGGCAAATAACGGGTAATCTTCTACTAACACATTGGCATATTTTCTGATCTGCGACAATATAATTAGTACGGGGTTGCATATATTCATTCAATTCCTATTTTTTCTTCTGTAAATTTGCTTACAAAAGGGGGCAGGATGTTTTATTCTTCAGATCTGATTGTGAAGATAATTTTGCATAGTGAGAACATATATTCTTAAACTTCTCTTTAGGAGCAATAAATTTAATATTTTAACAGAATTTGCACATGATTGCGAACTTTAAGTTTCTTTAAAGTATACACTCCGTACGAATAACGGGTGTACTGTTAGTGGTTGTGCTGTGGTGGTAACGGGTGTGCTGTGCGGTTAGTTAGGAGGATATATCATGTTGCTCGGCATCGCAATTAAATTAAATGTGTTTGTTAATGTTTTTATTATTTTTTTTCGATTTAAATAATAAATAAATGGATAAATGGATATAAAAGTATATCTTATGAATGGACGGTTTGATTTTTCTTTTAATTATATTAATTGCTGACTGCGTACATCAATTTCATTTATTTTGGCAAAGAGTTTTCAAGCTCATATCGTATTTAGCTACTAAACTCATATATTGTGTTTAGCCAATAAATTCATATAGCCGATTGTTGAAACAGAAAAAGAGTAGAGCGGGTATATCTTCTAATACAATTGTAGTGTTTTCATTTAGTATATTGAAACGGGATAAGAATGTTTCATTCAGATCTGCAAATTCAAAGCTACGAATTTGGAGGGATATCGCTAATTTGACAACTTTTCTTAAACTTTGCCAAATTGACCGAAATGTCGCCAAATTGATATAAAGGACACACAAACAGCTGCCATAAACCTTCGGGTTGGTCGTGTGGCTTGGGTCTTCTACATATCAATGAAATTTTTTTTTGTTTTGTTAGAAGAGAGTACTGAAATGATGTTTGGTTAGCATTTATCTGTCAGACCAACCATCCTTATAGTAATACATTTAGCGAATTTTTAAAATGTCACCAAATTGATAAAAATGTTTTCAAATCTATAAAAATATCTTGAAATTGATAAATTGCGCTACATAAATTATATTAATTGTTTTTTGTTAGGGGATAGTATTGTGATGATATTTCGTCAATTTGTCGCAAAGTGGAACTGTCAGTTCTACAGTCCCACTTGGCGATAAATTTGGCGATTTTTTAAAATGTCGCTAATTTGACGAAACTGGCGCCAAATGTTCCATAGAAATATAACTATTTAGACGATATTTTTTCTACCAATTTATTTGAAGCAAATGATATCATGTCGCTTAGCAACGGATTTAAATCCAATGTGTTTATGCGGCAGACGATTTTTATTAAATCCTTTCCGATTTGAATAATGAAGATATGTATATAAAATAAATTTCATTGCCATTTCATTTTGGACTGGATAATATCAATTATACTCTTCAGGTTTAAACATTATTATTATTGATATTTTCCGGAATTATTGATTCAGTGATTATTGATATTTTTAAGTTATTACGCCATTGTTTTATTGCGGCAAAAATTGCTGACACACGCATATTGTACGTTGTACGAGTAATCTTCTAGGAATGCACGGGTATATCTTCTAACCTACGAGAATATAAGTAGTACAGGTATATTGGCATATATTTTGACATATATTGGCATATATATTGGAATCAAGTACAGTCTTCTGGTATGAAGATTACGGGGATTAATTATATATTCAATTTATTACGTCGTCTGTTGTATTTTACCAAAAAACATTTGAGACTCATATTGCAAAAGGGGTAATCTTCTACTAATAATCGGACATTATAAGTAGTACGTGTATATCTTCCCATATAATTTTAGCACTTTAATTTTGACATATATTGGAATAAATGACTGTCTTCAGATTTAAAGATTATGGGTTTATTGGTATTTTCAATTTATACATGTAATCTACTAATACAGGTTATATTTTCTAATATTCGCGTATATAATTAGTACGGGTCCCATACAATTTTAACGCTTTTATTTTGCATATATTGATTCAATTCCATATTTTTTTTTTATATTTGCTTACATAAGGGGTCCAAGATGTTTTATTCTTCAGATATGTCCATGAAGATAATTTTATATAGCGAGAACAGAGATTCTTAAACTTCTTTTTAGGAGCATTATATTAAATATTTTAACAGAATATTTTGATTAAACATGTCATTTAGTATACTATAAGAATTTGGGCATGATTATGAATTTCAAGTTTCTTTATATTATATACTCCGTACGAAGAACGGGTATGCTGCTAGTCTATATAAATAAAATTGAAAATATGTCTGTCTGTTTGTTTGTCTCATCATCACGGGAGTACGGCTGAATCAAATTGGATGAAGTTTTGTGGGTAGTCTTGAAATAGCCCCACTTAAAATTGAGTCCAAGTTTCGAGTTTCTAAGGCCAGGGGTTGTTTTGATATTAATTAAAAACGAACCATTAAACCTGCCATAGAGATAGCATTATGCATACGATATATTTTCCGCCAATTTATTTGAAGAAAATGATATCATGTCGCTTAGCAACGGGTTTGAATCCAATGTGTTTATGCAGCAGACTACTTTTATTAAATATTTTCCGATTTAAATAATAAAGATATGTATATAAAATAAATTTCACCGATATTGTTTTTTTTTTACTGGATTATATCAATTACGGTATTCAGGTTATTATTATTATTGATATTTTCGGGGTTTATTGATTCGGAGATTATTGATATTTTCAATTTATTACGTCATGGTTTTATTTTTGCAAAAATTGTTGAAACTCATATATTGCCCGTAGTACGGGTAATTTTCTACATATGCACGGGTATATATCTTGTAATTTACGACAATATAAGAAGTGCAGGTGTATTGGCATATATTTTGACATATATTCGCATATATTGGAATCAATTACTACCTTAAGATTTAAAGATTACGATATTATTAATATTTCAAATTTATTACATTATCTATTTTATTTTGGCAAAGATTTTAGAAACTGATATGTTGTAGTACGTGTCATCTTCTACTAATACACGGGTACATTTTCTAATCGTCGCGAATATAAATAATACGGGTTCCATACAATTTTAAGCTATTATTTTGTATCTATTGGTTCAATTCATATTTTTTGTAAATGTCTTTATAAACGGGACCATGATGTTTTATTCTTCAGATTTGCCCATGAAAATAATATTTCATAGCGGGAATAGATATTCTAAAACTTCTTTACAGAGCATTGAATTAAATATTTTAAATATTTCAATAGTGTCTTGATTAAGAATGTCATTTAGTATAGTATAGGGATTTGCACATGATCATGAATTTTATGTTTTTTTATATTATATACTAGCAGCATACCCGTTCTTCGTACGAAGTATATAATATAAAGAAACTTATAATTCGCAATCATGTGAAAATTCTGTTAAAATATTAAATTTATTGCTCCTAAAGAGAAGTGTAATAATATCTGTTCTCACTATGCAAAATTATCTTCTAGGGCAGATCTGAAGAATAAAACATCCTGTCCCCTTTTGTAAGTAAATTTACAAAAAAAAAAAAAAAAATAGGAATTGAATCAATATATGCAACTCCGAACTAATATTGTCGCAGATTAGAAAATATGCCAGTGTGTTAGTAGAAGAAGGTTCAGCCGTTCTCCCGTGATGACAGGACAGACAGACAGATTTTCAATCTTATTTATATAGACTTCGTACTAAGAACTTGTATGCTGCTAATCATTAATACCCTTATTACAATACGAGTCTCAAAAATATTTGCCAAAATAAAAGAGATGACGTAATAAATTGAAAATATCGAAAATATCAATAATACCGTACTCTTTATACCAGAAGGTCGTAATTGATTCCAATATATGCCAATATATATCAAAATATATGCAAATATACCTGTACTACTTATATTCTCGTAGATTAGAAGATATACCCGTGTATCTGTAGAAGATTAGGCGTACAACGTACAATATATGAGTTTAAACAATTTTTGTCATAATAAAGCAATTGCATAATAACTTGAAAATATCAATAATCCCTGAATCAATAATCTCCGAAAATATCAATAATAATAACGTTTAAACCTGAAGACCGTAATTGATATTATCCAGTCAAAAATGCTATAAGAAAAATCAAATCGTTCTTTTCTAAAATATATTTTTATATCCATTTATTTATTATTCAAATCGAAAAAATAATAATTAAAATTAACAGACAGATTTAATTTAATTGCGTTTCTGAGCAACATAATATAAGATAGAATCTTCCTCATAAACTGCGAAATTAAATAACCATTTTGATTTTTTTATACTTTTCATTGTTCAGTAAAAGCTTGTGCAAAATGAAGCATGGAGATAGATTTCCCATTTAAATATGTTTCAAACAATTCATGTTTTCAGAAAGTGACTATTTAGCGCAAAAAATCTCTCATCAAATTCAGAAAATAAAGTTTTAATTCACTTTCAAACGATTTTCAAGTTTTTCGTTTGGATAAACCACGGAGTCAGAGAGTAGAACTCCTAGGGAGAAGTTTCGTTTTTCATTAATATCTCGATAACCTCTGGTCGTAGATACTCAAAACTTAGGCCAAATTTATGGTCGGCTATTTCAAGGCGATCCACAAAATTTCATCAAATTCGGTTCAGCCGTTCTTCCGTGATGATGACACAAACGAAAAGTTGGTTTTTCATTAATATCTCGATAACCACTGATCGTAGAAACTCCAAACATGGACTGAATTTTAAGTGGGACTACTTCCAGACTACCCACAAAATTTCATCAAATTCGGTTCAGCCGTTCTCCCGTGATGACAGGACAGACAGACAGATTTTCAATCTTATTTATATAGACTCCGTACTAAGAACTTGTATGCTGCTAATCATTAATATAGGACAGTGCATTCCCATCGAACAGCTGACATATCTTATGAATGCAACCATCTTATTCTATAACATTACCTTTCGGGATGAATATAATTCATTTACAAATAAATGTATATTAAATGTGTTCACTGCCTTTTTTGATAAATCAAAATTATGAACCCATCATATATACTATATTAATAATATTTTCAGAAAACTGAGTCTGGATTGATAACATCTGCTAAGCAATAGAATATCCAGTATTTTATATATGTTAATTTTGCATTAAGTATATGTTAATTTTGCATTCATCCATTTCACCTCATTTTACTTTCCCTGCAATACATGGTAATGTATAGGGAAAGTATTGGAATCATGCCGAAAATCGCAACTCGAGTTTTCGACGGATCTACACGTTTCGAGACCACTAGAATACGAATAAACCATTTTTAGCGTGACGTCTGTGTGTGTGTCTGTGTGTCTGTCTGTCTGTGTGTCTGTCTGTCTGTCTGTGCAGATTTTGTATCCACTCTAACTGAAAAACTAATGGACCGAATTTCACAAAATTTTGTAGGTAAGTCACTTGTGGGTGGGGCTGGTGCTGATTAGTTTTTGGTACGATTCGGAATAAAAGAACCCGCCTTTTTTTGCGAAATGGCCTGTAAAAGCTTGTATCCACTCTAGCTGAAAAACAAATGGACCGAAGTTTACAAAATTCAGTAGATGAGTCACGTATAGGTCACCCTGGTGCTGATTAGATTTTGGTACGATTCAGAAGAAAATAACCTGCTTTTTTTTGCAGAATAGCCCGCAAAAGTTGTCAAAATCTAAACTAAAAAGCTACGTATGCTCAAATATATCCATTAAATGCTTGTTTCATACGTAATTTTTAACGAAGAAAAGAATAAGACCAACCCCATTACACTAGGACTAGCCGTTCTCGAGATATTTTAGTTTTTCGTACTTTCCCTACACCACCTTTGAAAATAAGCCCGATTACCGAATGAGAACGAAAATTGAATAAAAGTGAAATACATTTAATTAAAATAGAGTGAACGTGAATATAAGTCTGCAGGGAAAGTCATGTGCTGCCCACATCAGATTTTTTGTAATATTAGCATCATTTTTACCTATTGAGCGAGATTTTCGTCATTCTAACACAACATTAAAAAGAGTAGCCAAGTTGGCGATTTTTCGCCAAATGTATTTGGAAAACGTCCAATAACTCGAGAACATTTCAAGCTGGCGCTTCAAAAGTTTGTGCCATTCGTTTTATAATAAAAAATTACGTATACAACGATTGTTTATTTGACATTATTGAATGTCCTGATTCTTTATTAATTTCTCAAAAATTTATTAGAAAATTGAGGAGTTTTCCGAATTTTCGATTTCTTTTAAAATCAAGCATTCACTGATTTTGAATAATCTTACCAAATTTCGTTCGAAATTCGCTCCATTCGATAATGTGATATCGCAGCCACAAACTCATGCATGAATATACTTACATACACAAACATACAAACACGGACTAACATACATACGCACACTAAAATACACACACTAACATACAACCGGCCGTCCAAATAGTTGCTCTTAGTCCATTGGACGAGTCGGACGGTCTGGGTCTTCAACACTAACATACATACACACGCACACACACACGCATGCCTGGCCGTCCAAATAGATGCTCAAGTCCTCAGGACGAGTCGGACGGTCTGGGTCTTCAACACACACGCATGTACGCACGCACTCTCGCAAACAGACATGCATATATGCGAGCACACACATACACACACATACGCAAACACACGCACGCACACACAAAACATACACACGCGCACACACACGAAACATACACACAGAGAGAGACATCATTTGAAAAAAGTTTAATTCGAGTTCAGAGATTCTTGAAACGTGGTCTTACGTCGCAAACTCGAATTTTCGATCCCGCCATAATACTTTCCCTATACATCTTACTATATATGCAGGGAAAGTATTATAATGTTCTAACTGATTTTCAAAATGAATGAAACCAGTATTTTTTAATGACTGGCGTTATAGTTTTTAATGCAGTTGTTTTATTTTACAATTTTAATTATATTTAGAAAAACTCCCCCTTTTCTTTTTTTTTAAATTGGTTTTACTTTTCCATCAATGACATTCGTAGTTTGTTATAGAATTTTTATTTATTTAAGACGTCCATTGCGTTAGTTTAAATTGCAGTTATTTAAGTTTAAATTGCAAAATTATTTACACCAACAAAGTACACTAACAATACACTTCAAACTTATTTACATTAACAAAATGGTCTCCAATTCATTGTTGGCCTGGGTCTTAAATTTCTTAATCCGGTAATGTCTATAGAAGTATTTATAGATTGCTGCACAGATCTAAAGGCTGACGTTATAGATCTCTACATTGACTCTATAGACACATGTATGGACATCTATAGAACTATGTAGAGAAAGGGCAATGAATTTAAAAATTTTCTATATTTTTGTTATAGAATCGAATAGAATTTTTTTTTGTGTGGAGCTGTATTTCTCACAGAGTTAAGTCTGAAGTGTGTATACAATTATACAGATAAAATTATACATATCAGATTATATATATTTACGTGTTTGCTAATGGCTGGGCACTTTATACATTCAGTCATTCTATGGGGGCGGTACGCGAACGGCCAGAGTGTATACCGATTCAGCAATTTCAGAAGTAATCTCTCATGCCACACGCCAAACGTCGCTTTATCGCCAGTTCTGGTTTATTTTCGCTACACGTGCAATTGGAGGGGAAAGACGAATTGTTTAATAAAGAATATTGTTCATAATTTGATTGCGTATGAGAATGTCGTTAGATACATTTGTATCAGATTACTTAGAAGATTATTATTTGTAACAGATTATCTAGAAGATTGTTTAGAAGACTATTTGTATCAGATTATTAGGGAAGATGTTAGGAAACTTATCAAAGTATACGGTAGTATTTCAAATACTGGTTTGACTATTTATAAATCAAATAACAATCCGACTAATGTGGTTTTCAAGTAATACTATTAAAATACAAGTATTTAAGAACTTTGTGTACTGCATACGGATTGTTTGAAATTAGTTAAAGAAATGTTCGACACACATACATATAATTTATTATTTGAATAAACGATTCTAATTTTGTAGAAAATATATGTGTAGAATCCGTATAATATTCAATTCTTATATAGTACAAGAATCCGTAACGAAATTTGAAGATTATTTGAAAGGAGGAAATAATAAATATTTGTCATTTTAAAAATGCAAAATTTGTAACATTTTAAGGAAATTTGCTTGACATTTTTCAGTTTGTGGGAGCAATGTTGCTTTTTCGACACACGTAGGATAATGCAGCGTTTTTCAAGCTGTGTGTGTTCTGCGGAACCCTTGGGGTTTTACGACGTGATAGTTTCAAGTAAATTTT